>JAYESD010000001.1:67691835-68427765 GCA_036927565.1 Tuctoria greenei | reverse complement strand
GAAGGATCCAACACGATCAAGGAGGTAAGACAAGACATGTTCAAAAAGGAGTACGTACGCTTTGAGATACAATCAGGTGAGTCCATCAACGACCTCTTTGCTCACTTTAATAAAATTCTCAGCAATTTGTGTAGCGTTAATGTTAATTTTTCAGATGTTGAGTATGCTAGGAAATTACTAAGTGCATTAGACATGTCAATTTGGGAGATGAAAGTCACATCTATTCATGAATCTACTTTCATGAGTACACTTGCTTTAGATGTTCTATATTCTAAGTTGAAAAGTCAAGAAATTGACATAATCTCACATAAGAACTTCATCAAGTCTCTTGCATTTGTTTCTTAACGTGACATGCCTAGCTCCAGCTAATCTTCATCTTGTGGAACACTTGGTTTGTTGTCCTCTCTAACCCTTGAAGAGATTGAAGAGTTTCCAGAGGAGGAACTTGCACTCATCTCTACTCGATTATCAAAAGCATTGCAAAATGTGGGAACTAGTAGGAGAGGGACTGTCGAACCTCAATGATACTTTGAATGTGGTAAGACAAGACATTTTCACATGGATTGCCCTAACCTCTCAGGTACTACTTCCTGTGATTAAAAGCAAATAAGGACGAAAGACTCCTCTGCAAACAACAACAAGAAAAAGAAAGGTATTACAGGACGCCAATTGGTAAATAGTTTTATCTCTGCACTTCAAGAACTTGGCTCGAGCGATGTGGACATCGGAAGTGATGAAGATGAAAAAGATTTGGCAAACTTGTGCTTCATGGCCCACAAGTGAAGATCAAGTATGGAAGAGGCAAAACACAACAGCGACAATCAAGAGGTATGTCCTACCTGCGGAGAAATGTGTGATGTAATTTTTCGTGCCACTGTTATAGTTAAGAAAAGGGACAAAAAGCTTAGGGACAATGTGGTTAAAATTGAGTCCCTAGAATCCGAAATTAATCGTTTGAAATCCTTGATCCCTAGTGACGATTCTTGTTCCTCATGTGATTTAATATATGAACAATTATCCTCTCTAAGAAGTGCACACACATCCACACTTGATAAACTTGAGTTAGAAACTGAAAAGAACAGAAAGCTTGTTGCACTTAATGATAAAAACTTTAAATATGCTAGCTGTTCTACAATTGATTTACATTGTCCTACTTGTGATGATCTTGATGAGACACTACATGATGCTATGAATGAAATTTCTGTTTTGAAAAATGCTTTACGTGCTCATGAAGTTAAAAATTGTTCTAATTGCAAATTAAAAGGAAAAACATCATGTGAAAATTGTCTTGATCGGTTCCATAAACTTGATAACATGCATAGGACATTAGATCGGTTTCTGTATTGCGAATAAGAACCTAAACTTGTTGTTGGATACTTCCAAGTCTTGCAATGATAAAACTAGTTTAGGTTTTGATTCTCATGCTCATGCTAAGGCACATCCAACTAAAATATGAATATCATTAGGAGGTGGTTTGATTCAGACAGTTCCTAAACAAAAAGAAGTGGTTTTCAAATCTGCAGAGGTGCTGTCTTATTCAGCTTCAAATAAACATGTTGCTTGCACAGCTAGACATGAACACAAAGTTAAATTTTATCGTTCCCACTGTGTAGAGATGGTCATGTCATAGATTTTTGTTATAGGCTAGCTAAACAACACAAAAAGGAAAGAATGCAAGCTAGATCTCATAGCTCTCATGCAACATTTGCTACACATGCTAAACAAAATATCAAGAACATGCAACCTGCTGTTATGAGTCAAAAAATGTGAAGTTTGCTCCCAAACCTACTGTTTCTCATACTACACATATAACCCCTCGTAAGTCAGTAGTTGGGTACAAAAATCCTTAAACTTTGGTCCATAAACCTGCTGTTTTGTCTTAGCTTTCGCTTGTTTTTCCTGATACACGTCGTGTAACTCAATACTAGATTCCTAAATGCCTTTTGACTAACCCAAGTATTGAGTCACCAACATATTGTGTTTCTATGTAGGATAGACGCTTGAGAAAGTAGAACATTTGGATTGTAGATTCAAGTTGCTCATTCCATATGAATGGTAACAAAAATTGGTTCTCCTCCCTCTCTTTTGTGCCACGTGTAGAGAATGTTACTTTTGCCGATAATTCTTCAACTCCTATAATTGATAAAGGTTCGGTTAGAGTAAATATTCACTACACTTTGAAGGATGTGGCACTTCTTAAAAATTTGAAATACAACTTGCTTTCTGTTTCACAATTACTAGATGAAAATCTGGAAATTATTTTCATTAAAAATTGTTGCAAGGTTGTAGATTGAAATAGTGAGATCATTTTTAACATGTCTCAATTTGGAAGAGTTTTTAAAGCTAATTTTGATATGTCATCCTCTAAGCATCGGTGTCTAGTTGCTAATGATTCAAAGGACTTATATTTTTGGAATTGTAGACTTGGTCACGTAGGCTTTGATCATCTAACGCGTGTTAGTGCTCTTGATCGCATACGTGGTCTACTTAAGCTTAAAGGGGACAAAGAAAGTGTATGCTCTTCTTGTAGGCATGCTAAGATGGTTGCAGGTTCACATGCTCCTCTTACAATGACCATGAAAACTGAACCGGGTCAACTTTTTCACTTTGACACTATGACACCCGGTTCCAAAAATGAACCAAGTGAACGCATATATGTTCCCAGGACGTTCAAGACACATACACGATTGAATCACACAAGAGTATACAGAAAATTACCACATAACAAGATTAATTAAGCTCTTTTATTATACAATTCATAATATCCTCGAATACAAGATCTAATGATAATTAATGACATATTTGAACTAATGCAGCAGAAATAAACTAATTAAGCAACTAAGCAGAAGGGATAGCGCAGCTCCAACACTCCACAAGCAAACTGACAGTAGACACGATCTAGAATTCCGCATTATCATATACTCCCAATCCTGACTTGCAACTGTTGGTTGGGGAATTGCAAGAGTGAGTACATGTCATACTCAGCAAGTGTGGAAAGTATAACATGTAGCTGATTCAAATGACGAATATAATAATAGCTAAGTGCTGAAAAATACATTAAAACATTTGGAAAGCAATATATTATATGTATGTGAAACAAACCCATCATAAACCATGTAATCATCATAATACCAGTCCATATTCATTACCATCATCCATATTCCAGATTTCTCATTACCAATAACCATAATCAATATCAAAATTTAATCCATAACTAGCCATAACCATATCATTAACCATAACCATAACCATCCAAATACCAAGTTTTCTCAAATCATGTGGGGTCCAGGTTGCTCATAACTGGGAGCACGACTATCATCACAATGATTGTACCATTTTACCCACGTGTTTGGGATTTGATCACATTTTGATGAATATAGAATTTCAATTATGCTGTCTCACACTTTCTTAGGTGTGTGGCCAAGAAATAACAAAATAGCCTTTACAAAGGGATTACTAGTATATTTAGACCCCACTGAGGTTTCACCGATGGCGATGCCTCCAACTGAGCAAATCTTCAACTAAGGGCCCCCTCTTTAGCCATTTGAAACCCAGGGTAGTCCCACCAATCATCAACAAACCCAATCCGACTACCTCTTGCTCGAGCATCGTTAATGGTCCAAACAGTACTAGCGAAGCCCTAATTAATCAGCTACGCCGCACCCATACTTGGCCTCGTGGTGGGACTGTAAATCCTGGATGGTCATTCCACGAACCGGTCCTTAGATCTAAAGCAAGCAAAACCACCATAACATCCAGCCAATCCACATACCATGCTTGCTTAGATCACCCATTACCATATCATATTAACCAGTTCATGTTAATCATAATCTCATAAATACATAAATAAATGTGTAGTATTGTTTTCCCATCCCAATTAATTAAGCGAAGCTAAAAGGTTAAAAGGCCCATTCCGACTCTCTACCATGAATTCCAGGTGACAAGGGTGGTTAAACAAAGCTAGTAAACTTCCTATCATAGGATTCCCACCAAATTGACACAACATGCAGTTTTGAAAACCAAACATTTATTTTAAAAACTGGATCAATATGCTTCAAGGACACTTGCCTTGCTCTTGGGATTGGTTTGGGTCAAGGCCTTCAAACTCTTGGTGCTGGAGATCCTCCACAACGCTCTCTAGCGCAAATCCGTCTAATCCACACAATAAACATACAAGACAAGAAACACAATCAAAGAGTGCACAAACATTACTCAGTATGACATGACATGCATGATTAATGCAAATGAAATGTGGAACTTGTTAATGAATTGGTTTTAATGATCACTAACAAGTTCTAATAGCTTTTAACAAGTTTATACAGGTTTGGAATTGATTCAAGTCAATTTAGAATTAATTCAACAAGAATTAGATTGCAAAATCGGACAAGTCCGCAGAAGGCCGGACTGGTCCGCACTGCGCAGGAACAAAAGAATAGGGTCTTCTAGAACAATGTGAATTTGGAGATTTGGGGTTGAATTCACATAAGGAAAAGAGAGTAGAAGGTATACCAGGTGTTTAGGACTCCAATGAATCAAGGATCTTGGAGGCAACACTTGGACCTTGATGATCTAGGGTTGATGAAGAACTTGATGATGAAATAGTGACGAAGAACGCAAAGTTGATGGAGATCTTGATCCTCTTTCGTTTCCTCCTCTTCTTCTACTTTCCATAGAACTCCTTCTCCCCCCTAGGTGACAGCTATTCATGAGCTTGGGTTTGGGTGAGGTTGGAAAAATGGCAAATAGATGTCATGTCAAGGGGTGGAGTTGTTTATATAGAGGTGGAGGCTAGGGTTAGATAGATTTCGAGTTTGAGATGAGTAGAGTTTGGTATAGAGTCCCACATGTGCTCTAAAAGAGTTAGGCACGATGTCCCTAGGCCCACTTAACGTAAAATCCAAGAAATAAGTCATGAAACAAAAGATCAACTCAGAATCACGATTTATGGGACAAGTACGAAAAGGGTCGGACTAGTCCGAAGTTGGTCAGAGAGATATCAGACAAGTCCGTGCTAGACATCGGACAAGTCCATGCTGGACATCGGACAAGTCCAAACTTTTCCAGAGGGGGAAAATAGACAAGTCTAGCGAAAAATTGGACAAGTCCGACTTTAGTCAGAGGGAAAAACGGACAAGTCCGCTGGAGTACCGGACTAGTCCAGGCAAGTCCAGGGACTTAGCAAATTTTGTCAAGGAATTGGAACACTGGACTAGTCCACACAGGACCGGACAAGTCCAAAAGTGTCCAGAGGGAAAAACAGACTAGTCCGCAGCAAGACGGACAAGCCCGTTTGAAGTCAAGGAGAAATTGGACTAGTCTGCTCCAAAATCGGATTAGTCCGCACTTCCCACAATTCTTAAGTCCGGTTTTGTTTCTAATTCATTTTAAACTTGTTCCTTTTTTTGTTGTCTCTAATTCATTTTAACTTAGTGTAAGACCTATGTGTGCTGAATACATTGGCTTGTAGTGAATACACTTGGCTTTGATGATAAAAGTTTTGAATATCACCAAAACACCTTTTTATCAAGGTCCGACTCTAGCTCCGAGCTATAGCAAGGTCCGACCATAGATCCGACTTATTTTGGGTAGCTCCGGCTACGTTAGATGCTAGGTCCGACTTCTTGGTAAGGTCCGACTAGCTTTGGTTAGCTCCGGTGAGCTTTATCTTTAGCTCTGGCATGTCTTTGATAGCTCCGACATATATTTGATAGCTCCGGCATATATTTGATAGCTTCGGCATGCTTTTGCAAAGCTCTGACGTACTTTATCTAGCTCCAACTTTGGGTTGACTAGTTTTGACTAATTTCTAGTTAGCTCCGGCGCTAGGTCTTGCTACCTTTTGTAAGCTCCGGCGGGAGCTTTGTTGTACTAGTTTTGGTAAGCTCCGGCGGGAGCTTGGTTGTACTAGTTTTGGTAAGCTCCGGCGCTAGGTTCTACTAGCTCTTGTTAGCTCCGGCTCAAGCTTCGGGTTGCTCTGGCAAGGTCCGGAACTTGACTGTAGTGCTTCTGCTTTTCATTTGCAATATTTCGTACTTGCTTTACATTGTTGGAAAGATTGCTTAGTATTCATTTGCTAAGTTTTTGATGCGTTTTGGTTGATATGGATGATATCGTGTTACTGTGGTTTTGCAACATGCTTATGTGAGGTTCTCACGTAGGGTGTTGTGTTCGGAACTAACTTGAGTCAAGTCGACGACTTGGGCTCGTATGGATTGGTTGTTTATTCATGTGCAGGTGCTCCTTGAGTTCAAGACATGGTTGGTGATGGGATCCATTGGACTAGTCTCAGGGAGGAGATGAGGTTCTAACAACCAAATTCAGGAGGAATTGTGGTTGAGCTGATCAGGAGGTTGCACAGCATGATTGAATCAAGAACAATGCATATGAAGGTATAATGGACGTCATTGGAAGATGTTTGCACGTCTGCAAGGAGTGCATGGACGTGGCTACATGGTTCCGAGACGTGATGAAGAGATGTGGATGTAAAGAGTTGGTCGGAAAGGTCCAACCGACTAGGTTATGGACTCAGGCTGCGGCCGAGTCGGGTTTGACTCAAATATGGAAAGATTTGTGTTGGTTATGATAGGATTTCGTGTGGGTCACGAATTTGAGTTGGTTAGGAATGTGGGATATGTTCCTAAGGTGTTTGGAAGTCTTAAGATTGCTTCTATCTGCGTATAGAAGAAATCCTAAGCAGTTATATAAAGTTACGATTCGTGAACAGAGTAGGATTAGGTTCCTGATCTGGGTTGAGTTGGCTTTCGAGCTGGTTATATAAGCAAGGGAGCCCAGAGCTCGTGGTGCACGACTTTGGGGCTGTTCCTCTTGTGTTCTATTTAATAAAATTCGTAGTTTGAAGGAACTTTTGTGCCTTGTTCGTCCGACTTGTTCCAGACAAGTTATACTAATCGAGTTTCTGGACAGCACTACCTTTCGTCAGTGGTTTTATCATAACTCGAGTTTTATAGATCCAATTGACGTGATTATTTTTGTGTTGTCTTCAAAACTTGATTTTCTATCATCTGTCAAAATTTCACGGTCATTGGATTTGTTGTCTATGATCTACACGAGTTTCTTTGCAGCGTTCCAGAACTGTTTTTTCTCGGGTAGGGCAGATTGACCATTGTTTGATCTTTCGATCATAACTTGAGTTTTTCTCGACAGATTTGAGTGATTCTTTTTGTGTTGTCTTCGTGACTTGATTCTCTCTGATAACTATCACTTTTGTCACGGTGAAACACGTTTAGATTAGCCTCACACACGATTTCTTCAACAGATCGTTTTTCTGCCGAAGGGTTTGGGGTTTAATTGTTTCCGCTGCGTAAGAGTTTTAAATCTACCATTCACCCTCCCCCTGGTACCTTTTCACGTGCTCTTCGATCCTACAATTGGTATCAGAGCCACAGTGCTCTAATCTTTGTGATTTGCACGTTTTTTTGACTAATCATCATGGAGAAGTACTACGCCAAACCTTGGGTGTTTGCTGGTATCGATTTTCAGGTTTGGAAGGCACGCATGGAGGCTTTCATCCAGGCACAAGGCTTTGCAATATGGGAGAAGGTATACAAGCCTTACAAAGTGCCATCAAATGATCAAGTTACAGCTACAAATCTGAGAGATGTCGACAACAACAACAAGGCTTGGAACTTGATCATACAAGGATTAACACAAAGCAACTTCGACCGTGTTGCACACCTCCGATCTGCATACGATGTGTGGAAAGCACTTTGTGACTACCACGAAGGATCCAACACGATCAAAGAGGTAAGACAAGACATGTTCAAGAAAGAATGCATGCGCTTCGAGATGCAACCCGGTGAGTCTAATAATGATCTTTTTGCTCGCTTTAATAAGATTCTCAGCAACTTGCGTAGTGTCAATGTTAATTTTTCAGATGCTGAAAATGCTAGGAAATTTCTAAGTGCATTAGATATGTCAATTTGGGAGATGAAAGTCACATCTATTCGTGAATCTACTATCATGAGTTCACTTACTTTAGATGTGCTATATTCCAAGTTAAAAACTCATGAAATTGACATAATATCACGTAAGAACCCCAATAAATCTATTGCATTTGTTTCACAACGTGATATATCTAGCTCCGGTCAATCATCATCTTGCAATACTCTTGCTTTGTTGTCCTCACTAACCATGGAGCAGATCGAAGAATTTCCAAAAGAGGAGTTGGCACTCATCTCTACTAGATTCTCAAAAGCATTGCAAAATGTGAGAACTAGAAGGAGAGGAAGCTCCGGACCTTAACGTTGTTTTGAATGTGGTAAAACAGGACACTTTCGTACAGAATGCCGTAACCTTTCAGGTCCGACCACCCGGGAAGAAAAACAAAGCAAGGTTCGGACCTCCTCTGGAAATTTCAACAAGAAGAAGAAAGGTACCATAGGACGCAAGATGATCAACAGTTTCATCACCGCACTTCAAGAGTTCAGTTCAAGCAACGTGGACATTGGAAGTGATGAAGATGAAGATGATTTGGCAAACTTGTGCTTCATGGCGGGCAAGTCAAGATCAAGTATGGAGGAGGCAGAACACAACAGCGACAATGAAGAGGTTACACGTTTGAGGAAGGAGAACATTTGGATTGTGGATTCAGGTTGCTCACGCCACATGACCGGTAAAAATGATTGGTTCTCCTCCCTCTCTTTTGTGTCACGTGTAGAGAATGTTACTTTTTCCGATAATTCTTCAACTCCTATAATTGCTAATGGTTCGGTTAGAGTAAATGATCACTACACTTTGAAGGATGTGGCACTTGTCAAAATTTGAAATACCACTTGCTTTCTGTTGCACAATTGCTAGATGAAAATCTAGAAATTATTTTCAATAAAAACTGCTGCAAAGTTGTAGGTTCAAATAGTGAGCTTATTTTTAACATGTCTCGGTTTGGAAGAGTTTTTAAAGCTGATTTTGATATGTCTTCCTCTAAGCATAGGTGTCTAGTTGCAAATGATTCAAAGGACTTATATTTTTGGCATCGTAGACTTGGTCACGTAGGCTTGGATCACCTAATGCTTGTTAGTGCTCTTGATCGCATACGTGGGCTGCCTAAGCTTAAAGGGGACAAAGAAATTGTGTGCTCTTCTTGTAGACATGCTAAGATGGTTGCAGGTTCACATACTCCTCTCACAATGATCATGACAACTAAACCATGTCAACTTTTGCATCTTGACACCGTAGGACCTTCACGTGTTCAATCCTTCGGAGGTAAATGGTATGTTCTTGTTATTGTTGATGATTATTCTAGATACTCTTGGGTTTACTTTATGGCGTCTAAGAATGAAGTTTTTAGTCACTTTAGAACTTTATTTCTTAGATTATCAATTGATCACCCAGGATCATTAAAAGCAATTAGAAGTGATAATGGAACTGAATTTAAAAATCAATCTTTTGTCACTTTTGTGCTGAAAATAGAATAGATCATCAATTCTCTTCACCATATGTACCTCAACAAAACGGTGTTGTAGAAAGAAAGAACAGAACCTTAGTTGAGATGGCTAGGACTATGCTTGATGAATATCAAACTCCTAGGAAATTTTGGGCTGATGCGTTAGCAACCGCTTGTTATGTCTCAAATCGTGTTTTCTTGCGTGCTAAGCTAGGTAAAACACCATATGAGCTTCGGTTTGGACATAGGCCTAGTGTTACACACTTTCGGGTCTTTGGTTGCAAATGCTTTGTTAAGAAACATGGTAATCTTGATAAATTTGAACCTAGATCTATTGATGGCATGTTTCTTGGTTATCCATCTCATACTAGAGGCTACCGTGTACTTTTACTTGACACTAACAAAATTGTGGAGACTTTTGAAGTGTCTTTTGATGAAGCTAGCCCAGGTACTAGCTCCGTTGTTGCAGTACCAGATCCGTATCCTCAAGGGGAGGGTATTTTCGAAGAAGAAGAAGAGCCGGTGATACTGCCTGGTAGTTCCGAAGTTGACACGTGTCCAGCTCCGGACATTGAACAAGCTCCGGCTATCACCTATGCTGGTCCTGATCGTCCACAAGTCACAAGCTCATCAATCTACGATGAATCTAATGAAGAAGAAGCTTGTGAGACATATGTTCCCCTACGGTTTTACAAACATCATCCCCCACAACAGATGATTGGAAGCTTGCACGAACGAGTCACACAGTCTAGGTTTTGCGATCCAAACTCTCATGCTCATTCTGCTTTTGTTTCTTCTTTTGAACCTAAAGATATATCACACGCACTCACTAATGAATCTTGGATTATTGCCATGCAAGAAGAGTTAGAAAAATTTGAAAGAAATAATGTTTGGAAGCTTGTACCTCCACCTCAAGGTCACACTTTAATTGGAACTAAATGGGTATTTAAAAATAAACAAAGTGAGGATGGGGTTGTGGTTAGGAATAAGGCTAGGTTGGTGGCTCAAGGTTTCACTGAAGTTGAAGTTCTAGATTTTGATGAAACTTTTGCTCCTGTTGCTAGATTAGAAGCCATAAGAATTTTGTTAGCTTTTGCAGCATCTAAAGGTTTTAAGCTATATCAAATGGATGTTAAAAGTGCTTTTCTTAATGGCTACATAGATGAGGAGGTTTATGTCAAACAACCACCGGGTTTGAAAATCCAAATTTTCCTAATCATGTTTACAAATTGTCCAAAGCCTTATACAGTCTCAAACAAGCCCCTAGAGCAAGGTATGATAGGTTAAAAACATTCTTACTTAAAAAGGGGTTTACCATGGGCAAGGTTGATAAAACTCTTTTTGTTCTTAAGCATGGCAATGACTCATTATTCGTTAAAGTGTATGTGGATGATATTATCTTTGGTTGTGCTTCTCATGATCTCGTGTCCAAGTTTTCAGCAATGATGAGTTCCGAATTTGAAATGAGTATGTTGGGTGAACTCACTTACTTTTTGGGGATGCAAATCAAGCAAACCAAGGAGGGTACCTTTGTGCATCAAACGAAGTATACCAAAGACCTCCTAAGGCGCTTCAACATGGACAAAAGAAAGCATCTTCAGACACCAATGGGAACAGCAACAACACTTGAACTTGATGAAGACGGTGAATCTGTGGATCAAAAAGAATATAGAAGCATGATCGGATCACTTTTGTACCTCACGACATCAAGACCGGACATACAATTCAGCGTATGTCTTTGTGCATGGTTTCAAGCTTCCCCACGTTTTTCACATCGTCAAGCCGTCAAAAGGATTCTCAGGTACTTACATGGAACCCAAGAATTTGGCATTTTCCTTCCTTCTTCCTCATCCGTTACTTTGAAAGCTTTTTCGGATGCTGATTTCGGGGGTTGTAGGATTGATAGGAAAAGTACTTCTGGTGCTTGCCATTTTCTCGGTAATTCTCTTGTTGCTTGGTCCTCTAGAAAACAAAATTCAGTTGCACAATCCACAACCGAATCTGAATATGTAGCTGCCGCTAGTGCTTGCTTACAAATTCTTTGGATTGTTCAAACACTTAAGGACTATGGGGTTGATCTAGATAGTGTTCCACTGTTTTGTGATAACACTAGTGCTATTTGCATTGCCAAAAACCCCTTGCAACATTCTAGAACTAAGCACATTGATATTAGGTATCACTTTCTCCGTGATAATGTTGAAAAAGGAAACATTGTGCTTCACCACGTAGATACCGAACAACAATTGGCTGACATTTTTACAAAACCTTTGGATTTCACTCGTTTTTATTACATTCGTAGTGAAATAGGGGTTATGCATCCTCATGGTTTAAATTGAGGGGGAGTTTTTTGAAACTTGGGAAGTCTTTGTGTGAATCTGAAATTAAAATAATATGAGCATAGTATTTATACATATATGACTGTGTGATTCCTTTTACATGCTGAAAGTTCTTACTACATTACTCGTGTTATACATTTTGTAGTTTTTGCCATGTCTAGTAATTGGAATAATTACTTACACTAAAACTGGTCATGGTCGAACTTTCTTGCTGTTTTGAACTTGTTACATGTTCACAAGTGCTTTTAATCATTAAGAATTCATCAAGAAATCAACTCACATGTTGAGTTTTTATGAACAAATATAAATTGAGAAAAGATCAAGAGAATATGCATGCATCGTACTTCTTCTTTTGAGATGGCTTGTCATTGCACTTAGATATGAACTTGGAAGAAGTTGTGTATGACTAAAACCATGTCCTTAAGCTTCTGATTGTCAAATGACATAGGCTTGGCTTGGTTGGTTAGAATAAGGCAGATGTGCATATAATCTCTTGCAAATATCATATGATCTAAATTTATGCTTTGAAAAATAATAAAATGCAGCAACTAGTGTCATGCTATCAGGTTTTGAGATAGTTAAGTTTGTGAGATCATGACTTGATTAAATTGAAAATTACATTTGATCTCTAGCATGGCTTACACTACTTTATGTATTTTATTGATGTGATAATGTAAGGTACTTGATAGTATGACTTGGATGAGCTTTGTTTATATGTATATGTTATAATATTCTCATAACAACTAAAGGGGGAGAGATAATTTGTTTATATCTCATGACTTGCTAAATACATTGTCAAAGGGGGAGACATAAGCATGAAGAGAGAGAGAATATGTGCATAAGGAGAGATAATAAAGGGGGAGAGATAATATGGGATAATTTTTATTCTCATTTTATTTTTGATTTACAAAGGGGGAGAAATTGTTTTCAAAACTTTTATGTGAATAAGCCAATGTTCAGATTTTAAATGGTGTTGCCAATGCATTCATCAAGGGGGAGATTGTAAGACCTATGTGTGTTGAATACATTGGCTTGTAGTGAATACACTTGGCTTTGATGATAAAAGTTTTGAATATCACCAAAACACCTTTTTATCATGGTCTGACTCTAGCTTCGAGCTATAGCAAGGTCCGACCATAGGTCCGACTTGTTTTGGGTAGCTCCGGCTACGTTAGATGCTAGGTCCGACTTCTTGGTAAGGTCCGACTAGCTTTGGTTAGCTCCGGTAAGCTTTATCTTTAGCTCTGGCATGTCTTTGATAGCTCCGACATATATTTGATAGCTCCGGCATATATTTGATAGCTCCGGCATGCTTTTGCTAAGCTCCAACGTACTTTGTCTAGCTCCGGCTTTGGGTTGACTAGTTTTGACTAATTTCTGGTTAGCTCCAGCGCTAGGTCTTGCTAGCTTTTGTAAGCTCCGGCGGGATCTTTGTTGTACTAGTTTCGGTAAGCTCCGGCGGGAGCTTGGTTGTACTAGTTTTGGTAAGCTCCGGCGCTAGGTTCTACTAGCTCTTGTTAGCTCCGGCTCAAGCTCCGGGTTGCTTTGGCAAGGTCCAGAACTTGACCGTAGTGCTTCTGCTTTTCATTTGCAATATTTCGTACTTGCTTTACATTGTTGGAAAGATTGCTTAGTATTCATTTGCTAAGTTTTTGGTGTGTTTTGGTTGATATGGATGATATCGTGTTACTGTGGTTTTGCAACATGCTTATGTGAGGTTCTCACGTAGGGTGTTGTGTTCGGGACTAACTTGAGTCAAGTTGAGGACTTGGGCTCGTATGGATTGGTTGTTTATTCATGTGCAGGTGTTGCTTGAGTTCAAGACATGGCTGGTGATGGGATCCATTGGACTAGTCTCAGGGAGGAGATGAGGTTCTAACAACCAAATTCAGGAGGAATTGTGGTTGAGCTGATCAGGAGGTTGTGCAGCATAATTGAATCAAGAACAATGCATATGAAGGTATCGTGGACGTCATTAGAAGATGTTTGCACGTGTGCAAGGAGTGCATGGACGTGGCTATATGGTTCCGAGACGTGATGAAGAGATGTGGATGTAAAGAGTTGGTCGGATAGGTCCAACCGACTAGGTTATGGACTCAGGCTGCAGCTGAGTCGGGTTTGACTCAAATATGGAGACCAGAGCTCGTGGTGCACGACTTCGGGGCTGTTCCTCTTGTTTTCTATTGAATAAAATTCGTAGTTTGAAGGAACTTTTGTGCCTTGTTCGTCCGACTTGTTCCAGACAAGTTTTACTCGTCGAGTTTCTGGACAGCACTACCTTTCGTCGGTAGTTTTATCATAACTCGAGTTTTATAGATCCAATTGACGTGATTCTTTTTGGGTTGTCTTCACAACTTGATTTTATATCATATGTCAAAATTGCACGGTCATTGGATTTGTGGTCTATAATCTACACGAGTTTCTTTGCAGCCTTCCAGAACTGTTTTTTCTCGGGTAGGGCAGATTGACCATTGTTTGATCTTTTGATCATAACTTGAGTTTTTCTCGACGGATTTGAGTGATTCTTTTTGTGTTTTCTTCGTGACTTGATTCTCTCTGATATCTATCACTTTTGTCATGGTAAAACACGTTTAGATTAGTCTCACACATGATTTTTTCAACAGATCATTTTTCTGCCGAAGGGTTTGGGGTTTAATTGTTTCCGCTGCGTAAGAGTTTTAAATCTACCATTCACCCCCCTGGTAGCTTTTCACGTGCTCTTCGATCCTACACTTAGTCCTTTTTATGTGGCATAATATTAGACATGTACTAGAACGTATGCAATGCATGATGGATGAAAATGAGGGTGTTACAAACCTACCACCTTAAAATGAATCTCACATTCGAGATTCGACGCGGAAGAGAAAAGATAGGGAAATTCCTTCTTGAGATCATCTTCTAGCTCCCATGTTGCCTCTGATTCTGTGTGATGCTTCCATTGAACTTTACACCATCGAATAACCTTGTTCCTTGTGACCCTCTCCTTGGTTTCATAGAATTTGATCGATTGCTCGGCATAAGTCAAATCTTCCCCTAGATCCAATTCTCCCATTGGCACTTGTTCTTCTGGTACTCTCAAACACTTCTTGAGTTGGGAAACATGAAACACATCATGGACATCTGAAAGATGAGCTGGCATCTTCAACTTATTCGCTACTTCTCCTCTTTTGTCCAAATTCTTGAATGGCCCAATGTATCGAGGTGCTAGCTTGCCTCTTATGTTAAACCTCTTATGACCTCTCATTGGTGACACTTTGAGGTAAAAAAAATCACCTATTTCAATGGCTAGTTTCCTTCTCCTATTATCCACATAGCCTTTTTGCCTTGATTGAGCGACCCTCGAGTTCTCGCGGATTACCTGAACTTGTTTTTCAGCTTCTTGCAACACATCCGAACCAAATACTTGAGTTTCTCCTATCTCATTCCAGAACAAAGGTGTCCTACACTTACTTCCATATAGTGCCTCTTATAGTGACATCTTAAAACTTGCTTGGTAACTATTGTTGTATGAAAATTCTGCGTATGGCAAGCTCTTGTCCCAACTTTTCCCATGCCTCAAAGCACAAGCTCTTAAAATGTCCTCCAAAATCTGATTGGTCCTCTCAGTTTGTCCATCCGTTTGAGGGTGATATGCTAAGCTGAAATTCAACCTTGTTCCAAGTGCTTCATGCAATTTTTGTCAAAACCTGGAGGTAAATTGAGAACCTCTATCCGATACTATCGTCTTTGGAACTCCATGCAAGCACACTATTCTTCCCATATACAGTTCCGCCAATTTCTCTCCATTGAAGGTGGTCTTGACGGGAATAAAGTAAGGTTATTTTGTCAACTGATTCACAATTACCCAAACTGAGTCGTAACCAGACTGTGTACGCGGTAAACCAACTCTAAAGTCCATACCAATTTCTTCCCACTTCCACTACAGAATCTTCAATGGTTGCAATAGTCCGGCTGGCCTTTGATGTTCCGCCTGGACTCGTTGGCACACGTCACACAATGCTACATATTCAGCTATGTCCTTCTTCATGTTAGCCCACGAATAGCACGTCTTCAAGTCTTTGTACATCTTTATACAACCGGGGTGAATCGAGTATGGCGAGTCATGTGCCTCTTTTAGTATCATTTCCCGAATATGCTTTACATTGAGCGCGACAATCCTTTTTCCAAGCCATAGGGTAACATGTTCATCCTCATCAAATCTAAATTCTCTCCCCTCTTGGGTCCTTTCCTTGATTTCTTGGACTTCCTCATCCTTCGTTTGGCCCTCTCGAATTTCTTGCTCCAAAGTTGGATTTAACTTCATCGTCCCCATCTCATTTACAAATCCAAGGTTCAACCGTTCAAACTCCTTACATAACTTGGATGGTAATTCTCGAACCGTGAGTTGGTGACTTACTCCTTTCAGCTTAAAGCATCGGCCACTACACTGTCTTTTCCCTGGTGATAATTGATTCCAAAATCATAATCCTTGATGAGCTCCAACTATCTTCGTTGCCTCAAATTCAGATCCGTTTGTGTGAAAATATACTTAAGACTCTTGTGATCCGTATAAATTTCACACCTATGTCAAAGGATGTAGTGTCTCCAAATCTTCAATGCATGTACCACGACTGCATGTTCCAAATCATGTGTTGGGTAATTCTGCTCATGTTTCTTCAATTGTCTCGATGTATATGCAACCACTTGACCTTCTTGCATTAGCACGCATCCAAGTCCTTGTCTCGATGCATCACAGTAAATATCAAAACTCTTGCTCACGTCCAGCAAGACCAAAACTAGGGCTGTGGTTAACCTTTTCTTCAACTACTCAAAACTTTCCTGACAAGCTTTAGTCCATCGAAAAGCCCTTCCCTTCATTAGCAATTCCTTCATTGGCTTGGCTATTTTGGAGAAGTCCTTGATGAATCGACGATAATATCCAGCCATCCCATGAAAACTCCTTATTTCCATTACATTTTGCAGTGGCTCCCCCTTTAGCACATCCCTCACTTTTTCGGGGTCAACCGATACTCCTCCTGCCAAGATGATATGACCCAAAAATGACACCTCCCTTAACAAAAACTGACACTTGTTGAACTTGGCATACAATTGATGCTCCCTGAATCTTTGCAATGTAAGCCTCAAGTGTTCCTCATGTTCCTTCTCATTCTTCGAGTAGATCATAATGTCATCAATGAACACCACTACAAACTTGTCCAAGTACTCCATGAAGACCATATTCATGAGGTACATAAAATAGGAAGATGCATTTGTCAATCTGAAGTACATCATGGTGTACTCAAAAGATCCTTACCATGTCCTAAAATCTGTCTTAGGTATGTCCGATGGTCCAATCTTCATTTGAAAGTATCCCAACCTCAAATCAATATTAGAGAAGACACAAGCACCCTTCATCTGATCAAACAAGTCTTCTAGGCATGGTAAGGTGTACTTTTCTTGATTGTTCTCTGTTGAGAACTCGGTAATCCACACACATCCTTTGGGATCCATCCATCTTGTCCACGAAAAGAACAGGCGCTCCCCAAGGTGAAGAACTGGGGCGAATAAAACCCTTCTCTAGTTGCTCTTGAATCTGCTTCTTGAGCTCCACTAATTCCTTAGGAGGCATCCTATACGGCCTCTTAGCTATAGGTGCAGTTCCAGTATTAAATCAATTACAAACTCAATGTCTCGATCAGGCGGCATACCTGGCAACTCATCCGGGAACACATCCAAAAATTCACACAACACTGAAATCTCCTCAATTGCGGCACCGTCCATGTGGTTCAACTCCAATTGCTTCGGTGCGTGTTGAGATGCTTCAAATTCTACGGTGATCCCTTCCTCATTGGTCAACTTCATTGTCTTCGTGGCACATTCAATAACTCCATTGTGCTTCCCCAACCAGTCCATACCAAGTACAATGTCCAATCCTTGAGAATCCAAAACAATGAGGTTGGCAAAGATGTCTACCCCCCTTATTCTAAAGCTTACTTCTGGATATACTATATTTGTCCTCATCTCTCCTTTAGGAGACTTAACCAATAGAGTAAAGTTAATATGAGAGATAGGCAAACTATACTTGGCAACCTATTTCGATTCAATGATTGAATGTGATGCTCCAGAATCAAATAACATAGTCGCTGGGTTGGAGTTTGCGAGAAACATATCAATGACCACGTCATCCGCTTGTTGAGCATCCTCCGTAGAGACATGGTTCACGTTGTCAGGAGCGAAATTCTGCTGTCCATGATTTCCTTGTGGCTGTCCTCCATTGTGTCTTGGGTTTTGTCTTTGAACATTGCTTGCTTGACCAAGGTCTGACTTAGGACATTGATGTGCAAAGTGTCCAGCCTCTCCACAAATATAGCACTTCTTTGCCGCACCAGAATTTGGATGGACTTGATTTTGAACATTTGCACTAGGAAAGTTGGCACGAGGTGCATAAGGCATTGGAGACCTAGGTGCTTGCATAACATGTCGTTGCTGCACAAACTGAGTTGGGCGCGGTGCATAACAAGGGCGCAGAGCAGGCGCAGAAGAGCTGTAATATGGCGCATTTGGTGGTGCAAAGTGAGGGCGCACATTACTTCCTTGTTGCTGTCCTTGATACGGCGCCTTCCTCTTGTTGTCTTGCTCAATCTCACAGACCTTGTTCTCAACCAGAATTGCTTTGTCCACAAGCTTCTGGAAGTTTGCATGATCACAATTGAGCAATTGCACTTGGATTTCATTGTTCTAGCCTCTCATGAACAAGTATTGCTTCCCGCTGTCCCAGCTCACATCCTCAGGGGCGTACCTTGAAAGTTGAATGAATTTATTGAGGAATTCACCCACACTTGAACTTCATTGCCTTATGTATTCAAATTCTTGCCTCTTCAAAATCATAACTCCTTCTGGCACATAATGAGAACGGAAGCTCTCCTTGAACTCAGCCCAAGTAATCCTCTCTTGGTTTTCATGAGCATTGCATAAGGAATCCCACCAATCGGCAACTGCTCCAACTGATTGATGAGAAGCAAAGAGCACCTTCCCCCCGTTAGTGCATTTGAGAATAGCTAGCTTCTTCCCCATAGACTTGAGCCAATCATCTGCATCCATAGGGTCAGCTGCTTGAGCAAAGGTCGGTGGCCTAGTCCTCATAAACTCTCCCAACCAGTTATGAGGATGTGGGGGTGGCGGTGGAGGCATGTGGGGCTGATTGTTGATGTTACCAGCCTGTAGCTGTCCCAAAGTTTGTATCATGGTTTGCATGAGCTAGTTCTGCATAGCAAAAAGCTGCTCAATGTTGATAGCTCCATGATCAGGTCCTTGTCCATGGCTTTTCTGAGGTGCTCCATTGTTCTTCAATCCAGCGAAAACGTGTTGGGCCCATAACCCACAGGTCTCATGATCGAAACCTGGTTCTGTTACAATTTTGTGACTCCCGGTTCCGAAAATGAATCAAGTAAACGCATATGTGTGCCTAGGATGTTTAATACACATACACGAGTGCATCACAAAAGAGTATACAGAAAATTATGACGGAACAAGATTAATTAAGCTCTTTTATTACACAATCCACAATATCCTCGAATACAAGCTCTAATGAAAATTAATGACAGGTTTGAACTAATGTAGCGGAAATAAAATAATTAAGCAACTAAGCAAAAGGGATAGCGCGGCTCTAACACTCCACAGGCAAAGCTGACAGTAGACACGGCCTATAATTCTGCATTACCATCGTTATACTTCCAATCTTGACCTGCAATTGTTGGTGGGGGAATTGCAAGAGTGAGCACATGTCGTACTCAGCAAGTGTGGAAAGTATGACATGTAGCTGATTCAGATGACAAATATAATAATGGCTAAGTGCTGAAAAGTACATTAAAACATTTGGAAAACAATATATTATATGTATGTGAAACAAACCCATCATAAACCATCTAATCATCATAATACTAGTCCATATTCATTACCATCATCCATATTCTAGATTTCTCATTACCAATAACCAAAATGAATATAAGGATTTAATCCATAACCAGGCATAACCATATCATTAACCATAACAATAACCATCCCAAAAACCATCCCAATACCAAGTTTCCTCTAATCATGCGAGGGTCCAGGTTGCTCATAACCGGGAGCACGGCTATCATGGTAGTTTTTAGACACTATGCAAAGGTTGTATCACTTTACCCATGTGTTTGTGATTTTATCATCTTTCGATGACTATAGAATCTCAATTATGCAGTCTCACACTTCCTTAGGTGTGTGGCCAATAGATCACAAAATAGCCTTTACAAAGGGAATACTAGCCTATTTAGACCCCACTAAGGTTTCACCGGTGGTGATGCCTCCAAATGAGCACATCTTCAACCAAGGCCCCCTCTTGAGCCATTCGGATCCCAGGGTAGTCCCACCAATCATCAACAAACCCAATCCGACTACCCCTTCCCCGAGCATGCTTAATGGTCCAAACAGTACTAGCAAAGCCCTATTTAATCAGCTACGCCGCACCCATAATTGGCCTCGTGGTGGCACTGTATGCCCTGGATGGTCGCTCCACGAAACGGTCCTTAGAGCTAAAGCAGGTGAAACCACCATAACATCCAACCCATCCACATACCATGCTTGCCTAGATCACCAACTACCATATCATATTAACCAGTTCATATTAATCATAATCTCATAAATACGTAAATAAATGTGTAGTGTTGTTTTCCCACCCCAATTAATTAAGCGAAGCAAAAAGGGGAAAAGGCCCATCCCGACTCTCTACCATGAATTCTAGGTGACAAGAGTGGTTAAACAAAGCTAGTAAACTTCCTATCATAGGATTCCCATCAAATTGACACAGAATGCCGTTTTGAAAACAAAACATTTATTTTAAAAACTGGATCAATATGCTTCATAGACACTTGTTGTGCTCTTGGGATTGGTTCGAGTCAAAGCCTTGAAACTCTTGGTGTTGGAGATCCCCCGCAACGCTCTCTAGCGGAAATCCGTCTAATCTGCACAATCAACATACAAGACAAGAAACACAATCAAAGAGTGCACAAACATTACTCAATATGACATGACATGCATGATTAATGCAAATGCAAGGTGGAAATTGTTATTGAGTTGCTTTTAATGATCACTGTCGACTGTTGGAGTCGGCAGATCCCCTAACACTATGAAAAGTGTTTGAAGGAGTTTGTGGTTCGGTCTGGGCGCGCGGAGATCTAAGAAAGTGAAATGCGATTCGGACACGAGTGACACGGTGGTTTACGTGGTTCGGGCCGCCTGAGCGTAATACCCTACTCCACGGGTGTGTGTTTGTTGTATTAACTTGTGAGCTTCGAGTGTTCCCCTCCTCTCGTGTATCGTCGGTTTGTCCTTTTATAGCACAAGGACAAACCGTTACAAGTCAGCCTGGCCCGACATGTGGCCCTGGCGGTTACTAGTATTGATACGCGAGATTAATTGTTGCTAATAACCCTGTAACGGCTCCGACAGTGCCGTTACAGGTGTTAATATCATCCGATTAAGTGTCATTAATATGGAATTAATGATAATTAATCGGGTCTTGAAGTCTGCATCTGTCCTTTGGAGATCCGGAGCCGTTACAACGTCTCCCGGGGATTTGAAGCGGTTTAGCTCCGACGTATGGACACGTGGCAGCTCTGGAGCTTGCTTGGGAGAAGCGGGAAGCTCCGGGGTGACCTGGCACGTGTCATGTCCGGAGCTTCTCTCGGTCGGGGGCTACCTCCGGAGGTGCCGTTTCAGTACTTGGCCCGGAGCTTCACCCTTGCGGGTAATAGCTCTGGGCTGACAGTACACGTGGCAACCTAGAGGTTAACCATGTTGGAGAAGCGGGTCCGGTTACGTCTGGCGAGTGGGCCCCCAAGGGTCTTTAATTTGAGTTGATGTCCTTCCCTTGAGGTCTTTGTAACCTCAGGGGGTGTATGGTTTTTAGGGTACCGACAGTGGCCCCCTGGACCTACCTCCGGGGAAGGCCAACGGGATGAAGTCGTTCCGCCGGAGGTGGGTCCATACTTGTGACTCTTGAACTGGGTCTTCAAGAGTCTTTGGAGGTGCCTTTGGCGGGGCTTTATGGTTGAGTCCCGACGCGTGGCGCACCTCAGGTGGCAGATAAGATCTTTGACGTGCGGATCTCTCGCAATTGAAGGTCGTCGGTTCCCGATACGAAAACCGTATCGGTTCCGCGCGCCTTGTCAGTCCGCCGCCTTTGGGTTTCCCGCCTCGTGATGACAACTGTTCGCCTGGGTAAGAACCTCGACTTGATCGTCAGGGTGGTCCCGGGCCCTCTTGTCATCGGCTGGGTTGAATTCTTGAGTAGTATGCTTAACTCCCCTGCAGTTTCCATCCAAGCGTTGCGAGGGCTTACTTAAGAAGGAAAGCGCACCGTCGGGAGTTCTTTACGCTTTCCATCTGTTCTTGCGCTCAAAACTCCCAACTCGTGCTTTGCTTCTCTTCTCTCGCCTAGCAGTGCTGCGATGGAGTTGGGTCTGCGTGAGAGTCGTTTGAGGACGGAGAGCGATCTGAAGAAGGTCCGAGCCCTCATGGGGTGGTCGTCGGACTTCTTCAACCGTTCAATCCGCACCGGAGGAGAGCTTCCCTTTAAAAAGGAGCGCTCCGGCGAAATGGTATACTTTTCATCGTATGCCATGGTGGGGCTGATCCCACCATTTTCTTCCTTCTTTTTGATGCTGCTGGACTTCTATGGTCTGCAGCTATACCACCTTGGCCCTCACTCCCTTCTCCTTGTATCCGTCTTTGTCCACTTCTGCGAGATGTGGGTGGGCATTCCTCCCTGCATCGAGCTCTTCCGCACTTTCTTCACCGTCCAAACCACCGGCCGAAGTGACGAGTACCTTGGCTTCTACTACTTTGTGAAGCGCAAGAAGTGCCCGTTCAAGTACCTCCGGTCGTTCCCTTCCGGGAAGTGGGATGACTGGAAGAAAGATTGGGTAGTCGTCCGGGTGGAGGAGCATGAGCGGTTGGAGCTGCCAGACGGTCTGCCCGGCATTGACACGTCGGTGTGGAGCGAAGTTCCGGTGCTGGCGGCAGCTTTCGACCCCGTCTTGTCCAGGATCCGCCAATGTGTAGAGGGAGGATTGACTCCCCAGGCGGTGTTCTGCAACTTCCTGTCGAACAGGTGGGCGCCGCTGAAGAGGAGGGAGAAGCTCGCCTGGGCCCTCAACAGCGTGATGGACGAAGACCGGGTCGAAACCGGGTTGAAGTCCAGCATGGTGGGGAAGTCCTTGGAGTCTCACCTCAAGAAATTCCAGCACGGCATCGATGTAAACGGAGCGTACTTGACTCCGCCACCGGCTTTCCTCCCCCTGAACGAGGAAGTTGAGTTCAGCAGGGTGCTCCGGCGGAAGATGCCCGCGCTTGACGACCTTGGCGTCGTCGAGAGAAGATCGACCGCCCCGTTGGCGATCCCCGGGTTGTCGGAAGGCGGCTCCGCCCCTGTCTCTCAGCCAAGAGCTGAGGTCACCGGCAAGGGCAAGGAGCTGGCGGAGGAGCCAGAGAGCCGGAAGAGGAAGTTGCGTCATGCTGACGGGAGGTCCGTCGGGCTTGCTACTTCCCCGCCAGTTCCCCGTCCTCAGGGAGGAGGATCCTCCGCTGCTGTAGCGTCTGTCCCCGTGGTGGGGTCTTTTCGGAGCGCTACTGTTCCGGCGGTGGGATCCTCCCGGAGTACGGCTGTCCCCATGATGGGTCCCTCCGGAGGTGCCAGCTCCGGACAGGCGACTCCGGTTCGAGAAGCGGTGAGGGCCTCCAGGTCTAGGAGTTCCTCCCGGTCAAGGAGAGCTCCGACCCGGGAAACGCCCGCGGCTACGGCAAGTCCTGGGAGTCCTCCCGGAGCTCCTACGCCGACCGTGGCCAGCCCGGAACGTCCGGGAAAGAGGTTTCGCGCAAGCTGGTGCGTGAACCTCCCAAGGTAATTTTTCTTGCTTACCTCAATTAACTTTTAATTATAGCATCTGTTTGCTCAATTTCTTCATTCTTCATCTGCAGCGTTCCCAAGAAGGGGAGTGAAGCTCCGCCCTCAGCCACAGTGTCTGAGGCTGCGAGGGCTTCTGCTCCAGCCCTGGTGCCGCCCCAGGCGGAGGCTGCGACAGCTCCGGCACCGGCTGTCGTGGTCATGGACCTCGACTCGTCTCCAGAAGTTCCCGTGGTAGCGCCGGACCACGGGATCGAAGATGCGCCAGCGGCACCCGCTTCGGAGGTTGAAGCTCCGGGCCCTTGTGCTGCAGAAGTAGATGCTCCGGCTGTCGAGCCGGAGGAAGTAGCGGTCCCGGCTTCAGAGCCGGAATATGTTGGAGCTTCGGCGGTTGAGCCGGAGGCAGCTGAAGCCCCGGCGTGCGAGCCGGAGGTTGAAGTGATTCCGGCAATTGAGCCGGTTACTTCTGAAGCTCCGGTCGCAAGGCCGGTAGTTATTGGAGCGCCGGCTGCAGAGCCGGTGGTGGTGGAGGCGGGGGAGCTTGAGCTCCCCTCAGAAGAAGCGTCCCGGCCGGAGCCATTGGAGGCGACGACGTCGATGGTACCCGTGGCGGAGCCAGAGTGCCTGAACGGAGTCGCCGGCCCCCAGCCTGAGGGGGCGAATGAAGATTTGGTGGCGGGACCTTCTTCAGTGGCGACTGAGGCCATCCCGGAGGAGGGCCCTAGTGCCTTGGAAGCTCGGGGTTCCGCTCTCGCAGAGTGGAACCCAATTTTTGTAAATGAAGACCCGCTGGAACCAGCGGAGGAGACCCCAGAAGGTCCGGAGCCCATCTCGCTGTCGATGTCCATCGACAACGCTTGCTCCAGTCTGCGCCAAGTCCAACTAGCCTTCTTCCACGACAGCAAGGTTCTTGAAGAGGAGCGCCAAACCCTTAGGAGGTGGCGTAATAGACTCCAATTCGAAACCAAGCTGGCGCAGTCGAGGATCGCTGCGGACAAGGAATGGATCAAGCGGGAGAAGGTCCGCTTGGAGCTCTGGGGTGAGATGCTGGATGAGAGGGAGAGCATGACTCACAACCTCGACGCCAAATCCCGGGAGTACCACGACCAAGCTAAAGCTGCCAATGATGCGGCCAACGCCCGGTTCGATGAACTCGAAGCCATCAGTACTGCACTCATCAAGCGCCGAGAGGCGCTTGAGGGAAGGGAAAAGCGGCTCGAGGATGAGGAGCAGAAACTCCTGGAGCTACGGGATGACGTCTTGCGACGTGAAGAAGAGCTCGCCGAGAAGACAGCTCTGGCGGACAAGGGCCTCGAGGAGCGCGCTAAAAAATTGGAAGAGCGCTGCCTCGAGGAGGAGGAGAAGACCTGGGTGCGAGGGCAGGAGCTCTACGAGTATGAGTGTGCCCTCATCGCCCGGGAGAAGAAAATAGAGGCTAGGGAGAAAGACCTGGTCGATCGCCGGAACAAGATCCACCTCCGGGAGGAGGAGCTCGGAAGACTCGAAAAGCGGGTTGCTGCGAAAATTCAGCAAAACGCCAAAGAAGTTGAGCGCCTCTCCCGCGAGAACTCAGAACTGGCGGCGACCCGGAGGTCCCTGGAAGAAATGAAGGGCCTGAGGAAGACGGACTCCCTGCAAATTTGGGAGTTCCTGAGCAAGGCCGACGACGCGCTAGCGCCGATGGGTTTCAGCCCCGTGCTTCCGGATGATCCGGAGCCGGAGCCGGAACTTGCATTGCAGGCGTTGAGCGCTGCGGGTGGCAAGCTCTCCAAGGTGGGCGACGTCATCGCGGACCAGTTGGAGGTCGAGGGGCAATCCTTGGCTAGGAACGTCACAGAATATGTGTTGACGTGTTACACTAGCCGGAACCCCCGATTCCCTCTGGACCCGGTGCTTGAAGGTCCCGTCGAAGGAGAGGGCGAAGCTACCCGAAGCAGCGTGTCGGAGGTCGCCCAGAAGGTCGCCGAGTTCTTCCATAGGGTCTAGGACTATCTTTCTTAGCCTTTATTTGTATCTTCTCTTCTTCCTCAATTTTGTAATCCTTTGTCCCCAGATGTAATCTCCGGTCTTCTGATGAAATGAAATCCCCAATTTTTCGTGAATTTCATTTTTTGTCTCGTGAATTTCATTTTTTGTCTTCAACATCTTTGTCTTTACTTGGCCCCCTGGTAGATGTGCACAATGTGATTGTGGACATGTACCAAAAGGTTGTTGAGTTTTGTTGAAGACAAATTTGCTTCGAACTCGTGTAGTTTAGGTCCGAAGTCTTCGATAGTGAAGGTCCCTTGAAGTCGTCGGAGCTTAGAAGCTCCGGCATTGCCCATCGTCGGAGCTTAGTAGCTCCGGCAATAGCCTCTACCAACACGTTGAGTGTCGATAGTTAATACTTCAAGGTGTCGGAGCTTAGTAGCTCCGGCAATGACCCTTGCCACGCCTGGCTTGCTGGCAACAGACTCTAGTGATAGAGTCTTCTCACCATCTTTAAGTTAACGCCGGTGGGAGTCGGAGCTTGATTAACTCCGGTTTTTCTCCATCAATATTGAGTTTATTTTTCCTGCACACTTAAGCCAAGAAAAACAGTAAAATTCGTTTCTTATCTATAACTTCGTTGCGGCTTACGGTTCTCAAGAGAATTTCAAGTTGAACACGATTTTTAGTATGATTGGATGAATTGTCTTTTCTTTTAGATCTAATTGTCCATGGACCCACCTTACTTTGGCCTGCCGGGGTGTAGGTAGAGCGGCGTACTTAGGGTGCTTGACCAGGCTAAGTCGATAGCGCACTCCAGCCCTAGAATGGCTTGGCGGCTTTCAGGCGAGTTGGCCACAGACGATATTTAAATCTAAAAAATCTGACAATTCAACCCAAATCGTACATAAACCGGTTAAACTAGAACTTCTTAAGAATTGCACATTCCTGTTATAGACAAGAAAGAGAAAAATAAAAATGTCGAGCCTTATGCAAAAATGAATGCACGTGGAGTCTATTTCACATGAAGATGTCTTTCATTATAGGTCCGGGGTACATGGGAAACGAGTACACTCTTAGGGTACGGAACCAGGCTAAGTGTGTTTGGTTTCTCGTTTGACCCTGGGTAGTTAGCCACACTTCTAGTCCGGAGACTGTATCAAGTGTTGCATGAGCTTTTCAAACCTTTCGGGAAAGGTCCGGCTGCTCTCCCGGAGGAACTACCCGACTCTGTACAATGACTCTATAACATACACTTCAAGTTACTTAAGACTCACCTCCGTGGAATTAAGTGTAGAACTTACGGAGGTGCTCGATGTTCCAAGGATTTGGGAGAGGTGTCCCATCCTCGGTAGCCAAGCGAACGCTTCCGGGACGGGATACTTTGATCACTCGGAAGGGTCCTTCCCAGCCGGGGGAGAGTTTGTTTTGCCCTTCTCTGGATAGTATTCTCCGTAGCACCAGATCGCCTTCCTCGAGCTGTCGGTTGTGTACATGCCGCTGATGATAGCGCCGTAGAGCCTGGCGGTATCGGGCATTCCGAACAGCTGCTTGGCACCTTCCCTCCTCGAGGAGGTCTAGGTCTTCACGCCGGAGCTGGTCCTGCGCGGCTTCGTCGAAGGTCCGGACTCGGAGGGAACCCAGGGTGATCTCCGGAGGAAGGATCGCTTCTGCTCCGTACACCAGGAAGAAGGGTGTTTCTCCGGTTGCCCGACTTGGAGAAGTCCTGTTAGCCCATAGAGTGGGCGGAAGCTCTTCGATCCAATTAGCTCCGTGCTTTTTCAAACGCTCATAAGTGCGCGTTTTTAGTCCTTTAAGGATTTCTGCGTTTGCTCTCTCGGCTTGCCCATTGCTGGCAGGATGAGCTACGGAGGCGTAGCAAACTTGTATGCCGAGGTCTTCGCAATATCCTTGAAATGAGGAGCTTGTGAACTGAGTCCCATTATCAGTGATGATCTTGTTTGGGACTCCGAATCTGCTCACGATAGACTGTAGAAAATTGATTGCAGATTGTTTGTTGATCGTCACAACAGGAGTAGCTTCCGGCCACTTGGTGAACTTGTCAATGGCGACGTACAGGAACTTGTAACCTCCGACGGCTCTTGGGAAGGGTCCCAAGATGTCCATCCCCCACACGGCGAAAGGCCACGTAGGAGGTATCATTTGTAAGGGCTGAGCAGGTGTATGAATTTGCTTTGCATGAAATTGGCATGCTTTGCATTTCTTCACTAGCTCAGTAGCATCCTGGAGCGCTGTTGGCCAGTAGAAGCCGTGCCGAAAGGCTTTTCCGACCAGCGTGCGGGAAGACGCGTGGTTCCCACACTCGCCTCCATGGATTTCTGCGAGGAGCTCGCAGCCTTCTTCCCTTGTGATGCACCGCATTAGGATGCCGTTGGCACCGCGCCGGTAGAGATCCCCTTCTACCAACGTGTATCTTTTAGCCAATCTGACTACCCGGTCAGCGGATACATCATCGTCAGGAAGGATGTTGTCTTTCAAGTAGTTCCGGATCTCCGAGATCCATGCATCGGAACTGACTTGAGCATTTGAGTCTTGCGTGCTGGGTTGCTCGGAGCTTCCGGCAGCACCTACGACCCTTGATGGCTGCCATGGTAACAGGGCCATCGGGACCGTCAGCTTCGGGATGCTGATCTCGCCCCCTTCGTTCAGCTCGGCAGGCTGAACTGTGGGTTTTGACAACCTCCGGACAAAGGTTCCGTCTGGAGCCGGAGCTCCGGTTGACGCCTTGGTCGAGAGTTCGTCCGCTTCAACGTTGTGAGCACGCTGAACATGGTGAAGGACTAGGGCTTCGAAGTCTTTTTGAAGCCTCTGGACTTCAAGGAGATAAGTAGCCAGCTGGAGGTTATTACAGGAGCATTCACCCTTCACTTGTTTGATAACAAGTTGTGAATCTCCTTTGACCAGCAACTGTTTGACACCAAAGGATAGTGCCACCTTTAATCCATATATGAGTGCTTCGTACTCCGCCATGTTGTTGGTTGCCTTGAAATCAAGGTGCACCATGTATCTTACCTTCTCCCCGGTTGATGTGAGGAGAAGGACTCCAGCTCCGGCTCCCTGCTTCTGCATGGAGCCGTCGAAGTAAAGGGTCCAGTGAGGCTTGGTGAAGGCCGGAACTTGTGGTTCCTTCTTCTGCTCGCTGGGGCCCCCAGAGTTTGATGGAGAGGGAGTCCATTCTGCCACGAAATCTGCCAACGCTTGACTCTTGATTGCTTGTCTTGGAATGAATTCGAGGTCGAATTCAGCCAGTTCCGCTGCCCACTTCGCTATATTCCCAGTTGAATTGGGATTATGCAGAATCGCTCGAAGTGGATATGAGGTTACCACCGAGACTTTATGAGCTTGGAAATAGTGTCGAAGCTTCCTTGAGGCAATAAGAACTGCGTAGAGCATCTTATGTACCTCTAGGTATCGAGTCTTGGCATCATGTAACACTTCACTGATGAAGTATACTGGGCGTTGAACGGTCCGGACCCTCCCGGAGGGGTCCGGAGCTTCCTCTCCATTGATCCGGACCCTGTCGGAGGGGTCCAGACTATCTTTGGGGACCTCCGGGTTCTGGGTGAAGGAACCCGGAGCTTCTTCAGGAATGACCTGGATCCTATCGGGAGGATCTGGGTCCTCTGAAGTGACTTCTTGAGGATTCAAGTCTGGGAGCTGGGACCCAGACCTGCTTTCGGGAACCTCCGGATCCTCCCGAAGGGATCTGGATTCCTGAGTATTGGGTAGTTCCGGTCTCTCCGCAACCAGAACCATACTGACGACTTCGTCAGCTGCTGAAATATAAAGCAATAAAGGCTCACCAGGGTTCGGAGCTACCAAGACTGGTAGAGTGGTGAGGAACTGTTTCAGCTCCTGGAATGCCTTCTCTGCCTCTTCAGACCATTGGAATGGTCCGGACTTCCTCAGTAACTTGAAGAAGGGAAGTGCCCTTTCCGCCAGTCTTGAAATGAATCGACTGAGGGCTGCTAGACATCCAGTTAATTTTTGGACGTCTTTGATGCGGGTTGGTGGCCGCATGTCTTCGATGGCTTTTATCTTCGCCGGATTAGCCTCTATACCCCGGTGACTTACCAGGAAACCAAGAAGCTTTCCGGAACTAACCCCGAAGACGCACTTGTCTGGGTTTAGCTTCGTGCGGGTGGCCCGCAGCTTGTCGAAGACAGCCTGCAAGGTATCCAAGAGGGACTCCTTGTTTTTGACTTTGACCACAATGTCATCAACGTACACCTCCACTATGTCTCTGATGAGTTCTTCGAAAGTTTTGTACATTGCTCGTACAAAAGTTGAAGCTGCATTCTTGAGACCAAAAGGCATGGCTGTGTAACAATACAATCCATCCACTGTGATGAATGAAGTATGTTCTTCATCTTCCCTAGACATCCGGATTTGATGATATCCCGAATATGCGTCTAGAAAACACAGCAACTCACACCCAGAGGTGGAATCCACTATCTGGTCTATTCTAGGTAGTGGGAATGGATCTTTTGGACATGCCTTATTCAGGGTGGTGTAGTCGATGCACATCCGAAGTTTCCCGCCGGCCTTAGGCACAACGACTGGGTTTGCCAGCCATTTTGGATGGTAGACTTCTCGGATGAATCCGGCTTCGAGCAACTTCTTTACTTCTTGTCGGATGAAGTTCTGTCGCTCTACAGATTGCTTCCGAGGTTTCTGGTGTACAGGCCGAGCGTCGGGGTAAATCTTCAGATTGTGCTCAATCACTTCCCTGGGGATCCCAGGCATTTGTGACGGTTGCCAGGCAAACACGTCAACATTAGCCCGGAGGAAAGTGATGAGCGCGAGTTCCTATTTGTCGTTCAAGCCACCCGATATACGGGTAGTTTGAGTGACATCGGAACCAATTTGGACGACTTTGACGGGAATGTCGGTGTCGCCGCTTGGCTGCACACGGGGTGCAGAGGTCGAGCCTCGTTGACGAATGCTCGGAGGTTGTGGAGCTTGCTTCTGTCTGGAATCCTCCTCTTGCGCTGTGGTGAGTGCATGGAGTTCTTCCAGAGCAGTTACTCCGGCAGTGCGATCTCCACGGATCCGGAGAACGCCTACTGGTGTCGGCATCTTCAACACCAGGTATCCATAATGAGCAGCTGCCATGAATTTGTACAAGGCAGGTCTACCCAAAATGGCGTTGAATGGTAAGTTGATCTGAGCGACGTCGAAGACCAACTTTTCGGTGCGATACTTCTCCCGGGTCCCGAAGGTAACAGGGAGAGTGATAGCTCCGAGTGGGGTTATGGCCCCCGGACCTACTCCGGAGAAAGGTCGAGAGGGCCGGAGGTCTGAAGGTCGAAGCTGAAGCTTAGTGAAAGCTTCGAAGCTGATGAGATTAAGCCCCGAACCTCCATCTACCAGGACATGATGGAGCTGGATGTTGTTGATGGTGGGGGATACCATCAAGGGCAGCTGGCCAGCTCCGACCATGCTTTGAGGACAATCCGAAGCATCGAAAGTGATGGGTGTGTCCATCCACTTTCGATGTGGCTCCGGTCTAGCTGTAGGAGCTACAGCAGCCATATCCCGTCGCATGGTCTTAATGACGCGACGAGAGGTGATGTCCCATGATCCACCAAAGATGGTGTTCATGGTTTTTCGACGTTCGTTGTCGGAGACGTCGGAATCATCGTCGACGGAGGTGTAGACGGCTTTCAAGACCTTTTTGGGGTCTTGAAACCCTAACTCCTCTTCAGCCGGAGCTTCATCGACCTTTTGTTTTCCCTCCCTCTGGTGGAAGGGAGACCCTTCCCGGCGCTTGTGGTAGCGCTCGGCAAGGTTTTGGACCTCCCGGCAATCCTCCAGCTTGTGGCTGCCCGTTTTGTGAATGGGGCACCACATCTTGGATTTGCCACCGTCTTCGGAAGACGGTCGAGGTCGCTTCTCGGGGCGTGGCCCCCGGCCACCAGGAGTTGCAGTGGCTGCAACGTTGGATGTGCCGGCCGACGGCTTCTTCTTGCCGTTGGTCTTCTTTTTCTTCTTGCCACTCCCGGAGGTAGCGGCTTCTTCTTTGGAGGATTTTTTATGATCCTCCAAGGCTGGTTTGGAGTGCATTTCACGGCCCTCCGCAGCTCTGGCACATTTGTCGGCCAGGCTGAAGAGCTCCGTGACACTGGTGATCTCTTTGATCGCCAGTTTCTCCAACATCTTCTTGTCTCGTACACCCTGTCTGAATGCTACAATGACAGAAGCGCTTGAGATAGAAGGGATTGTGTTACGTACCTGAGAGAATCTCTGGATGAATGACCGCAAAGATTCCCCTCCTTTTTGCACGACCGCAAAAAGGTCCAGTTCGGTGCCCGGACGGGTGTATGAACTCCCGAAATTGGCGGTGAACTGGCGGCATAGCTCCTCCCAACTGTCGATAGAGTTGGGCGGAAGGCTCATAAACCAGGACCTAGCAGTCCCAGTTAAGGCCACTGGAAAGTAATTGGCCATTACAGCCTCATTTCCTCCAGCTGCTAGGATCGCAGTGGAGTATATCTGTAGAAATTCTACGGGATTGACAGTCCCGTCGAATTTTTCCGGCAAATGTGGCCGGAACTTCTGTGGCCATCTAACCATACGCAGGTGCATGGCTAGGGCGGAACAGCCTCCTCCTACTCCTTCCAGAGTAGAAAGATCTTGAGCATCTCGTCTTTCTCGAGCTCGCTCGATGTGGACACGGCCATCCTGTTGGCGGTATCGGCGATCAAGCTCCGCTCGGAGGTCGTGTGTCGAAAGCCGAGATGCAGTATGGGCACGTCGTGCCCCAGAGGGCAACGACGTCACTTGCTGTGACGCAGCTCTTCTCCGGTTGTTGGAGACATGTGGACCAAGTCTTCCAGACAACGTTCGTCGCTGCGACGGGGCCCGCCCTGAAGGAGGTGGACCCTGATTGTTGAGGCGTTCGGCCGCTGCTGCGACCAAATGCTCAATATCAGCTCTCCATTGCTCCATGGCACCTTGAGATGCATCTGGAGGTGGTGGTCGCTGAAGGAGAGCACGCGCTGCATGGAGCGCGTGTTCTGGGTTGTCACGACTTGCCGGCGCAGAATGTGACGCCGGTGCACCATCATGTCGTTCGGCATGTCTTGCCGGAGAAGATGGTGGAGGTGGGAGTGTGACTCCCGCTGGAACTGAGGCTCCTGCCGGTGGTTGCATGTTGGAGGGATTGCCTCCGACAGTCTGAGCGGCAGGTTGCCCGTTGGATGATCCAGCTGCAGAATTCACCATTCTTGAAGATCTCAGGCCCCCCTACCTGGCGCGCCAACTGTCGACTGTTGGAGTCGGCAGATCCCCTAACACTATGAAAAGTGTTTGAAGGAGTTTGTGGTTCGGTCTGGGCGCGCGGAGATCTAAGAAAGTGAAATGCGATTCGGACACGAGTGACACGGTGGTTTACGTGGTTCGGGCCGCCTGAGCGTAATACCCTACTCCACGGGTGTGTGTTTGTTGTATTAACTTGTGAGCTTCGAGTGTTCCCCTCCTCTCGTGTATCGTCGGTTTGTCCTTTTATAGCACAAGGACAAACCGTTACAAGTCAGCCTGGCCCGACATGTGGCCCTGGCGGTTACTAGTATTGATACGCGAGATTAATTGTTGCTAATAACCCTGTAACGGCTCCGACAGTGCCGTTACAGGTGTTAATATCATCCGATTAAGTGTCATTAATATGGAATTAATGATAATTAATCGGGTCTTGAAGTCTGCATCTGTCCTTTGGAGATCCGGAGCCGTTACAACGTCTCCCGGGGATTTGAAGCGGTTTAGCTCCGACGTATGGACACGTGGCAGCTCCGGAGCTTGCTTGGGAGAAGCGGGAAGCTCCGGGGTGACCTGGCACGTGTCATGTCCGGAGCTTCTCTCGGTCGGGGGCTACCTCCGGAGGTGCCGTTTCAGTACTTGGCCCGGAGCTTCACCCTTGCGGGTAATAGCTCTGGGCTGACAGTACACGTGGCAACCTAGAGGTTAACCATGTTGGAGAAGCGGGTCCGGTTACGTCTGGCGAGTGGGCCCCCAAGGGTCTTTAATTTGAGTTGATGTCCTTCCCTTGAGGTCTTTGTAACCTCAGGGGGTGTATGGTTTTTAGGGTACCGACAATCACTAACTAGTTCTAATAACTTTTAAAAAGTTTATACAGGTTTGGAATTGATTCGAGTCAATTTAGATTTAATTCAATAGGAATTAGATTGCAAAATTGGACAAGTACGCAGAAGGACGGACTAGTCCGTACTGTGCAGAAACAATAGACTAGGGTTTTCTAGATCGACGTGAATTTGGAGATTTGGGGTTAAATTCACGTAAGTAAAAGAGAATAGAAGGTATACCAAGTTTTTAGTACTCTAATGAATCAAGGATCCTGGAGGCAACACTTGGATCTTGATGATCTAGGGTTGATGAAGAACTTGATGGTGAATTGGCGATGAAGAACGCGAAGTTGATGTAGATCTTGATCCACTTTCATTTCCTCCTCTTCTTCTCCTTGCTCTAGAACTCCTTCTCCCTCCTTGGTGGTGGCTATTCATGATGTACGGTTTGGGTGTGGTTGGAAAAGTGGCAAATAGATGTCAAGTCAAGGCGTGGGGTTGTTTATATAGAGGTGGAGGCTAGGGTTAGATAGATTTGAGTTTTAGATGAGTAGAGGTCGGTTTAGAGTCCCACGTGGGCTCTAAAAGAGTTAGGCATGTTGTCCCTAGGCCCACGTAACGTAAAACCCAATAAATAAGTCGTGAAACAAAAGATCAACCTGAAAAGGGTTGGACTAGTCCGAAGTTGGTCAGAGAGATATCGTACAAGTCTGTGCTGGACATCGGACAAGTCTGAACTTTTCCAGAAGGGGAAAACAGACAAGTCTGGCCAGAAATCGGACAAGTCCGACTATAGTCAGAGGGAAAAACTGACAGGTCCGCTAGAGTACCGGACTAGTCTGGGCAAGTCCATGGGCTTAGCAAAATTTTCAAGGAATTGGAACACCGGACTAGTCCGCACAGGACCGCACGAGTCCGAAAGTGTCCAGAGGGAAAAATAGACTAGTCCGCAGAAAAACGGACAAGCCCGTTTGAAGTCAGAGAGAAATCGGACTAGTCCGGACCTAAATCGGACTAGTCCGCACTTTCAAAATTTTTAAGTGCGGTTTTGCTATCATTTCATTTTTAACATGTTCCTTTTTATGTGGATTAATGTTAAACATATTTAATGATGGATGTAGGGCATGCTGCATGATAATGAGAGTGTTACAAACCTACCCCCCTTTAAACGAATCTCGCCCTTGAGATTCGACGTGGAAGGGAAAAGATAGGGAAATTCCTTCTTGAGATCATCCTCTAACTTCCATGTAGCGTATGATTCCGTGTGATGCTTCCATCAAATTTTTGCACCATCGAATAACCTTGTTCCTTGTGACCCTCTCCTTGGTTTCCAAGATTTTGATTGGTTGCTCGACATAAGTCAAATCTTCCTCTAGATTCAATTCTTCCATTGGAACTTGTTCTTCTGATACTCTCAAACACTTCTTGAATTAGGAAACATGAAACACATCATGGACATCTGAAAGATGAGCTGGCATCTCCAACTTATACGCTACTTCTCCTCTTTTATCCAAAATCTTGAATGGCCCAATGCATCGATGTGCTAGCTTGCCTCTTATGTTAAATCTCTAATGACCTCTCAATGGTGACACTTTGAGGTAAATAAAATCTCCTATTTGAAAGGCTAGTTTCCTTCTCCTATTATCCGTAGCCTTTTTGCCTTGATTGAGCGGCCCTCAAGTTCTCACGGCTTATCTGAATTTGTTTTTCAGCTTATTGCAACACATCTGGACCAAATACTTGAGTTTCTCCTGTCTCATTCCAAAACAAAGGTGTCCTACACTTCCTTCCATATAGTGCCTCATACGGTGACATCTTCAAACTTGCTTGGTAACAATTGTTTTATGAAAATTCTGCATATGGCAAGCTCTTGTCCCAACTTTTCCCATGCTTCAAAGTACAAGCTCTTAACATGTCCTCAAAAATCTGATTGGTCCTCTCAGTTTGTCCGTCCGTTTGAGGGTGATATTCTGAGCTGAAATTCAACCTTGTTCCCAATGCTGCATGCAATTTTTGCCAAAACCTGGAGATAAATTGAGAACCTCTATCCAATACTATCTTCTTTGGAACTCAATGCAAGCACACTATTCTTCCCATATACAGTTCCACCAATTTCTCTCCATTGAAGGTGGTCTTGACAAGAATAAAGTGAGATGATTTTGCAAACCGATCCACAATTACCCAAATTGAGTTATAACCGGACTGTGTACTCGGTAAACCAACTATGAAGTTGATACCAATTTCTTCTCACTTCCACTTTGGAAACTTCAATAGTTGCAATAGTCCAGCTGGCCTTTGATGTTTTGCCTTGACTAGTTGGCACACATCACACAATGCTACATATTCAGCTATGTCCTTCTTCATGCTAGCCCACCAATAGCACGTCTTCAAGTCTTTTTACATCTTTGTACAACAAGGATGAATCGAGTATGGCGAGTCATGTGCCTCCTTTAGTATTGTATCACGAATATGCTTTACATTGGGCACGCCAATCCTTTTTCCAAGCCATAGGGTACCATGTTCATCCTCATCAAAACTGAATTCTCTCCCCTCTTAGGACCTTACCTTGATTTCTTGGACTTCCTTATCCTTCGTTTGGCCCTCTCGAAATTCTTGCTCCAAAGCCAGATTTAACTCCATAGTCCCCATCTCATTTACAAATCCAAGGTTCAATCGTTCAAACTCCTTACATAACTTGGATGGTAATTCTCGAACCGTGAGTTGGTGACTTACTCCTTTCCGACTTAGAGCATCGGCCACTAGATTGGCTTTTCCCTAGTGATAATTGATTCCCAAATCATAATCCTTGATGAGCTCCAACAATCTTTGTTGCCTCAAATTCAGATCCGTTTGTGTGAAAATATACTTAAGACTCTTGTGATCCATATAAATTTCACACCTATGTCCAAGGATGTAGTGTCCCCAAATCTTCAATGCATGTACCACAGCTGCAGGTTCCCAATCATGCCTTGGGTAATTCTGCTCATGTTTCTTTAATTGTATCGATGCATATGCAACCACTTGACCTTCTTGCATTAGCACGCATCCAAGTCCTTGTCTCGATGCATCATAATAAATATCAAAACTCTTGTCACGTCCGGCAAGACCAAAACTGGGGATGTGATTAACCTTTTCTTCAACTCCTCAAAACTTTCCTGACAAGCTGCACTCCATCGGAAAGCCCTTCCCTTCATTAGTAATTCCGTCATTGGCTTGGCTATTTTGGAAAAGTCCTTTATGAGTCGACGGTAATATCCAACCATCCCAAGAAAACTCATTATTTCCTTTACGTTTTGCGTTGGCTCCCACTTTAGCACGTCGCTCAATTTTTCGGGGTGAACCGATACTCCTCCTCCCGAGATGATATGACCCAAAAATGACACCTCTCTTAACCAAAATTGACATTTTTTGAACTTGGCATACATTTGATGCTCCCTCAATTTCTGCAACATAAGCCTCAAGTGTTCCTCATGTTCCTTCTCATCCTTCGAGTAGATCATAATGTCATCAATGAACACCACTACAAACTTATCCAAGTACTCCATGAATACCTTCTTCATGAGGTACATAAAATAGGCAGGTGCATTTCTCAATCCGAAGGACATCACGGTGTACTCATAAGATCATGTCCTAAAAGCTATCTTAGGTATGTCCGGTGGTCTAATCTTCATTTGAATATATGCCGACCTCAAATCAATCTTAGAGAAGACACAAGAACCCTTCATCTGATCAAAGAAGTCTTCTATGCATGGTAAAGTGTACTTGTGACACCCGGTTCCAAAAATGAACAAAGTGAACGCATATGTGTGCCCAGGACATTCAACACACATACAAGAGTGCATCACAAAAGACTTTATGAAAATTAACACGGAACAAGATTGATTAAGATCTTTTATTACACAATTCATAATATCCTGGAATACAAGATCTAATGAAAATTAATGACTGGTTTGAACCAATGCAACAAAAATAAACTAATTAAATATCTAAGCAAAAGGGATAGAGCAGCTCCAGCTCTCCGCAGGCAAAGATGATGGTAGACACGGCCTAGAATTTCTCATTATCATCGTTACACTCCCAATCCTGACCTGCATCTGTTGGTGTGGAAATTGCAAGAGTGAGTACATATTGTACTCAACAAGTGTGGAAAGTATTACATGTAGCTCATTCAAATGATGAATATAATAATGGCTAAGTGTTGAAAAGTACATTAAAACATTTGGAAAGCAATATATTATATGTATGTGAAACAAACCCATCATAAACCTTGTAATCATCATAATACCAGTCCATATTCATTACCATCATCCATATTCTAGATTTCTCATTACCAATAACCATAATAAATATCAGAATTTAGTCCATAACCAGCCATAACCATATCATTAACCATAACCATAACCATCCAAAAAACCATCCCAATACCAAGTTTTCTCTAATCATGTGAGGGTCCAGGTTGCTCATAATCGGGAGCACAACTATCATGACAGTTTTTAGACACTCTGCAGTGATTGTACCAGATTACCCACGTGTTAGTGATTTCATCATCTTTCAGTGACTATAGAAACTCAATTATGCCATCTCACACTTCCTTAGGTGTGTGGCTAAGAGATCACAAAATAGCCTTTACAAATGGATTATTGGCCTATTTAGACCACACTGAGGTTTCACCGGTGGCGATGCCTCCAACTGAGCACATCTTCAACCAAGGGCACCCTCTTGAGCCATTTGGATCCAAGGGTAGTCCCACCAATCATCAACAAACCCGATCTGACTAACCCTTCCCCGAGCATCCTTAATAGTCCGAATAGTACTAGCAAAGCCCTTATTAATCAGCAACACTTGACCCATACTTGGCCTCGTGGTGGCACTGTAAATCCTGGATGGTTGCTCCACAAAACGGTCCATAGATCTAAAGCAAGCGAAACCACCATAACATCCAACCCATCAACATACCATGTTTTCTTAGATCACCCATTACCATATCATATTAACCAGTTCATGTGAATCATAATCTCATAAATACGTAAATAAATGTGTAGTGTTGTTTTCCCATCCCAATTAATTAAGCAAAGCAAAAATGGTAAAAAGGCCCATCCCGACTCTCTACCATGAATTCCATGTGACAAGGGTGGTTAAACAATGCTAGTAAACTTCCTATCATATCCCATCAAATTTACACAGCATGCAGTTTTGAAAACAAAACATTTATTTTAAAAACTGGATCAATATGCTTCAAGGACTCTTGCCATGCTCTTGGGATTGGTTCGGGTCAAGTCCTTCAAACTCTTGGTGCTAGAGATCCTCCGCAACGCTCTCTAGCACAAATCCGTCTAATCCACACAATAAACATACAAGACAAGAAACACAATCAAAGAGTGCACAAACATTACTCAATATGACCTGACATGCATGATTAATGCAAATGCAAGGTGGAACTTGTTAATGAGTTGCTTTTAATGATTACTAACTAGTTCTAAAAACTTTTAACAAGTTTATACAGGTTTGGAATTGATTCGAGTCAATTTAGAATTAATTCAACAGGAATTAGATTGCAAAATCGGACAAGTCCGCAGGAGGTTGGACAAGTCTGCAGGAGGTCGGACTAGTCCGCACTGCGCAGGAACAACGGATAAGGGTTTTCTAGATCGACATGAATTTGGAGATTTGGGGTTGAATTAACGTAAGGAAAAGAGAATAGAAGGTTTACCAGGTGTTTAGGACTCCAATGAATCAAGGATCTTGGAGGCAACACTTGGATCTTGATGATCTAGGGTTGATGAAGAACTTGATGGTGAATTGGTGAACTTGGTAATGGCTATATGGATGAGTAGGTTTATATTAAGCAACCACTGCGTTTTGAAAATCCAGATTTTCCTAATCATGTTTACAAACTGTCCAGAGCCTTGTACGGTCCCAAACAAGCCCCTAGAGCATGGTATGATAGGTTAAAAACATTCTTACTCGAGAAGGGGTTTACCATGTTCAAGGTTGATAAAACTCTTTTTGTGCTTAAGCGTGGAAATGACTCATTCTTCGTTCAAGTGTATGTGGATGATATTATCTTTGGTTATCCTTCTCATGATCTTGTGTCCAAGATTTCTGCTATGATGAGTTCGGAAAGTATACAAGAGATCTTCTAAAGTTCTTCAACATGGACAAAAGCAAGCCTCTTCGGACACCAATGGGAACAACATCAACACTTGAACTTGATGAAGATGGTGACCCAGTTGATCAAAATGAATATAGAAGCGTGATTGGATCACTCTTGTACCTCAAGGCATCAAGACCGGACATACAAACCAGCGTATGCCTTTGTGCACGGTTTCAAGCTTCCCCACGTGCTTCACATCGTCAAGTCGTCAAAAGAATTCTCAGTTACTTACGTGGAACTCAAGAATTTGGCATTTTTCTTCGTTCTTCCTCAACCATTACTTTGAAAGCCTTTTCAGATGCTGATTTTCGGGATTGTAGGACTGATAGGAAAAGTACATCGGGTGCTTGTCATTTTCTTGGTAATTCACTTGTTGCTTGGTTCTCTAGAAAACAAAGTTTAGTTGCACAATCCACAACCAAATCTGAATATGTAGCTACAGCTAGTGCTTCCTCACAATTTTTGTAACACTCTCATTTTTAGGCATAATGCACTGCATACATCCTCATACATGTTTAACATTAAGCCATGAAACAAAAGAACAAGACTAAAATGAATTTAGGCTTAACCAAAAAAAATTCAGCCTGTCAGGGTGCGGACTTGTCCGGCCCCTTAATCGGACTAGTCCGGTGTCCCTATTCTCTTTCATAAATTTAGTTTCTTCAGAACCCGGACTTGTCCGGCAAAATGCACAGACTAGTCTGTTACTGGTTCTGATGTTTTTCCAGACTTGTTCGATTTCGAGTGGACTAGTCCGAGTATGTCTAAAATTCAGTTCGTTTCTAGCCACCCCGGACTTATCCGTCCATTGAAACCGGACTTGTCCTATTTCATTTCTGTTCCATAATAGACTTGTCCGGTCAGCCATGCGGACTAGTCCGGCCTACTGAATTGCACTCGGATTCTGTTATTTTCCCACAATTTAATTTTGCGTAATTGCCTAATTTGGGCCCTACAACTATGTTCCCAACCTCAAAGGAGCCCAAGTGGACCCCATCTCGGGCCCTACTCATCCCCCACCAAATTATACTTGGAATTCACCCCAAAACCCTAATTCCAAACCTCTATATAAACAACCCAATACCCCACACCTCTCCACCCCAATTGAAAACCCTTGTTGCCACCTTTGCATCGTGCCGTCGTCAAGATCAAGTCCAGAGGCAAGGAGGAGGGGAGAAACACGAAGAGGGACCAGTCAAGATCAATCCTCATCGATTCTTTGACAAATTGACGTTCTGCGTCACCACTCTTCATGAACTCATCTTCATCAAGTCCTAATTGCCAAGATTCAAAGTCTCACGTCACAACCTTGATCTTTGGATCTATAAACATGTGGTATACTCTCTACATCCAAGTTTCTACATCAATTCAACCCTAATCCTCTCAGATCAAAAAAACCATAATTCTGCAGTCTGCGTAGTGCAGACTAGTCTGACCCCTATATTCGTACTAGTCCGGTGTATGAATATGTAAATCATCGTATTAATTCCAAATCATCTCAAATCAATTCCAAACTCGTTCAAACTTGTTGAAAACTATTAGAACTAGTTAGTAAACATTATTAGCCACTCAGTAACAAGTTTTACCTCACAATTGCATTAATCATGCATATCATGGCATATTGAGTATTATATGAGCATTATTTGATTGAATTGTGTGTTTTCCATGTTTGTCGCTCGGAATAGAAGGAATCGTTGTAGAGAGTGCTTTTGAGGACCTGCAGAACCAGAACTACAAAGCATTTGATACAAATCAAACTCAGGAGCAAGGCAAGTGTCCTGGACCATATTGATCCTATTTTAAAGGTTTTGTTTGCGAAATTGCATGCTTGTGTCAATTTGATGGGAAAACCCAATTATAGGAGTTCACTAGTTTTGTATGACCACTCTTGTCGCTTGAACACTATGTAGAGAGTCGGGACGGATATTTTACATTTTTTGCTTTGCAATGCTCAATTGGGTGTGGGAAACAATCAAATGGATTAATTATGAACTATTAAACCCGTGAATGATGGGAACTAATAATTAATGACCGTTTAGCAACATGGTGCCTAGGGATCTAAGAAAGTTGGTAACCTGGAATGGGTTGGACTGTTTTGGCGGTCTTGCTTGCTTTAGATCGAAGGACCGATTCGTGGAGCGACCATCGAGGATTTACAGTGCCACCATAGGGTCAAGTATGGGTGCGGCTTAGCTGGCTAATTAGTGAATTGTCATGTTTGGACCATTAAGAATGCTCGGGGAAGGGGTTGTCGGATTGGGTTTGTAGAAATTGGTGGGACTACCCTGGGATCCGAATGGCTCAAGAGGGGGCTCTTGGTTGGATGTGCTCAGTTCAAGACATCACCACCGATAAACCCCAGTGGGGTCTAAATAGGCCAGAAATCACATTGTAAAGGCTATTTTGTGATCTCTTGGCCACACATCTAAGGAACTCTGAGAGTGCATAATTGAGATTCCATAGTCATCGAATGGTGATGAAATCATAAACTTATGGGTAAAGTGGTACAACCTTTGCAGAGTGTTTTTAAAACTATCATGGTAGTTGTGCTCCCTGTTATGAGCAACTTGGACCTTCATATGATTATATTATGGACTGGGTTAATGGTTGGAATTGAATTGGGAGTTGGTATTGGTTAATTAATTGGCATTGGTATTTAGAATTGATGAAAATGAGATAAATGAGCAGTTATGAGTTGATTACGGATTGCTATTGCTGGAATTGGTTATTTAAGATGAAGTTGATGTTATATGGGTTATTTGGGAAGGACCTCACTAAATAATGATATTACTGCATTTTCAACTATTTTGAATGTACTTTTATGCAATTAGCCCATTTTATTATCATTCCTTCTTTAAGCTACATGTCAAACTTTCCCACACATGCTGATTACGACATGTGCTCACCCTTGATATTCCCCCACCAAATCCAGACGCAAGCGACCAGGTGGAGTATCAGGAGGTCTTTGAGGAGTTCTAGGCATGTGTTTTGCTGTCAAACTTGTCTCTGGAGTTGAAGTCATTAGAGTTTATTTTTTCCACTACAGTTTCATTAGAGTTTGTATTCGAGACTATTTGGCTTGTAATAAGGCTCTATTATTAGTGTTATCAGATACATGGTTATAATATGTTTATTGTTTGTGAATCACTTGTGTATGTGTGTTAAACATCCTGGGCACACATATGCATTACCCTTGGTTCATTTTCAGAATCGGGTGTCATAAGTTGGTATCATAGCCAGGTTTGACCTAGGACGCTAGCCTAGTTAGAATCGACACCACAAATTACTTAGGACTTCTTTCCTATTCAAAATTATCCTGTTTTGCACTATTTGCCTCCCACAAGTTATATAATGTGGGAAAAACTGCATTTTTGCTACTGCTGCAATTTTTGCTGTTTTTGCATCTTTTAAGCAAATGCACATCCTCTCACCTAAATTTATGGCTGCTGCAATTTTAGAACTGATTTTTGTGTTTTCCTCTATCTTTCTGATGTTTTCTTGTAGATGGCTCACACCAACATGACAGCCCGCAAGAGAGCTCGTTTGCCACCCCTTGGAAGCAAGCTTAGGCCTAGTAAGGAGCAGCAAACGGAAACAGCCCGAGAGGAGGAAGAAGTTAATTCTCTTACAAAATAAGTTGAGCATGAACACTCCAACACGACGGAGGAAGATCCTGAAATGGTGGAGTCCTATGATAATGATGAGGAAGAGGAAGATCCGAAGATGGTGGGAATCTATGATAGTGAAGAAGAGGAAGATGAAACTGAAGATGAGAAGAAACCACAAGAAGAGGACCCTTCTGCACAAGAGAGGTACTTGAAGCTCAAAGGAATGGATTGCAACGAAGTGAAGCCAGGAGGGAGGATAAATGCCTAGTTTACCGTGATGCCCAAGAATTCCGTTCCAATGGCACTGATAGAGGATTTGCAGCTAGGCAATTGAAGGAGTTCCTTTATTTATGCAAGATGCACCCAAAGTATTATGTTAAGAGGATTCCTTGCCATGGACATGAAGAATGGAGGGATCAAGTTACTGTTCTTGATAGAAATGAGGTGGTCACCCGACACTTTGCATCCACATGGAGAGCCACCAGGGAGCAAGCTATTGATGATGTTGCTTGGGATGCACTTACTAGATTGTGCCACATCTATCAGGAGCAGATTGGATGTACTAGTTTTGCGCTACACCCACAAGCAAGAAGGGGACAAGGGAGATCTTAAGACCACATGATAGAGCTCAAGTCAGTTCTCGTGCCATTGATAGATCTCAGGCAGTATTGGTGAACATGGGAAATCGCTATGCTAATGCTATGGAAGAGATCCGTTTCCTCCGTAAGAAGGTGTTCGTCATGGAGAAACAAGAGGAAGTTCGTGCCACCATGGTGGTCGAAGGTGTAGCTACCTCTCCAGCAGCTACTTGGACGGCCAACTCACACTGGCGCACGCCCATGTAGGCCTCTCCGCCGCCGTCGCCTTCACCGCCTCATAGCTAGGACAGCCACGACTCACATAATTAAGTCTAGGTCTCATGTTTAGAAGTTACAAGAGCGTTTAGATCGTTTTAGTCATGTTTAGTGTGGTGTGCTGAATTTTCTTGATGTGTGCTTGAGCTTGTGTTCTTGGTGCGAGTTGTGGGACGTCTATCATTTTGTCCACATCCACATGTAGTAGAGAGTTGTGGGATGCTTGTCCACATCCTCAAATAGGGTTATTAGTATTAATAAAGGAGTTGTTTAGTTAAACATACCTTGATCCATATAGTTTAGGCGTTTCTTTTCAAATTCTAAATTCTTTTGTATCTACTATTCTTTCACCAATAGATGTCGAGGACTCGTAACTAGAGGAATGCCGATGACGAGGAGGAGAGCAACGAAGCACCTCAGAACAACCAGGGACCTGCCTAGGGAGCTATCAACCTTGAGCAACTATTGGATTCGCAGAACCAGCTCATGAATAACAAGATACAGACAATAGGACAGCTGCATGCTGGCAATAACAATTAGCCTCACATGTCACCACCACCACCCCCCGCCGCATCACAAATGTTTTAAAGAGTTTATGAGTACAAGTACACTTACCTTTGCTCAAGCCATAGATCCAATGGAAGCTAATGAATGGCTAAATTCGATTGAGAAGAAACTTGCTATTGTCCAGTGCAGAGACAAAGATAAGGTTCTTTTTGCCTCACACCAGTTGATGGGAGCTGGTGTAGATTGGTGGGAATATTTATGCAATGCACATGGAAATCAAGAGATAATTACTTGGGCTGAATTTAAGGAAAAGTTTCACTCTCACTATGTGCCAGAGGGAATTATGATACTGAGAAGGCAAGAATTTGAAAACCTCGAGCAAGGAAGGATGAGTGTCAGTGAATACCTCAATAAATTCACTCAACTGTCCCGATATGCTCTAGAGGACATCAACACTGATAGCAGGAAGCAATATCTATTCATGAGGGGTCTTAACTATGAAATTCAAGTTCAGTTACTCAATGTTGACTATGCAAACTTCCAGAAGCTGGTTGACAATGCCATTGTGGTTGAGAACTAAACTCTTGAGATGGAGCTAGACCACAAGAGGAAGATGCCATATTAGGGACAACCGCAAGGAAGTAATGTCCATCCTCGCTATGCACCACCTGTTGCACCCTATTACAAATCGTCTGCTGCTGCATACCGCCATGCTTATACACCGCGACCACAACAGTCTATGCAACAATGCCCACCCATGCAAGAACCTCGCTTACCTATGCAGCATGCGCCACACCCAAATATGCCTTCTTATTCTCAACGCCGACCTCGCCCTAACTTTGCTGGTGCCACAAGTGGAAAAACTTGCTATGCTAGTGGTCAAACGGGACATTTTGCTAATCAATGCCCAAGGTCAGGTTAGGGACAGACGAACAATGCTCAGAGGCAAGATCCTAGGCCAAATGGAGGAACAACTCAAGGCAAACATGGACCACATAATTTTGCTTGTGGCAAGGTGAACCATGTATCTGTAGAAGAAGCTTAACAAGCTGAAGATGTTGTGATTGGTATGTTCCTCGCAAACTCCAACCCTGCAACTATACTATTTGATTCTGGAGCATCGCATTCATTCATCTTACAAAAGTATGTTGCAAAGCATAGCATGCCTATATCATACATGAAGTTTACCTTATTGGTTAAATCTTCTTGAGGAGAGATGAGGACAAATATAGTATGTCCAATAGTAAGTATTTGCATAAGGGTGGTAGTATTTGTCGCCAACCTTATAGTCCTGAATTTCTAAGGCTTGGACATTATACTTGGAATGGATTTGCCAATATAGCATAATGGAGTAATTGTGTGTGCTACTTGAACAGTTCAACTGACAAATGAGGAAGGAATCAGTATAGAGTTTAAGGCAGTACATCCGACAACCGAGAAGGCAATGGTGAATCATGCAGAAGGAGTAACTTTGGAGGAGATTCCAATTGTTCGGGAGTACCCACATGTATTTCTTGAGGAATTGCTAGGTATGCCAGTTGATTGTGACATCGAGTTTGTCATTGATTTAATAACTGGAACTGCGCCTATAGCAAAGAGGCCATATAGGATGCCTCCTAAGGAATTAGTAGAGCTCAAGAAGCAGATTCAAGAGCAGTTGGAGAAGGGTTTTATACGCCCAAGCTCAACACCTTGGGGAGACCCTGTGCTTTTTGTAGATAAGAAGGATGGATCCCAAAGAATGTGTGTGGATTACCGGTCTCTCAAGGAGGTGACAATCAGGAATAAGTACACTCTACCACGCATAGAGGATCTGTTCGACTAGATGAAGGGAGCTAGAATCTTCTCTAAGATTGATCTTCGTTCAGGATATTTCCAAATGAAGATTAAACCATCAGACATACCAAAGATAGCTTTCAGGACACGGTATGGATCCCTTGAGTATACGGTCATGTCCTCTAGATTGACTAATGCGCCTGCATACTTCATGTATCTCACAAATAAGGTCTTCATGGAGTACTTGGATAAATTTGTGGTAGTGTTCAATGATAACATCATGATCTACTCGAAAAGTGAAGAGCGGCATGAGGAGCATTTAAGGCTGACATTGCAGAGATTGCGAGAGCACTAGTTGTATACAAAATTCAATAAGTGCCAATTCTAGTTAAGGGAGATATCATTCCAAGGTCATAGCATATCTGGCAGAGGAGTGTCAGTTGACCCAGGCAAGGTTAGAGATGTGCTAAAGCGGGAGCTGCCGCAGAATGTGAAGGAGATAAGGAGTTTTCTTGGAATAGCTGGATATTATCGTTGGTTCATCAAGGATTTTTCCAATATTGCGAAGCCCATGACTTAACTGTTAATGAATGAGAAGCCTTTCAAGCTGACTCAAGCTTGTCAGGACTGTTTTGAGGAGCTAAAGAAGAGGTTGACAACAGCACCTGTATTCGTATTGCCAGATGTGAGCAAGAGTTTTGACATATACTTGATGCTTTAAGACAAGGACTTGGTTGTGTATTAATGCAAGATGGTAGAGTAGTGGGTTATGCATCCAGGCAATTGAAGAAACATGAGCATAACTATCTGACGCATGATCTTGAACTCGCAGTCATAGTGCATGCTTTGAAGATATGGAGACATTACATTCTTGGCCATAGATGTGAGATCTACACAAATCATAAGAGTCTCAAGTGCATATTCATGCAGACGGATCTGAATTTGATGCAACGAAGATGGTTGGAACTCATTAAGTACTATGATGTGGGAATCAATCATCATCCAGGAAAAGCCAATGTAGTGGCTGATGCTTTGAGTCGAAAGGGAGCTAGCCACCAGCTTACCATTCGGGAATTGCTATTCAAGCTATGCAAGGAGTTTGAATGGTTGAATCTTGGATTTGTGAATTACATGGGAGCAATGGAAGTAAATCAAACCCTGGGTAACAATAGGTTCAAGAAGGACAAACGAAGGACAAGGAGATCCAGGAAATCAAAGAAAGAAACCAAGAGGGAAGAGAATTCAAATTTGATGAGGATGACCAAGCTACTCTATGGCTCGAGAAATGGATTGTTGTGCCTAATGACAAGAGTCTCCAACACTTGATATTGAAGGAGGCACATGACTTGCTTTACTCCATCCATCTTGGTTGTACAAAGATGTACAAGGATCTGAAGACGTGCTACTTGTGGGATGGTATGAAAAAGGCATAAGTATGTTCCATTATGTGATGTATGCCAACGAGTCAAAGCAGAACATCAAAGGACAGCCAAATTATTATAGCCATTGAAGATTCGGAAATGGAGTGGAAACAAGTTGGTATGGATTTCATAGTTGGCTTACCTCGCACTTCAGCTGGATATGATTCGATATGGGTTATTGTGGATCGCTTGATGAAATAAGCGCATTTTATTACCGTCAAGACTACTTATAGTGGAGCAAAGCTAGCAGAACTGTATATTGGAATAATAGTGTATTTACACGGAGTGCCCAAGAAAATAGTGTCTGCTAGAGGTTCTCAGTTTACCTTGAGGTTTTGGCAGAAGCTGCACGAGTCTATGGAAACTCAGTTGAATTTCTGTTCTGCATATCACCCTTAGACGAATGGACATACCGAGAGGACAAATAAGATTTTGGAAGACATGCTAAGAGCTTGTGCACTAAAGTATGGAGGAAGCTAGGACAAAAGTCTGCCATATGCTAAATTCTCCTACAATAACATTTATCAGGAAAGCTCGAAGATGTCACCATATGAAACCTTGTATGGGAGAAGGTGTAGAACACCCTTGTTTTGGAATGAGACAGGAGAAACGCAAGTATTTGGACCTGATGTGATCCAAGAGGTCGAAAAGCAAGTGCAAACTATTCGCGAGAATTTGAGAGCCGCTCAGTCAAGACAAAAGGGTTACGCATATAATAGATGAAGAAGCTTATCTTTTGAGGTGGCAGACTTCATATATCTCAAAGTGTCACCTATGTGAGGTCACAAGCGATTTAATGTCAAAGGCAAGTTGCATCGCGCTACATTGGACCGTTCAAGATTTTGGACAAAAGGGGAGAAGTAGCCTACAAATTGGAGATGCCAGCACATATTTTGGATGTACATGACATGTTTCATCTTTCCCAGCTCAAGAAGTGCTTAAGGATACCCGAAGAGCACGTAAAAATGGAGGAATTGGAGCTTGAGGAAGATTTGACCTATGCCAAGCAACCTGTCAAAATTTTGGACACCAAGGAGAGGGTCACAAGGAGCAAGGTGATTCGATGGTGCAGAGTGCAATAGAGGCATCATATAGAATCGAAAGAACTTTGGAGTGAGAAGATGATCTCAAGAAGGAATTCCCTATCTCTTTCCTCCTGCGTCGCATCTCGAGCGCGAGATTCTTTTTAAGGGGGGTAGGATTATGACACCCTCATTTTAAGGCATAATGCACTGCATACATCCTCAAACATGATTAACATTAAGCCATGAAAAAAAGAACAAGATTAAAATGAATTTATGCTTAATCAGAAAATTTCAGTCTATTTGGGTGCAGACTTGTCCAGCCTCTGAACCGGACTAATCTTGTGTCCCTATTCTCTTTCAGAAATTTAGTTTCTTCAGAACCTGGACTTGTCCGGCAAAATGCACAGACTAGTTCTTTATTGGTTCTGATGTTTTTTTGGACTTGTCCGATTTCGAGCGGACTAGTCCGAGTATGTCTAAAATTCAGTCCATTTCTGGCCACCTCGGACTTGTCTGGCCATTGAAACCGGACTAGTCCGATTTCGTTTCTGTTTCGTAACGGACTTGTCCGGCCACCCATGCTGACTAGTCTGACCTACTGAATTCCAATCGGATTATGTTATTTTCCCACGATTTGTTTTTGGGTAATAGCCTAATTTGGGCCCAAGAACTTCGTGACCGACCTTAGAGGAGACCAAGTGGACCCCACCTTAGGCCCTACTCGTCCCCCACTGAATTCTACTTGGAATTCAACCCAAAACCCTAATTCCTCACCTCTATGTAAACAACCCAATACCCCACACCTCTCCACCCCAATTGAAAACCCTTGCTGCCACCTTTGCATTGTGCCGTTGTCAAGATCAAGTCCAGAGGCAAGGAGGAGGGGAGAAACACGAAGAGGGACCATTCAAGATCAACCCTCATCGGTTCTTCGACATTGACGTTCTTCATCACAACTCTTCATCAACTCATCTCCATCTTGCCCTAATTGCCAAGATCCAAAGCTCACGTCAAAACCTTGATCGTTGGATCGCTAAACATGTTGTATACCCTCTACATCCAAGTTTCTACGTCAATTCAACCCCAATTCTCTCATATCATAAAAACCCTAATTCTGGAGTCTGCGTAGTGCAGAATAGTCCAACCCCTGTATACGGACTAGTCCGGTGTCTGAATCTGTAAACTCCTGAATTAATTCCAAATCAACTCAAATCAATTCCAAACTCGTTCAAACTTGTTGAAAACTATTAGAACTAGTTAGTAAAGACTATTAGCAACTAATTAACAAGTTTTACCTCACAATTTCCTTAATCACGTATATCATGTCATATTGACTACTATATGAGCATTATTAGATTGAATTGTGTGTTTTGCATGTTTGTCGCTCGGAATAGAAGGAATCAATGTACCAGAACTACGAAGCCTTCGATCCAAATCAAACTCAGGAGCAAGGCAAGTGTCCTTGACCATATTGATCCAGTTTTAAAGGTTTTGTTTGCAAAATTGCATGCTTGTGTCAATTTGATGCGAAAACCCAATTATAGGAGTTTACTAGTTTTGTATGACCACCCTTGTCGCTTGAACACTATGTAGAGAGTCGGGATGGATATTTTACACTTTTTGCTTCACAATGCTCAATTGGGTTTGGGAAACAATCAAATGGCTTAATTATGAACTATTGAACCCATGGATGATGAGAATTGATAAATAATGACCCTTTAGCAACATGGTACCTATGGATCTAAGCAAGTTGGTAATGTGGAATGGGTTGGACTGTTTTGGCGGTTCTGCTTGCTTTAAATCTAAGGACCGGTTCGTGAAACGACCATCCAGGATTTAAAGTGCCACCAATGGGCCAAGTATGGGTGTGGCATAGCTGACTAATTAGTGAGTTGCCAGTGCTGTTTGAACTATTAAGAATGCTCGGTGAAGGGGTAGTCGGATTGAGTTTGTAGAAATTGGTTGGACTACCCTAGGATCCGAATGGCTCGAGAGGGCACCCTTGGTTGGATGTGCTCAGTTGGAGACGTCACCACCAATGAAACCTCAGTGGGGTCTAAATAGGCTAGTTATCACTTTGTAAAGACTATTTTGTGATCTCTTGGCCACACACCTAAGGAAGTGTGAGACGACATAATTGAGATTCCTTAGTCACCGAAAGGTGATGAAATCACAAACTTGTGGGTAAAGTGGTACAACCTCTGCAGAGTGTGTTTAAAACTATCATGATAGCCGTGCTCCCGGTTATGAGCAACCTGGACCCTCACATGATTAGATTATGGACTTTAATATGGTTTAAGGGTTGGAATTGAATTGGGAGTTGGTATTGGTTAATTAATTGGTTTTGGTATACGGAATTAATGAAAATGAGATAAATGAGCAGTTATGAGTTGATTATGGATTACTATTGCTGCAATTGGTTATTTCAGATGAAATTGATGTTATATGTGTTATTTGGAAAGGACCTCACTTAATAACGATATTATTGTATTTTCAACTGTTTTGAATGTACTTTTGTGCAATTAGCCCATTTTATTATCATTCCTTGTTTAAGTTACATGTCATATTTTTCCCACACTTGTTGAGTACGACATGTTCTCACCCTTGCTATTCCCCCACCAAATCCAGACGCAGGCGACCAGGTGGAGTACCAGGATGTCTTTGAGGAGTTTTAGGCGTGTGTTTTGCCGTCAAACGTTCCTGTGGAGTTGAAGTCATTAGAGTTTAGTTTTCCTGCTGCAGTTTCATTAGAGCTTGTATTCGAGACTATGTGGTTTGTAATAAGGTAATATTATTAGTGTTATTAGAGACATGGCTATAATCTGTTTATGGTTCGTGAATCACTTGTGTATGTGTGTTATAACATCCTGGACACACATATGCAGTACGCTTGTTTCATTTTAGGAACCGGGTGTCACAATTTCTTTGGATTGTTCAAACACTTAAGAACTATGGGATTGATATAGATAGTGTTCCACTGTTCTATGATAACACTAGTGCCATTTGCATTGCTAAAAACCCTATGTAACATTCTAGAACAAGGCACATTGACATTAGGTATCACTTTCTCTGTGATAATGTTGAAAAAGGAAACATTGTGCTTCACCATGTAGATATCGAACAACAATTGACTGACATTTTCACAAAACCTTTGGATTTCACTCATTTTTGTTTCATTAGTAGTGAAATAGGGGTTATGCATCCTCATGGCTTAAATCGAGGGGAGTTTTGAAATATGGGACGTCTGTTGTGAATATGAATAATATGAGCATAGTGTTTCTTACATATATGACTTTGTGATTTCTTTTACATGCTGAAAGTTCTTACTACATAACTTATGTTATACATTTTGTAGTTTTTGCCATGACTAGTAATTGGAATAATTACATACACTAAATTTGGTCATGATCGAACCTTCTTGCTGTTTTGAACTTGTTGCATGCTTACAAGTGTTTTTAATAATGGAAAATTAATCAATCAACTATCCGCATGTAGAGTATTTATGATCAAATAAAAAATGAATGAGAACAAATCAAGAGAATATGCATGCATCGCACTTCTTCTTTTGAGATGGCTTATCAATGCACTTAGATATGAACTTGGAAGAAGTTATGTATGACTAAAACCATGCCCTTAAGCTTCTGATTGTCAAATGACATACGCTTGGCTTGGTTGGTTAGAATAAAGCAGATGTGGCATATAATCTCTTGCAAATGTCATATGATATGAATTTTTGCATTGAAAATAATAAAAATGCAGCAACAAGTGTCATGCTTTAAGGTTTTGAAATAGTTAAGTTTGTGAGATCATGACTTGATTAAATTGAAAATTACATTTGTCCTCTAGCATGGCTTATACTACTTTGTGTATTTCATTGATGTGATAGTGTAAGTTACTTGATAGTATGACTTGGATGAGCTTTGTTTTATATTTATATGTTATAATATGCTCATAACAAATTAAATTTCGCTTTTGTACCTTGTTGAATACATTTTCAAAGGGGGGAATTGATGTCACATTGCACACATTCACAAGTGTTTTGGCATTATTCTTCTCAGGGGGAGAATTTTTTGTTTTTCTTCTAATTTTATTTCTGATTTACATAGGGGGAGAAAAATGTATAGGGAGAGTAATATTTTTTTTTGAAATTTCTTTTTTTGCTCATTTGATTGTTTTCAAAACTTTTCATATGAATAAGCCAATGATCGGATTCTAAGTGGTGTTGCCAATGCATTCATCAAGGAGGAGTTTGTGAGATCTATGTGTGCTGAATATTTTGCTATGACGATAAAAGTTTTGAATACTGCCAAAACAACTGTCTCAACAAGGTCCGTCTCTAGGTTTAAGCTCCTTCAAGGTCCGACAATAGGTCTGACTTGTTTTGGGTAGCTCCGACAAGGTTTGACATTAGATCCGACTAGTTTTGGATAGCTCCAGCAAGGTCTGACGTAAGGCCCGACTTACTTTGGTTAGGTGCGACATCTTTGTCTAAGTCCGACTTATTTTGGCTAGGTGTGACTTATTTTGGCTAGGTCTGACTAGCTTTGGTAAGCTCCGGTGCTAGGTCGGACTAGCTTTGGTTAGCTCCGGCGTGAGGTTCTGCTAGCTTTGGTAAGCTCCCACTCTAGGTGTGGTTTGCTTTGGCAAGGTCTGGTGCTAGACTACAATGGTTCTGCTTTTACCATGCAATGTTTCAAACTTGCTTTACACCTATAGAAAGTTTTCTTAGTATTCTTTTACTATGTTTTTGGTGTTTTTTCGTGGTTATGGCTGTTATCATTTTGTTATGGCTTGTAACATGCTTATGTGAGGTGCTCACGTAAGGTGTTGTGGTTTCGGAACTGACGAGAGTCAAGTCGAGGACTTGTGCTCAAAAGTATCGGTTGATTATTCATGTGCAGGTGTTGTTTGACTTCAAGACATGGCTGCTGACGGGATCCATTGAACTAGTCTTACGGAGAAGATGAGGTTCAACAACAAACTTTGAGAGAAATTGTCGTTGAGTTGATTGGGGGTTGCACAACATGTTTGAATCAAGAACAATGCATCTGAAGGTATTATGACGTCGTTGGAAGATGTTTGCACGTGTGCATGGAGTGCATGGACATGGCTGCGTGGTTCCAAGGCATGATGAAGAGATGTGGACATAAAGAATTGGTTGGAAAGATCCAACCGACTAGGTTATGGACTCAGGCTATGGCTGAGTCATGTTTGACTCAAATATGAAAAGATTTGAGTTGGTTATGATGGGATTTTGTGTGGGTCACAAAGTTGAGTTGTTTTTAGGAATGTTGGATACGTTCCTAAAATGTTTGGAAGTCTTAAGATTGCTTATATCTGCATATAGAAGAGTCTTGAGCAGCTATAGAAAGTTATGATCAGACGCTCCCCCTTCAGTTATCATCGGTCAAACCCAAATTAGATGATGTCATTGTGTCAGATTTGATCGTTGTTAGACCGATGTTGCACTTGTCTTCTCATCGGATGATCTGGTGGCACTTCCTCCAGAATTGGTTCAAACTTGATGCTTACTAGAGTGATTGACCGATGTGTTCAAAGTTGTACATAGGATGATCCGGTGGTACACTTGGTCCAAAGAGATTGCTTACTATACTGATGGACCGATGTAACATGCCCTTCATCATCGGATGATCCAGTGAGTACTTAGTTCTGAGGTCTTCTTCTTCTGCTGACTCAACTCGACCGATGTGTTGTTTTCTGGAAACATCGGTTGATCTGGTGAGTTGATTTTGTTTGCTTCGACTTGTTCTAAGTGAATCTTTTGGAATTTTCTCGAGCGACCTCTTATACATTGGTTTGAAATATTCTTCTGATGATTATCAAGAGTTGATTGCTGTCAATATTGGTTGAATAATTTTGACATGTGAGCTTTTTCTTCTAGTATTTATAAAAATCGATTAACCTCATAGAATGATTGTTTAGGGGTCTCCAATTATATCCAATGAGCAGTAGATGATATTCATATAGATTTCATTTGAGTGATGAGTGATATGGGAGACCTTGCATCCACAAATTCATTAGTAAAATCCAATGGTTGTCATTAATCACCGAAACCATACCTCATGGGGTCCTAGATGCTTTCAATCTCCCCCTTTTTGGTGATTGATGAAAACACAACAAGTGAGGCATAATAGTAATGAATTTGATAAAGCTATACTCAAGAAGATATGCAATGAGTACAAGGTATGGCACATTAAACTTGAAGACTCAAAAGAGATTAATAACTTGAAATCTTAACGATCAATAACATATGAGAGAATTAAGAGTCACAAGAATACTCAATGAATAGCAAAGGAGTGGTCAAACACCAAATTACAAAAGATAGACTCCCAAAAAGATAAACACTTCCCCTGCAGCTAGGACTCCCCCTAGGACTAAGCTAGCCCTCCAGGCGCTGCTGCTCAAACATCTGCTGGAGGAGGGAGGTGAGCTTGGACGACTGAGAGACCTGTGCCTCTGACACGGGAGGGGGAGTAGGAGGTGGCACAGTCGAGCCTCCAGCCTCCACGTCGTGTTGCCTGGGTGAGAGAGGAGGTGGGAAGTACTCCTCAACGCTGTCATCCATGTCACTCTCAGACCAAATGTGCTAAAGGTCCTCACCCTGAGCCTCTGCCTTAGCCAGTCTCTCGTCTTCCTTCTCCAGGTCTGACCAGTCTTCCTCGGATAGACGAGCACATACCTGACGCTCAACTGGACGGCCAAGGCGGCGGTCTCCACGAGCTGGAGCACAGTAGTGGCTGAACCGTGTGACATTCTTGTCGGTGAGATTGTCACGCACGGCCGTCCCCTCAAGAGCAACCATGTAGAGCAAGTAGCTGATCCAGTGACCAAATACGAGTTGTCTCATCATCCCAACTCCATCAGTGATCACGTCCCCCATCTCACATATGAGGATGTCCACAATGTTAAACTCCATCTCGTTCATGATGTAGAACAGGAGAGTCTGCTGCTCGATAGTGAACCCCTCAAGGTATTCGGACCTTGGCGGTAGTGTGCGGCGCAAGGCAAGGTGCACAGTGCGCGCAGCTGGAGTGAGCAGTGCCGGAACCCTTGGCTGGTCTAGAGAGAATGGCGGAGCAAACAGTGAGCGTATCTCCTCCAGTGGTGGTGCCACTCCTCCAGTGAGCGGTCTCCTCGCTAGGTCGGCCTGTCCATACACCCTCTCGTGCAGGCAAGTGTCATGGAGATCCACTCCTAGCAGCTATCCCAAGGTCTGCCTGGTCAAGTGATGATGCTGGCCCATGAACATAAAGTCAACAGATCTGCGGCCCTCAGAAACGTAGAGTGTAGCATAGAATACGCGGACCCAATCCTCCACATAGGCACTCCTCTCGTAGGACATCAGCTCCACCAGCCCTCTATACCTCTCAAAGTAGCAGCGTATCTCAGTCTCGGCTGCCAGTGCAAGCTGATCCCAATCAAGAAAGTTATGCTGGAAGAGCTTATGGCCCCGACGTCTGTACGTCTTGTACAGCGACGCCTGTGTCAAGGTCCAAAAGCGGCTATCCACAAGTGTCTCTCTGGGCTGTGGGAACCATTCCTCAAGCATGACGCTCCATCTGAGTCTTCTGAGCTGCTTGGCCTTCAATTTCCTATAGTCTGTCAGTCGGACACCCTCACCAACACGGACGCTGGTGTCCATATCATATACGGCTCTCTGGGCCGCCCTATCCTCTCGAAGATCAGCGGCTGCCGGTTTCGGTCGTGGTACTGCCGCTGGATGACCCCCACGGGTCCTGGCTAAGCGCCGGTGAACAAGCGACACTTCGGGCTCTTCTTCTTCCTCGGACTCATCTGGCACGGGAGGCTGCCTCTGACGAGCCTCGTGAATCCTCAACGATCCTCCTCGGCCACGCTCTCACTCCTCCGCAATGCGAGTGGCCATCAAAGCCTTCTTCTCTTCCTTCGACAGCTTTTGCTTTTTGGTGGCCGGCTCTGCAATGGCCTTGCCCTTTCCCTTCTTGTAACGAGCCATTGCGATGAGAAAAGTGACGATGCGCGAGAATGAGGTCGTGGAACGATGATGTCAGGCGCACGGCACGGCGACACGAAGATCATCGCAGCCGGGAACCCTAGAGGCTACCGTGGAGGAGGGAAGGTCACCACGGCAGTGTAGAGGGCGGCTGTGCTTGGGGGTGGTGGCGCTGCTTGAGGCGGCGGCGGCAACTGCGTGGAGCAGAGGCGGCGGTGGTGGCACTTGGTGTAGCAGCGGCGGCAGTAAAGAGGGCGGCGGCAGCGGCGCTAAGGCCGAAGGGCGGCGGCAACGGCAGGGCGAGGGAGTGGTGGTGGCGGAGGCGAGGGCGTCGAGGGCAGAGCTGGGTCGGGGAAAGGGAAGAGGCGCGCTTAAAAGGTGGGGCCCGAACCCTAGCTCAAAATTTAACACCGGATGAACCGACATTAGAAGATTAAAGCATCGGTCGAATGGTACAGTAAGTGTATTTCAAAAGGTACCGTTGACACCGGATGGACCGACGTGGAAAGGATTTGCATCGGTGGAATTTAGCACAATTCCAGAAATGTGAACATCGGATGCTCCAATGTTTCTCAGATTGAACTCGTCGGTTGATTTGTCTTATTGGCTGAACTGACCCTTGTCATTAGAACACAAACTGATCCGATGGCTACAAAACAGCAACATCCCATATATGTCCTTTGACTCAAACAAACAAACATGGAGAAACACATGTCTTAGGACCTTTTGGGCAACCCCTTACCCCTCAAGAATACTAATCGCCGATAACTTGGCTAAGCCTTAAAGCAAATAGAACACCGAGAAAATAGGGAGGAAATTATCCAAATAAAATGTAAGGCCCATGCTTTGTGAGCTAGAGGATGAAGACTTCTATCTCTTTAAAGCATGTTCCTTTAGGCATTAATGCACCCAACATTTTGTTCTTTCCACATCATATGAGTTGAGATATTGCATTTCAAACAAGTCTCTTTCTCATGAGGTGGGTTCCCCTTTGTGACAATCTACCGTATGCAATGCCAAACAATTTATTATGCAAGAAATTTAAATATGAGTGCAAGTCTATATGGCAGGCATCATGCAAGACATAAAGTAAATCTATCTTGCCAAGTTTGAACCTTTCAAAGGCTTCTTCAGGGAGAGCCACTCTCCAGGCCTTGGGGAAACCCAAAAGAACCTCCATCCCAAGCTAACCCTTGCTCACCCCTATCCTTTGAAAGTTATACAAGACATATATGAGATGCATTCTTACATGATTATGGCAACTTACATGACGTTTGATGCATCTAGCACATTTAATTCACTTCTTAGTCTAGAAAAAGTTTTCTCATCAAGTGGTTTGGTGAAGATATCCGCCAATTGTTCTTCGGACCTAACACCTCGCAATGAGATGTCTCCCTTAGCTTCATGGTCCCTCAAGAAATGATGGTGAATATCAATGTGCTTAGTGCGGGAGTGTTGAACGGGGTTTTTAGCTATCTTAACCGCACTTTCATTGTCACAAAGGAGAGGCACACAACCAAGTTTAATACCAAAGTCCAAAAGGGTTTGCTTCATATTAAGAATTTGAGCACAACATGCACCGACCGCGATATATTCCGCTTCCGCCGTGGACAAAGCGATGGAATTTTGCTTCTAGCTAGACCATCATACTAGGGAACGCCCAAGCAAGTGGCGCCCACCGGAGGTACTCTTGCGATCCACCCGACATCCGGCAAAGTCCGAATCCGAGTATCCCAAGAGATGGAATTCTGCACCTTTAGGGTACCACAAGCCCACACTAGGGGTATGCTTAAGATACCTAAGTATCCTAAAGACCACCTTCCGATGTGATTCTTTAGGTGATGCTTGAAGGCGAGCACACATGCATACACTAAACATGATATCGGGCCTAGATGTGGTAAGATAAAGCAATGAACCAATCATAGAACGGTAGTTGGATTGATCAGTAGGTTTACCGTCCTTATCCGCGTCGAGATGACAATTTGTTGCCATTGGAGTGCTTCTTGAGCTACAATCTCCCATCTCAAATTTCTTCAAGAGGTCCTTGGTATACTTCTCTTGATAGACGAAGGTCCCCTCTTGAAGTTGCTTGATTTAAAATCCAAGGAAGAAGTTGAGTTCTCCAATCATCGACATCTCGAATTCCCTAGACATCATTTTGCCAAACTCATGGCTAAGATCTTCGTTAGTTGAACCAAAAATAATATCATCAACATAAATTTGACAAATATATAATTCTCAATTGATGTATTTGGTGAAGAGTGTAGTGTCCACTCTCCCAATCTTGAATCCTTGCATGATCAAGAAATCCCGTAGTCGTTCATACCACGCCCTAGGTGCTTGCTTGAGCCCATAGAGCACCTTCTGCAACCTAAACACATGATTAGGATTCCTCGGATCTTCAAACCCGGAAGGTTGTTCAACATAGACAAGCTCATCAATATAACCATTATGAAATGCACTTTTCACATCCATTTGATAAAGCTTTATGTTATGATGTGATGCAGAGGCAAGAAGTATACGGATGGCTTCTAAACGAGCGACCGGAGCAAATGTATCCCCAAAGTCTAGTCCTTCAACTTGTGAGAACCCCTTGGCCACAAGTCTTGCCTTGTTGCGGACCACAACGCCGTTCTCGTCTTGTTTGTTGCGGTACACCCACTTTGTTTCGATGACGTTCTTGTTCTTGGGTTGCTCCTCCAACACCCAAACTTCATTGTGGATGAAGTTGTTAAGTTATTCTTGCATGTCCATCACCCAATTTGGATCTCGGAGTGCTTCCTCAATGTGAGTGGGTTCTACACATGAAACAAACGAGTAGTGCTCACAAAATGAAGCGAAATGGCGAGAACGTGTAGTTACTCCCCTTGACGGACTTCTGATAATTTGGTCCATCGGATGCGCCTTGGAGATGCGTCCATGCCTCATAAGTGGTTTTGAAGCACTTGGCGGTGGTGATGCGTGTTGCTCTTCTTATGGTTGGACTTGATCATGGACTTCTTCTTCTTCTTGATGTTGTGTGGCTTGTGAGTCTTGAGTCGGCAATGGATCATCCTTCTCTTCTTCGTCAACTTGAGGCGCCATAGATGTGTTGATGTTGGAACTTGAAGCTCCCCCTTGATCATGGCTCTCCTCAACTTTAGGATTGATGTCTCCAATGGTCATGTTCTTCATAGCTTCTCGTAGAGGCTCATCATCTATTTCATAACAAAACTCTCCTCTTGGGAGCCATTAGTTTCATCAAACTCAACATTACAACTTTCCTCAACTAAATCGGAGGTTTTGTTGAATACTCGATATGCTTTTGAGTTTGATGCATAACCAAGTAATATACCAACATCACATCTTCTTTCAAACTTACCGAGCCCTTTCTTGCGGTAGATGTAGCACTTGCACCCAATGACTCGAAAATAGGAGATGTTGGGCTTTCTCCCAATGAGAAGTTCGTATGGGGTCTTTTGAAGTAGTCGATGAAGGTAGACCCTATTTGCGGCATGGCACACCGTGTTGATTGCTTCGGCCCAAAACTTCTCGGACGTGCCATAGTGATCAAGCATTGCTCGTGCAAGAGTGATGAGAGTCTTGTTCTTCCTTTCAACAACACCATTTTGTTGAGGAGTGTATGTAGCCGAAAACTCATGCTTCACGCCTTCACGATCACACCACTCCCCAATGTTGTAGTTCTTGAATTCGGTGTCGTTGTCACTTCGGACCTTGATGATGGGAAGTTAAAATTCCCTTTGAGCATGGTTGGCGAAGGTCTTGAACACTTCCGGAGTTTCACTCTTTTCACCTAGAAACAAAGTCCAAGCATAGCGACAGTAGTCATCAACTATAACAAGACAATAGAGGTTACCGCCAAGACTTTGAAATGTGGACGGTCCGAAGAGATCCATGTGGAGTAGCTCAAGTGGCTTGGAGGTTGACACCATTGTCTTCATCGGGTGGTGTGAAGCAACTTGCTTTCCGGCTTTACAAGCGCTACAAAGCTTGTTCTTCTCAAATGCGACATCCTTCACGCCGGTCACCATCCCAAGCTTGAATGACTTCTTGGGCTTGCTCATCCCTATGTGCGCTATGCGTCGATGCCATAGCCAACCCAAACTTGTCTTAGTGAAAAGGCAAGTGGTAAAGCTAGCATTCTTGTTGGAGAAGTCTACTAGGTAGAGATGTCCATGCCAAAATCCTTTGAAGATTAGTTCCTGGCTTGTTTCGCTAGTCACAACAACATCATTTTTGCTAAAGGTGCACGTTAGTCCAAGATCACATAATTGTGCAATAGAAAGTAAATTAAAACTAAGTGACTTAACGTACAATACATTGGAAATAGATAAATCATTTGAAATAGCAATTTTACCTAACCCAATTACCTTGCCCTTAGAGTTATCACCAAAGGTGACTTGTTCATGATTGCCGGGGTTTTCTATGGTGGTGAACATACCATCATTGCCGGTCATATGTTGAGTGCACCCGCTATCGAGTACCCAATGCTTTCCTCCGGCTTTGTAGTTCACCTACACACATGAATTCAATTTTTAACTTTAGGCACCCAATCCAACTTAGGTCCTTGTATGTGTGATACAAGTGTCTTTGGGACCCAAAGTTGCTTGGGGAGCTTCCCCTTCATGCCCTTTATGTCTTTGCCAATGAACCTTGCCTTCACTTTGCCATCTACTTTACTTAAGAGATAATAATGATCATTGAAAGTAGACTTGTAGTTAGTAGGCAATTTTGGAGAAGGTCGGTTAGGAAGAGGACACTCCCTTGTATGGTGACCGGTGATCTCACAATGTTGGCAATAGGAACCAACTTCCTTGATGAAGCTTTTTCTAAGCTCTGGTGAGGGCACCTTTCCTTTGTTAGGCACTGGGAAGGATCCAAGTCCTCTCTTGTTGAAGGCCTTTGCTTGTTGGAAGAGGATTTCCTTGTGCTTGACTTCTCCTTTTGATAGTCTTGCCACACTAGTGTGGAGACTCTCAATTTCTTCCAACAAGTCCTTCTCCCTAGTGTTCTCTTTCAAAGGCAAAGACTTGTGCAAGACATTAGTGGCATGAGAAGTAATGGATACCTTCTCATTAAGAGTTTGTTTCTTTACATTTTTCACTTCTTGATCAAGTGCTTCATAAGCAAGGTTAAGGATTTGATGCTCTTGGATTAACTCATTGTGCTTTCCCTAGAGTGCTTGGTGGGCTAAGTCAAGCTCATGATGATCTTGCTTAATTTGAGCCTTTTCCTCCTCAACTTGCTTGACATGGGATTTGAGCTTGTCATGCTCTTTAAGTATTATTTCATACTTGTCAAGCAAATCGAGGTTAGCGCTCTCAAGCTTAGCACGAGTTTTTTCAAGAGCCTTAACCTTACTCTTTTCCCTCTTAATGATTGTGTGATATTCATTTATTAGTGAAGTTAAATCATCGGGGGAAAGCTCATCATCGCTAGAATCATCACATACCTTGGTGTTACCTTTAGCCATGAGGCACATGGGTGGTGGATGAAGAGGTGAGTCATCATTGTTGGTAATGGCAAGGCCAACCAAACTTTCTTCTTCCGCTTCACTCTCTTCATCACTTGATTCTTCGTCGGTGACCCATTCATTTGCCTCACACATGAACACCTTTTGTGGACCATTTATTTTCTTTGGGAAGAGTTTTGCCTTCTTTCCCTTGTCATGTTTCTTCTTCCCAAAGGATATTGGTTTGGGTTTGACCTCTTCTTCATCATCTTCACTATCTTCAAGCTTGCGGTGCTTTCTCTTCTGGTTTTCTCTCATTTTGTCCGGTTTTGGACAATCATAGGAGATGTGGCCTTGATCACCGCAATTGTAGCAAGTCTTGAGGTCATCTCTCCTTGGTAGAAACGCTTTCTTCTTAGGATCAAAAGTGTATCCCTTCTTGTCAACCTTGGAGTTCAAGCGAGAGAACTTTCTCATCATCAATGCAATCTCATCATCGTCATCTTCACTTGATGCTTGCTATTCTCCACTTGAGTTAGGCTCAACCACCTTCTTTTTCTTGAGACTTGTTTTCTTGGTGGAGGCCTTTAGGGAAATTGTCTTTGAAGATGATTGCTCCATCATCCCAAGTACACTCATCTCATGAGCTTGAATCTCTCCAATGAGTTCTAAAACTTCAATGTGGTCAAGAGATTCTTTTTGAAGCATGGAGTTGATGATGTTGTACTTTGGCTTGGGAAGAAGCAAAAGAATCTTGCGGTTGATGAGTCCTTTGCCAAGAGAAGCAATGTCAAGAGCATTAATTTCTTCAATAAGCACATTCAAGCGAGAGAACATTTTATTGACATTTTCATGAGGTAGCATTTTAAACTCATCATATTTGGCTTTAAGCATATGATATTTTAGTTCTTTGACACGAGAAGAACCCTCATGAATTTCTATCAAGCAAGCCCAAATTTCACAAGACTTTTCCTTGCTAGCAATCCTAGCAAACACATCTTGACTAATGCATTCATAAATTGCATTCCTAGCTTTAGCATCCCACTTGATTTGATCACCAACAGAATTGTGCTCACCAAATCTCGCGTGGGTCGCTTCCCATAGTTTGGGAGCAATATCCTCTAGATAAGCGCGCATGCGTGCTTTCCAATAGGCAAAGTTCTTGCCCTTGAAGATAGGAACCGAACCCCCAATCTTGGCCATTTGAGCTCTCTAGCGGTGAAGCTAGAATGATCCAATGAGCAATCCTGCTCTGATACCAATTGTAAGGATCGAATGCCCAAGAGGGGGGGTGAATTGGGCTTCTTTTCAAAAATTTAAAGCAATAAAACTTAATTACTAAAAGCCCAATTCTCTATGCGAACGACCTATGCATTCAAGTGAAAAGTAACTCTGCGGTAAATGAAATGCATAAGTGTAAGGTGAGAGGAAGAGAATGCAAACTCCCGAGGAGACACGAGGATTTATCCCGTGGTTCGGCATGATCGTCAAGATCTTCCTACATCCACGTTGTGGCACCCACCAAAGGGTATAGCCACACCCAAGTCACCGAGACTAGGGATCTTCACTATACTTCTCCGTTTGCCAACCTCGGCAAAGTGGAGCTCAAGCCTTGTACAACTTGGATCTTCCGGGCTTCCACAACCGTCTTGGCAAGCTCCGGAAGGCTCTCTCAAATACAACCACCAAGGGACACTCCCTTACAGCTCTCACTACGCTAGAGATTCCAATCACCAAGAATAGAAGCACACAAGCACTATCTCTAGCAAGTTCTAGCCTATCTCTTGATGTGTAAGTGGTGTAGATGATCTAGAAGTGGTAGCTCAACATCTTGAATGCTTGAGAATGTGTAGAGCATGTCTGGTAGTCAAGCCTTGTCAAATAGACTGGTTGAAGGGCTATAAATAGCCAGCCTCCACGTAATAGCCATTGGAAAAGTAGGCTGATATCACTGTTCTGCGAACACCGGATGATCCGATGCTCCCCCTTCAGTTATCATCGATCAAATCCAAATTAGCTGATGTCATTGTGTCAGATATGACCGTTGTTAGACCGATGTTGCACTTGTCTTCTCATTGGATGATCCGGTGGCACTTCCTCCAGAATTGGTTCAAACTTGATGCTTACTGGAGTGATTGATCGATGTGTTCAAAGTTGTACATCGGATGATCCGATGATACACTTGGTCCAAAGAGATTGCTTACTGTACTGATGGACCGATGTAACATGCCCTTCATCATCGGATGATCCAGTGAGTACTTAGTTCTGACTTCTTCTGCTGAACCAACTCGACCGATGTGTTGTTTTCTGGAAACATCAGTTGATCCGGTGAGTTGATTTTGTTTGCTTCGAGTTGTTGTATGTGAATCTTTTGGAATTTTCTCGAGCGACTTCTTATACATTGGTTTGAAATATTCTTCTGATGATTATCAAGCGTTGATTGCTGTCAAAATTGGTTGAATAATTTTGACATGTGAGCTTTTTCTTCTAGTTTTTATAAAAATCGATTGACCTCATAGAATGATTGTTTAGGGGTCTCCAATCATATCCAATGAGCAGTAGATGATATTCATATAGATTTCATTTGAGTGATGAGTGATATGGGAGACCTTGCATCCGCAAATTCATTAGTAAAATCCAATGGTTGTCATTAATCACCGAAACCATACCTCATGGGGCCCTAGATGCTTTCAACGGCTTCTCTTTTGCTTATTAGACTTGAGTACGAGAGTTGTAATCTTATCTTTTGTTGTAGTATATTTTTATATAAACTATTTGGAAACTGGACATCCTTGTAAATTTCAGCAAATGATTTATGTAATAGTGTTCCTCTACATGTGTGATGTTGGGTGTCGCATCGCACGACACCACCCAATGCGATTCCTGGAAAGTGTGGACTTCGGTCCCCACAGCCTGGTATCAGAGCCGCATTGGGAATAGCACACTAAATAAGGATTGTATTACAAGAAAAACACAGGATACAGTGAGGATACGATACTAGGCTCGCATAAGGACTATAGTAGCATAAGTTATTAAGATGGCAAAGCTAACTTATGTGTTATTATATTCTGTATCGACGGTTCGATGTCAGGTAAGAGGTAAGGTACACCACCGCAAGCGGATCAATTGCAGTAAGCTCACTGTGCGAGAGGTACCATGGAAATCTTTCCGTGGCCTTGCACGGAAGAGTCAATATGAGTCCTTGAAACTTTCCATGTTTCTGAGAACATATGACCCGCGGTACCCTAGCATGCCTCAAAGTTAGTGGGAGCCACCGTCAGGTGGGACATAACCTGATGTGCCTCCTACTGGTGCAGCACTATGCAAAGACGTGGGACCTTGTCGGGTGGTAGAAAACCAGGTCATGTACCTCGAGATGTGGCTTAACTCGGGGCGGCCCGTATGGAACGATACGGGGCGAATGTTTTTACTTTCATATATATTATTGTTAATTGTTCACCCGTGCGATCTGTGTCGTACGACACCATATGATTGATCAGTAGTTTGGGTGTAGTGATAGGTACACTGACCATGTGATTGTATTGTGCTTAGAAATCGTTTGGGAGTTAATGTCATTAAGGCCACCGTTAAGACGTATGCCGGAATACCGGCTTAGAATTTTTACTTTGTGAGGCACGTAGTACCGACATATACTCCATTGACGCATTAACCACTTTTCTGTAAAATGGAACTGAGAATATGTAAAACTACTTATATTAGCTATCGAGCTCTGAGTTTGAACTATGTTTTCAAATTTGGAGTAAGTGTTGAAGTCACCAATTTAAAAACAGAGTGTTCTGTTTCTTCCTGAAAAATACCTGACTTTGAGATACCATATCTCCCAGAAGAAAACTCCAATGAATGTGTATCTTACATGGACGGAAATTTTAGGAAGTCCTTTAAAAATTTTATGTTCAACTCCAGAACTGACCCTCTAACCTGTTTAAAATTTCAAAGTTCCAAACTCTGCCAAAACTGGACAGAAACTGAACTCTCTCTGGACACCTGATTGTTTTCACCATATCTCACTCTAGAAAATTCAAAACGGGTCATGCAAGACATTTCTGGAAGCCTTATAATATTTATTACAAATTTGTAATTTGTGGCTTTTTTTAAATTCTTCTATTTTATATCTGGAAACTGTGGCCCAAAATCAGCATAAACAAAGGAGATGCTGTCAAAATTTCAAGAAAAACTGTCAGGTTTACCAGGCCATATCTTCTCAACCAGAAACGATCTCGAGGCAAACCAATACTTTTTGTCTTGAAATGTACTTCAACTTTGTAGTTCACCTCAAGATTTGATTCTGCCATTAACTGGGTTTAATTTATGTTTGAGTACAAGCTGGTCAGGTTTCAACAGAAACTTCATCGGTTTGGTATAATTTGGTCTTGTTATGGATCTGGTCCTCGATTTCACATCGAGGAGTGTCATAACGGACCAGTTGACGATACTCAACCATTTACCAGTGTAATTGAGGGTTCAACCCACTCGAACCTCTTTTCTTTTATGGCCATGTTTGTGTCATATTGAAGATAAAAGTGTGTATTCGCACAATAACGCGCATAACGTCCCGTCGCGACCAACGATAGTCGAAATGAACTTCGATCCATGGAGTTCATTATTTTGGAGCTCTCTATTGTAACATTGGTCCAGGGATGATGTATTGTGTATAAATTTTATACTTTATCAATATATGACCATTATGCAAATTTGGTTATCAGTACACACACTATTATTTTCATCCTAGTGTGATCTTGCAATATCACGTCTCATGTTGGATTAATGACTGTAACTGCAGAATGGTGCGCACTCGCACAGCCTACGAGGTCAGTGGTTCAAGTCAGTGAGGGGATGACTCCGGAGAGCCGGAACAACCGGCGCAACCGCCACCTCCGTCTCCGCTTATATTGGCGGATGATATCGTAGCCATGCTGGGTTTGCGCGACGAGCGGACCGAATTGCTGTGAACCCTTGTGCAGATTACATCCAATCAGGGGGGGGGGGGCGTCAAGCCGAAGGCAATCGTCAACCTCAGCAAGCAACATATCCGGAATTCATGGTGACTGCACCCTCCGTGTTCAGTGGTGCTGGTGAACCTCTAGATGCGGTCCATTGGCTCCACACCATTGAAGCTAAGTTCGGACTGCTACAGTCAGTGATCATATGAAGGTTTTATATGCAGCACAACAATTACATAGCATCACCGGTGCTTGGTGGGAGAACCACATCGCATCCTTGGCCGCCAGACAACAAGTCACTCGGACAGAGTTCCGGAAGGCATTCCAAGCCTATCATGTTCCTCCTGTCATTATGAGAAGGAAGCTTCAGAAATTTCTTGATTTGAAGCAAGGATAAATGAGTGCTCAAGAATACTCCAAAGCCTTTGTTAATATAGGGCAATATGCGTCATGGTATGTGAGTACGGAGGATCAGAAGCGAGAGTATTTCTATCGGGTTCTAAGCCCCATGTTGTAAGACAAGCTTGCATTATTCAATCATGGTTCATTCAATGCTATAATTAATGCCGCAATTACGCAAGAGGATGCCACACGTGAGTGGATCGCGGGGTAGTCAAAGAAGATATTTGCTGTGCAGGACAACACACATAATGTTCCTCAGAAATAACGTGTGGTGTACCGATCACCATCCGGTCAGATATAGCAGCCGGCTGCACAAACGATTTCATATCGGAGTCGGTCTTTTGAGGTATCAGATTTCCAACCAGCAATGCATCAGCAGCAAGAACAGTCCCAGATTGTTCCAGGGGCATTTATCTCACAGCGAGGTGCAGGACAATTCAGGCCTCAAGTCAGCGGGACGTTGAATCAGTATAGGTGTTTCGCATGTGATCGTGTTGGGCACTATACTAAGGATTGACCAGGGAAGATGTTGAGCCGCGGGCAAGTGCCGGTACAACGATGTATTCAGCCCCGTATTAATCCAGAAAGGACAGCACTGCAAACTGGAAGTGTTCAACATATAGCGATCGAGAGTGTTCCGGAGGGAGCACCGGAGCTAGCAGGCATGTTTGCTATCAAAGACATACCCGCGTCCTCATGCTGTTTTATTCTGGTGCTACCCACAATTTTATCAGTAAATCATGTGTGGATCAGCACCAATTATCCACAAATACTCCCAGGAATAGTTATCTTATAAGTTCACCGGGTGGGAGTATCTTGGCTAGTCAGATTGTTCCCCGAGCAGCTCTATGTTTGGGAGGCGAGATATATCCAACGTCGCTGATTATATTGGATGGACAGAAGATATACATAATATTGGGGATGTCATGATTGAACCATCACGGTGCCGTTCTTAATATCGGCACCCGGACTGTCCAAATTGACTCTCCGATACACGGACAGCACGAACTGGTTTTGGACAGCATGGAGCGGGACAGTGCAAGTGCATATAACACGGAAGCAACTAAACTTGAAGATATTCCGGTAGTCCGTGAGTATCCCGATGTGTTTCCCAATGACTTACCGGGCATGCCGCCCAAACATGACATTGAGTTCAATATTGAACTTGTACCGGGAACCACGATGATTTCTTGAAGACCGTGTCGAATGGCGCCTAATGGGCTAGCTGAATTAAAAGAGCATTTGAAAGACCTTTTGGACAAGGGTTTTATTCGCCCAAGCTCATCACCTTGTGGTTGCTCGGTGCTGTTTGTCAAAAAGAATGATGAAACATTGCGGTTATGCATGGATTATCGACCGCTCAACGCCGTGACTATAGAGAACAAGTTCCTGCTGCCCCACATCGACATTCTGTTCGATCAACTTGTTGGTGCGAGGGTGTTCTCGAAGATGGATCTTTGGTCCGGATATCATCAAATCAAAATCCGACCGGAGGATATACCAAAGACGGCATTTTCGACGCGATATGGATTATACGAGTATCATGTCATGTCTTTTGGTCTCACCAACGCTTCGGCTCACTTTTATATATCTCATGAATTCAGTATTCATGCTAGAGTTGGACAAGTTGGTCGTGGTCTTCATCGACAACATATTGATTTTTTCCAATTTAGAGGAAGAGCATGCTAAACATTTGCATATTGTGCTGGAACGATTGAGAGACCATAAGCTGTATGCAAAATTTAGCAAGTGTGAATTTTGGATCAGCCAAGTGCCATTCTTGGGACACATTATTTCAGTTGAGGGCATCACTGTGGACCCAAGTAAAATTGTTCAAGTGCTAAAATTGCAGTCTCCGATGTCCGTACATGAAGTGCAAAGTTTCCTTGGTTTAGCGGGATTGTAGGATCGGAGATCACGTGAAAAGCTACCAGAGGGAGGGTAAATGGTAGATTAAAACTTTTTTAGCGGAAGCAATTAAAACCCCTCGGCAGAAAAAGGATCTGTTAATGAAATCATATGTGATACTAATCTAAATGTGTTTCACCATGAAAAAAGTGATAGATATCAGATATAATCAAGTCACAAAGACGTCACAACAAGAATCACGAAAATCCGTCGAGAGAATCTCAAGTTACGATCGATAGAGCGAACAAAGGTCAATCTGTCCTACTCGAGAAGAAACAGTTCCGGAACACTGCAAAGAAACTCGTGTAAATCAAAAACAACAAATCCATTGTCCGTGAAATTCTGACAGATGATAGATAATCAAGTTGTGAAGACAACCCAAAAAGAATCACATCAATTGTATCTGTAAAACTCGAGTTATGATAAAACCACCGAATAAAGGTAGTGCTGTGCAGAAGACTCGATGAGAAAACTTGTCCGGAACAAGTCGGACAAACAAGGCACAGAAGTTCCTTTCAACTACGAATTTTATTCAATAGAACACAAGTGGAAAAGCCCCAAAGTCGTCTACCACGAGATCTGGCCTCCCTTGCTTATATAACAATATGGAAAGCCAACTCAACTCAAATCAGGACTCTAATCCAACTCAATTCATGAATCGAAACTTTCCATAACTGTTCAAGACTCTTCTATACGCATATAGAAGTAATATTAAGACTTCCATACACATTAGGAACGTATCCCACATTCTTAAAACAACCCAAATTCGTGTCCCACCCAAATCCTATCATAACCTACTTGATACTTTCCATACCGGGCCATATTTGACTCCACCACAGCCGAAGTCATCAACCGATACGAATCGATCCTTCCAACCAGATCTTTCCTTCCGTAGCCCATCTTCGGAACCATGTTGCCATGTCATGCACTGCATGCATATGTGCGAACACTTTCCTTCGACGTCCAGTAACCTTCATATGCAAAAGACATGTCGGAGCTAACCAACATAAGTCGGACCTAGAAAAACATATCAGAGCTTAACAAAAACATGTCGGAGCTATCAAAGACATGTCGGAGCTAAAGGAAAAGCTCACCGGAGCTACCCAAGAACATGTTGGACCTTGACAAATCAAGTTGGACCTATTGTCGGACCTTGCAAAAGCTCGGAGCTAGTGTCGGACCTTGCTAAAAAAGGTGTTTTGGTAGAATTTTAGAACTTATATCATCAAAGCCATGTATTCAGTAAAAGCCAATGTATTCAGCACACATAAGTCTCACAATCTCCCCCTTGATGAATGCATTGGCAACACTAGTTAAAATCCGAACATTGGCTTAAAAATTTTGAAAAAAAATTCTCCCCCTTTGGCAACACCACATAAACAGCTTTTTCTTTTTGAGAAAAATCGTGCCAAAAACACTTGTGAATATGTGCAACGTGTAATCAAATTCTCACCCTTGGATACTTCTCTACAAAAAATCACATATTTTCTCCTTCTTTGACAATGTATTCAGCAAGGTTCAAAAGAGAAATTTTAATTATTATGAGCATATTACAACATATACATATAAAACAAAGCTCATCCAAGTCATACTATCAAGTAACTTATACTATCACAAAAATGAAATATATAAAGTAGTGTAAGCCATGCTAGAGATCAAATGTAATTTCAATTTAAGCAAGTCATGATCTCACAAACTTAACTATTTCAAAACCTGAAAGCATGACACTTGTTGCTGCATTTTATTATTTTTCAAAGCACAAATTTGGATCATATGATATTTGCAAGAGATTATATGCGCATCTGCATTATTCTAACCAACCAAGCCAAGCCTATGTCATTTGACAATCAGAAGCTTAAGGACATGGTTTTAGTCATCCACAACTTCTTCCAAGTTCATATCTAAGTGCAATGATAAGCCATCTCGAATGAAGAAGTGTGATGCATGCATATTCTCTTCATCTTTTTTCCTTTTTTTTATTTGAACATAAAAACTGTAAGTGCATCTAGGATATCCCTTGTGGGTTTTGGCTAATTGATGACAAACATATGAGATCGTAATGAAACTATTGAGATGATTGCAGGACAAAAAAAGTGAAATAGCTCGGTGCACACAAAAAGGTGAAAAATGGAGTGGTGTCCAAAGAGGTATACTTTGATAGAGCCTGGAAGAACAAATTAGATTTTAAATGTATAGGGAGTGTATGAAAGACACACTCCAAGAGCTCACAACTTTGCGCTGGGGTAAGGGTTTAAAATTAACCTAACTTTCACAATGCACCGGACTAGTCTGATCATGGACCGGACTAGTCCGTTACACTTTCTGTAGTCTCCCCTCTCAGGAGACCGGACTAGTCCGTGTGTCCACCAGACTAGTCCGTTGAGCTTTCTGGAGTCTCTCATATTGGGAGACCGGACTAGTCTGTGTGTCCACCGGACTAGTCCGTTGAACTTTCTAGAGCCTCCCATCTGTGGAGATCGGACTAGTCCGCGGACTAGTGCATTGAACTTTCTGGAGTCCACCCTCACACAGCACCGGACTAGTCCGAGCTTGGCTGGACTAGTCCACCAGAATTTCTGGATTTCGAGATACAATGTGACCGGACAAGTCCAGACTTGCACCGAACTAGTCTGGTATTAGGGTTTTTCAACGGTTACATTTTGGAAACCCTATAAATAGAGAATCCACGGCTTTCCTATTGACATACACGTCGAATACTGCTAAAAACACAAACCCTAGTGCCGCCACTTTGTCCCAAGAGCCAAAAACACATCTCCCCACACATCTAAGGTGCAAAAAGAAGTCAAATCATTTGAACACTTGGATTTGGGTTTGGGAGATCGTTGTTCCTTCGTTGTGAGCTCTTGGGGTTTGATCTTTCTACTCTTATACTCTACATTGTAATACTTTCAAGTGTATTTGATTGTGTCTTTCGTTGTAATTCTCGTGGGAGCCCTCAACGTGTGAGGTTGCCCCACACACTCGGTGTTTACCCGTGATAGTTGAATCAAGTCGGCCTTCATGGTGACTTGAAGAGGGAAAGGGTTGGAGACCCGGCTCTGTGTGAACATACTCAACGAGGACATAGATCTCTTGGTGAGCTCGAACCTCGGTAAAAATTCGCTTGTCTCTTGTGCCCCATTTACTTTACGTTTTGTTCACTAGATCACTTAATTGCTAAACAACCAGTTAAGTTGCTCATAAGTCTTAACGTGCATTCATACACTAATCTTAAATCAAAGGATCTGTTGTTCTCTTTTCCGTTGCTAGAAGAACCTAGTTTCCCAAATAACAATTAACCAACTCACAAATTTCAGCACACCGGACTAGTCCGCCCACATAACCGGACTAGTCCGGTCAATCATGTTTTTGACGACTCTATTAAGTGTGCAGGAAATTCAAAAGGCCTATTCACCCCCCCTCTAGGCCACTTTCAATTGGTATCAGAGCAAGGTTCTCCACCAACGAGACTCACATCTCGGAGAGATCAATGGCCTCTGAGAAGAACAATGATATCTCGAAGATGAACATCAATGAGGAGGAACAAGAAACTAAATCCTTCGATGTGCTGAATGAAAGCCCACATGATGATGAAGAAGTGCGACAACTAAAGGCGGTCCTGAGAAAGAAACTGCTAGGATAAAAAGGAAAAGAAGAAGAGAAGACGATGGGGAGTGGTCATCACGACTACTCCTGACATCCCTACAACTACAACCGTCTCAATTCAAACAATCACTATCTCTCCATTCCTATGGGAAAGCCTCCACAGTTTGACAGAAGTGACTACACCATGTTGAAGTACAACATGAAGATGCATCTAATATCCCTGAATTCTAGTCTGTGGCACATTGTTTGCACTGGCATTGATATCCCGGACACGGATGAGGAACTCACCCAAAAACAAGAACAAGAGATTCACAAAAATGCACAAGCCGTCGCCGTGATCACATCATCACTAAGCAGAGAGGGATTCACCAAGATCGATGGCTTAGAAAGTGCAGAAGAAATTTGGGATACACTTAAGACAGCTCACGAAGGAAATAGGTCGGTTCATGAAGCTAAAATCGAGATGCTTGATGAAGAGTTGGGGAGATTTGCTATTGAAGAAGGCGAATCACCTCAAGACATGTACAACCGGATGAAGGCACTCATCAACAAAATTCGTGCCTATGGAAGTAAGAAATGGAAGGATCACGAGGTGGTCAAAAGAATGATTAGAGCCTTCATGCCAAGAAATGTCACACTTTTCTCAATGATTAGAGAAAGCCCCGAATTCCACAAAATGACTCCGGATGAGTTATTGGGGAAGATCATAAATCATGAAATGATGGAGAAAGAGGCTCAATACGTCAAAGACATAGTCGAACTCACCTCCTCCAAAAAGAAAGAAGTTGCTCTCAAAGCAACGTGAAGAACCAAACTCAAAGAAACTCGTGAAGACCAAGACGACGGGCATACAAGCGACAAGAGCACTGATCTTGATGATGAAGAAATGGTACTATTTATCAAGAAGTTCAAACGCATGATGAAAAGAAGACACGACAACAATTCAAATGAAGGCAAAAGCAAGGATAAAGGATAATCCAAGGCTCGACGCACTTGCTACAGCTGCGGAGAGTATGGTCACTTCATGGTGGACTGCCCCCATGAAGAAAATAAAAAGAAGAAGGAAACAAGACCTCAAGAAAAGAAAAATTTCAAAAGAAGAAGACAAGCTAATCAAGCTCATGTTGGCAAGGAGTGGGTCTCAAACGACGAGCCCTCCTCCGATGAAGAAGAAGAGATAGCCACTATCGCAGTCAAGAAACCCACTATGAAAGCCAAACTCTTCCCAAACATGGGAGGACGAGACATGAACAACCACACTTGCCTTATGGCTATGGAAGGAAAGAAAAAGGTTCGACTTACTCCTCCTACACTAAATTCCTCTATTAATGACTTTGATAGCTCTAGTGATAATGAAGAGATGTTTAGAGGACTAAATAAAATTGCTTTAAAAAAATGGAAATGTTGTCGAATGAAATCTTTGAAAAGGAGGAACTTCTTAACCGACAAGAAGATATGCTCATCCGTGAAAGGAAGAGATATCAAGAAGTTGAAAAGCTTCTCGAGCTTGAAAGAGAGAACAATGAGTCGCTTGAAGTTGAGCTAGCCTTGAGTAAGGAAACTTACTCAAAGCTAGAGGACACACATATTGCAATCAAGGAAGAAATTGCTAACTTGTCAAAAGTTAACAAGATCCTTGAGGTGCAAGTTGAGTCACTCAAGCAAAGTGACTCCTCTTCCTCCAAAGATATGAGTTCGACAACAATCAAAACTTGCACTTGCTCTAGTAAGAAGAATGTTACTTCTAATACTTCAACTTCTCATAATTTGCATGCTTCTCCGAGTGGCATCTTTTATAAGGAGAAGATCAAATATGCACGCAGTGCATATATGGTCACTAGACCTCCTAGTGTCAAAGATGGCCTTGGTTTGTCTACTCCTAATCATGCTAAGAATAGAATTGTCTTTGTTAAGGAAAAATCCCATGAACCTGATTTACAAATATTGTTTTGTACATTTGATGCTTCCTATGTTTATATGAAAGCCAAACATGGAAAAGTCATTGCTAAATATGTAGGGCCAAGCCACAAGAACTTGAAAACTTGTGTGTGGGTGACCAAGACTCTTGTGACTAACCTGAGAGGACCCAAGCAAGCTTGGGTACCTAAAACCAAAGAATAATTCTTTTTTGCAGGCTTACTCCTCCCGTGGATCTAAATGGGCGCTAGAGAGCGGATGCACAAATCACATGACCGGAGAGAGAGGTATGTTTGTGGAGTACAAGTACAACAAGGATCCAAGTGAAGGCATATACTTCGGAGACAACAGCCAAGGAAAGGTCCTTGGTAGCGGTAACATTGAAATATCCTCTCAACACACCTTATCTAATGTTTTACATGTATATTCTCTAGATTATAACCTTTTGTCAATATCTCAACTATGCGACAAAGGTTACAATTGTTTATTCACTAATGAGGGTGTCACCGTTTTTAGAAGAAGCGATGGCTCGATTGCATTCAAGGGAATGTTGAAGGGCAAGCTTTATCTTGTTGACTTCAACAAAGATAAAGTCGAACTCAACACTTGCTTGGTTTCTAAGACCAACATGGGATGGTTGTGGCATAGACGGCTAGCCCATGTTGGGATGAGAAATCTGCAGAAACTTCTAAAAGGTGGTCACATCCGTGGTCTTAAGGATGTGGTTTTTGGAAAAGACAGGTTGTGCAGCGCTTGTCAAGCAGGAAAACAAGTCGGAGCACCACACCCCGCCAAGAATGTGATGACTACCGCAAGACCGCTGGAACTCTTCCACATGGATCGGGTCCAATTTCGTACATCAGCATCGGCGGTAACAAATACGGTTTAGTAATTGTTGATGATTTTTCAATATTTACCTGGGTATTTTCCTTGTATGATAAATCAGAAACTCAGGGAATCCTCAAGAAGTTCTTGAAAAGAGCTCAGAACGAATTCTTATCAACCATAAAGAACATCAGAAGTGACAACGGGACAAAATTCAAGAACCTCCAAATTGAAGAGTTTCTCGATGAAGAAGGGATAAAGAATGAGTTCTTCACACCCTACTCCCCTCAATAAAATGGAGTGGCGAAATGGAAGAACAGAACATTGATCAAAATGGCAAGAACTATGTTGGATGAATACAAGACATCTGATCGATTTTGGGAAGAAGCGGTGAACATCGCTTGTCATGCCACGAATCGGTTGTACCTCCACCAACTAAAGAAGAAAACTCCATATGATCTCCTTGTCGGTAAAAAGCCTAATGTTTCTTATTTCAAAGCATTTGGTTGTAAATGTTTTATTCTGAACAAGAAACTGAGGGCCTCGAAGTTCGCTTCAAAGTCCGATGAAGGGTTCTTGCTCGGTTATGAATCGAATGCCTATGCCTATCGTGTCTTCAACAAGGTGTCCGACCTTGTTGAAGTAGCACGTGACGTAGTCTTCGATGAATCTAACAGCTCACAAGTTGAGCAAGTTGATAAGTGTGTGCTAGATAAAGAGGAAGCTCCATATGAAGCACTGAAAAAAAGGGGACTTGGTGATATCTTACCACAAGAGCGAACATTCGACTCAAATGCACAAGATGAACTTCAACACGAAGGCAATGATCAAGGGGGAGTTCTTTCAAAAGATCAAGATGAGGAAAATCAAGAATACCAAGATAATCATGGGAGCAATGATCTAGAGGAAGACAATGAACATGAAGATAATGAAGAACAAGCAACTAAACAAGTTCCACGCCCAAGAGTACATCAGAGCGTGCAAAGAGACCATCCTCTCAATAATATCATTGGAGATATTGCTAAAGGAGTAACTACTAGATCTCGAGTTGCAAATTTCTATGAATACTACTTTTTTGTGTCTTTTCTGGAACCATACAGGGTAGAAGAAGCCTTAAGGGATCCAGACTGGGTGATGGCGATGCAAGAGGAGTTGAACAACTTCAAAAGAAATGAAGTGTGGGAGCTGGTGGAGAGACTAAAGGCGAACATCGTTGGAACAAAATGGGTCTTTCGGAACAAGCAAGATGAACATGGAGTAGTAACAAGAAATAAAGCGAGATTGGTGGCCAAAGGTTATTCTCAGGTCGAAGGTTTGGACTTCGATGAAACTTTTGCTCCTGTAGCTAGACTTGAGTCCATTCGTATTTTATTGGCATATGCTACTCACCATAATTTTAAGCTGTATCAAATGGACATCAAAAGCGCTATCTTAAATGGTCCAATCAAGGAGGATGTTTATGTGGAGCAGCCACAAGGATTCAAAGACCAAGAGTATCCCGATCATGTCTACAAACTGCGTAAGGCTCTCTATGGCCTCAAACAAGCTTCTCGAGCTAGGTACGAGTGCCTTAGAGATTTTTTGACTCAGAATGGATTCAAAATTGGTAAAGCTGACTATACACTTTTCACTAAACATTGTGATGACCATCTATTCGTATGTAAAATTTATGTTGATGACATTATCTTTGGATCCACTAACAAATCTTTCTGTGAAGAATTTAGCAAAATTATGACAGATAGGTTCGAGATGTCAATGATGGGCGAACTAAAGTTCTTCTTGAGATTCCATGTGAAGCAACTAAGAGAAGGTACATTTATAAGCCAAACAAAATATACACAGGACATTCTCAAGAAATTCAATATGTACAAAGCCAAGCCCATCAAAACACCCATGGCCATTAATGGACATCTCAACCTCAATGAAGACGGTCCAAATGTGGACCAGAAGGTATATCGGTCCATGATCGGCTCCTTACATTATTTATGTGTATCTAGGCCAAATATTATGCTTAGTGTTTGCTTGTGTGCAAGGTTTCAAGCCGCACCTAAAGAGTGTCACTTAATTGCCGTAAAAAGAATCCTAAGGTATCTTGTGCACACACCCAACTTGGGCCTTTGGTATCCCAAAGGATCCAAGTTTAACTTGATAGGGTATTCCGATGCCGACTATGCAGGATGCAAAGTCGATAGAAAAAGCATGTCAGGGACTTGTCAATTTCTTGGTAGGTCCCTAGTTCCTTGGTCATCTAAAAAGCAAAACTCCATTGCTCTTTCCACAGCGGAAGCAGAGTATGTTGCAGCCGGTAGTTGTTGCGCACAACTACTTTGGATGCGACAGACTCTTAGGGACTATGACTACAATCTTAACCATATCCCGCTTCTATGTGATAATGAAAGTGCTATAAAAATTGCACACAACCCGGTAGAGCACTCAAGATCTAAGCACATAGATATCCGTCATCATTTTCTTAGACATCATTCGTTAAAAGGTGACATTGCTATTTCACATGTTAGGACTGAAAAACAACTTGTAGATATTTTCACCAAACCATTTGATGAGAAAAGGTTTTGTGAGCTTAGAAATGAACTTAATATTCTTGACTCTCGAAATGTGGCTTGAAACGTTGCATGCCTGATTGGAACTTCAAACATCGCATTTTATTGTTAAAAATTGCTTCTCACCTCTTTTTCTTCTCAGAAAACTATTTTTAATGAATAAATCTTGGTGTTTATGACCACTTTTCATTGTTGATTGCCTTCTGGTCATAAGTACCAAGATTATTTGAAAAACTTGTCCTTGGATCACTATTAATTATTTCAAAATGCTTAGGTTTTCCAGGTGCACCGGACTAGTCAGGTTTGCCACCGGACTAGTCCGGACAGTCTCACCTCCTAAGTTTTCCAGGGGCACCGGACTAGTCCGTCACCTTGACCGGACTAGTCCGGTCAGCCGCGTATATAAGCGGCTGGGCAGCCCAAATCAAAATTTCGAACCTCCCTCCACTTGGTGCCCCTCACCGCTCCTCTTCCCTCCTAAACCCTAGCCCCCAAAGAGACCTTCGAGTTGAGCCCTCAAAATCGAAGCTTTCTCCATGGGAAATCCTCTCCTTGTCGAGTGGACTCTCCCCTCCGGAATCATCCGGACAAACTCTTGCTCCTTCACTGCGCATCTTCGAATCTCGGTAAATTTCACCCTAAAACCAAAATCTCAACTTTTCTCATTCTAGCTCGTTTCCTTTGATTCCAAGGTTATGCATTGGCTTCATAGATGTATTCTTACCTCCTTCTTGTCATTTTGTATCCTTAGATAAAAGTTTTAGAATTCAAGGAAATCATTAGGATTCTTGCTAGGCCGGACTAGTCCAGCGCTCAAAGACGGACAAGTCCGGTACGCCGGACAAGTCCGCACTCTAAACCCGGACAAGTCCGGTCTCTGACATCTGAACCCTAATTTGACCTCGATCCTTGGTTCATTCTTATCTAATCCATGAACTCCTTATTAGGCACGATGTCTTCAAACTCAGATGACAGCTCTTTCCACGTCGATGAAGAAGTTGAACGTGAAAAAGCGAGGAGAGCCAAGTAGAGGTACATGAAGAAAAGACATGATGTTAATGTCCACTCTCCACCCTCCGACGAAAATTTGCCTAAGAAGAGAAAGGTGGTTGTCAAGAAGGCCCAAGGAAAAGCTGCCGAGAGCTCCTCAGGGCCAAAGAGGGCTCTCAACAAAGGGAAGGTGCTTGCTAGCGGACCCATTGGGCCACTGAAGATGAAAAACCCAAGTCACCGCAACAGGCAGTGTTCCAGTGAGGATTTCACCGGGGAGGGGGTGAGCTTGCCGATAGCTTCAGGAAGATTGATGTGTATAATCAACCTCGACAATGCTCAGACCCAAGATTCTGGAGCCACTTCCATGCCGACTACTACAAGCATGTGTACATGAAGATAAAGAATCCCGTTGTGAAGAGTCAATGGGTGAACATTGGATACATGCAGTCGAAGAAGTATCCTGCCTTCCGTGAGGTGGTTGAGGCCCTGGAGAGGCATGGTCTGAAGGAACTGTTTTCCTTTGAGAATGACTGGAACAACGAGATCATCACCCAATTCTACTCTACGGTCTACTTTGCTCGGGGTGATGGAGACAGTCTTACCTGGATGACCCATGGTCCCAAGTATAGTATTACTTATTATGAGTTTGCAAGGATTCTTCACCTTGAACACACTCTGGATCATGATCTTGTCATCCACAATTTGCAACCCTTGGAGAAGGATGAGCTCAAGTTCCTCTATGACACAAGGATGCCCTATACTCCTACCAACATCAAATATTTTAAGCCCTTCTTTGTGGTCCTCAACAGAATCTTGAGGAAGACAATAGCCCCGAAAGATGGAGATGTGGAGACTATTCAAGGAACCTTGAGGACCCTAATGAAGGTCATTAGTGGAAGGAGACCATTCAATGTCTTTGAGTACATCTACAATGACATTGTGAACATCTCAATCACTCCCAATAGGTCTTGCGGGTATGCCCCGTACATCATGTTCATGATTGAGAAAGTGACGGGACTTGAGTTTGTCAAGGATGTCGCTCATATGAAGTTGAAGCCGCAAAAGCCCACCAAGTACACTCTACCCTCAGCTCTTAGTGCACCTTCCTCCCCTAAAGCTGAGAGGAGGACTAAACAAACTCACGATGTGAATGCCACAAGATCTGCAGCTGCTCCTCCTGGCTCTGCATCTGCCCATGAACCCTCCGGTGGTGTCCTCAAAATGCTCACCTCCATCTTTGCCTGCTACCGCAAGATTGAAGTTAGGCAGAAGAAACATCAACAATATGTCAATGCCAACATCAAAGCTATCTGTGACAAGCTAGAGATTGAGCCGGTTGTATCTCCGCCCGCCTTCGAGGACTCTAGTGAATGACGATGGTGGTGAAGAAGAAGATTGGACCGAAACTGAAGAAGGGAGTAGCGATGAGTGATTCCCCTTAATTTTTCCCTTTATGGTGCCTTGATGCCAAAGGTGGAGAGATTGAGACTAGTAGTTTGAGACTATCTCTAGTTGTAGTCTTTATGCTTTTGTGATCGAGGATATGTACTTATTTTTAAAACTCTGTAATGCACTATTTCTTTTCTTATGTGTGATGCTTATTGTTGCTTGAATGATCATCTCTATGCTCATTATTGGTTATATTTATTTCATCACACTTTGTTGATCACACACTTGTTAGGCACCCCACCATAAGGTGTGTGCATATGTGAGAAGCTTTTTGTGGATTTATCATTATTCTCATATGTGCACACCTTATGAAAATCAAAATTTTACTCTCATTTGTGATATCTCAAATGGTTGTCATCAATCACCAAAAAGGGGGAGATTGTAAGTGCATCTAGGATATCCCTTGTGGGTTTTGGCTAATTCATGACAAACATATGAGATCCTAATGAAACTATTGAGATGATTGCAGGACAAACAAAGTGAAACAGCACGGTGCACACAAAAAGGTGAAAAATGGAGTGGTGTCCAAAGAGGGATACTTTGATGGAGCTTGGAAGAACAAATTAGATTTTAAATGTATAGGGGGTGTATGAAAGACACACTCCAAGAGCTAACAACTTTGCGCTGGGGTAAGGGTTTAAAATTAACCTAACTTTCACAATGCACCGGACTAGTCCGATCGTGGACCGGACTAGTCCATTACACTTTCTGGAGTCTTCCCTCTCAGGAGACCGGACTAGTCCGTGTGTCCACCGGACTAGTCCGTTGAACTTTCTGGAGTCTCTCATATTGGGAGACCGGACTAGTCCGTGTGTCCACCGGACTAGTTTGTTGAACTTTCTGGAGTCTCTCATTTGTGGAGATTGGACTAGTCCGCGGGCTAGTCCGTTGAACTTTCTAGAGTCCACCCTCACACAGCACCGGACTAGTCCGAGCTTGGCTGGACTAGTCCCCAAGACTTTCTGGACTACAAGATACACTGTGACCGGACAAGTCCGGACTTGCACCGGACTACTCCGATATTTGGGTTTTTCAATGGTTACTTTTTGGAAACCCTATAAATGGAGAATACACGGCTTTCCTATTGACAAACACATCGAAATACTGCTAAAAACACAAACCCTAGTGCCGCCACTTTGTTCCAAGAGCCAAAAACACATCTCCCGACACATCTAAGGTGCAAAAAGGAGTCAAATCATTTGAACACTTGGATTCAGGATTGGGAGATCGTCGTTCCTTCGTTGCGAGCTCTTGGGGTTTGATCTTTCTACACTTATACTCTACATTGTAATACTATCAAGTGTATTTGATCACCTATTTCGTTGTAATTCTCATGGCAGCCTTCAACGTGTGAGGTTTCCCCACAAACTCGATGTTTACCCGTGATAGTGGAATCAAGTCGGCCTTCTTGGTGACTTGAAGAGGGAAAGGGTTGGAGACCTGGCTCTGTGTGAGCTTCCTCAACGAGGACGTAGATCTCGTGGTGAGATCGAACCTCGGTAAAAATTCACTTGTCTCTTTTGCCTCATTTACTTTACGTTTTGTTCACTAGATCACTTAATTGTCAAACAACCAGTTAAGTTGCTCATAAGTCTTCACGTGCATTCATACACTAATCTTAAATCAAAGAATCCGTTGTTCTCATTTCCACTGCGAGAAGAACCTAGTTTCCCAAATAACACTTAATCAACTCACAAATTTTAGCACACCGGACTAGTCCGCCCAAAAAACCGGACTAGTCCGGTCAATCAGTTTTTGACGACTCTATTAAGTTTGCAGGAAATTCAAAAGGCCTATTCACCCCCCCCTCTAGGCCACATTCAAAAACTCAAAATGTGATTTACTTACTTGATTAATTCATTGTAACTAAAAGCACTAGTCATCATGCAACAACTTCAAATATTGCAAGAAAGTTCGATCATGACCAGATTTAGTGTAAGTAATTATTCCAATTACTGGTCATGGCAAAAACTACAAAATTTATAACATGAGTAATGTAGTAAGAACTTTCAACATGTAAAACGAATCACAAAGTCATATATGTATGAAATAATATGCTCATATAATTTTAATTTCAAATTCACACATAGACTTCCCAAGTTTTAAAACTCCTCCTCAGTGTAAGCCATGAGGATGCATAACCCCTATTTCGCTACGAATGAAACAAAAACGAGTGAAATCCAAAGGTTTTGTAAAAATGTCAGCCAATTGTTGTTCGGTATCTACATGGTGAAGCACAATGTTTCCTTTTTCAACATTATCAAGGAGAAAGTGATACCTAATGTCAACGTGCTTTGTTCTAGACTGTTGCACGGGTTTTTTAGCAATGCAAATGGCACTAGTGTTATCACATAATAGTGGAACACTATCTAGATCAACCCCGTAGTCCTTAAGTGTTTGAACAATCTAAAGAAGTTGTGAGCAAGCAGTAGCAGCAGCTACATATTCAGATTCAGCTGTGGATTGTGCAACTGAGCTTTGTTTTCTAGAGGACCATGCAACAAGTGAATTACCAAGAAAATGACAAGCATCGGAAGTACTTTTCCTATCAATCCTACAACCCCCAAAATTAGCATCCGAAAAAGCTTTCAAAATAATGGTTGAGGAAGAAGGAAGAAAAATGTCAAATTCTTGAGTTCCATGTAAGTACATGAGAATCCTTTTGAGGGCTTGACGATGTGAAACACGTGGGGAGGCTTGAAATCGTGCACAAAGACATACGCTGAATTATATGTTCGGTCTTGATGTCGTGAGGTACAAAAGTGATCTGATCATGCTTCTATATTCTTTTTGATCAATGGGTTCACCATCTTCATCAAGTTCAAGTGTTGTTGTTGTTCCCATTGGTGTCCGAAGAGGCTTTCTTTTGTCCATGTTGAAGCGCCTTAGGAGGTATTTTGTATACTTCGTTTGATGCGCAAAGGTACCCTCCTTGGTTTGCTTGATTTGCAGCTCCAAAAATTACGTGAGTTCTCCCATCATACTCACCTCAAATTCTGAACTCATCATAACTGGACCGTGTGACTCGTTCATGCAAGCTTCCAATAATTTGTTGTGGAGGATGACTTTTGAGAACCCGGAGGGGAGTGGACATTTCATAAGCTTCTTCTTCTTCATGTTCATCACAAATTAATGAGCTTGTGACTTGAGGAGGATCTGGACCAGCATTGGTGGACATCGGTGCTGGCTGTGAATCAAAATCAGGAGCTGGAACAATGTCATTAGCTGCTGAATTTTTGGGCAGCAGCACCACTTCTTCCTCATCTTCAGCGAAAATGCTCTCCCCCTGCTGATATGGATCTGGACTTGTAATGTTAGAGCTAGGACCTGTGCTAGCTTCATTAAAAGACACCTCACAAGTCTCCACAATTTTGTTAGTGTCAAGTAAAAGAACACGGTACCCTCTAGTATGAGATGGATAACCAAGAAACATGCCATCAATGGATCTAGGTTTAAATTTATCAAGATTACCATGTTTCATAACAAAGCATTTGCAACCAAAGACCCGAAAGTGTGTAACACTAGGCCTATGTCCAAACCGGAGCTCATATGGTGTTTTACCTAGCTTATTGCGCAAGAAAACACGATTTGAGACATAACAAGCGGTTGCAATCGCATCAGCCCAAAATTTCCTAAAAGTTTGATATTCATCCAGCATAGTCCTAGCCATCTCAACTAAGGTTCTGTTCTTTCTTTCTATAACACCATTTTGTTGAGGTACATATGGTGAAGAAAATTGATGATCTATTCCATTTTCAGCACAAAAGAGATCAAAAGATTGATTTTTAAATTCGGTTCCATTATCACATCTAATTTCTTTTAAAGATCCTGGGTGATCAATTGATAATATAAAAATAAAGTTCTAATGTGACTAAAAGATTCATTCTTAGATGACATAAAGTAAATCCAAGACTATCTAGAATAATCATCAACAATCACAAGAACATACCATTTACCTTCGAAGGATTGAACACGTGAAGGTCCTACGGTGTCAAGGTGCAAAAGTTGACCCGGTTCAGTTTTCATGATCATTGTGAGGGGAATATGTGAACCTGCAACCATCTTAGCATGTCTACAGGAAGAGCACACAATTTCTTTGTCCCTTTTAAGCTTAGGCAGCCCACGTATGCGATCAAGAGCACTAACACGTGTTAGATGATCAAAGTCTACGTGACCAAGTCTACGATGCCAAAAATATAAGTCCTTGGAATCATTAGCACCTAGACAACTATGCTTAGAGGAAGACATATCAAAATCAGCTTTAAAAACTCTTCCAAACAGTAAGATGTTAAAAATAAGCTCACTGTTTGAATTAACAACGTTGCAGGAATTTTTAGTGAAAATAATTTCCAAATTTTCATCTAGCAAATGTGGAACAGAAAGCAAGTTGTATTTCAAATTTTTAACAAGTGCCACATCCTTCAAAGTGTAGTGATCATTTACTCTAACCGAACTCTTAGCAATTATAGGAGTTGAATAATTATCGGCAAAAGTAACATTCTCTACACGTGACACAAAAGAGAGGGAGGAGAACCATTCTTTGTTACCATAAATGTGGCGTGAGCAACCTGAATCCACAATCCAAACGTTCTCCTTCCTCAAGAGTGTAACCTACATAGAGGAACAATATGTCGATTTCTCAATACTGGGGTTAGTCAAAAGGCATTTAGGAAACCAATACTGAGTCACGGACGTGCAGCAGGAAACCACATAAAAACTAAGATAAAACAGCAGGTTTATGAGCCAAAACTTGAGGATTTTTGTACCCAACCACTGACCTACGAGGTTTTACATGTGTAGCACGAAAAATAGTAGGATTGGGAGCGAACTTTGCATGTTTTCAAGTCATTACAGTAGGTTGCATGTTCCTATCATTCGATTTAGCATGTGCAGCAAATCTTGCATGAAAGTTATGAGATCTACCAATCATTCTTTCCTTTTTTTTGTTTAGCTAGTCTATAACAAAAATCCATGACAAGACCATATCTACCACAGTAGGTATAATGAAATTTAACTTTGTGTTCATGTCTAGATGAGCAAGCAGCATTTTTATTTGAAACCGAATGAGACAACACTCCTGCAGATTTGAAAACCACTTCTTTTTGTTTAGGAACATTTTGAATCAAACCACTTCCTAATGACTTTACAATTTTAGGTGGATGTGCCTTAGCATGAGCATGATAACCAAAACCTAAACCAGTCTTATCATTGCAATACTTGGAAGAATTCAACATCATGTTTAGGTTCTTATCCCATTACAAAACTGATCTAATGTCCTATGCATGTCATCAAGTTTATTGAACAGATCAAGACAACTTTCACATGAAGTTTTTCATTTTAATTTGCAATTGTAACGATATGTAACTTCATGAGAACGTAAAGCATTGTTCAATATAGAAATTTCATTCATAGCATCATTTAGTTTCTTATCAAGATCAACACAAGTAGAACAATGTAAATCAATTGTAGAACAACTGGCATCTTTCAAATTTTTATCATTAAGTGCATCAAGCTCTCTGTTCTTTTCAATTTCTAACTCAAGTTTATCAAGTGTGGAGGTGTGCACACTTCTTAATGTGGACAATTGTTCGTATATTAAATCACATGAGGAATAAGAATCATCACTAGGAATCAAGGATTTCAAACGATTAATGTCTAGTGACTCAATTTTAGCAGCATTGTCCCTATGCTTTTTGTCCTTTTTCGTAACTATAACAGTGTCACGAGAAATAGCATCACACATTTCTTCGCAAGTAGGACATACCTCCTCAATTCGCTGTTGTGTTCAGCCTCCTCCATACTTGATCTTTACATGCCCGCCATGAAGCACAAGTTTGCCAAATCATCTTCATCTTCATCACTTCCAATGTCCACATCGCTTGAGCCAAGTTCTTGAAGTGTGGAGATAAAACTGCTCACCAATTGACGTCCTGTAAAACCCTTCGTTTTCTTCGTATCTTTTGCAAAGGAGTGGTTCGTCCTTGTTTGCTTTTCATCTCGAGAAGTAGGACCTAAAAGGTTAGGGCATTCTGAACGAAAATGTTCTGTCTTACCACATTCAAAACATCGTTGAGGTTCGGAGCTTTCTCTCCTTCTAGTTCTCACATTTTGCAATGCTTTTGAGAACCTAGTAGAGAGAAGTACTAGCTCCTTCTCTGGAAAATCATCAATCTGTTCAAGAGTCAGAGAGGACAACAAAGCAAGTGTACCACAAGATGAAGATTGGCCGGAGCTAGACATATCACATTGAGAAACAAAAGCACGAGACTTGTTGGGGTTCTTACATGAGATTATGTCAATTTCATGAGTTTTCAATTTAGAATATAGTACATCTAAATTAAGTGTACTCATGATAGTAGATTCACGAATAGATGTAACCTTCATGTCCCAAATTGACATGTCTCATGCACATAGTAATTGCCTAGCATTCTCAGCATCTGAAAAAATTAACATCGATGCTACGCAAGTTGCTGAGATTTTTATTAAAGCGGGCAAAGAGATCATCAATGGACTCACCAGGTTGCATCTCAAAGCGCATGTATTCTTTCTTGAACATGTCTTCCCTTACCTCTGACCGTGTTGGATCCTTCGTGATAGTCACAAAGTGCATTCAACACATCGTATGCAGATTGAAGGTGCACAACACAGTCGAAGTTGCTTTGAGGTAATCCTTGTATGATCAAGATCCAAGCCTTGTTGTTGTTGTCGACATTTCTCAGATTTGTAGCTGTAACTTGATCGTTTGGCGCCACTTCGTAAGGCTTGTATACCTTCTCCCATATTGCGAAGCCTTGTGCCTGTATGAAAGCGTCCATACGTGCCTTCCAAACCTGAAAATAAATACCTCTAAACACACAATGTTTGGCAGAGTATTTCTCCATGATGATTAGTCAAAAACACGTGCAAATCACGAAGATTAGAGCATCGTGTCTCTGATACCAATTGTAGGATCGGAGAGCATGTCAAAATGCTACCAGAGGGGGGGGGGGGTGAGTGGTAGATTAAAACTTTTTTAGCCGAAGCAATGAAAACCCCTCGGCAGAAAAATGATATGTTTAAGAAATCATGTGTGAGACTGTAAAATCCCACTTTTTCCTTTCATGTGAAGTTCAGCTACAAGCTGTTTATCAAATATAATGGAGGTCAATATAGTTGTGCACATGAACTTGACCTCACTAAAAAGTTTTCTTTCTACTCATGTTTAATTTTATTAACATGAGGATTAGAGTTCACCACTAATCCAAGAACCAGTTTAACTAAACCTTCCTGCAAAGTTGGGAATTTAATTGAATGATATGGCTAGGGCAAAATTATATTGCAGCAATATAAAAATAAAAAAAATGTAATTTGATTATGTTGCTATGTATATCTGGCCCTGACAAAAAGATTCAAATCCAAGGCTCCAAATTTTTCTTTCGCCTCTTAAATATTTTAAATAGCTTCTCGGAAAATTTTCATGATTTTTGAAGCACGTCTTCCACTTAAATGGACACGTACAAAGGATTAATTTCGCGTCGATCTCAAATTTAGCTTTGCACGGAACCTTGCCCAAATCAACCCACAATTTTTCCTAAGACCTTTTATGGTTCAGTGAGCTTTGTTTCAAAGTTTGGAGATTTATGGACCTCAGCTACTATTTATTTCAATAAGGTTTATAAACATGTTTGAATTCAAATTTGATTTCGAATTTGAAACAAACTATGTCCAAATTGGAATCTGATTGCAGATTTTGGTTCCTCATATTTTTCTTAGTCTGTCTGTAATTTTTGGGAATTTTTGGACAATGTTTGAGGTGGAATTTAGAGGAACAGATTAGGGAGAGCGGTGGGGCCCACATGTCAGCCAGGGGAACCGTTTAACCACCCCTGTTTTCCTTCTCTGCGCGACACCGCGATGGCTGCATGCCGCCAGCGTGCCGCTCGGCCATCGGTTGCCTCCAGCTGCCCTGCTCCTCCTTATCTACTGCGGTAAAGGCTATATATTCACCACACCATCGACCGAAGTCCCTCCTCGGTTCACTTTTCGTCGTGTCACGCCATTTCTCGCCGACGTGACCACCTCAGTTCCGCCCGACGCTGCTCAGCCTCGCCGCCAATACAAGCCTCCCCATCCTCTACAGTCTATAGGAAAAAGGTGCGCCATGATCTCGTGAAGCTTTTGGTTAAATTTGAACTCATGTCGTGCATCCTAGCGTCCGTATTCCGTGAATTACCGAAGCACTTTTATAGCTTCAAAGCTAGTTTGTCGGTTTAATTCCGATTGTATGCACAATAATTCTTTGATCTAGTTAGGCGACATGATCTACGTATCATAGCGCACCTTCCCTCCAAAAATTAGAAAGAACCATCGACTAATGAATGAGTTATCCAATTTTCCCCTTCCGCCATTGATGGAGCTCAGTTCACAATCGACCTTGGTGTTGCCGGCTATGGCACAAGCTCTAGACCCTCCTAAACTCTTTCCCATGCTTCCAAGATGCTTCCCGAGCTTTCGTTTGAGAGTTTTTGCTAGGAAATCGAAGGTCTTGACATAACCGAAACCCTAGCACCCGCCGCTGCCGTCGGGAATGGTTTTCCGGTCACCCATCGCCGTCGGGAGTTGCTCTAGAGTGTTCCCCACGCGAAACGAGGGTGGGGTGGCGAGTACCGAGACCTCCCGTGGGCCGAAAGCCATCGCCGGCGAGAACGCGATGTAGGTACTGACTAGTACTAAAATGTTATGTAGGTATTGATGTACTCGCTGGCACTTCCGAATGTGCGTATGTGTCGTGTTGTCCGGGTGTGTCCTGACTGCAATCACCGTCACTCACAGTAATAGAGTACCAATTGTTCACTGAGATGTGACGTAGTAAATACTTAAGAAGACAGAAAATATGTTGTATTGAATTATAATTGCTTTGCAACCTTGTAGGACTTACAGATAGTAGAATTAAAGTTTACAGTTTTCCCTATACTTTAGCTGTAATAGCATTATGTGCTCTGGGCATGTCATATCGTCGGCAAAGCATTTCTTGTTTGATTGTGGAGTCTACGATGTGTCGTGCTTGGAGAATGTCATTTGCTAATTAAAACCTGATTATAAGGATCCACTTGAAGGCGAGTCGTTTATGCTTCACCTTACCTATGCTTAGTGTTCAACCTTGCATATGTCTAGTGAGATGGGTCAGTCTTGTTGAGCCTTATGCTCATGTTTGCAGTTAACGAGTTTTTTGTAGGTTATGCGATTGATGAAGGGTTTGATGATGAGGCTGCACCCCCTCCAGGGTGTACAGCCGAGTGGGAACCCTGCACGCCGCCGTAATTTGGTTGTTGCTAGTGCGAAGTATCCAGGGCATGGATGACTTTGCTTTTGCATAGCTAGTGCTGAGAGCGTAGCTATGATATATTCGTTTCTTTCCTTCCGCTAGTATTGTAAAACTTCCGCTGTATGATAAATAAAAGACTTTATCTTGTATTTTATTCTTGTTCTGTTCTTGAATACTGTTGGGTGTCGCATCGCACAACACCACCCAATAAGATCCTCGGATGTCGAGATTCTAGTACCCACAGACATGGTATCAGAGCATCATTTGGAACAGTGTACTTGAAAAGAATATATTTTCAAAAATTAGGATTTGAGTGAGGAATTAGCTATATGCCCTTATAAGGAGTATTATTAGTATAAGATATAAAGGTGGTAAACTAACTTACATGTTATTAATTCTGTAACGACACTCCGACGTCAGGTAAGAGGTAAGGTACGCCACCGTAAGCGGATCAATTGCGGTAAACTCACCAGGCGAGAGGCAGCATGGAAGTTTTCCGTGGCTTAGCACGGAAATGTTAATAGGAGTCTCTGAAGCTTTCTATGTTTCTGAGAACCTATGACACGCGGTACTCCAGCGTGCTTCAAAGTTAGTGGGAGCCCACGTCGGGTGGTGTATAACCCGATAGTATGCATCTCTAGAACTATTCATGTTCTATGGGAGCATGTGAAACACGTATGCCCGAGCGTGCATAAGTTGGATCATACGGGAGTCTTTGCTGTAGAGACGTATTTACAGCCATGTACCTCGAGACATGACCTTGCTCGAGGGCGTGAAAGTGTGACTGCATGTCGTGTTTCCCCGTACCACACTTGAGGTGTGAAAGTGTGAAAGGGTATTGTTTGTCTTTTGCAGCATTAACTATGGTAGAAGACCGTGTATAAACCGTTTGCGAGAGAACGATATAGGAACCACCTATAGACGTAATCGGATATACCGGATAGAATTTTCTTTGGTGAGGTACGTAGTACCGTCAGTATCAAACATGATACTTGACCATCCCCAATGACAGAATGGATGCATAGTTTTTTGGAAAGTCCGAATATCAGATGCTGGTAGGTTTGGACTCCGTAAAGGGGACTCCGACTCAATAGGGTATATATAATCAAGATTCTTGATTTCTGGCAGGAGTTGGCTCGACTTCGCCGGATTGTAATATTGGTTATCTGATAAATAACATAAGGGTATCGTATATGGATGGAAAGCTCGTGAAGATCTCTACAACTTTTCTGTTGACCATCAGGGCAGAAAAGTTTGATAATCTGTTGAAATCTGGAGTATACTAAAACTGCTCCAGATGACCCTCCCATTGTACCAGTTCCAGTAATATTGCCATAACTCACTGTAGGAACACCTTCTGCCTTATTGAAATACATGTATGGAAAGGGCAGAAGCAGTTCTGAAGGTTTGATGTTTAGAGTTTTTCCTAATTCGAATTTGAGACAAATCAAATTTGGAAATCAAAACAGTGAACTGCAGGACTGCTGGTGCAAACCAGTCAGTTCAACTGTTTAGTTTGGATAGTTATAACTTTTAATCCAGAATAGTGACATAATCACATATATACATTTTTGGAAAGTTAAGGAAGTCCTCTATCAACTTTATTTTGCAGTCATGATCTGAATATTGGTATAGCTGTGTCTAATTCCATTTGTCACAAACTTGGTTCTGGCAGTCCAGAACTTGAAGCAGTTTGCACATGGTTGTGAATTCGCACGCGATACCTGTATAAAAAACTTTTCGGGGGGTAACTTTTTTACTTCTGGATTGTTAACTTGACGTTATACGAATTTTATTTCGTCATTACATAAAAATATTGTCATGATATCCCTGTATAAATTGTGGACATCACTACACATACAGGGGAGGTTCTGTAAAAATTTCCAGAAAACATGGGTCAACTTAAAACCTGTATAGATTTTATTTTCTAGCTCACTTGTAGCTGTATGGGTAAAATATAGAAAGGTTGTGAAGTGTACTACAACTTTGGTATTCATCTCCACCTTTGATTCTTACATTTCCTGTATGAAACTGTGGTGTTTATACAGGAAGATGGCAGCGGAGATGATCCGATTACCTAACGGTTGGGTGCACACGACATGCACTGGCCAAGGCGGGTTTCTGGATTTGTTTGTATTGCTGATAAGCCAGTGCGGATATGAGTAGGTGCCTAGCTATTGGGGAAAGGAATTCCATGACAACAGGGTGAAGAGGTGTGTCATCTATGTTGATGTGCCTGCTGGTCCACCAGCAACGGATGGGCCCCCTTTTCTATCAAAACAAGGGGTGTTCTGTTGGAAGAAACTTGGTGCTGCGCTGCAAGTGTTGCTATGGGGAGATTTTGTAAACTTCACCATCTTCAGCTAGTGTGTACTCCGTATGAGTTCTTTCCGGTCAGCGGTAGAGCTGCTGAAGAGTGGGCTAACCGATTGATCGCAGATTATGAACTCCGCGGTGGAACATCGGTGACAGCCTTAGCGGTGTATGCATCGGCATCACGTCGCAAAAATGGCACCCAGAAGGCGTGCATTAAGGAGTTGGTGGATAATCTGAGGGAAACCATGATTTGAGGGGATCATTTTGAGCGTGAAAATAATTCGCTTAGAACCTCGATCGCTCCTCTCACCCGACATCTCAGTTTCAAAGAAGAGCAGTATGAGCTAATTGCTCAAGATCTGTCAGAGGCTCGTGGAGCAACTCAAGAGATGGAGACTGAGTTGGAGGCAAGTTTACTTAATGTGCACCAGCTGTGTACTCAGTTGAGCACGATGACTGAAGATCGGGATCGGTCCAGAGCGGAGGCTCAGGACTGGAAAACCAGTTGTGAACAGGCCTAGCAGGAACTCGACGGCTTTAGGATGTTTATGGTGCAGGCCGATGTACAAGCATTGGCTGTCACAAAAGCATCAATAATGGTCGAGGCAGCAGCTTCTACTTCAGCACCCGTACCTGTGGTGCCAAATCCTGAGGATGACGAAGAAGAAGAAGATCCTGAGGAAGTCGAGTTCTATTCTTAGGGGATAGTGGTTGTGTTATTAACCATTATAGGCAGGGAGTAGTGTGGTGTAATAAGCACTACCAGTATTTTGTGACTTTATGAGTCTTGTTGTGAATAGTAGCAGGGTGTGTGTAGGACAACATAGACATAACGTCTTGTGGTGACCAAGCATAGACGAGACAACTTCTATAGATGAAGTTTGTCTATTTTGGAGTTCTATTGTAACTTGGACCTGAGATAATATAGATTGTATAAAGCTTGTACTTTATCAATTTATGTGAACGTTGGGTATTATCTATTGTTGTCTACAGCCTTACTATTTGTATGGAAGGATGAACTTGAGGCAATGAGACTTATGGTGTTAATCGATGTGTTGCAGCATGGTGCGTACACGTACAGCCCAGGAAGTGGGAGGCTCAAGTGGGGGACAGGGGGATGACACACCACCCCCGGGGCAGAACATGCCCCAGACGCAGCCACCTCCACCTACACTTCCTAGAAGTCTCGCGGAGGTTCTCGCAGCAGTGCTCGGCTTGCACGACGAGCAAACCGAGTTGTTGCGGACCCTTGTACAACATTCATCCCGTCAAGGGGGCCGACAAGCTGATGGGCCACATCAGCCATATCCGAGTTCCTACTCGGATTTCACATCAACGCATCCGCCGGTCTTCAGGGAGGCCGACGAACCTTTGGAGGCGGAAAACTGGCTCCGCACCATTGAAGGGAAGTTCGGTTTACTCGAGATAACCGAACAACAGAAGACTCTATTTGCAGCTGAACAACTGCAGGGTTCTGCTGGTGCGTGGTGGGCAAACTACCTTGCCGCACGCCCCGAAGGCTATGTCGTGAGCTGGGCAGAATTCTGGGAGGCGTTCCGCGCCTACCATATCCCTCTTGGGATTATGAGGAGGAAGCTTCAAGAGTCTTCGAGCTGAAGCAGGGATGAAGGAGTGCTTACGAGTACTCCAAGACCTTCAACCACTTGGCCCAGTATGTACAGGACCATGTGAACACGGAAGACAGGAAGCGAGAGTGCTTCTACCGGGGTTTGAACCCCAAGATGAAGGACAAGCTTGCCTTGTTCAACCGCGGTAGTTTCAACAACATTGTCAACGCCGCAATCGTACAAGAGGACGCTACTCGAGAGCTGTCCTCACACAAGAAGAAGAGGAGTGCTCCACAGGGCAGCGGAGGTGGTGCTCCTCAGATGTACCAAATGGTGTATCGATCACCCTCCGGCCAAAGGTGGCAACCGCCATCGCGACCACCGATGTTCAGTGGTCGCCAGTTCGGCAACACCAGTTTCTGACCACAGCAACAGCAGGGGATGATCCCACGTGCACTTCCACCTCCACCGCGTGCACTGGGATTCCGTTATCCCATTCGTACCGGCCAAACCCCGTACACGTGTTTCACGTGTATACACACGGGGCACTTCGCCAAGGACTGCCCACAGAGTAGGCAGGGCGGAGGACAGTCATCATACCAGGGCGCCAACCAACCCCGCAACCAGCCCAAGAAGCCAGTCCCCAGACTCGGCAACGTCCACCACCTCGCCATTGAGGACGTTCTGGAAGGCGCACCCGTACTCACGGGTACATTCTATATCTTTGATCATCCCGTGGTCATACTCTTTGACTTCAGAGCTTCACACAATGTCATTAGCAAGTCTTTTGTCATTAAAAGTCAGTTGCCTATTATCTCCACAAAAACTCCGTATGTGATTTGCACTTCGGCAGGGAAGACAGTAACAAATGAGTTAGTTCCTGGGATACCACTTAACCTAGATGGAACTATATATCTTACTTCGCTTCTGATACTAGAGAATCAGAAGCTAGATGTCATCTTGGGAATGGCGTGGTTACAATACCAGGGTGCTATTCTAGATCTCGTTCCTCGAAAAATATATCTAAATTCTCCACTTCATCCTTCCCAAGTCCTCAATCTTGAGAGAACCATTCTAGTGAATCCATGTACTCACAACCAAGGTTATTGAACTTAAGGATATTCCGGTAGTATGTGAGTATCCGGACGTGTTTCCCGAAGATCTTCCTGGTATGCCACCAGAAAGAGATATAGAGTTCAAGATTGAGTTTGTACCAGGAACAGTGCTGATCTCAAGGCAACCCTACAAGATGGCACCTAAGGAACTTGCAGAACTGATGGAGCAGTTAACGGAACTTGAGAACAAAGGTTTCATTCGTCCAGGTTCATCACCATGGGGCTGTTCTGCATTGTTCGTAGAGAAGAAAGATAAGACCTTGAGACTATGTGTGGACTATCGTCCACTCAATGCTGTCACTATCAAAAACAAGTATCCACTACCACGCATTGATATTCTTTTCGGTCAACTAGTGGGTGCTAAAGTATTTTCGAAGATGGATCTTCATTCTGGTTATCATCAGATTAGAATCCGGCCAGAAGATATACCTAAGAAAGAATTCTCAACGAGGTATGGGCTGTATGAATATCTTGTCATGTCCTTCGGATTGACCAACGCACCGGCTCATTTCATGTATCTCATGACCTCGGTGTTCATGCCGGAATTGGACAAGTTTGTCGTGGTCTTCATTGACGATATCCTTGTGTATTCGAAATCCGAAGAAGAACATGCTCAACACTTGCGTGTCGTGCTTCAACGATTACGGGACCACCAGCTATATGCCAAGTTCAGCAAGTGTGAATTCTGGATCAGCCAAGTGCCATTTTAGGGCACATTATATCCGCAGAAGGGATTGCAGTTGACCCAAGCAAGATATAGCAAGTACTCGAATGGGAGTCTCCAAAGTATGTACATGAAGTTTGATGTTTCCTGTGTTTAGCTGGGTATTACCGGAGGTTCATTCCCAATTTCTCCAAAATAGCTAAACCAATGTCAGAACTTCTGAAGAAGGGAAAGAAGTATGTATGGACAGAGGCATGTGAGGGAGGTTTCCAAGAATTGGTAAAACACCTCACAACGGCACCAGTATTAGTTCAACCGAACACAACCAAATCTTTTGACGTATATTGTGACGCATCAGGAATTGGTTTGGATTGTGTGCTGATGCAGGACAGACGAGTGATCGCTTACGGATCACGGCAGCTTCGGAACCATGAGAAGCACTACCCGACTCATGATCTAGAGCTCGCTGTTGTGGTAGTAGCATTAAATATGTGGAGACATTATCTAATGGGTAATCTAGTACATCTCTACACCGATCACAAGAGCCTGAAGTACATCTTCACCCAAAAGGACATAAATATGCGACAGCGTAGATGGTTGGAATTAATCAAGGATTATGAGATTGAGATCCACTACCATCCAAGTAAAGCGAATGTACTCTGAGCCGCAAGTCCCATATCAACAATCTTTCCATCACCTCAATGGGAGAAGAAGAACCAAGTCTCTACGTGGTTCCATATGGGGCACTCTACAACCTAGCTCTCATTCCTACCATCAGGGAGGATATTATAGCAGCTCAGAAGAAGGACAAAGGGATGTCGCACATTTGGCAAAGAATGGAGAAGGGGGGATGAAATGTTTCCGATGTGACAATGAAGGTACTGGAACATGGAACTTTGGAAGAAGATACTAGATGAGGCTCATTTATCCAAGTATTCTATTCATCTGGGAAGTAACAAAATGTACCAAGACATGAGAAAGAAGTTCTGGTGGACTCGGATGAAGAGAGAAGTAGCAACATACGTATCCGAATGTGATACGTGTCGACGAGTGAAGGCCGACCATATGAAGGCAGCTGGGCAGCTTCAACCTTTAAGCATACCGGCTTGGAAATGGGAGGATATCAGCATGGATTTCATTGTTGGGTTGCCTCCCACTCTCCATAAGCATGACTCAATTTGGGTGATCGTGGACCGGTTGACCAAATGAGCTCATTTCATACCAGTCAGTGTCTAGTATGATGCAAAGCAGTGTGCAGAACTTTATATCTCCAGAATCTTGTGCCTACATGGTGTACCCCACACTATCATTTCAGATCGAGGATCTATTTTCGTTGCTCGATTTTTGGAGCATCTCCACGATGCATTGGTTATCAAGTTAATTCCGAGCTCGGCTTATCATCCTCAGACTGATGGACAGACCGAGTGGGTGAATCAAGTGCTAGAGGATATGCTTCATGCCTGTGCCATCCACCATGGTAGGAACTGGGATGATCATCTACCATTGGCGGAATTTTCGTACAACAACGGTTACCAGGCTAGCATCCAGATGGCGCCATATGAAGCTCTTTATGGCCGGAAGTGTTGCACACCCTTGAACTGGTGCGAATCTGGTGAACGAGTGGTATATGGCATCGACTTGATAAATGAAGCCGCAGAGCAAGTACGCCTTATTCGAGCAAATCTCAAAGCTGCTCAGTCTCGTCAGAAGAGCTATGTGGACAAATGACGTCGACCTCTTCACTTCGAGGTTGATGATCAAGTTTATCTCAGGGTATCCCCAATGAAGGGAATTCATCGATTCGGAGTGAAAGGGATGCTAGCTCCATGTTTCATTGGGTCGTTCACAATAATCAAAAGATGCGGACCTGTGGCATATCAATTGGAGTTACCGCCGTCGCTGGCAGGGGTCCACAATGTGTTTGACATTTCTCAGTTGCAGAAATGTCTCAAATCCCTAGCGAATGTACGTATTGAGGATTAGGAAGCTCTCCAACCAGATCTTACGTATTCCGAGCATCCAAACCAGATCGTTGATGAGAAAACTCGCACCACAAGGAGGCGCACCTTGCGTTTCTACAAGGTCTTGTGGAGCAACCACGGTGTTGAAGAAGCCACGTGGGAAAGCGAGGAATATCTTAAAACGAGCTATCCGGACTTGTTAGTGGCACTTGTTCAGTAGATCTTTACCTTTTGCCTTTCCTTTGTAATCTCGGGACGAGATTCTTTTAAGGGGGGAGGAATTTAAAATCCCACTTTTTCCTTTCATGTGAAGTTCAGCTACAAGCTGTTTATCAAATATAATGGAGGTCAATATAGTTGTGCACATGAACTTGACCTCACTAAAAAGTTTTCTTTCTACTCATGTCTAATTTTATTAACATGAGGATTGGACTTCACCACTAATCCTAGAACCAGTTTAACTAAACCTTCTTGTAAAGTTGGGAATTTAATTGAATGGTATGGCCAGGGCAAAATTATATTGCAGCAATATAAAAATCAAAACAAATGTAATTTTATTATGTTGCTATGTATATCTGACCCTGACAAAAAGATTCAAATCCAAGGCTCCAAATTTTTCCTTGGCCTCTTAAATATTTTAAATAGCTTCTCGGAAAATTTTCAAGATTTTTGAAGCAAGTCTTCCACTTAGTTGGACATGTACAAAGGATTCATTTCGCGTCGATCTCAAATTTAGCTTTGCACTGAACCTTGCCCAAATCAACCCACAATTTTTCCTAAGACCTTTTATGGTTCAGTGAGCTTTGTTTCAAAGTTTGGAGATTTATGGACCTCAGCTACAATTTATTTCAATAAGGTTTATAAACATGTTTGAATTCAAATTTGATTTTGAATTTGAAACAAACTATATCCAAATTGAAATCTGATTGCAGATTTGGGTTCCTCATATTTTTCTTAGCCTGTCTGTAAATTTTGAGAATTTTTGGACAATGCTTGAGGTGGAATTTAGAGGAACAGATAAGGGAGAGCGGTGGGGCCCACATGTCAGCCAGGGGAACCATTTAACCGCCTCTGTTTTCCTTCTCCGCGCGACACCACAACGGCTGCATGCCGCCAGCGTGCCGCTCGGTCGTCGGTCGCCTCCAGCTGCCCTGCTCCTCCTTATCTACTGCGGTAAGGGCTATACATTCACCCCACCGTCGACCGAAGTCCCTCCTCGGTTCACTTTTCGTTGCGCCGCGCCATTTCTCGCCACCGCGACCACCTCAGTTCCGCTCGATGCCGCTTAGCCTCGCCGCCAATACAGGCCTCCCCGTCCTCTGCAGTCTATAGGAAAAAGTTGCGCCATGATCTCGTGAAGCTTCTGGTTAAATTTGAACTCATGTCGTGCATCATAGCGTCCGTATTCCATGAATTACCGAAGCACTTTTATAGCTTCGAAGCTAGTTCATCGGTTTAATTTCGATTGTATGCACAATAATTCTTTGATCCAGTTAGATGACATGATCTACGTATCCTAGTGCACCTTCCCTCCAAAAATCAGAAAGAACCATCGACTAATTAACGAGTTATCCAATTTTTCCCCTTCCGCCATTGATGGAGCTCGGTTCACCGTAGTCCTTGGTGTTGTCGGCTATGGCACGAGCTCTAGACCCTCCTAAACTCTTTCCCATGCTTCCAAGATGCTTCCCGAGCTTTCGTTTGAGAGTTTTTGCTAGGAAATCGAAGGTCTCGGAAACCCTAGCACCAGCCGCCGCCATCGGGAATGGTTTTCCGGTCACCCATGCCGTCGGGAGTTACTCCAGCGTGTTCCCCGCGCGAAACTAGGATGGGGCGGCGAGTACTGAGACCACCCATGGGTCGGAAGCCATCACCGGCGAGAACACCGCCGCGCGCCGGCGAGAGTGCCGCCGCCCGAGCCCGTGGCCAGAGGTTGAAGAAGGCAGGGACGCGGGTCCCACCTGCCAGTCAGCGCAGTGCAACCAGGATCAGCCTGTGGCCAGGGATCTTCTATGGCCGCGTGGAAATATTTATGGCCTCCGGTGTGGCTGACTCCTGGTTGGCTGATTTTAAATCCGGTGGACCCAGGCGCCAGTTTTAAAAGCTAAAAACCCCAAATTGATGCAGAACCATTTCCAAGGTTTAAAAATCAATATCTCTCTGTAGACTGCTCCAAAAAATATTCAAACAAATTTTGTTTGAAAGCCCTTGAGCTCTATTTTCTGTTAGTGCCAATTAGGTTCTGTGAAACTTATATTTAAATTCTGTAGAAAACAATCTTTCCAAATGCAAATACAATTTTTCCAGATGAACTTCCCACTGGAAAAATCCCCAAAACTCACATAAAATATAATGTCCTATTCTTGATTACTAGAAAAAGTTTGGGAGCCATTGCACCTGTATAACCCTCTGTATAGTTCAATTACATTTTTTAGTCATTGAATTTTTACAAATGTTTAGTTGCTTTATTATGTCCCAAATTTGGTCTGATCCTTCCGTTAGTCATACACTAGTTCCTGTAAAAATCTTGGATTTAATTGACTTAATCTCCTAGTACTAATTCAGTTGCAAACTGAATATTAATTGAAAAGCTAAAAATTCAATTACAAAATAATTCCAGAAATTCTTGCCAACTTTGAAATTCAATAACTCCTTCACCAAGGCTTAGAAATTTATGAAACCAAATTTTGCTAGAACCAGGACAACCTCCTCTGTCATGATTATCAACTGGCAGCTATGTTCAAGCTACAGTTTCTTCTCTAAAATTCTTGGGAGGTTATTGCTTGCCATAATTTTAGAGACAACAAACTACTTTGATCATCTCCTGTTCTTTGCAAAAGCTTCTATCATATTCCCTAGTATCTACCATCAAAGTTCCAAAGCCAATTAGGTCATTATCATATAATGTTCACCATAGATTAAATTATGGTCTTGGTAGTAATTATTTTTCAAAGTCATTCATATACATATTATATGCATATCGTGTAGTGGTCGAAGTCGAGGAGGAACCAGAGGCCTTGGAAGTACACTTGCCGGATACTAACCCAGACTCTGACCTGCATCCAGGCAAGCCTCGGTTTGCATTTTATGTCATTTATAAAGTTTTGCTTTATCACTATGTTGATTAGCATATGAATTGTGCATTACGTTCAGGATACTTGAATACTCCAGATGCATGACCCACAATCCCATTGGTAATTGGGTAGGTTGATAGCTCGACGTGTAGAACTGCTATGCTAACATTGTAGGTGAATCGGTAGAAGTCGAGTAGTTGAAATCTACTCGCGAGATAGAAAATTTGACACTTATCTACACTGGGTTAACATTTATAGAAAATAAATGTTTAATCTAAACTTGAGACCGATCAGAGATGGATAGGAAGCGGCAAGACGTGGTCTTGGTCGCATAGCTCTGACTGGTCAGTTAAGGTCTGTCTGTATGCGGCCCCTTCGAACAAGCTTGACTTGTACCGGCGACATACAGGACATATGGACTCCAGTAAACTGACATAACTCGATAACTAGGATGTTGAGGCCCATTAACTCACCATCGATAGGGGTGGGTTGAGGATAGTAAGGTGTAAATCGGTCGGTGGACACAAGAGGTGTTCCATGCGGAGACCTTCTGTTCGCGGAGGTGAGACGGGTTCGGCGTTCCGGTTTCTTGTGAAAGGTGGCCATATACGACTAGTACTGAAGTGTTATGTAGGTACAGATGTACTCGCTGGCACTTCCGAACGTGCCTATGTGTCGTGTCGTCCGGGTGTGTCCTGATTGCAATCACCGTCCCTCGCGATAATAGAGTACCACTTGTTCACTGAGTTGTGACGTAGTAAATACTTAAGAAGCCAGAAAAATATGTTGTATTGAATTATAATTGCCTTGCCACTTTGTATGACTTAGAGATAATAGAATTGAAGTTTACAGTTTTCCCTATACTTTAGCTATAATAGCATTATGTGCTCTGGGCATGTCATATCATCGGCAGAGCGTTTCTTATTTGATTGTGGAGTCTATGATGTGCCGTGCTTGGAGAATGTCATTTGCTACTTAAAACCTGATTATAAGGATCCACTTGTAGGCGAGTCGTTTATGCTTCACCTTATCTATGCTTAGTGTTCAACCTTGCATATGTCTAGTGAGACGGGTCAGTCTTGCTGAGCCTTATGCTCATGTTTGCAGTTAACGAGTTTTTGCAGGTTATACGATCGATGAAGGGTTTGATGATGAGGTTGCACCCCCTCCAGGGTGTACAGCCGAGTGGGAACCCTGCACGCCGCCGTAATTTGGTTGTTGCTAGTGCAAGTATCCAGGGCATGGATGACTTTGCTTTTGCATAGCTAGTGCTGAGAGCGTAGCTATGATATATGCATTTCTTTCCTTCCGCTAGTATTGTAAAACTTTCGCTGTATGATAAATAAAATACTTCGTCTTGTATTTTATTCTCGTTCTGTTCTTGTATACTGTTGGGTGTCGCATCGCACGACACCACCCAATGAGATCCTCGGATGTCGGGATTCTGGTCCCCATAGAGACTAATCTAAATGTGTTTCACCAAGACAAAAGTGATAGATAACAGAGAGAATCTAGTCACGAAGACTTCACAACAAGAATCACGAAAATCCGTCGAGAGAAACTCAATTTACAATCGAAAGATCGAATAAAGGTCAGTCTGTCGTACCCGAGAAAAAACAGTTCTGGAACACTGCAAAGAAACTCATGTAGATCAAAAACAACAAATCCAATGTCCGTGAACTTCTGACATATGGTAGATAATCAAGTTTTGAAGACAACCCAAAAATAATCACGTCAATTGGATCTGTAAATCTCGAGGTATGATAAAACCACCGAAGAAAGGTAGTGCTGTGCAGAAAACTCGACGAGAAAAACTTGTCTGGAACAAGTCGGACGAACAAGGCACAAAAGTTTCTTCCAACTACGAATTTTATTCAATAGAACACAAGAGGAACAGCCCCAAATTCGTCTACCACGAGCTCTGGCCTCCCTTGCTTATATAAGCAGCTCGAAAGCCAACTCAACTCAAATCAGGACTCCAATCCTACTCACTTCATGAATCAAAACTTTCCATAACTGCTCATGAATCTTCTATACGCAGATAGAAGTAATCTTATGACTTCCAAACACATTAGGAACGTATCCCACATTCCTAAAAAAACCAAATTCGTGACCCACACGAAATTCTATCATAACCTACTCTATACTTTCCATACCGGACCATAATCGACTCAGCCACAGCTGAAGTCATGAACCAATACGATCCAATCCTTCCAACCAGATCTTTCCTTCCTTAGCCCATCTTCAGAACCATGTTTCCACGTCATGCACCGCATGCATACGTGTGAACTGCTTCCTTCGATGACCAGTAACCTTCATATACATTGCCCTTAATTCAATCATCCTGCGCGACCTCCTGACCCGCTCAACCACAATTCCTCCTGAATTTTGTTGTTGGAACCTCATCTCCTCCCTGAGACTAGTCTAATGGGTCCTGTCACCATCCATGACTTGAACTCAAGCAACACCTGCACATGAACAAACAACCGATCCGTACGAGCCCAAGTCCTCGACTTGACTCAAATTAGTTCCAAACACAACACCTTACGTGAGCACCTCACATAAGCATGTTGCAAAACCATAGTAAAATAATATCAACCATATCAACCAAAATGCAACAAAAACTTAGCAAACGAATACTAAGCAATCTTTCCAACAATGTAAAGCAAGTTTGAAACATTTCACAGTAAAAGCAGGAACATTGCAATCAAGCTCCGGATATTGCCAAAGCGAGTACAACCTAGTGTTGGAGCTTACCAAAGCTAGTACAACCTAGCGCCAGAGCTTACTAAAGCTAGTACAACCTAGCACTGGAGCTTACCAAAGCTAGTACAACCTAGCGCCAGAGCTAGAAAAACATGTCGAAGCTAACCAACATAAGTCAGACAAAGCAAAACATATCGGAGCTTAACAAAGACATGCCAGAGCTATTGAAGACACGCTGGAGCTAAAGGCAAAGCTCATTGGAGCTACCCAAAAACATGTTGGACATTGACAAAGCAAGTCGGACCTATTATCGGACCCTGCAAAAGCGCGGTGCTAGAGTCGGACCATGCTAAAAAGGGTGTTTTGGTAGAATTTTAGAACTTATATCATCAAAGCCTATGCATTTAGTACAAGCCAATGTATTCAGCACACATAAGTCTCACACGGATATTATTGAAGGTTCATCCCAAGCTTCTCAAAAATCGCTAAACCAATGACAGAGCTGATGAAAAAGGGCACCAAATATATTTGGAGTTCAGCTTGTGAAGAAGCATTCAAGACATTAGTGCACCACCTTACAACAGCCCCGGTTCTTGCTCAGCCGGACACGACAAAACCATTGGACGTTTATTTTGATGCTTCCGGCATCGGACTTGGCTGCGTTCTGATGCAAGGAGGATGTGTGGTCGCGTATGGATCTCGACAACTACGAAACCATGAGCAGCACTATCCGACCCATGACCTTGAGCTTGCTGCTGTGGTATTGGCATTAAAAATGTGTAGGCATTACTTGTTGGAAATCTTGTACACCTCTACACCGACCACAAGAGTTTGAAATATATTTTCATGCAGAAGGAGCTGAATATGAGACGACGAAGGTGGTTAGAGCTGATCCAAGATTACGAAATTGAAATTCATTACCACCCCGCTAAAGCGAACGTGGTTGCCAACGTGCTTAGTCGGAAAGCCCATGTCCACAACATCACCATAGCTGATATGGAAGATGAGGAACCAAGTCTATATGTGATTCCATATGGGGCTCTCCACAATCTTGCTCTCATTCCCACCATCCAAGAGGAAATTATTGAAGCCCAAAAGAAGGACAAGGGCATGTCACACATACGAGAAAGATTGGACAGCGGGGAAGTAAAATGTTTCCATAAAGATAATCACAGTACAATATGGTTCAAGGACCAGATAGTTGTACCCCGGAATGTTAAGCTCCGGAAGAAAATATTGGATGAAGCTCACATGTCAAAATTTTCAATTCATACGGACAGAAATGAAATTTATCAAGATTTGAAGAACAGGTTTTGGTGGACACGGATGAAGCGGGAAATAGCAAAGTACATATCCGAGTGTGGTACGTGTCGACGAGTGAAGGCCGACCACATGCGGAAAGCGGAACAGCTGCATCCGCTGAATATTCCAGCATGTAAATGGGAGGATGTGAGTATGAATTTCATCATCGGATTGCCACTCACATTCCGTAAGCATGATTCGATTTGGGTGATAGTCGACCGACTAATCAAATCAGCACACTTCATACAGGTAAATGTCGGATTCAATGCCAAGAAATATGCGGATTTGTACATATCAAGAATCGTGTGTCTACATAGCATTCCTCGCATGATTATTTCAGATCAAGGCTCGCTGTTCGTTGCTCGTTATTGGGAGCAGTTGCATGCCTCGTTGAGTACTAAACTGATTAGAAGCTCCGCATATCACCCACGGACTGATGGACAAACCGAGAGGGTGAACCAAGTCCCTGAAGACATGTTGCGTGCTTGTGCCATCCATCACGATAAAAATTGGGATGATCATTTACCATTGGAAGAATGTAAAATCCCACTTAATTCTAAATATGAAATTCAGTTGTCAGTTAAATTCAAATTTAAATGGGTTCAAGATATGGTCATGTGCATAAACTTGAACCTATTCAATTCCTTCTTCTTCTCATGTTTAAAATTTTATTAACATGAGAAACATACTTCACCAATAATCTTAGATAATTCAAATATCATCTCAACAAAATTTTGGAATATTTGAATGGGGTTTGCTTCGGCAAATCAATTTATAGTACCTCATATACTCAAATAACCAAAATAGAATACAGCTACTGTATACACATGCCCTGTCATAAATGTTCAAATCTAAGGCTATAAATTTTTCTATAGTCTTATAAAGTTACAAATAAACTCCTTGAAAAGTTTCATGAATTTTGAAGTCCATTTGTTATTTTATTTGAGATGCTCAGCGAATTTGAGTCAAGATTGAATTCAAATTAAAAATCTGGTCCAAATATAATTGAACATAAAGATCTAAACACACCATTGTGTTCAGCACATTTTTCTTGACTTATCTAAGAATTTTCATGATTTTTGGAGTTCATTTACTATATTCAAATGAATTACTAAAGTGGGCCGTGGCTACGAGGCTGACTGGTGGGGCCCACTAGTCAGCAGCCAATGTGCGGCCGAAATCCAGCACGCGCTGCGCACGCCACCACGACGGCATGCACCAGCACAACGGCGTTAGCTGTCCCTCCTCCAGATCCCTACAAATATCACTCCCTGCTCCTCCTTATCACTCCCCCGGTTGATCTTTCTTCCTTCCTCACGCTGAGCCGACGCTCTGCTCCAATTCGCTCCCGTGCGCCATTTCCGACCGCCGGCGCCGTGCGTCCATTGCCGGCCAACCGGAAGCCTCTCGCGCCAAGCTCTCAATAGAAACGTGATGCGCCACCCTCTCCTCTATCGACCGGTGAAACTTCGGTGATGTTTCCTAAACCATCGACGGTGATTTTGCAGTTCCGCCGGTGGACCTCGAGAAGGACTCATCGTCGCCTCTCTGTTCCACCGTGGCGCCCCCAACTCAGGCCACCTCAGCTCTCGACCACAGCATCAAATTGGTGCGCCTGGACACGTTCTGCACGACAGTGAAAGCCGTTCCTCATTTACGTGAGTATCAAGCAACTTATCCAAGTTTTAATCTCGGCCAAAGCATATGAGCTCATTAGGTTTCTGTTTCAATTCAGTGTGCACACATAATTATTCTTCACAATTGCTTGAGAATAGTTTCATCATTTCCTTGCGCACCCTCTCGAACTGGAATCATAAAAAATGATCAACCCTAGCTCTAGAATCATGAGTTTTTCCTTCCGCCATTAAGAAACCGCCCCTGTCGCCGTCAACGGTTGTTTGCCGGCCATTACACGACGATTTCACCTCCCTATCACTTCCCTCATTGTACCATGATACTTCCCCAACTTTTTCTGAAGGTTTTAAGCCAAGGGGCGACGGTTCCTACACGGCCGGAACCCTAGCTGCTGTCGCCGCTGATGCGCCGCCGTTTGCGGTCGTCGGCAAGCTTCACCGACCCCACCATCATGCTCAGCGCATGATTTTAGGGTTGGGCGCCCAAGACTAGGCGCGGCGGTGGCCGGGAACTTGGTTCCGGCGAGGCTCGCCGGAGCGCGCCGCCGCTGTAGCCCCATGAGCCACCCGTGTCGAGAGGTTGACGATGACACCGTGGGCCCGCGTGTCAGCGTCTATTAGTCCCCCGTCGGATCAGGTGTGGCCACGGGATTTGCTGTGGCTACGCGGTTTTTCTCTGTGATCCCCGTGTGGTTTGAATGCCACTGGTCTATCTTAAAACTGTGGGGCCCACTGTTTAATTCAAAATTTCCCCTTGGAATTTAATTTCAGATTTGGTTCCGACTTAGAAAATCCATAACTCTCTGTCGATTGCTCCAAAAATTTTCAAACAAATTTTGTTTGAAAGCCCTTTCTGTTAAGACCATTTGGGATCTATGGAAACCAGTTTTCTATTCTGTAGAATGCAATCTTCGCAAATACAAATAGATTTTTCCCAGCTGAAATGTCTAATGGAAAAATCCATAAAATTCACATAAATTACATAGTCTTATTATTGATTACCAAAAAAGTTTGGGAGCCATTGCACATGTATAACCCTCTCTATAATTCAATAACCTTTTTTAGTCATTGAATTATTACAGATATTCAGTTGCTTTATTATGTCCCAAATTTGGACTGAACCTTCCTTATGCAATACACTAGTTCCTGTAAAAATTTGGGATTTAATTGACTTATTCTCCTGGTCCTAATTCAGTTGCCAACTGAATGTTAATTGAAAAGCTAAAATTCAGTTATAAAATAATCCCAGAAATTCTTGCCAATTTTGAAATCCAATATCTCCTTTACCAAGGCTTAGAAATTTATGAAACCAATTTTGCTAGAACCAGGACAACATCCTCTATCATGATCATCAACTGGCAGCTATGTTCAAGCTACAGTTTCTCCTCTAAAATTCTTGGAAATTTATAGCTTACCATAATTTTTGAGACAACAAACTACTTTGATCATCTCCTGTTCTTTGCAAGAGTATTCCTTGTAGTCCCTAGCATCTACCATAAAAATACCAAAGCCAAAGAAGATCATTCACTCACTATAACCATAGTTAGAAGCTTATGAACTATATATACAGTATAATTTACTAGCATTCATATATGCATGTCGTGTAGTGATCGCTATTGACGAGAAGTGTCGCTTGGAGGAGAAGGCCAGGGTGTCCACTTGAAGTCCATGGCAGAGTCTTCAGTGGAGGACCACTAACAATTGACATTTAATCAAGTCGCAAACTAAGGCAAGCTCTGGTTTGCATTTAAGAGCTTTTCAAAGTTTTTCAGTTTTATTCATTTACGTCTTCAGTTGATATTGTGCATTATGTATAAGGTGTTTGATACTCCACTTGCATATCCACAAATCCTATGGAAGGGTTGGAAAGGTTTACAGCTTGACGTGTAGGACTGCCAATGCTAATGTTGTAGATATACCGGTAGAAGTCGAGTAGTTGGAATCTACTCGCGAGATAGGAATAACAGTTCATATGAGGGTGAAATATGAAAGAATGGCTTCTGAAATGAATACGAGACCGGGCAGGGGAAATAAGAGTCGACGAGATGGAGTCTCTGGCGCATAGCCTTGCGTATGTCGTTTGAGGACCGTGCCGTACGCGGCACCATTGGGCAAGCTTGAATTGTACCGGTTGCATAATGGGATATGGGCCCAATAAACTAATGTAACTCCATATGGTATTGTGGAGACTCCTCGGTTGTCCTTGAATGGGGATGTGAAGGCATAAAGGTGTAAATCTTCTAGCAGGCAACTTCGACGTGTCCGTGTAGGGGACCTTTTGCTTGGGATGAAGAGGTTTGTCGACTTTGGGGTCTTGGGTGAAAGGTGGCCATGTATTATGCAGGAAAGAGAGCACGTATGTGTCTCCCATGCAGGTGTGCGCGTCGTGCAGTCCGGGTGTGTCCTGATTGCAGTCACCGTCCGTCGCGGTTATTTGAGTACCACTTGTCCATCGCTGTCGTGACGTAGTAATTACTAACGAAGCCATAAGAATATGATTTATTGAATTATAATTGCTTTGCAACCTTGTGTGGCTTAGAGATAGCAAAATTTAAAGTTTACAGTTTCCCCATAATTTAGCTGTAATAGCATTATGTGCTTTGGGCATGTCATATCATCGATAAAAGTGTTTCTTGTTTGATGTGGAGTCTATGATGTGTCGTTCTTGAAGAATGTCATTTGCTACTTAAAACAAGATTATAAGGATCCACTTGTAGGCGAGTCTATTTATGCTATTCCACACCTATGATTAGACTTTACCTTGCATATGTCTAGTGGGACGGGTCAGTCTTGTTGAGCCTTAGGCTCACATTTGCAGTTAACGAGTTTTTGCAGGTTATACTGTTGATGAAGGGCCTAACGACGATGCCTTACCCTTTCGGGTTCACGGCTGAGTAAGAGCCCTGCACGCCGCCAATATCTGTGAGTGCCGCTAGTGTAAAGTGTCCGAGGGCATGGACAACTTTACTCATACATAGCTAGTACTGAGAGCGTAGTATGATGTGTAGACTTCCTTCCTACGTTATAAATTGTAAAACTTCTGCTGTGTTTATAAATCAAAGACTTAGTATTGTATTTTATTCTCGTTCTTTTCTTGTATACTGTTGGGTGTCGCATCGCATGACACCACCCAATGAGATCCTTGGATGTCGGGATTTCGGTCTCCACAGGCATGGTATCAGAGCGTCATTGGGAACAGTGTGCTTGAAAAGAGCATATTTTGAAAACTTAGGATGATATGAGTGAGGAATTAGCTATATGCCCATATAAGGAGTATTATTAGTATAAGGTATAAAGGTGGTAAACTAACTTATATGTTGTTAATTCTGTAACGACGCTCCGACATCAGGTAGGAGGTAAGGTATGCCACCATAAGTGGATCAATTGCGGTAAGCTCACCATGCGAGAGGTAGCATGGAAGTCTTTCCGTGGCTTGGCACGGAAATGTTAATAGGAGTCTCCGAAGCTTTCTATGCTTATGAGAACCTATGACGCGCGGTACCCCAGCGTGCTTCAAAATTAGTGGGAGCCCCCGTCGGGTGGTGTATAACCCGATAGTATGCTCTCTAGAATCATTCATATTCTATGGGAGCATGCGAAACACGTATGCCCGAGCGTGTATAAGCCGGTTCGTGCGGGAGTCATTGCTGTACAGACGTAGTATAGCCATGTACCTCGAGACATGACATCGCTCGAGGGCGACTCACACCAGAGTCATATGCATTTACTTTTGAATATTATTGTGACGGCCTGTCCTGTTTCCCCGTGCCGCCCTTGAGGTGTGAAGGTGAGAAAGGGGATTGTTTGTCTTTTGTAGCATTGACTACAGTAGTGACCCGTGTAGCACACGTTTGCGAGTGAACGATACTATGACCACCTATAAACGTATCCGGATATACCGGTTAGAATTTTCTTTGGTGAGGCACGTAGTACCGTCAGTATCGACTTTGATACTTGACCATCGCCAATGTCAGAATGGTTGCATTACATTTTGGAAAGTCCGACTACCTGTTTCTGGTAAGTTTTGGACATTGCTAGGTGAATATCACTCATAACTCGTGAAGAATCAAGGTTTTTTATTTCTGGCAGAAGTTTGCTCAACTTTGTCAGGTCATAATCTTGGTTAGTTGAAAAATGACATAAGGATATGCTATATGGGTAGAAAGATCATCAAGTCCACTACAGAGTTTATTTTGGTCTTTAGGAATGAAAATGATCCTACCATGGTTTAAACTGAACTCCACAAAAACTACTACAAATGTCTTACCCAATTACACAGTCTCTGTATTTTCACCTTAACTTCTTGTAGAAAAATCTTATGCCCTATTGCAATACATATCTGGAGAGGGCAGAAGCATCACTACAACTTTGTAACTTGAAGTGTTTTCTAATTCGACACTGAACCAATCCAAATTACAGGTTTAAAATGGTACACTGCAGAGCTGCTGGCAGAATACTGGTTGGCTCGTCTGTCAACTTTAGACAGTCATATTCCTTAATCTTACAACTTGACATGGTCATATATATACATTTCTGGAAATATTAGGAAGTCCTCTATCAACTTCCTATTCAACTTCTGGTCTGAATCTTTCATTATCAGAGCCCAATTCTAATTGTCGCGAACGCTGTTCTGGCAGTCCAGGACCAGAAATCATTTGTGCATAGTTGGAATTTGCGAGCTTTGACCTGTATAACGACTTCGTAAGCCTGAACCAAATCTATTTCTGGAATATTAACATGATTTGGTACCTTGTTTATTTTGACATTAACTCAAGATATTGTTTTGATATACCTGTATAAACTGTGGACAAAAACCCACATATACATGGGAGGTTTTGTCAAAATTTCCAGAAAATTTTAGTCAACTTCAGACCAGTATAACTTTTAATACGGAGCTCACCTGGAGGTGTTCAAGTACAATATGGAAATTTTATGAAGTGTTACAAAAATTTTGTATTCAACTCAAATCCTATTCCTGCCATTTACTGGGAGCAAATTTCGAATTTATACAGGATGGTCTGCTGGAACAGCACTGAAGTTCATATTCCAGATTTGAACTGTCTTGTAACCATTAATCAAGCTTCTATATCTTCCATTCCAGAATTGATATGGGGACAAAGTAATACATTCTGGAAATGTTTTTGAGTTTACTATAAATTTGTAGTTGAACTCCAGATCAAATTCTGCATTTAACTGTGAGAAATAATTACATTTCTACAGACTGGTCTGATGGACCAGAAACTGGACGGCATACCAGTATGCGATATTATCAACTCAAATCGTTTTAGTTTTACCTTCTTATGTCACTCATCAGGTCTAGGGGTGATTACTCCACATGATTGATTAACATAAAGTTGAAACACAATGTTAAGTTATTGGTGGGCAGTATCACTTATTTGGGTCTAGTTCAATGTTCTAATCTTTATTTACACCTTGCCTATTGCATTGTAAAGTGATGCATATTACGGTCTTTATCATGATTCCTGTTGGTATTGCAACTTTGGATCTTAACTGTAATTCTCACTCTTGCAGCATGGATCACACTCATTTTGAGGGTGAACTGGGTAATTCTGCTCATGGTGGAGATGACTCAACTCTACCACCAGTGCCATCATCAACCGGATAGGCAGAAGTCTTAGCAAGGATGACCGAGTCTCTGCAGACGTTGGTACAGCGGAGTGTACAACCTGAGGCTCGACCACTTGATCAACCTCAAGTCACATATCTGGATTTCTTGGCAACACAACCACCAGTTTTCACAAAATCTTGGGCACCATTGGAGTCAGAACATTGGCTCCGGGTGATTGAAGCCAAGTTTGAGTTACTCCAGTGTGATGAGTATTAGAAGGATTTATTTGCCGCTCAACAACTTCACGGATCTACAGGAGCTTGGTGGTCTGAATATCTCACAACTCTCCCTGACGGTCATCGTGTGACCTGGCCAGAGTTCCGTGATGCTTTTCGTGCACGCCACATTTCTACAGGGATGATTAAAACCAAGTTGGAGGAGTTTGTGGAGTTGAAGCAAGGAGAAATGAGTGCATATGAATACTCCAAGGCGTTAAATCGTTTGGCTCAATATGCGCCTGAGTATGTGAATACCGAGGCGTTGAAGTGTGATTGTTTCTTTCGAGGACTAAACGTCAAGCTTCGAGCTCGACTGGTGTTATTCAATAACGGCAACTACAATGACTTGGTTGGTGCCGCTATTATTCAGGAGGATGCAACTCTTTGCTATTAGGCAGAGAAGAGGAAGAGGAAGACATCACTGAAGATTATCAGTGATGTTCCTCAGGAGGATCGAGTGGTATATTGCTTACCGTCCGGTCGAGAGCTTTGGTCGAGTGAGCAACTACAACAGGTCCGGTATCACTCCTATCCAGTGGAGATCTTACTTGCACCTCACCAAAGCGTTCAAGTGTGTCCTGGTTCTCCACCACAACTGTATGATCTCACTCTTGCAGCCCAATATCTGCAAGATATGCATGTTGTCAGCCCACTCCAATTCAGTGGAAAGCACAAATGCATTTAGCACAGGAACGTCGCAAGACGGAACATGACCGTGTCCAATTGTCCTTTTCCAAGATTCTGATCAGCACCATAAACTTAAAAAGAAGACGTCATCGAAGTCTACCAGTGTTAATTATGCTGCGATTGAGGACATTCCAGAAGGAGAACCTGTTTTAGCAGGCATGTTTACTTTACATGATCAACCAGTAGTCGTTCTGTTTGACTCTGGAGCTACTCATAACTTTGTGAGCAAGTCTTTTGTGCTGAAACATCAAGTGTGGATTGTGACTATCTCACATCCTTTTTGTGTCAGTTCACCTGGAGGCAATATTTCAGCTAATGAGGTTGTTTCTCGAGCACCTTTGTGCATGGGTGGAAGTATCTATCCGGTGAACCTCATCATTTTGGAAGGTCAGCATATTGACCTCTTCTTGGGGATGTCATGGTTGACACATCATGGAGCTATCTTTGATATCAGCTCGCGGACTGTCCAACTGAATTCTCAATTCTAGGGTAGCAACACTTTAAATCTTTTGGATACCGCACCAAAAGTCTCAGCGGTGCATCACACAAGTGCCAAGAAGCTTAACGATATCCCCGTAGTGTGTGAATATCCAGACGTGTTTCCTAACGATCTTCCAGGGCATGCCACCAGAACGTGACGTCGAGTTCAAGATTGAACTTACGCCAGGAACCATGCCAATCTCAAGGAAACCGTATAGGATGGCACTGAAGGAACTTGCAGAATTGAAGGAGCAGCTGAATTACTTATTGAGCAAGGGTTTTATTCACCCAAGTTCATCACCTTGGGGTTGTTCCGCATTGTCTGTGAAGAAGAAGGATGAGACTTTGAGGTTGTGTGTGGACTATCGTCCACTGAATGCAGTCACCATCAAGAACAAGTATCCACTACCGTGCATTGATATCTTATTCGATCCACTAGTGGGTGATAAGGTATTCTCAATGATGGACCTTCATTCAGGTTATCATCAGATTAAGATTCGACCTGAGGACATTCCAAAAACTGCATTCTCTACGAGGTATGGGTTGTATGGATACCTTGTCATGTCCTTTGGGTTGACCAATGCACCAGCTCACTTCATGTATCTCATGAATTCGGTGTTTATGCCGGAGTTGGACAAGTTTGTCATGGTATTCATTGACGACATCTTGGTGTATTCTAAATCTGAAGAAGAACACGCTAAACACTTGCATATTGTGTTGCAACGGTTAAGGGATTACAAATTGTATGCAAAGTTCAGCAAGTGTGAGTTTTGGATCCGCCAAGTGCCATTTCTAGGGCACATCATCTCGGCTGATGGTATTGCCGTTGATCCAAGAAAAATTGTACAAGTCCTGAAGTGGAAATCTCCCAAGTCCGTACATAAAGTTCGTAGTTTCCTTGGCTTGGCTAGCTATTATCGGAGGTTCATTCCGAGTTTCTCAAAATAGCTAAACCAATGACAGAACTACTTAAGAAGGGAACGAGATATGTATGGACTAAAGAATGTGAAGAAGCATTTCAAGCTTTGGTGAAACACCTCACAACAGCACTGGTGTTAGCTCAGCCGGACACAACCAAACCATTTGATGTCTATTGTGATGCATCTTGCATTGGTCTTGGTTGTGTACTCATGCAAGATAGAAGAGTGATTGCGTATGGATCCTGACAGCTTCAGAATCATGAAAAACATTATCCGACTCATGATCTTGAGCTTGCTGTTGTGCTGCTCGCAATGAAGATGTGGAGGCACTATCTATTAGGCAATCTAGTGCATCTGTACACTGATCACAAGAGTTTGAAGTACATTTTCACCCAGAAAGACTTGAATATGCGACAACGAAGATGGTTGGAATTGATCAAAGACTATGAGATTGATATCCACTACCATCCTGGCAAAGCAAATGTGGTTGCAGATGCGTTGAGCCGCAAGTCTCATGTCAATCATCCGTCGATCATTTCAATGGAAGAGGATGAGTCGAGTTTATACTTGGTTCCATATGGAGCGCTCTACAATCTAGCCCTCATCCCTACCATCAGGGAAGATATTGTAGAGGCGCAGAAGGAAGACAAGGGAATGTCGCACATTCGATGAAGAATGAAGAAGGGGGAGATGAAATGATTTTGATGTGATGATCACGGTACTATTTGGTTTAAAGGCCGTATAGTCGTACCCCATGACATGGAGCTCCGAAAGAAGGTCATGGATGAAGCACACTTATCCAAGTACTCTATTCATCCGAGTAGCAACAAGATGTACCAGGATCTGAAGAAGAAATTTTGGTGGTCCCGGATGAAGCGAGAGAAAGCGAAGTATGTATCCGAATGTGATACATGTCGGCGAGTAAAAGCCGACCATTTGAGGCAAGCCGGACAGTTACAACCCTTGAACATACCAGCATGGAAGTGGGAAGACATCAGCATGGATTGCATCGTAGGGTTAACCCTCACTTTCGGTAAGCATGATTCGATTTGGGTGATAGTTGATCAGTTGACAAAGTCAGCTCATTTTATCCCTATCAACACCAACTATCGTGCTCCCAAGTATGCAGAGTTGTATATCACAGGGGTCATGTGCCTACAAGGAGTACCGCGCACTATCATTTCAGATCGTGGAGCCTTATTTGTTGCTCGCTTTTGGGAGCAGCTCCACGCATCATGGGGTACCAAGTTGATTCGAAGTTCTACTTATCATCCGCAGACTGATGGTCAGATGGAGCGAGTAAATCAAGTCCTTGAGGACATGCTACGAGCTTGTGCCATCCACCATGGTAAAAATTGGGATGATCATCTACCATTGGCAGAGTTTTCATATAACAATGGTTATCAAGCTAGTATCCAGATGGCGCCATATGAAGCTCTCTATGGCAGGAAGTGTCACACACCATTGAATTGGTGTGAGTCTGGTGAAAGAGTGACATATGGCATTGATCTGGTCAACGAACCGGAAGAACGAGTGCGAGTAATCCAAGCCAATCTCAAGGCTGCTCAATATCGACACAAGAGTTATGCATATAAATGACGTCGACATCTTCACTTCGACATTGGGGATCACGTTTACCTTCATGTATCTCCAATGAAAGGGATTCATCATTTTGGGGTGAAGGGAAAGTTGGCTCCATGATTCATAGGGCCGCTCGCTATCATTGTGAAATGCGGACCTATGGCCTATCGTCTGGAGTTACCGACGTCTCTCTCTGGAATTCATAATGTATTCCACATCTCTCAGTTGCGGAAGTGTCTCAAATACCCAGTTGAGGTCCCATCGGATCTTGACACTCTACGGCCTGATCTCACTTATTCTGAGCATCCGATCAAGATCATCGATGAGAAGACTCGCACCACAAGAAACCGCACTTTGCACATTTACAAAGTCTTGTGGAACAACCATACCGCTGATGAAGCGACTTGGGAAAGTGAGGATTTTCTTAGACCGAACTATCCGGACTTGTTAGCGGCATATGTTCATTAAGTTCTTTTTATTTTTTTTCCTTCCTATTGTAATCTCGGGACGAGATTATTTTAAGCGGGGAGGAATGTAAAATCCCACTTAATTCTAAATATGAAATTCAGTTGTCAGTTAAATTCAAATTTAAATGGGTTCAAGATATGGTCATGTGCATAAACTTGAACCTATTCAATTCCTTCTTCTTCTCATGTTCAAAATTTTATTAACATGAGAAACATACATCACCAATAATCTTAGAATAATTCAAATATCATCTCTGTAAAATTTTGGAATATTTGAATGTGGTTTGCTTGGGCAAATCAATTTATAGTACCTCATATACTCAAATAATCAAAATAGAATATAGCTACTGTATACACATGCCCTGTCATAAATGTTCAAATCTAAGGCTATAAATTTTTCAATAGTCTTCTAAAGTTACAAAAAAACTCCTTGAAAAGTTTCATGAATTTTGAAGTCCATTTGTTATTTTATTTGAGACGCTCAGCGAATTTGAGTCAACTTTAAATTGAAATTAAAAATCTGGTCCAAATATACTTGAACATAAAGATCAAAACACACCATTGTGTTCAGCACATTTTTCTTGACTTATCCATGAAGTTTCATGATTTTTGGAGTTCATTTACTATTTTAAAATGAATTACTAAAGTGGACAGTGGCTATGAGGCTGACTGGTGGGGCCCACTAGTCAGCAGCCCACGTGCGGCCGAAATCCAGCGCGCGCTGCGCTCGCCACCGCGACGGCATGCACCAGCATGACATCGTTAGCTGTCCCTCCTCCAGATCCCTATAAATATCACTCCCTGCTCCTCCTTATCACTCCCCCGGTTGATCTTTCTTCCTTCCTCACGCTGAGCCGACGCTCTGCTCCAATTTGCTCCCGTGCGCCATTTCCGACCGCCGGCGCTGCACGTCAATTGCCGGCCAACCGGAAGCCTCTCGCGCCAAGCTCTCAACAGCAACGTGATGCGCCACCCTCTCCTCTATCGGATGGTGAAACTTCGGTGATGTTTCCTAAACCATCGACGGTGATTTTGCAGTTCTGCCGGTGGACCTCGGGAAGGACTCATCGTCGCCTCTCTGTTCCACCATAGCGCCTCCGACTCAGGCCACCTCAGCTCTCGACCACAACAGCAAAGTGGTGCTCCTGGACACGTTCTGCACGACAGTGAAAGCCGTTCCTCATTTACGTGAGTATCGAGCAACTTATCCAAGTTTTAATCTCGGTCGAAGCATATGAGCTCATTAGGTTTCTGTTTCAATTCGGTGTGCACACATAATTATTCTTCACAATTGCTTGAGAATAGTTTCTTCATTTCCTTGCGCACCCTCTCAAACTGAAATCATCAAAAATGATCAACCCTAGCTCTAGAATCATGAGTTTTTCCTTCCGCCATTAAGAAAGCGCCCCTGTTGCCGTCAATGGTTGTTTGCCGGCCATTACACGATGATTTCACTTCCCTATCACTTCCCTCATGGTTCCATGATACTTCCCCAACTTTTTCTGAAGGTTTAAAGCCAAGGGGCGACGGTTCTGACACGGCCGGAACCCTAGCTGCCGCCGCTGCCGATGCGCCGCCGTTTCCGGTCGTCAGCAAGATTCACCGACCCCACCATCGTGCTCAGCGCATGATTTTAGGGTTGGGCGCCCAAGACTAGGCACGGCAGTGGCCGGGAACTTGGTTCTAGCGAGGCTTGCCGTAGCGCGTCGCCGATATAGCCCCGCGCGCCGCCCGCGTCGAGAGGTTGACGATGACACCGCGGGCCCGCGTGTCAGCGTCTGTTAGTCCCCCGTCGGATCAGGTGTGGCCACGGGATTTGTTGTGGCTATGCGGTTTTTCTCTGTGATCCCCATGTGGTTTGAATGCCACTGGTCCATCTTAAAACTGTTGGGCCCACTGTTTAATTCAAATTTTCCCCCTGGAATTTAATTCCAGATTTGGTTCCAACTTAGAAACTCCATAACTATCTGTAGATTGCTCCAAAAATCATCAAACAAATTTTTTTTGAAAGCACTTGATTTCAAGTTTCTGTTACTACCATTTGGGATCTATGAAAACCAGTTTTCAATTCTGTAGAATGCAATCTTTGCAAATACAAACAGATTTTTCCCAGCTGAACCATCCGCTGGAAAAATCCCTAAAATTCACATAAAATACATTGTCCTATTCCTGATGTCCATAAAAAGTTTGGGAGACATTGCACCTGTAAACCATCTGTATAACTCAATTATCTTTTTCAGTCATTAAATTATTACAGATGTTCAGTTGCTTTATCATGTCCCGAATTTGGACTGAATCTTCCATAAATAATACACTAGTTCATGTAAAAATTTGGGATTTAATTGACTTAGTATCCTGGTCCTAATTCAGTTGCCAACTGAATGTTAATTGAAAAGTAAAATTCAGTTATAAAATAAACTAGAAATTCTTGCCAAATTTGAAATTCAATATCTCCTTCACCAAGGCTTAGAAATTTATGAAACCAATTTTGCTAGAACCAAGACAACATCCTCTATCATGATCATCAACTGGCAGCTATGTTCAATCTACAGTTTATCCTCTAAAATTCTTGGAATTTTATTGCTTACTATAATTTTTGAGACAACAAACTACTTTGATCATCTCCTGTTCTTTGCAAGAGTATTCCTTGTAGTCCCTAACATCTAACATAAAAATCACAAAGCCAAAGAAGATCATTCACTCACTATAACCATAGTTAGAAGCTTATGAACTATGTATACATTATAATTTACTAGCATTCATATCTGCATGTTGTGTAGTGATTGCTATTGACGAGAAGTGTCGCTTGGAGGAGAAGGCCAGGGTGTCCACTTGAAGTCCTTGGCAGAGTCTTCAGAGGAAGACCACTAACAATTGACATTTAATCGAGTCGCAAACTAAGGCAAGCCCCGGTTTGCATTTAAGAGCTTTTCAAAGTTTTTCAGTTTTATTCATTTACATCTTCAGTTGATATTGTGCATTACGTATAAGGTGTTTGATACTCCACTTGCATATCCACAAATCCTATGGGAGGGTTGGAAAGGTTTACAGCTTGACATTTAGAACTGCTAATACTAATGTTGTAGATATACCGGTAGAAGTCGAGTAGTTGGAATCTACTCGCAAGATAGGAATAACAGTTTGTATGAGGGTGAAAGATGAAAGAATGGCTTATGAAATAAATACGAGACTGGGCTGGGGAAATAGGAGTGGACGAGATGGAGTCTCGGGCGCATAGCCTTGCCTGTGTCGTTTGAGGACCGTGTCGTATGCGGCACCGTTGGGCAAGCTTGAACTGTACTGGTTGCATAATGGGATATGGGCCCAATAAACTGATGTAACTCTAGACAGTAGTGTGGAGACTCCTCGGTTGTCCTTGAATGGAGATGTGAAGGCATGAAGGTGTAAATCTTCTAGCGGGCAACATCGACGTGTCCGTGTAGGGAACCTTTTGCTCTGGATGAAGAGGTTTGTCAACATTGGGGTCTTGGGTGAAAGGTGGCCACGTATAACGCAGGGAGGAGATCACGTATGTGTCTCCCGCGCGGGTGTGCGTGTCGTGCAGTCCGGGTGTGTCCTGATTGCAATCACCGCCCCTCGCGGTTATTTGAGTACCACTTGTCCGTCGCTGTCGTGACGTAGTAATTACTAAAGAAGCCATAAGAATATGATGTATTGAATTATAATTGCTTTGCAACCTTGTGTGTCTTAGAGATAGAAAAATATAAAGTTTACAGTTTCCCCATACTTTAGCTGTAATAGCATTATGTGCTTTGGGCATCTCATATCATTGGCAAAGCGTTTCTTGTTTGATTGTGGAGCCTATGATGTGCCGTGATTGAAGAATGTCATTTGCTACTTAAAACATGATTATAAGGATCCACTTGTAGGCGAGTCTATTTATGCTATTCCATACCTATGATTAGACTTTACCTTGCATATGTCTAGTGAGACGGGTCAGTCTTGTTGAGCCTTATGCTCACGTTTGTGGTTAAAGAGTTTTTGCAGGTTTACCGGTGATGAAGGGCCTAACGATGATGCCTTACCCTTTCAGGTTCACGGTTGAGTAAGAGCCCTGCAAGCCGCCAATATCTGTGAGTGCTGCTAGTGTAAAGCGTCCGAGGGCATGGAGAGCTTTACTCATGCATAGCTAGTGCTGAGAGCATAGTATGATCTGTAGACTTCTTTCCTACGTTATAAATTGTAAAACTTCTGTAGTGTTTATAAATCAAAGACTTAGTATTGTATTTTATTCTCATTCTTTTCTTGTATACTGTTGGGTGTCACATCACACAACACCACCCAATGAGATCCTTGGATGTCGGGATTTCGGTCCCCACACAGAATTCTTGTACAACAATGGTTATCATGCGAGTATCAAGATGGCACCATATGAATCTCTCTACGGCCGGAAATGCCGCACACCGGTGAATTGGTGTGAGTCCAGCGAGAGGGTGACGTTCGGGATTGATCTAGTCAATGAAGCCGAGGAACAAGTTCAGATCATTCAAGCAAATCTAAGAGCGGCTCAATCTCGACAGAAGAATTATGCAGACAAGAGACATCTCCCGCTGCACTTTGACATCGGAGAGCACAGATACCTCCGTGTGTCACCGATGAAAGGAATTCATCGGTTTGGAGTAAAAGGGAAGCTCGCTTCCCGATTTATTGGCCCGTTTGCTATCACGAAGAATTGCAGACATGTGGCTTATCGATTTGAATTACTGGCATCTCTCGCTGGTATACACAACGTTTTCCATGTATCTCAGATCCAGAAATGTGTCAAGTTCAGAGCTACAGTCCGCACCGACGAAATCGGTGAATTGCAACCGGATTTGACGTACTCCGAACATGCGATTGAAATTCTCAACGAGAAGGCTCGAACAACGCGGAACCGCAAGCTGTGGTTCTATAAAGTGTTATGGAGCAACCATACTGTTGAAGCAGTGACTTGGGAATCCGAAGAATATCTCAGCTCCAACTATCCAGATTTCTTATCGTCTCATATCCGGTAATTTCTCTCCTACTTTCGTCTCTTCATTTTAATCTAGGGACGAGATTCTTTTAGGGGGAGGAATGTAAGATCCCTAATTTCAATAATTCAGAGTTCAGTTAGGGGCTGCGACCTCTGTTGCAGCGATTGAGGTTGCGCAAGCTGAGGCTCCGGCTCCAACTATCAAGCCCCCTCAAGTGGTGGCTGACGACACGGCAGCTCTGGCGCCAGCTGTTGTGGTCTTGGATCCAGAAGAGACGCCAGAAGCTCACGTGGTAGCGCCAGACCACGGTGGAGAAGTTGAAGATGTACCTCCGGAGACTGCGCTGGAAGTTTAAGCCCCTTTGCGAGAGTTGGAGATGTCAGAAGCTCCGGCGTCTGAGCCGGAGGTTTCTGAAGCACCAATTCCCGCACCAGAAGTTATTGCGGGGCCAGTGGTGCCAGAAGCTCCTGCCCTTGAACCGGAATTCATTGAAGCCCTGGCTGTTGAGCCGGAGGCAATTGAAGCCCCAACTACTGAGCCGGCAATGGTTGGAGCTCCGAGAGCTGAGCCAGAGGTATTTGATGCTCCGGTCCTCAAACCAAAAGTTGCTAAAACTCCGGTGGTTGAGCCGGAAGTAGCTGATGTACCGGCGCCTGATCCGGCGATGGAGATGGCTTTGGGTGAAGCCCTGACGACCACCCTGGAAATAAATGCTTCGGGGGTGCCCACGCCCGTGGCAGAACTCCATAAAGTGTTATGGAGCAACCATAATGTTGAAGCAGTGACTTGGGAATCCGAAGAATATCTCAGCTCCAACTATCCGGATTTCTTATCGTCTCATATCCGGTAATTTCTCTCCTACTTTCGTCTCTTCATTTTAATCTAGGGTCAAGATTCTTTTAGGGGGGAGGAATGTAAGATCCCTAATTTCCATAATTCAGAGTTCAGTTAGGGGTTGCGGCCTCTGTCGCAACGATTGGGGCTGCGCAAGCTGAGGCTTCGGCTCCAACTATCAAGCCCCCTCAAGTGGTGGCTGACGACACGGAAGCTTTGGCGCCAGCTGTTGTGGTCATGGATCCAGAAGAGACGCCAGAAGCTCCCGTGGTAGCGTCAGACCATGGTGGAGAAGTTGAAGATGTACCTCCGGAGACTGCGCTAGAAGTTGAAGCCCCTTTGTAAGAGTTGGAGATGTCAGAAGCTCCAGCGTCTAAACCGGAGATTTCCGGAGCACTGATTCCCACACCAGAAGTTATTGCGGGGCCAGTGGCACCAGAAGCTCCTGCCCTTGAACCGGAATTCATTGAAGCCCTGGCTATTGAGCCGGAGGCAATTGAAGCCCCGACTACTGAGCAGGTAATGGTCGAAGCTCCGAGAGCTGAGCTGGAGGTATTTGACGCTCCGGTCCTCAAACCAAAAGTTGCTGAAACTCCGGTGGTTGAGCCCGAAGTAGCTGATGTACCGGCACCTGAGCCGGCGATGGAGATGGCGTTGGGTGAAGTCCCGACGACCACCCCAGAAATAAATGCTTCGGGGGTGCCCAGCCCATGGCAGAACTCCATGAAGAGGTGGAAGCAAGCTCTTCACCCGCGGAGCTAGCGATTGAAGTTCCTGCAGCAGGAACTTCAGCGTCGGCCCCGGAGGTAGGAGTTCCCCTAGCGGGTTCTTCCTCTACTGTAGCCGAAGAACATCCGAAGGATGGCCCTAGTGCCGCAGGAGCCGAGGGTACCTCACTTGTAGAGTGGGACCCTATTTTTGTTATGGAAAATCCCCTGGAGCCAGCAGAGTTGACCCCAGCAGGTCCAGAGCCCATTCCCTTGGCATTGTCCATAGACAATGCCTGCTCGAGCCTCCGGCAAGTTCAGCTCGCCTTCGATCATGAGATCAAGGTCCTTGAGGAGGAGCGCCACACCTTGAGGCAGTGGCGCAACAGGCTCCACATTGAGACCAGACTTGCTCAGGCGAGGCTTGCTGATTAGAAGGAGTGGGTCAAGAGGAAAACGACTTAGATGGAGTACTAGGGCAAGCTGCTGGAGGAGAAAGAGGCTGCCATCAAGGCCCTCGACACCAATTCTTAGGAGATTCTCAAACGTGCTAAGGAGAGGAGTGATGCTGCTGAGGAGCATCACGAGAACTTCACTGCACTGAACGATATTCTCCAGAAGCGTCGGGCGGACCTTGATGCAAGGGAAGAAAAACTCTTGGAGCAACAGAAGGATATTTTGAAGAGAGAGGAACAGGTCACCCAAAAATTTACTCTGGGTGAACAGAATTTGGCAGATCGCACCAAAAAGTTGGATCTATGGAGTGAGGAGGAGAAATAAAAGTACTGGCAGCTGGGGCATGATCTCTCGAAGAAGGAGAGTGATATTGCCGCCAGAGAAGGGAAGGTGAGGGGACGGGAGAGGGCCTGGCCGAACGACGGAACTGCATCCACCTCCGGGTGACAGAGCTAACCAACCGCGAGAAGCAGGTTGCTGAAAGTATGCAACAACATGCCAAAGTGGTGGAACACCTTGCTTGGGAGAGTTCGGAGCTACAGGTCACCCGGAGGTCACTAGAGGAGTTGCAGAGCTCGAAGACAACCGAGTCCCTGATGGTATGGGACTTCCTGGGATGCATGGACAAGGCCCTTGTGCCTCTTGGTTTCAGTCCAGTACGCCCGGAGGACCCAACGTAGGAGCTGGACCAGACGTTGGTGGCACTTGGCTCTACTGGCAGCAAACTCGACGCGATGGGTAATGTCATTGCTGATGAGCTGAAGAAAGAGGGTAAATCTCTGTCCAAGAATGTCGCCGAGTATGTCTTGGCGTGTTACAAAAGCCGAGACCCCCAATTCTCTCTTGATCCGGTCTTTGAAGGAATCACTGCCGAAGAAGAGGATGCCGCAAGAGCTAGTGTCCAAGAAGCTGCTGAGAAGGTTGCTTCATTTTTCCACAGGACTAAGATCCTCCAGCGGCTAGGACTTTCTTCCTTTTGCCCTTTGATGTAACCCCAATTTCGTAATCCAGTACTTTTGATTAATGAAATCCTCCTTTTTGCCATGAATTTCACATCGTCTTTAATATACTGTGTTGTATTGTTAGCCCCCTAGTATATGTGCACAATTGGAGTGTGTACATGTACCAAAAGGATTTGACAGCATGTTGATGACTTGAATGCTCTAAACTTGTAGATTTTATGTCCTAAGTCTTTTATCTCTGATACTTGTCACATCGATGGCTAGCCCCCTGAGGCTATCATAGCTTGATAGCTCCGATGGTGCCTTCAACATATAACACATCGATGGCAGGCCCCCTGGGGTGTCAGAGTTTGATAGGTCTGGTAGCGCCTGATGCCAACGCACGAATCGTCGACGATAGGCCCCCTGGGATTGTCGGAGCTTAGTAGCTCCGACGATACCCACTGTCAACGTATAAAACATCAATGGCGGGCCCCCTTGGCGGATGTTGGAGCTTAGTAGCTCCGGCGTCGTCCACCATCGCTATGAATTTTTGTTTATCCTGCACATTAAAGACAATAAAAGAGTAAAATTTGTCCTCTTGTGTATAAATAGTTTGTGACTTATTGTTTTTATTTGAGTTCTAGATCTGATGAAATTTGACATGATAACAGGCATATTGGTATAATCTTTCTAGATCTGCATGCCTTTTTAGTACTCACCCTACTGAGGCCTGCCGGAATGTAGGTAGAGTGGCGTAATTAGGTGCAGGACCAGGCTAAGTCGATAGCAACCTTCGGACCTATGTTGGCTTGGCGTTCAGGCAAGTAGACTATGCAGCAATGTTTGGATCCAAAGAGACCATCAATAAAACTTGTAATACATATGAATTACTGGAATAAAGCTTAAAAAGAATTGCACAACTTCATTATAGACAAGAAGGGTAAAAATATTAATTTGGTATATCGATCCTTGTACAAAAATAAATGCACATGGAATCTGTTTTCACCTGACAATGTCTTTCATTATAGGTTCGGATTACAGGGGAGACAAGGGCACACTTAGGGTGCAGGACCACGCTAAGTGCGCTATATGTCTTGTACTAGCCCAGGGCAGGTAGTTACACTTTTAGTGTTGTGACTGTCTCAAGTGTTACTCAAACATCTCGGACCCTCCCGGAGGGGTCCGGATGTTCTCCCAGAGGACCTAATCATCTCTGTATATTGACTCTATAACATACATTGTGTGTAATTATAGACTCACCTCCGTGATTCTAAGCATAAAACATACGGAGGTGCTCGATGTTCCAAGGATAGGGAAGCGGAGTCCCATCCTCAGTTGCCAAGTGTATGCATTCGGGACGAGATACATTGATCACTCGGAAGGGACCTTCCCAGCTGGGGGAAAGTTTGGTCATCCCTTCGCGCATTAGTATTTTCCGCAGCACCAGATCGCCTTCCTCAAGATGTCGGTTGCGCATGTGCCTTTGATGATAGCGTCGGAGTGCTTGGCGATAGCGTGGATTCCGAACGGCTGCTTGGCACCTTCCCTTGTCGACGAGGTCAAGGTCTTCATGCCGCAGCTGGTCCTGCGTGGCTTCGTCGAAGGTCCGGACCCGGAGGGACCGTATGGTGATCTCAAGAGGAAGGACTGCTTTAGCTCCATACACCTGAAAGATGGGTGTTTCCCCATTCGATCGGTTAGGTGTTGTCCTGTTCGCCCACAATGTGGACGGAAGCTCTTCAATCCATTTGGCTCTATGATTTTTCAGGTGTTCTACACGTCTTGAGTCCTTTTAAGATTTTTGCATTTGCTCTCTCGGCCTGGCCATTAATTGCTGAGTGAGCTACTGAGGCATAGCTGAGTTGAATGTCGAGGTCTTTACAATATTCTTGAAATGCAGCACTTGTGAATTGGGTCATGTTGTCAGTTATAACTTTGTTTGGAATTCCAAATCTACATATAATGGACTTCAAGAACTTGATTTTTGATTGCTTGTTGATTGTCACAACTGGAGTTGCTTCCGGCCACTTGGTGAACTTGTCGATGGCGACATACAGGAACTTGTAACCTCCGACGGCTATTGGGAATGGTCCCAAGATGGCCATGCTCCACACAGAGAATGGCCATGTAGGAGGTATCATTTGTAGTGATTAGCCAGTGTATGAATCTGTTTTCCGTGGAACTGGCATGCTTCACATTTTTTCACTAGCTCAACCGCATCCTGGAGTGTTGTAGGCCAGTAAAAGCCATGCCAGAAGGCTTTACCAACCAACGTGTGGGAAGAAGCATGGTTCCCACACTTGTGTTCATGGATTTCCGCGAGGAGCTCGCGGCCTTCTTCCCTTGCAATGCACCGCATTAGGATGTCATTGGCATAGCGTTGGTAGAGATCCCCTTCTACCAACGTGTATCTTTTAGCCAATCTGACAATTTGGTCTGCGGGTACACTGTCTTCAGGAAGGATATGTCTTTCAAATAGCTCTGGATCTCCGAGATCCATGCATCGGAGCTTACTTGATCTTCTGAGTCTTGCGTGCTGGGTTGCTCGTAGCTTTCGGCAGCACCTGCGACCCTTGGTGGACTCCATGGTAACAGGGCCATCGGGACCGCCATCATCGAGGTGCTGGTCACGCCCCCTTCGCTCAGTTCGGCAGGCTGAGCTGTTGGTCTTGACAACCTTCGGACAAAAGTTCCGTGAGGAGCCGGAGCCCCTATTGAGGCTTCGTCGAGATTTCTTCAGCTTCAACATTATGAAGGCGCTGAATATGGTGGATATCCAAGACTTCGAAGTCTTTCTGGAGCCTCTAGACTTCAAGGAGATAAGCAGCTAGTTGGGGATTGTTGCAGCAACATTCATCTTTGACTTGTTTGATGATGAGCTGCAAATCACCCTTCACCAGCAGCTGTTTGGCACCAAAGGATAGTGCCACCTTGGGTCCGTAGATGAGAGCTTCATACTCCGCCATGTTGTTGGTCGCCTTGAAATCAAGGTGAACCATGTACTTGACCTTCTCCCCAGTCGGAGCGAGGAGAAGGATTCCAACTCCGGCCCCCTGCTTCTGCACGGAGCCATCAAAGTAGAGAGTCCAGCAAGGCTCAGTGAATACTGGGACCTTGGGTTCCAGCTTCTACTCAATGGGACCCCCAGGGTTTGATGGAGAGGGAGTCCATTCCGCCATGAAGTCAGCCAATGCTTGACCCTTGATTGCTTGTCGTAGCATGAATTGGAGATCGAACTCGGCTAGTTCCGGTGCCCACTTCGCGATTTTCCCAGTAGAGTTAGGGTTATGCAAAATAGCACGCAGTTGAAAAGAAGTTGCCACTGATATTTTATGGTCTTGGAAGTAGTAACAAAGCTTCCTTGAGGCAATAAGAACTGCATAAAGCAGCTTTTGCACCTCAATGTATCTTGTCTTGCCGTCATAGAGTACTTTACTGATGAAGTACACTGGGCGCTGGACGGTCCGAACCCTCTTGAAGGGATCCGAAGCTTCTTCTCCAACGATCCAGACCTTCTCAGAGGGGTCTGGACCTTCTTGTTGAGCTCCCTGAACCCTCTTGGAGGGGTCCGGATCTTCTACGTGTTCAAGTTGGACCTTGTCAGATTGGTCCGACTCTTCATGAACAGCCATTATAACTCCCTCAGATGATAAAGGGTTATCTTCTAGCGCTCTGTCTTGAAGATCTGTGTCTGGGGGATGGGATCCAGACTCGCCTTTAGGTAGCTCCGGACCCTCCCGGAGGGGTCTAGTCTCTTGAATTGGATGTGGCTCCAGTCTTTCCGTGACCAGGACCATGCTGACAACTTTGGTAGTTGCAGAAATGTAAAGCAATAAAGGTTCACCAGGATTCGGAGCTACCAAGATTGGTAATGTGGTGAGGAGTTGTTTCATCTCTTGAAACGCCTTTTCTGCTTCTTAAGACCAATGAAATGGTCTGAACTTCCTCAAGAGTTTGAAGAAGGGTAGTGCCCGCTCAGCCAGTCTTGAGATGAACCAGCTGAGCGCAACTAGACATCCAGTTAACTTCTGGATATCCTTGATGCGGGCTGGGGGCCGCATATCTTCTATGTCCTTGATCTTTGCTGGATTTTCTTTAATTCCTCGGTGAGTCACCAAGAAACCTAGAAGCTTCTCGGAGCCAACCCTGAAGACACATTTGTCCGGGTTCAGCTTGGTGCGTGTGATGAACAGCTTGTCGAAGATAGCTTGTAAATTATCAAGGAGTGACTCCTTGTTCTTGATCTTCACGACGATGTCATTGACGTACACTTCCACCAAGTCTCTGATTAGCTGTCCAAATGTTTAGTACATAGCTCGCACAAATGTTGAAGCAGCATTTATGGGACCAAAGGGCATGGCAGTATAACAATACAATCCATCTACTATTTATGAAGGCAGTATGCTCTTCATCTTCCTTAGACATTTGGATTTGATCATATCCAGAGTATGCATCTATGAAACACAATAGCTCACACCCAGAGGTGGAGTCCACTATCTGATCTTTTCTAGGTAGTGGAAATGGATTTTTTGGACATGCCTTATTTAAGGTGGTGTAGTCGATACACATCCGAAGCTTCCCGCCAGCCTTGGGCACCACGACTGTGTTTGCTAGCCATTTGGAATGAAACACCTCCTGAATGAAACCAGCTTCGAGCAACTTCTTGATCTCCTGTCGGATGAAGTTTTGCCGCTCGATTGCTTGCTTCTGGGGCTTCTGGTGCACAGGCCGTGCATCGGGATAAATCTTCAGATTGTTCTCAATCACCTCCCTAGGGATCCCAGGCATTTGCGACGGTTGCCAGGCAAACACGTCGACATTAGCCCAGAGGAAAGTGATGAGCGCGAGTTCCTATTCATTGTTCAGGCCTCCTGATATACGGGTAGTCTAAGCAACATTGAAACCAATTTGGACGACTTTGACGGGAACGTCGGTGTTGCCGCTTGGTTGCACACGAGGTGCGGAGGTAGAGCCTCGATGACGAATGCTCGGAGGGCTCGAAGCTAACTCCTTTCCGGATGCTTCCTCCTGCGCTGTAGAAAGCGTGTGGAGTTCTTCTAATGCAGTGATTCCTGCAGTGCGATCCCTGAGGATCCAAAGAACGCCAGTAGGTATTGGCATCTTCAACACCAAATAGGCATAGTGAGCAGCAGCTATGAACCTGAACATGGCAAGCCTGCCCAGTATGGCGTTGAACGGAAAACTGATCTGAGCTACATCAAAGACCAGCTTCTTTGTTCTATAATTCTCTCGAGTCCCAAAGGTCACCAGGAGTGTGATGGAGCCAAGAGGTGTAATGGCCCCCATACCTACCCCAGAAAAAGGTCGAGAGGGTCGAAGGTATGAAGGTCGGAGCTGGAGCTTGACGAAGGCTTTGAAGCATATGAGGTACAACCCTGCACCTCCGTCCACCAGTACATGGTGGAGTTGAACATTGTTAATGGTTTGAGATACCATCAACGGGAGTTGGCCTGCTCTGATCATGTTAAGAGGGCAGTATGAAGCATCAAAAATGACATGAGTGTCCATCCACTTCTGATGAAGCTCCGCACTAGCAGTAGGAGCTGCAACGGCCATGTCCTGCTGCATTGTCTCGAGGATGCGGCGAGAGATGATATCCCAAGAACCACCATAGATGGTGTTCAGGGTCTTCCGACGCTCATTGTCAGATATGTCGGAGTCGTTGTCAACGGTGTTGTAGACAGCTTTCAGGACCTTCTTGGGGTCCTGAAAACCTAGCTCCTCCTCAGTCGGAGCTTCATCGACTTTTTGTTTTCCTTTCCGCTGGCGAAAAGGGGCTTCTTCCCAGCACTTGTTATAACGCTCGACAAGGTTCTGGACCTCTCGGCATTCTTCCAGGTTGTGCTTGTCCGTCTTCTGGATCGGACACCACATTTTGGAGCTGCCGCCATCTTCTGACGATGGGCGAGGTCGTTTCTCAGGACATGGCCCCCGACCACCAGGAGCTGCAGCAGTCGTAGCAGTAGGTGTGCTGACCAATGGCTTTTTCTTGTTGTTGGATTTCTTCTTCTTTTTGCCACTACTCGAAGTAGTGGCTTTAGTTTTGGAGGACTTCTTGTTGGCCTCCGGAGCTGGCTTGGAGTGCATATCATGGCCCTCTGCAGCTTTAGCACATTTGTCTGCAAGGCTGAAGAGTTCCGTGACGCCGGTGACTTCTTTGATTGCCAGCTTCTCCAGCATCTTTTTGTCTCAAATGCCCTGTCTGAATGCAAAAATAACAGAGGCACTCGAGATGGATGGGATGGTATTGCATACCTGAGATCACTGGATGAAGGATCGCGACCACTCTCCCGTTTTTTGCTGCACAACAAAAAGGTCCAGTTCAGTGCCACGTCGAGTGTATGAACTCCCGAAATTAGCAGTGAACTGTTGGCGTAGCTCCACCCAACTATTGATGGAGTCAAGTGGGAGGCTCATAAACCAGGACCTAGCAGTTCCGATTAAGGCCACTGTGAAGTTGTTGGCCATCACGACCTCATCGCCCCTGCTGCAAGTATAGCAGTGGAGTAGATTAAAGGAAATTATGCGGGGTTGACAGTCCCGTCGAATTTTCCAGCAAATGAGGCCGGAAATTTTGTGGCCATCTGACCATGCGTAAGTGCATGGCTAAGGCAGAACAGCCTCCACCTACTCCCTGAGGAGCAGGGTTATCTCGAGCCTCTCGCCTTTCTCGAGAACGCTTGATATGGACACAGTCGTCCTGCTGCCGGTAACGGCAATCAAGTTCCGGTCGAAGGTCGTGAGTTGGAATCCTGGTGATGGTGTGGGTGTGTCGTACCCTGGAAGGCAGCGAAGTCACCTGCTGGGATGCAGCATGTCTCCTATGCTGCGAGACTTGTGGACCAAGTTGACCTGATAAGATCCGTCATTGTGATGGTGCCTGCCCCCGAAGGGGGAGGACCTTGATTGCTAATGCCAGCGGCTGCAGCTACAACCAGATGGTCAACATCAGCTCTCCACTGCTCCATAGCACCCTAGGGTGCACGTGGAGGCGATGGGTGTTGTAGGAGAGCTCGCGCAGCAATTAGCGCGTGCTCAGGATTGTTGTTTGTTGATGTCGTGATCGACGCAGATGCCCCATCTTGTCGCCCAACATGGTTTGCCATAACAGATGGTCGTGGTTGTGGTGGTGGCATGACGCCCGCCGCGACAACGGTACCCACTGGTTGCTGCATGTTGGAGGGATTGCCTCTGGCAGGTTGTTCAGCATAGTTGCTGTTGGAGGATCCTGCGACGGAGTTCACCATCTTGTGATCTCGGGCTTCCCCTTCCTGGCGCGCCAAATTTCGAAGTCTGAGAACGACACTTCCCCGGTACTACTAAATGTAGCCCGCGGAGATTCTTTTATTGGTTTGGGCGCACAGAGATCAAGGACAATAAGATGACGCAGGATGTTTACGTGGTTTGGGCCGCTAGAGCGTAATACCCTACTCCACGGTGTGAGTGTGTTGTTGTATTGAGTTTGTCAGTAGCGCTATTATGTATGTGACCTTGGATCCCCCCTCTGTATCGTGCGGGTCAGTCCATTTATAGTCCAAGCACTGACCGTTACATCGTTTGCCTAGCCCGACATGTGGCCCTAGCGTATTTAATAGCCTAATACACTATCTAAGAGCATTAAGCGTGGTTAATAGTGTGATAACATGCTTTAATGGCTGTGTTACCCGTATTAACAGTGTACTGATTGTGTGTCATTAGTACATCATTAACGACACATAATCAGGTCTTGTAACTGCCGCTTTAACTGACCATTGAATGTCCGTGTTGTTGAAGATCCGCCAATGTACTCGTTTGTGTGGTGTAGGTCCGGAGGCTCCACACGTGGCAGCTTTGGAGCTTCCCCTTGCGGGGAGGTAGCTCCGGAACTGCTATACACGTGGAAGCACCAGAGCTCCCCTCTGCTGGGGGTTAGGTCCAGGGTCATTATACATGTGTTGAGTGCGGAGCTTCCCTATGTTCGGAGTTTAGCTCCAGACTTACAGCACACCTATCAATCCCGGAGCTACCCATATGAGGGATGCGGGTCCGACTTTGACAGGTGACGTGTGGGGCCTGATGGGACCTTCAACTTTGACAGGTGTGAGACCTATGTGTGCTGAATACATTGGCTTTGGCAATAAAAGTTTTGAATGTTGCCATAACATATTTTTAGCAAGGTCCGACTCTAGCTCCGAGCTACTGCATGGTCCGATAATAGGTCTGACTTTTTTTTGTCTAGATCTGACATGTTTTTGGGTAGCTCCGGTGAGCTTAGTTTTTAGCTCCGCATGTCTTTGATAGCTTCGGCATGTCTTTGTTAACTCCAATATGTTTTGCTAGGTCTGAATTATGTTGGTTAGCTCCGACATGTTTTTCTAGCTCCGACTTTTGGGATGACTAGTTCCGACTAGTTTTGGTTAGCTCCGGTGCTAGGCTCCGGCGCTAGGTTGTACTAGCTTTGGTAAGCTCCAGCTCAAGGTCCGGTTAGCTTTGTCAAGGTTCAGAGCTTGATCGTAATGTTCCAAATTTTCATGTGAAATGTTTCGAACTTGCTTTACACTTATGGAAAGGTTGCTTAGTAGTCTTTTACTAAGTTTTTGGTGTGTTTTGGTGGCTAAGGCTTATATCATTTTGTTGTGCTTTGCAACATGCTTATGTGAGGTGCTCACGTAAGGTGTTGTAGTTTCCGAACTAATATGAGTCAAGTCGCGGACTTGGGCTCGTACGGATTGGTTGTTTGTTCATGTGCAGGTGTTGTTTGAGTTCAAGACATGGCTGGTGACGGGATCCATTGAACTAGTCTTAGGGAGAAGATGAGGTTCAACAACCATGTTCGGGAGGACTTGTGGTTGAGTTGATCGGGAGGTTGCGCATCATGTTTGAATCAAGAACAATGCATATGAAGGTATCGTGGATGTCGTTGGAAGATGTTTGCACGTGTGCAAGGAGTGCATGGACGTGGCTGCAAGGTTCTGAGGCGTGATGAAGAGATGTGGATGTAAAGAATTGGTCGGAAAGGTCCAACCGACTAGGTTATGGACTCAGGCTGTGGATGAGTCGGGTTTGAATCAAAAATGGAATGTTTTGAGTTGGTTATGATAGGATTTTGTGTGGGTCACGAATCGTAGTTGTTTTAGGAATGTGGGATACATTCCTAAGGTTTTTGGAAGTCTTAATATTGCTTCTATCTGCGTATGGAAGAGTCCTAAGCAGTTATGGAAAGTTTTGATTCGTGAACGGAGTAGGATTAGGGTCCAAATTTGAGTTGAGTTGGCTTTCGAGCTTGTTATATAAGCAAGGGAGGCCAGAGCTCGTAGTGCACGACTTTGGGGCTGTTCCTCTTGTGTTCTATTGAATAAAATTTGTAGTTTGAAGGAATTTTTGTGCCTTGTTCGTCCGACTTGTTCCAGACAAGTTTTACTCATCGAGTTTCTGGACAACACTACCTTTCGTTGGTGGTTTTATCATAACTTGAGTTTTCTAGATCCAATTGATGTGATTTTTTTGGGTAGTATTCACAACTTGTTTATCTATCATTTGTAAAAATTACACAGTCATTGGATTTGTGGTTTCTGATCTACACGAGTTTCTTTGCAGCGTTCCAGAACTGTTTTTCTCGGGTAGGACAGATTGACCTTTGTTCGATCTTTCGATCATAACTTGAGTTTCTCTCGACGGATTTGAGTGATTCTTCTTGTGTTTTCTTTGTGACTTGATTCTCTATGATATATATCACTTTTGTCCCGGTGAAACATGTTTAGATTAGTCTCACACACGATTTCTTTAATAGATCGTTTTTCTACCAAAGTGGATGGGATTTAATTGTTTCTGCTGCGTAAGATTTTTTAAATCTACCATTCATCCCCCTTTGGTAGATTTTCACGTGCTCTTAGATCCTACAATTGGTATCAGAACCATGGTGCTCCAATCATTGTGATTTGCACATGTTTTTGACTAATCATCATGGAGAAATACTCCGCCAAACCTTGTGTGTTTGCTGGTATTGATTTTCAGGTTTGGAAGGCACGCATGGAGGCTTTCATCCAGGCACAAGGCTTCGCAATATGGGAGAAGGTGTACAAGCCTTATGAAGTGCCACCTAACGATCAAGTTATGGGCTATAAACCTACGGGATGTCGACAACAACAACAAAGCCCGAAACTTGATCAACCAAGGACTCACTCAGAGCGACTTCGATCACGTTGCACATCTCCGATCGGCATACGATGTATGGAGATCACTTTGTGACTATCACGAAGGATCCAACATGATCAAGGAGGTAAGGCAATACATGTTCAAGAAAAAGTACATGCACTTCGAGATGCAACCCGGTGAGTACATCGATGATCTCTTTGCTCGCTTTAACAAAATTCTCAGTAACTTACGTAGTGTCAACGTTAATTTTTCTGATGCTGAAAATGCTAGGCAACTTCTTAGTGCATTAGACATGTCAATCTGGGAGATGAAAGTTACATCTATTCATGAATCTACTGTCATGAGTACACTTACTTTAGATGTGCTTTACTCTAAACTCAAAACTCATGAAATTGACATCTTATCACGTAAGAACCCAAATAAGTCTATTGCATTTGTCTCATAACGTGATTTGCCTAGCTCCGACCAATCATCATCTTGCAATACTCTTGCTTTGTTGTCTTCACTAAACCTGGAGCAGATCGAGGAATTTCTAGAGGAGGAGCTAGCACTTCTCTCTACTAGGTTCTCAAAAGCATTGCAAAATGTGAGAACTAAAAGGAGAGGAAGCTCCGAACCTCAACGATGCTTCGAATGTGGTAAGACATGACACTTTCATCAAGAATGCCCTAACCTTTCAGGTTCTACTTCTCGAGAAGAAAAACACAAGGATGAAGCACTCCTCAACAAATGATAAGAAGAAGAAGAAGAAGGGTTTTACAGGTCGCCAACTGCTGAATAATTTTGTCTCCACACTCCAGGAACTTGGCTCAAGCGACATGGACATTGAAAGTGATGAAGATGAAGATGATTTTACCAACTTATGCTTCATGGCGGGCAAAACAGGATCAAGATCAAGTCAGGAGGATGCAGAACACAACAGTGACGATGATGAGGTATGTTCTACCTGTAATGAAATGTGTGATGCAATTTATCGTACAACTATTATCATTAAGAAAAAGGACAAAAAGCTTAGGGATAATGCTGCTAAAATTGAATCACTAGAATCTGGAACCAACCGTTGGAAAACCATGATTCCTAGTGATGATTCTTGTCCCTCGTGTGATTTAATCTATGAACAATTGTCCACACTAAGAACTGCACATTTCTCTACTCTAGATAGACTTGAACTTGAAATTGAAAAGAACAAAAAGCTTGCTGCACTTGACATTGGAAACTTAAAAGATGATTCTTGTTCTACGATTGATTTGCATTGTTCTAGTTGTGATGATCTTGAAAAGAAACTAAAAGATACTATGAATGAAATTTCAATATTGAATAATGCTTTACGTTATTATGAAGTTAAATATTGTTCCAATTGCAAATTAAAAGGAAAAACATTATGTGAAAATTGCCTTGATCAGTCTTGCAATGATAAAACTGGTTTAGGTTTTGATTCTCATGCTCATGCTAAGGCACATCCACCTAAAATTGTAAAGTCATTAGGAAGTGGTTTGATTCAAACAATTCCTAAACAAAGAAAGTGTTTTTCAAATCTGCAGGAGTGTTGTCTCATTCGGTTTCAAATAAAAATATTGTTTGCTCATCTAGAAATGAACACAAAGTTAAATTTCATTGTACCAAGTGTGGTAAAGATGGTAATGTCATAGATTTTTGTTATAGACTAGCTAAACAACATAAAAGAGAAAGAATGATTGCTAGATCTCATAACTTTCATGCAAAGTTTGCTACACATATTAAACCGAATGCCAGGAACATGCAACCTGTTGTTATGAGTCAAAAACATTCAAAGTTTACCTCCAGACGTGTTTTTGCCTCCGGAGCTACTGATTTTTGTGCTACAGAAGTAACACCTTATAGGTCAGTAGTTAAGAATAAAAAACCTCAAACATTGACTCATAAACCTGCTGTTTTATCTCAGCTTTCGCGTGTTTTTCCTACTGCACATCGTGTGACTCAATACTGGATACCTAAATGCCTTCTGACTAACCCCAGTATTGAGTCATCGACGTATTGTGCTTCTATGTAGGTTACATGCTTGAGGAAGGAGAACATTTGGATTGTGGATTCAGGTTGCTCACGCCACATGACTGGTAACAACAAATGGTTCTCCTCCCTCTCTTTTGTGTCACGTGTAAAGAATGTTACTTCTGCCGATAATTCTTCAACTCCTATAATTGCTAAGGGTTCGGTTAGAGTAAATGATCACTACACTTTGAAGGATGTGGCACTTGTCAAAAATTTGAGATACAACTTGCTTTTTGTTTCACAATTTCTAGATGAAAATCTGGAAATTATTTTCAATAAAAACTGTTGCAAAGTTGTAGGTTCAAATAGTGAGCTTATTTTTAACACGTCTCGGTTTGAAAGAGTTTTTAAAGCTGATTTTTATATGTCTTCCTCTAAGCATAGGTGTCCAGTTGCTAATGATTCAAAGGACTTATATTTTTGGCATCGTAGACTTGGTCACGTAGGCTTTGATCACCTAACACGTGTTAGTACTCTTGATCGCATACGTCGGCCGCCTAAGCTTAAAGGGGACAAAGAAATTGTGTGCTCTTCTTGTAGAAATGCTAAGATGGTTGCAGGTTCACATACTCCTCTCACAATGATCATGACAACTGAATTGGGTCAACTTTTGCACCTTGACACCGTAGGACCTTCACGTGTTCAATCCTTCGGAGGTAAATGGTATGTTCTTGTTATTGTTGATGATTATTCTAGATACTCTTGGGTTTACTTTATGGCATCTAAGAATGAAGCTTTTAGTCACTTTAGAACTTTATTTCTTAGATTATCAGTTGATCACCCAGGATCTTTAAAAGCAATTAGAAGTGATAACGGAACTGAATTTAAAAATCAATCTTTTGATCACTTTTGTGCTGAAAATAGAATAGATCATCAATTTTCTTCACCATATGTACCTCAACAAAACGGTGTTGTAGAAAGAAAGAACAGAACCTTAGTTGAGATGGCTAGGACTATGCTTGATGAATATCAAACTCCTAGGAAATTTTGGGCTGATGCGATTGCAACCGCTTGTTATGTCTCAAATCGTGTTTTCTTGTGCGCTAAGCTAGGTAAAACACCATACGAGCTCCGGTTTGGACATAGGCCTAGTGTTACGCACTTTCGTGTCTTTTGTTGCAAATCTTTGTTAAGAAACATGGTAATCATGATAAATTTGAACCTAGATCCATTGATGGCATGTTTCTTGGTTATCCATCTCATACTAGAGGCTACCGTACGTGTTATTTTACTTGACACTAACAAAATTGTGGAGACTTGTGAAGTGTCTTTTGATCAATCTAGCCCAGATACTATCTCAAACATTGCAGGTCCAGATCCATATCCGTAGGGGGAAAGCATTTTCGTTGAAGATGAGGAACAGGTGGAGCTGCTGCCCGAAAATTCAGCAGCTAATGACAGTGTTCGAGCTCCTGATTTTGATTCACAGCCAGCACCGACGACCACCATTGCTGGTCCAGATCCTCCTCAAGTCATAGGCTCATCGATTTGTGATGAACATGAAGAAGAAGAAGAAGCTTTTAAGTGTCCACTCCCCTCCGGGTTCTCAAAATTCATCCTCCACAACAGATTATTGGAAGCTTGCATGAACGAGTTACATGGTCCAGGTTTTGCGATCCAAACTCTCGTGCTCATTCTGCTTTTGTTGCTTCTTTTGAACCCAAAGATATATCACACGCACTCACTAATGAATCTTGGATTATTGCCATGCAAGAAGAGTTAGAAAATTTTGAAAGAAATAATGTTTGGAAACTTGTACCTCCTCCTCAAGGTCACACTTTAATTGGAACTAAATTGGTGTTTAAAACTAAACAAAGTGAGGATGGGGTTGTGGTTAGGAATAAGGCTAGGTTGGTTGCTCAAGGTTTCACTCAAGTTGAAGGTCTAGATTTTGATGAAACTTTTGCTCCTGTTGCTAGATTAGAAGCCACAAAAAATTTGTTAGCTTTTGCTGCATCTAAAGGTTTTAAGCTATATCAAATGGATGTTAAAAGTGCTTTTCTTAATGGCTACATAGATGAGGAGGTTTATGTCAAACAACCACCGGGTTTTGAAAATTCAGATTTTCCTAATCATGTTTACAAACTGTCCAAAGCCTTGTACGGTCTCAAACAAGCCCCTAGAGCATGGTATGATAGGTTAAAAAACATTCTTACTTGAAAAGGGGTTTAACATGGGCAAGTTTTATAAAACTCTTTTTGTGCTTAAGCATGGCGATGACTCATTATTCGTTCAAGTGTATGTGGATGATATTATCTTTGGTTGTGCTTCTCATGATCTTGTGTCCAAGTTTTCAGCTATGATGAGTTCAGAATTTGAGATGAGTATGATGGGAGAACTCACGTACTTTTTGGGGCTGCAAATCAAGCAAACCAAGGAGGATACCTTTGTGCATCAAATGAAGTATGCAAAAGACCTCCTAAGGCACTTCAACATGGAAAAAAGCAAACCTCTTCGGACACCAATGGGAACAGAAACAACACTTGAACTTGATGAAGATGGTGAACCCGTGGATCAAAAATAATATAGAAGCATGATCGGATCACTTTTGTACCTCACAGCATCAAGACCGGACATACAATTCAGCGTATGTCTTTGTGCATGGTTTCAAGCCTCCTCACGTGCTTCACATCATGAAGCCATTAAAAGGATTCTCAGGTAATTACATGGAACTCAAGAATTTGGCATTTTTCTTCCTTCTTCCTCAACTGTTACTTTGAAAGCTTTTTTCGATGCTGATTTTGGAGGTTGTAGGATTGATAGGAAAAGTACTTCTGGTGCTTGGCATTTTCTTGGTAATTCACTTATTGCTTGGTCCTCTAGAAAAAAAATTCAGTTGCACAATCCACAGCCGAATCTGAATATGTAGCTGCTGCTAGTGCTTGCTCACAAAATTTTTGGATTGTTCAAACACTTAGAGACTATGTGGTTGATCTAGATAGTGTTCCACTATTTTGTGATAACACTAGTGCCATTTGCGTTGTTAAAAACCCTGTACAACATTCTAGAACTAAGCACATTGATATAGGTATCACTTTCTCCATGATAATGTTGAAAAAGGAAACATTGTGCTTCACCATGTTAATACCGAACAACAATTGGCCGACATTTTTACAAAACCTTTGGATTTCACTCGTTTTTGTTACATTCGTAGTGAAATAGGGGTTATGCATCCTCATGGCTTACATTGAGGGGGGGGGGGGGGTTCAAACCCTAGAAGTCTATGTGTGAATCTGAAATTAAAATAATATGAGCATAGTATTTCATACATATATGACTTTGTGATTCCTTTTACATGCTGAAAGTTCTTACTACATTACTCGTGTTATACATTTTGTAGTTTTTTCCATGTCTAGTAATTGGAATAATTACTTACACTAAATCTGGTCATGGTCGAACTTCCTTGCTGTTTTGAACTTGTTGCATGCTCACAAGTGCTTTTAATCATAAATAATTAATCAAGTAATCAACCCACTTGTTGAGTTTTTTTATAAACAAATATAAGTTGAGAAGAGATCAAGAGAATATGCATGCATCGCACTTCTTCTTTTGAGATGGCTTATCATTGCACTTAGATATGAACTTGGAAGAAGTTGTGTATGACTAAAACCATGTCCTTAAGCTTTTGATTGTCAAATGACATAGGCTTGGCTTGGTTGGTTAGAATAAGGAAAATGCGCATATAATCTCTTACAAATATCATATGATCTAAATTTGTTCTTTGAAAGATAATAAAATGCAGCAACAAGTGTCATGTTTTCAGGTCTTGAAATAGTTAAGTTTGTGAGATCATTACTTGCTTAAATTGAAAATTACATTTGATCTCTAGCATGGCTTACACTACTTTATGTATCTCATTGTTGTGATAGCGTAAGTTACTTGATAGTATGACTTGGATGAGCTTCATTTTATATGTATATTTTATAATGTGCTCATGACAGTTAAAATTTCTTTTTTGAACCTTGTTGAATACATTGTCAAAGGGGGTGAGATAATATGGTGAATTATGCAAGGGGGAGAAATATGTATAGGGGAGAAATTTATTTCTATATCATTTGATTTTCAAAAAGGGGGAAAATTGTTCTCAAAACTTTTCATGCCAATGTTCGGATTTTAAATGGTGTTGCCAATGCATTCATCAAGAGGGAGATTGTGAGACCTATGTGTGCTGAATAAATTGGTTTTGATAATAAAAGTTTTGAATGCTGCCATAACATCTTTTTAGCAAGGTCAGACTCTAGCTCCGAGCTTCTGCAAGGTCCGACAATAGGTCCGACTTTCTTTGTCTAGGTCCGACATGTTTTTGGGTAGCTCCGGTGAGCTTTTTTTTAGCTCCGGCATTTCTTTGATAGCTCTGGCATGTCTTTGTTAAGCTCCGATATGTTTTGCTAGGTTTGACTTTTGTTGGTTAGCTTCGACATGTTTTTCTAGCTCCGACTTTTGTGATGACTAGTTCCGACTAGTTTTGGTTAGCTCCGGTGCTAGGCTCCGGCGCTAGGTTGTACTAGATTTGGTAAGCTCCAGCTCAAGCTCCGGTTAGCTTTGGCAAGGTTCGGAGCTTGATCATAATGTTCCAAATTTTCATTTGAAATGTTTCGAACTTGCTTTACACTTATGAAAAGGTTGCTTAGTATTCTATTACTAAGTTTTTGGTGTGTTTTGGTGGGGCTTATATCATTTTGCTGTGCTTTGCAACATGCTTATGCGAGGTGCTCACGTAAAGTGTTGTAGTTTCGGAACTAACTTGAGTCAAGTCGCGGACTTGGGCTCGTATGGATTGGTTGTTTGTTCATGTGCAGGTGTTGCTTGAGTTCAAGACATGTCTGGTGACGGGATCCATTGAACTAGTCTTAGGGAGAAGATGAGGTTCAACAACCAAGTTTGGGAGGAATTGTGGTTGAGTTGATTGGGAGGTTGCACAACATGTTTGAATCAAGAACAATGCATATGAAGGTATCATGGACGTCGTTGGAAGATGTTTGCATGTGTGCAAGGGGTGCATAGACATGGTTGCATGGTTCCGAGGAGTGATGAAAAGATGTGGACGTAAAGAATTGGTCGGAAAGGTCCAACCGACTAGGTTCTGGACTCAGGCTGTGGCTGAGTCGGGTTTGACTCAAAAATGGAATGTTTTGAGTTGGTTATGATAGAATTCCGTGTGGGTCACGAATCTTAGTTTTTTTAGGAAAGTGGGATACATTCCTAAGGTGTTTGGAAGTCTTAAGATTGCTTCTATCTGCGTATAGAAGAGTCCTAAGCAGTTATAGAAAGTTTTGATTCGTGAACGGAGTAGGATTAGGGTCCTGATTTCAGTTGAGCTGGCTTTCGAGTTGGTTATATAAGCAAGGGAGGCCAGAGCTGGTGGTGGACGACTTTGGGGCTGTTCCTCTTGTGTTATATTGAGTAAAATTCGTAGTTTTAAGGAATTTTTGTTCCTTGTTCGTCCGACTTGTTCCAGACAAGTTTTACTCGTCGAGATTGTGGACAGCACTACCTTTCGTCGGTGGTTTTATCATAACTTGAGTTTTACAGATCCAATTGATGTGATTCTTTTTGGGTTATCTTTACAACTTGATTATCTATCATCTGTAAAAATTTCACGGTCATTGGATTTGTGGTTTGTGATCTACACGAGTTTCTTTGCAGCATTCCAGAACTGTTTTTCTCGGGTGAGACAGATTGACCTCTGTTCGATCTTTCGATCATAACTTGAGTTTCTCTCGACAGATTAGAGTGATTCTTCTTGTGTTTTCTTCGTTAGTTGATTCTCTCTGATATATATCACTTGTCCCGGTGAAACACGTTTTTATTAGTCTCACACACGATTTCTTTAACAGATCGCTTTTCTACCGAAGGAGTTGTGATTTAATTGTTTCCGCTGCGTAAGATTTTTTAAATCTACCATTCACCCACCCCCCCCCCCCCCCGTCTGGTAGCTTTTCACGTGCTCTTCAATCCTATAACAGGTGGAGCTATCTTGCACTTCTTGCGGTACAATGGGGTAGTCGGTACGCAGGGTACCGACAGTAGGGCTCGGCCGACAAGGTCGAAACCCTAATCATCGCTGCTGCCGTCGCGCAAGCTTTTCCGGCCATCACCGTCGTGCGCCAACCCCACTGGCATGCTCAGCACCTCGATTTATGGCTAGGAGGTGAGTTTGGCGAGGAATCATGCTGTGGATCGACGGGCGGCGAGAAGTCTGGCGAGGCGCCGCCCCGGTCGCGCGCGCAGCAGGTGGTAGACGATGACCGGGTGGGTCCTAGTCGTTAGTTAAAGAACGTGCGTGCCCGGATCAGCTGTGGCCAAGGATCGCGTGCGGCTACGCAGGATAAAACTGTGGCCCTCATGGGGCTTCAACCCGATTGACCCATTTCAAACCTGTGGGCCCATCCTGTTATTCAAATATTCCCCATTTGAATATTATTCCAGAAATTACTCCAACTTTGACATATCTCCTAGTAGAATTGTCCAAAAATTCCCAAATAAATTTTGTTGGAACCAGCATGAAGAATATTTTCCAGTGATGCACTTGGATTTGTATGAAAGTCCATAGGAATTCCTCCATAATTCAAATAAAAAAATCCTTATAGAATTAATTCCTATAGTTATAATCTTTTTAAAATTACTAAATTTTTCCACAACCTTAATTTGAATATCCTTGAACTCCAGTAATAGTTTCAGGGTCATTAGAATTCATTTACATGGTCTGATCACCCGTGTATCCTCTATGCACATAAAAATAGCCAAATTCATTTAGAATTTGTACAGAAACTTGTGCAAATTTCTACATTGAATATCTCTCAGTATAAAGCTTCAAAATTTGTCAAACTAACTTTGTTGGTTTGATCTTTATCAACACTAACCAGAACTACAACCCAATCTTCATTAAAATCCCTAGATTTTCCTGTAGAGCTCTTTAAAGCAAAATCATGTTTGATTTTTATCTGATGATTCGCTCCATAGAAAAATCTGAAATTTTGCCAAAATATTATTTAGTATGTTTCCGAACTCCTGGAAATATTTCAGCTTCATTGGACTTTATTAACCTAGTTCAATCTGGAGATTTTCCTAACTGGTCATAGAATGCCCAAAAACAACATAAACTTTTCAGTAAATTATCCAAACTTGTAAATTCAATATCTCACAGTATAATGCTTAGAAATTATGAAACCAAATTTTTGAGTCACTATTGACCTACTATAAATATAAAATCAACTTTTGGCCATGTCAAAGCTACAGATTTTTCCTCAAAATTCTGGTAAGTGTTTAGGTTCATTGAATTTTATACAACTGTAACTTCATTGGATTGATCCCAATTTTGGCCAGAAGCTCACCCATAGTACCTAGTGTCCTCTATAAAATTCCAGAACCATTAGGCTTAAATTAATATACTTAACTGTCTTTCCATTAAGCTATATCATAATACCAGTATTGATTAACTTGCATAATTCTTTGCATATCGATTAGTTGACGAGCTCAAGAGGACCCTGGAGATACTTGAAGTCATCCCTCTAGAGACTAAATTTGATACCGCCTCGCAACCACGCAAGCCCAGATTTGCATTTAAGTGTTATTACAAAATTTTGATTTGTATAACCTATGTCTAGGGTGAGTTATGTGCATGAGGGCTAAGGTGATTGAAAATCCACTTGCATGACCAGATCACCCTGTGGAGTATTTGGTTAATTGTTAAGTCATCGTGTAGACTATGCTATGCTAAATGTTGTATAGGATTCGGTAGAAGTCGAGTAGTTGGAATCTACTCACATGGCTAGGAATTTTTCACACGGGATTGGTTCAAATGAAATGCAGTAGTAATCTGAAAATGAGACCGGACAGGGGCGTAGGATGCAGCAAGACGTGGTCTTGGGTGTGTAGCCCTGCCTGTGTTGGTTAAGGACCGATCCGTATGCCGCCCTGCTGAGCAAGTTTGAACTGTACCGGAGTCATACTGGATATATGTGGTCCGGGAAACTGATGTACCTTGGAAAGCTTTTGTTGAGACTTTTCTGATCGCCTCAGTCTTTTGGCCGCAGCACAGTAGACGGAAACTCGCTCACGACATCTTCAAAGCGGAAGGGTGCACCGTGAGCGGGAATACTGTCCTAGACGATTGAATCAATTCAACTTGTGCAGAACTTGAGAAAGGTGGCTGCGTAAGACGTCCATGGAGTGCACCTAGGTGACTTCTAGTACGGGCGTACGTGTCATGCATTCCGGTTATTATTGATTCGAATCACAGTCTCTCGTGGATATGAGAGTACAACTTGTTCACAGAGTTGTGATGTAGTGATACTTGCACTTAAGATGAGAATTAATTGCTGCTGTTATGAACATTATATTATCATGATATTGCTATGTTGTATGTAGTAGTATAGTGCTCACTAAATTTATTTATCTACCATGGGCATGCAGCATCGTGATGAAGCCTTTGTTGTTTGATTGTGGAGTTACGATGTTTCCCTGCACAAGGCTTAAGCTGCTGCTATAAATCTGAAAATAAGGACCCACGTTTAGGCGAGTCCATTATGCAAATCTGTCATCCTATGTTTATTTCTTTACCCTCACGTAGAGTTTCATGTTTAGGTGAGACGGTTAAGTCTTGTTGAGCCTTCGTGCTCACGGTTGCTATATAAGTTGTTTTGCAGGTACTAACCTCTGTGCTTATGATTATGGTTGTCCAATGAGACTCAGGACTCTCCGACTGATATACTCATGTGGGAACCATGCCAGTGCTGTTTGGTCTTCGTGGCTAGTAGGAGCGTCTATGGGCTGGACGGCTTCTCTTTTGCTTATTAGACTTGAGTACGAGAATTGTAATATTATCTTCCGCTGTAGTATATTTTTATACAAACTATTTGTAAAATGAACATCTTTGTAAATTTCAGAAAATGATTTATACTAGTTCCTTTACATGTGTGCTGTTAGGTGTCGCATCATACAGCACCACCCAATGTGATTCCTGGAAAGTGTGGACTCCGGTCCCCACAGATCTTTAGGATAAGATCTCCCCAGGACCACCTGTTGGGCCTTGGGACCCCAATTGTGAGGCATCCGACCTTGTCTATAAACGGCCTAGACTGCCACCATCACAAAGGACAAGACAAAAAAAAAACATCACACAAACATACTAGCAATACCATCCACTGAGGAGTAGGGTGTTATGCTCCTTGCGGCCCAAACCACGTAAAAACAATTGTCTTATATTTCCATTCACTAGAACACTTGATTGAGGCCTAAGCCCCATTGAACAAAGAACCTCTGCGGGTTGCTCCTTAGCAGATCTGTGGGAAGTGTCGCTCTAACAATTCGACATTTGGCGCGCAGGGTAGGGGCTTTTTCCCTCAAAAGTAGTAGCGCTTTCACTAATCATGATGTTCATCAAGCATTCAAGTAGCGGCAAGATTGAGCAGCAAGAGGTCGACCAGCGTGTCGACAAAGACATGGACATGGAGTTCCAAAGGCCGGAACGCGCCGTTGAAATGGTCCACCAGGTTGTGAACTTCGACCTTAACAGCGACCACGAGCGTCGCAAAGCACTCCACGTCATCTGTGGAGGATCTTGTGAACCCGCATCCAGGAATGCGGTGAAGACCCTGTGTTGCGCAATGGCATCGACAGGCTCTACAGATGCCCTGGCACCTCATCACAGATGGATAGAGATGGCGATCAGCTTCGACGCCTCCGACTGCCCCAAGAACATAGCGGGAGCCAAGCAGCTGCCCATTCTCGTCACCCCCACCATCGCCAATGTAAAGTTCTACCACGTCCTGGTACATGGTGGAGCCGGCCTCAACCTCATCAGTCGTGCAACCTTCGACAAGAAAAGATCCTAGTGTCAAAGCTTGCCCCGTCAAGACTATTCTCGGGGTAGGACCAGAGAGTGTTATCCCGTACAGCTGCATCCACCTCCGGGTGACCCTCGGGACACCTGAGAACTTTAGGACAGAGTATATCCTATTCGACATCGCAGAGATAATCCTCCCCTACCACGGCATTATCGGCGGGCTAGCCCTGTACCAATTTATGGCTGTGGCCCATGACGGCTACCTCGTCCTCAAGATGCCGACATCCTCCGGCGTCCTCAAGATCTGCGTAGATCGTGCTGCTGTGGTAATGGCTTTGGAGAAGCTTCAAGCGCTGGTAACAGCCCCAGCGCTTGTCCTGAGCGATGCTGGGTCGAGTAAGCCTTCACCAGACCCACGTGCACGCAGTCACACAACTGCACCATCAGTGCAGTGCTTTGACGATGATGATGTGCCCATCAAGAAAATCCAGATTGGCCCTGATGCTTCTCTGACCACCCGTATCGCGAAGAGTCTAAACAGCGAGCAGAAATCGGAGCTCACTGCTTTCCTACGAGCTAACTTCTACATCTTCTTGATGGTTGCAGAACTTCATATGCGAAGAGGCCCTGTAAGCAGTCCATCGAGCTGCAGAACTTCATCCGTGAAGATATCAAGAAGCTCCTCGATGGTTGCTTCATACGAGAGGTCCACCATCCCAGATGGCTGGCCAATCCTGTTGTTGTCCCCAAGGCCAGGAGTAAGCTCCGGATGTGCATCGACTACACCAACCCCAAGAAGGCATGTCCTAAATATCCTTTCCCTCTCCATAGAATAGATCAAATCGTAGATTCCACCTCGGAATGTGATATGATGTGCTTTCTAGATGCCTACTTAGGGTATCACCAAATCCCAATGTCTAAAGAGGACGAAGAACATACCGCATTTATAACCATAGATGGCCTTTACTGCTATGTCGCCATGCCTTACGGTCGTAAGAATGCCCTCCCCACCTTTGTTCGTGCCATGCATACAACATTTGGGGACCTCATTTGGGACTTGGTAGAAGTATATTTCGATGACATTATAGTTAAGATTCAGACCCATACATCATTGCTAGAAAACCTCGCCCTAGTCTTTGATAGACTGCGAACCACACAAATGAAGCTCAATCCTGACAAGTGCGTGTTTGGGGTCAAAGCTGGGAAGCTCCTCGGTTTCTTGGTCTCACGCAGAGGGATTGAGGCCAACCCAGAGAAGATCAAGGCGGTAGAACCGATTCGACCTCCATCCCAAATCAAGGATGTGTAGAAAGTTGCAGGGTGCATGGTGTCCCTTAGCCAGTTTATCTCTAGGCTAGCTGAGCGGGCCCTCCCCTTCTTCAAGATATTTTGCCAGTCTGGACCATTCATCTAGACTGAGGAAGCGGAGAATGCGTTCCCTGAGCTGAAGCAGCACCTGACGACGCTGCCGATAATGGTGGCACCGGAGCCCAAGGAGCCCCTGTACCTCTACATCGCCGCCACAATAGTGGTGTTGAGCATGGTTTTGGTTGTAGAGCGGACCAATCCTCAATAGCCTCGACAGACGGGAGGTTCCCCTGCTACTGATTCAGAGCCCCAGGGCTTGGAGCTTACAGGGAGCCCCGACAACGAAGAAGCCTCTAGGTCCCAACCCCCTGAGGAGGTCCGGGTTCCCCTAGGGGGCCCCGGAAAGCAAGGAGCTTATGGGTCCCCGCCCCTAGAGGAGGTTCAGGTCCCCCTAGGTGGCCTCGGAGAACAAGAAGCCTCTGGGTCCCAGCCCCCAGAGGAGGACCGGATCCCCCTAGGGGGCCCTGAAGAGCAAGGAGCCTTTGGGTCCCAGCCCCCAAAGGATGTCTGGGTCCCCCTAGAGGGCCCCGGAGATCAAGGATTCGTTGGGTCCCAGCCCCCAAAGGACGCGCTAGGCCTTGGGGACGTAGAGTCACCAGGCCCGGAGCAAATGGAAGAATATACGCTGCTTTATCCAAGGAGATGCCAGACCATCCAATGCCCGGTCTACTTCATCTGTGAAGTCCTACATGAAGTAGAAACAAGGTACCTTGAGGTGCACAAGCTGCTCTACGCGGTACTAATTGCTTTGAGGAAGCTCCGCCATTACTTTCAGGAACACAGAGTCTGAGTGGTGACTTTGTTCCCACTAGTGGCAGTGCTGCACATCCCCAACACAATAGGCAATATTGCCAAATGGGCCGCCAAACTGGCAGAGTTTGATCCTGACTTCATACCATGACATGCAATCAAGAGCCAAGCTCTGGCAGACTTTCTTGCTGAGTGGACTCCTTCACCAAGCAATCCAGGGGGGCAGGAAATCAGCGAGCAGAAGCCCAGAGCATCGGTGCTTATCAGGCCCCACTGGACACTCTTCTTTGATGGATCCTTACGAAAGCAAGGAGCTGGAGCTGGTGTACTGCTCACCTCTCTAACAGGGGAGCAGTCCAAGTACATGGTGCACCTCGACTTCAACGCGACCAACAACATGGCGGAGTACAAGGCCCTCATCTTCGGACTCACAACTGCGCAAAGTCTCGGTGTCCAGCACATGCTGGTCAAGGGAGGCTCCCAGTTGATCATCAAGTAGGCCAAGGGAGAGTGCTACTGCAACGATCCAGAGCTCACGGCGTACCTACTACATGGTAAGAAGTTGGAAGCTAGCTTCGAGGCCTTGGACCTCTTCCATGAGCCATGCGCCGACAATTCCATCACCAACGCCTTGTCAACCATGGCATCCACAGGAGCCCCGACGCCTGAAGGGGTCTTCGGTAGGAGGTTGGTGCGGCCAACTGCAAGGCTTGCGAGGCCTAACGAAGAAGGCGAGCCCTGCACCACAGAGCTGGCGACCATGGCGGCCATGCAAAGCATGGGGCCCCCCGAGGATGTTGTGCATCACCAGGGACCCCATATTACCTGGTGCCCAAGATCTAGAAGCTCATAAGAGTCCCGATGCATGGATCACAGAGATCCAGGACTATCTGAAGGAAAACATCCTCCTGAAGGATCCAGTATCTGCTTAGAGGATCGTGAGGATGGCGAAGCGCTACACGCTAGTAGAAGGTGTCCTCTGCCGGTGTGGTGCCAACGGCGTGCTGCTACGGTGCATAACTCGGGAGGAAGGCTGCGACTTGCTCGTAGAGATCCACGAAGGACAGTGCGGGAATCACGCAACCTTCCACACGTTGGTTGGCAAAGCCTTCCGGCATGGCTTCTACTGTCGAAAAACACTACAAGACGCAGTCAAGTTGGTCAAGAAATGCAAGGCGTGCCAGTTCCACGCCAAGCAAATTCACATTCCGGCATAGACGCTACAAATGATCCCGCCCTCTTGGCCTTTCGCAGTCTGGGGGCTGGATATCCTGGGACCCTTCCCCAAGGCAATCGAAGGGTACCGGTTCCTATACATCGCTATAGACAAGTGCACCAAGTGGCCTGAGGCAGCCCTTGTGATCAACGTCAACAAGGAGTCCGCGGTCAAGTTCATCAAGTCGATTGTCTGTAGGTTTGGGGTCCCAGACAGAATCATCACCAGCAACGGGACCCAGTTTACCAGTCAACTTTCTAGTACTACTGTGAAGACCTCGGCGTCCAAGTTTGTTATGCATCCGTGTCTCATCCAAAGAGCAACGGCCAAGTCAAAAGGGCCAACGGCGAGATCCTCAGGGGCCTCGAGACGCGCACGTATAACAACCTGGACAAGCATGGTGCCAAGTGGGTTTATGAACTCCCCTGCGCACTTTGGGCAAGCCGGACATCACCCAGTTGCGCCACTGGGGAAACACCTTTCTTCCTGATGTACGGGGTTGAGGTCGTCCTCCCCCCAGAGATCGCAGTAGGCTTACTACGAGTCTGAGTTTTCGATGAAACCTCACAAGACCGACTCCGATGAGAAGATGTCGACCACTTCGACGAATCAAGGTGGCATGCCACCATTTGAAATGCACGCTCCCCACAGGCGCTGGGGCGCTACTAAGAGCGGTTCGTGCGGAGTAGAGAGATCCATACAGGTGACCTGGTGCTGCGGTGCATACTTTCTCAAGAAGGGTCACACAAACTCTCCCCCAGCTGGAGGGCACCTTCCGAGTAACACAAGTATTCTGCCCAAGGTGTGTCCACCTAGCCACAGAAGAAGGAGAGACCCTCCCCAACCCTTGGAACATAGAGCACCTATGTAAGTTCTATCCCTAAGCATAAATTGTAGGACAATGTACGGTGTCACGGTGCCAGGGAACGGCACTTAGGACAACCAAGCTCTAGAGGGGGGGCGGGAGGGGCGGGGAAGGTCTAGATTGTTTAGCCATTTCGCTTGATTCCGTACCCTAAGCATGAACACTCTACCTCCCTAGCCAACTGGAGTGGGTCGTTGCTTTATTGTAAAGCAAATCCACTCCAGTGAACACCAATGAGAAGAATTCACTATCTTACCATATGCTTTCTCTTATGTTCACTTAAAATTACCTGTTATTTTGTTATCAATCAAGCTAGTCTCTTCTTTCGTATATTGTTTTCATATACTTGGTGAATTTTTTTCTATATCGCCCCTAGTAGAGTTATGCAACCCTGCTGCAGGAGGACGTGTTTGAGGTACCTGCAAGGTGTCTTGAAACCTCACGGCTGCCCTCTTAGTTGGGGTCCTGTGGTGCCAAATGGTCCCCCGCAAAAGGCCAACGCTGAGATGGAGGTCCAGAGCGCACAGCCTGCTTAGCCTGGTCCTGTACCCTAAGTGTGTGCACTTTGCCTCCGAGTGCTGTGGCTATGTATCGAGGGCTAGGACGCTCACACCCCGAATAAGAAGGAAGCCGGACCCCGAGCACCCATGCACTAAATTACCCAAACCCCGCGTACCAGCCCAAGACTATAAAACATGACAATACTCATGAATAGGAAACGATCACCAGCGAGCAAAACAATATGCACCTCTCTTATGTGTGCAGGACATACAAAGCAGGTTGCGATGGAACGATCAGCTCCGGCACCTCCCAGGGGGCCTGCCATCTACGTTTCTATGAAGATGGTGGGCGATGCCGGAGCATACATCTCCGGCACCTCCCAGGGGCCTGTCGTTGATGTTTCTAAGAAGATGGTGGGCGACGCTAGAGCATTTAGCTACGGCACCTCCCAGGAGGCCTGCCGTCGACGTCCCAGCACGTCAACGGCCGCACCAAGTGCAATAAGTGAGTAAAATCTCCTACCCTACTCTTGTTGCTAACAGGGTTCTCTTGCGATAGCCTGCACACCAGTGGCCTGTCGTTGATGTCTCCATGATGATGGTGGACAATGACGGAGCATCTAACTCCGACACCTCCCACGGGGCCTGCCGTTGATGTCTCAACGATGATGGTGGACGACGCCGGAGCACCCAACTCCAGCACCTCCCAAGGGGCCTACCGTCGACGTCTCCGCAACGGTGGTGCGCGACGCCAAAGCATCCAGCTTTGGCACCTTGCAAGGGTCCTGCCATCGACGTCCCAGCATGTCAACGACAGGACCAAGCGCTGATAATGGAGTAAAGTCTCCTGCCCCGCTTTTGTTGCTAAAAGGGTTCTCTTGCGATAGCCTGCACTCTAGGGGCCTGCCGTCAACGACTCTACGAAGACGGTGGGCGACGCCAGAGCATAGAGCACCGGCACCTCCTAGGAGGCCTGCCGTTGATGTTTCTACAAAGAAGATGGGTGCCACCGGAGCATACAGCTCTGGCACCTCCCAAGGGGCCTGGCGTCGACGTTTCTACAGCAATGGTGGGTTACACCAGAGCATCCAGCTCCAGCACCTCCCAGGGGGCCTGCCGTCGACGTCCCAACACGTCAACGATAGCAACAAGCGTAGACAAAGTTCGCTTGCGGTATCCTATGAACCAGGGGCCGCCGTCGACGACTTCACGACGATGGTGGACGACGCCGGAGAAACCAACTCCGGCACCTCCCAAGGGGTCTGCCATCGATGACAACACTCAGGAAAGGCCAAGTGCTCCCGAAAGGGGCACGCCAAGACTAGTGTCTCATGCTCCCCCACTCCGTTAGGGGCTGGCCGAAGACATCTTGCGTTCAAGTGGCAGCCGTACCCAATAATCTGGCCACGCCTACCAAGTGGCCTCTGAGGGGGGTTCCAGAGGCAGGACGTCATCTAGTGACAAACCGGCTGCTTCGATTGTGCAAGCGTTGGTGCCTAAAAGGCTAACGGCATAGGCTCTTCAAGACCTAACACAAGAGAAGGAATTTGGGCAACAATTTGAAAGCACGCGACAAGCCAACAAGCAAAACAACATGAATACAAATTCATAAACAGTTATTTACAAGAGGGGGTCATCCCCGGATACAAAATCATTGCGCCTAGGTGCCGCCGGCCTCAACTCCGCTGGAACAAAGAAGTGACCTCCTTGGCAAGGTCTTGGACTTCGGCCCTAGCCTCATCCTCCCGCTCATCATGGGGACCTTTCTCCACCACCTCCAACGGGATCTTTGGGTATCAGCTTCAGAAGCATACCAGGACGTGGCAGGCCATCAACTCAACCAGCTCCTTTCCTTCAACCTCCAACCGCCTTACAAGGACGGTGTTCACCGACCCCTACGGCGAGCAGAGGGAGACCAAGGCGGGAAGCAGCTGGGCCACCTCCTAAGATGGCTCCCTACATGGCACGGGACAAAGGCCCAGGGGTTCAAGCACCACCCCAGCACTGGCCAGGAAGTCTCGAACCGCTTGGGCCTCAGCTATGCCAGAAGCATGGAGGCTCTCCGCCTTGCTCCGAGTAGTCTCCTCCAGACTGCGAGCTCTTGAGCACGATGCCCCTGGTCATCCTCCCGACGCTGGATGGCCAGTTCCAAGTCCTGCAATGCTCGACGTTTCCCCTTTATGCTCCAGGAGACCTCGTCCTCCTTTGCTGCCAAGTCCCATTCAGCGTCAGCAACAGCAACTTCGCAACAGACCAACTCCAGCCGTTGATCCTCACACAGCCTTAGGCAGGCATCAGCGGTGACATGGGCCTTCAGGGCCTCCACCTCGAGCTTCTTATTCTTGGCATCGACCAGCTTCACCAAACACCAGTCCTCTGCAAGATGATCCCACTCCCGGACGAAAGCAGCCTGTGTTTGGTGCATGGTGGACTAGGCCACAGCAACAACATCGACAAGAGGAATCGGCGTGACCGTCGCCATATACGACTGCCCCTTCCCCCTCTTCTATCGATGTCGCGGTAGACGCCAGTGCCTGGGGACCACATGGTACCCCGGCTGGAGCCCCGGAAATCGCCTTGCTGCTGCTCGATGCTTAAGCCCCCTCCTCTACTGTAGGGGCATCGCCAGTCGCCGGTGGCGAGTCAACGACTTGTGCGCCAATAACATCAGGCGCTGGTGCTGCTTCAATGACGGGCAGGTCAGCCTCACCAAGGGAAGGATCTATGACCAATATAGGCCCCTCCTCGTCGGGCACCTCCTCGCCTGGCACCTTCTGCCGGGCACTTCCATGTCTGGCACCTCCCTGCCTGGCATCGCCTCACCGGGCACTTCCACTCTTGACGCCACTCCAGCACCACCTGCCTCGATGGATGAGGTACAGAGTCATCGACGGCACCTAAGGCCAATGCACCCTCAGGCGAAGGATGCGGCGCGGCAGACACCATTCCAGCTCCGGGAAGGGCAGGGGCTATCAAGCCTACCCCTAGAAGAACCAAGGGCACCAAATCAGCTAACGATGCCCTGAAAAGCCAAGATAAAACTCCATCAGAACTAAAGAAGGGAAAGGCAAAGGAAGAAGCTGCGCCTTGCCAGCGGCTCTGACCACTCCTATGACCGTAGCCCCCCACACCGAACGATAGATCAAGGTCGTCGGGGCCTGTCGACAAGGCCAGTGCAGCCGTCTCCAGCTCCGGCTCTTGATTGTCCCGCTGGTGCAGTCTCCTGCGCAGACCCCTCTGTGCCTCCTACGGAACAAGAGTCACCACTGGAATCGGAAACCAAGTTTATGACGGGAGATTCGGCCGACCTGGCCCCATCACAATGAGAAATCAGGGTACCATCCCTCCGTGTCAACATATGCTTCTTCGATGCAAGAATAGCCGAATCTATGGCCAAACTGTGGGAACGTCTTCCTGGCGACGGAGCTGTAGATGGCTGACCGTTGGGAGCCCTGCCTCCGACCTTTACGACGAGGGAGACAAAGATTCCAACCTTTGTTGCAACATGGTGCAGCATCGCACTAGAACCGTTGAAACCCCAGACGACCGCTCAGGGTGCAGGAGGGTAACAACGAACATGTTGACCGTTGACATCGAGATCAGCAGTTCATCCCTCACGTTGGGCGTCATGAAGAGCAGATGGCAGACCACAGGGGTGGAGATGTGCTCGTCGTTGATCATATCACAAGTGACCACCTTCGGCAAACCCTCCAAAATCTTTGGGGTAAGATCGTCCAGAGCTAGCCGGCACCGATAATCGGTAGCGGTGTAGTGCCAGGCCTCGTTCTGACAATTCTGTAGAGGGGCGATATGGCGTTGCAAGAAGTCGGCCAACACCATCAGGGAGGTCAAACCTTTGCTTGCCAGCAGTTGGATTGTGATGCCCGGTTCCGAAAATGAACCAAGCTAACGCATATGTGTGCCCAGGATGTTCATCACACATACACGAGTGCAATCACAAAGAGTATACAGAAAATTACCACAAGACAAGATTAATTAACCAAATTTTATTACACGAACCAGACTATCCTCAAATACAAGCTCTAATAATTGTTAATGACAAGTTCAGCTAATGCAGCGGAAATAAACTAATTAAGCAACTATGCAGCATAAGCAATAGGGTATATATGCGCAGCTCCAATCAACACCACAGGCAAAGCTGACGGTAGACACGGCCTAGGACTCCGCATTATCGCCATTAAAATCCCAGTCCTGACCTGCAACTGTTGGGGGGGGGGGGGGATTGCAAGAGTGAGTACATCTCGTACTCAGCAAGTGTGGAAAGTATGACATGTGGCTGATTCAAATGACGACAATAATAATGGTAAAGTGCTGAAAAGTACATTAAAACATTTGAAAAGCAATATAGTATAAGTATGTGAAGTAATCCCAACATAATCATGAGTAATACCATAATACCAAACTGAATTCATTACCATCATCAATAAGTCCAGATTTCACCATTGCCAATAACCATATTCAATACCAGAGATTAATCCATAACCATCCATAACCATTACCAAACCATAACCATCCCAAATTCCAATTTCCCTCTAATCATGGAAGTTGTCTAGGTGCTCATAACCGGGAGCACGGCTATCATGATAGTTTTAGTTAACTCTGCAGAGTTTGTACCTCTTTACCCACGTGTTCGTGATTTCATCACCCTTCGGCGACTAAGAACCTCCCTTATGCCCATGACCCGTCGGTCACATTACACACTTCCGTTGGTGTGTGGCCAAGAGATCACAAAATAGCCTTTACAAAGGGATTACTAGCCTAATTAGACCCCACTGAAGGTTTCACCGGTGGCGATGTCTCCCGCAGAGCACATCTTCAACTAAGGGCCCCCTCTTGAGCCATTCGGATCCCAGGGTAGTCCCACCAATCATCAACAAACCCAATCTGACTACCCCTTCCCCGAGCATCCACAATGGTCCAAACAGCACTAGCAAAGCCCTAATTAATCAGCTACACCGCACCCATACTTGGCCTCGTGGTGGCACTGTAGTCCTGGCTTATTCTCGCATGAACCGGTCCTTAGATCTAAAGCAAGCAAACCACCATAACATCCAACCCATCCACACACCAGGCTTGCTTAGATCATCCATTACCATACCATGTTTAACCAGTTCATGTTAACCATAATCTCATTCAGGCATAATTAAATTGAGTGATATAGTTATTTCCCATCCCAGTTGATTAAGCAAAGCAAAAAGGTAAAAACCTTTCCCGACTCTCTACCATAAATTCCAGGTGACAAGGGTGGTTTAGCAAATCTAGTAAACTTCCTACCATAGGATTTCCCATCAATTTGACACAAGCATGCAGTTTTGCAAACAAAACATTTATTTTAAAAACAGGATCAATATGCTTCAAGGACACTTGCCTTGCTCTTGCTGTTGATTAGGGTCAAAGCCTTCAAACTCTTGATGTTGTAGATCCTCCGTGGCACTCTCTAGCGCAAATCCGTCTAATCCACACAATAAACATACAAAACAAGAAACACAATCAAAGAGTGCACAAATATTACTCAATATGACATGACATGCATGATTGATGCAATGCAAGGTAGAACTTGTTACTAGATTGCTTTTAATGATCACTAACTAGCTCTAATAGTTTTTAACAAGTTTATACAGGTTTGGGGTCGATTAGATCAAATTTTAGAATTAATTCAACACAATTTAACCAGAAAGATCGGACTAGTCCGCTAGGGACCGGACAAGTCCGCACTCTGCGAGATTAGCATATTAGGGTTTTCTAGATCGACGTGAATTTGGAGATTAGGGGTTGAATGCACGTAAGGAAAAGATAATAGAAGGTATACCAGGTGTTTAGAACTCCAATGAACCAAGAAACTTGGAGGTAACACTTGGATCTTGATGATCTAGGGTTGGTGATGAACTTGGAGATGAATTCGTGGTGAAGAACGAAACTGGGTGGAGATCTTGATCCTCCTTCGTTTCCTCCTCTTCTTCCTCTTGCTTGGGATCCTCTCCTCCCTCCTTGATGGTGGCTCCCCACGAACTAGGGTTTGGGTGGGTGGAAAAGTGGAAAATAGATGTCCAACCAAGGGGTGGGGTTGTTTATATAGACGTGGAGGCTAGGGTTAGATGGATTTCGAGTTTAGGATGAGTAGAGGCCGGTTTAGAGTCCCACATGGGCTCTAAAAGAGTTGAGAACGACGTCCCTAGGCCCACTTGACGTGAAACCCAAGAAACAAGTCGTAAAACAAAAGGTCAATCTCGGAGTCACGAAATATCGGACAAGTCCGGACAGGACCAGACTAGTCCGAAGTCGTCCAGAGAGAAAATTGGACAAGTCTGGCCTAAAATCGGACAAGTCCGATCTTAGTCAGAAAGGAAAACGGACAAGTCCGCTGGAACATCGGACTAGTCCGGAAAAGTCCAGGGACTTAGCAAATTTTCAAGGATTCATGGAACATCGGACTAGTCCGCACAAGATCGGACAAGTCCGAAGTTTTCCAGGGGCAAATATCGGACTAATCCGCAGCAAAAACGGACAAGTCCGTTTTTAGACAGAGAGAAATCGGACTAGTCCTCAGCAAAACCGGACTAGTCCGCACTTTCCTACATTTTAAAGTGCGGTTTTGTTCCAAATCAATTTTAAACTTGTTCCTCTTGTTATGGGTTAATGTTAAACATGTATATGAGTGTATGCAAGGCATGATGCATGAAAATGAGGGTGTTACAAACCTACCCCCCTTAAAATGAATCTCGCCCTCGAGATTCAACGCGGAAGAGAAGAGATAGGGAAATTCCTTCTTGAGATCATCTTCTAGCTCCCAAGTTGCTTCTTTTTCGGTATGGTGCTTCCATTGGACTTTACACCATCTAATGACCTTGTTCCTTGTGACCCTCTCCTTGGTTTCCAAGATTTTGTCCGGTTGCTCGGCATACGTCAAATCCTCCTCGAGTTCCAATTCTCCCATTGGCACTTGATCTTCCGGTACCCTGAGACACTTCTTGAGTTGGGAAACATGAAACACATCATGTACGTCTGAAAGATGAGCTGGCATCTCCAACTTATATGCTACTTCTCCTCTTTTGTCCAAAATCTTGAATGGTCCAATATAACGAGGTGCGAGCTTGCCTCTTATGTTAAACCTCTTATGACCTCTCATTGGTGACACCTTGAGGTAAACAAAATCTCCTATTTCAAAGGCTAATTTCCTTCTCCTATTATCCGCATAGCCTTTTTGCCTTGATTGGGCAGCCCTCAAGTTTCCACAAATTATTTGGACTTGCTTTTCGGCTTCTTGCAACACGTCCGGACCAAATACTTGAGTTTCTCCTGCCTCATTCCAGAATAAAGGTGTCCTACACTTCCTCCCATAAAGCGCTTCATATGGTGACATTTTCAAGCTTGCTTGATAACTATTGTTGTATGAAAATTCTGCGTATGGCAAGCTTTTGTCCCAACTTTTCCCATGCTTTAAAGCACAAGCTCTTAACATGTCCTCCAAAATCTGATTGGTCCTCTCGGTTTGTCCATCCGTTTGAGGATGATATGCTGAACTAAAATTCAACCTCGTTCCCAAAGCTTCATGCAATTTTTGCCAAAATCTGGAGGTAAATTGAGAACCTCTATCCGAGACTATCTTCTTAGGGACTCCATGTCGACACACAATATGCTCCATGTATATTTCGGCCAATCGTGCAGTTGTATACTTGGTTTTCACAGGGACAAAATGAGCTAACTTGGTTAAGCGATCCACAATTACCCAAATTGAGTCATACCCGGACTGAGTACGTGGTAACCCAACTATGAAGTCCATTCCAATTTCTTCCCACTTCCATTCTGGAATCTTCAACGGTTGCAATAATCCGGCTGGCCTTTGATGTTCCGCCTTGACTCGTTGGCACACATCACACAGTGCTACGTATTCAGCTATGTCCTTCTTCATGCTATTCCACCAATAGCAAGTCTTCAAGTCCTTGTACATCTTCGTACAACCTGGGTGAATCGAGTAAGGCGAGTCATGTGCCTCCTTTAATATTGTCTCCCGAATATGCTTTACATTAGGCACAACGATTCTCTTTCCAAGCCATAAGGTACCATGTTCGTCTTTATCAAATCTGAATTCTCTCCCTTCTTCGATTCTTTCCTTGATTTCCTTGATCTCCTCATCTATGGTCTGTGCTTCTCGAATTTCTTGCTCCAAGGTCGGATTTAACTCCATCATCTCCATCTCATTTACAAACCCGAGGTTCAACCGTTCAAACTCCTTACATAACTCGAACAGCAACTCTCGAACTGTAAGTTGATGGCTTACTCCTTTCCGACTCAAGGCATCGGCCACTACATTGGCTTTTCCCGGATGATAGTTGATTCCCACATCATAATCCTTGATGAGCTCCAACCATCATCGTTGCCTCAAATTCAGGTCTGTCTGTGTGAAAATATACTTCAAACTCTTATGATCCGTGTAAATTTCACACCTATGTCCAAGAATATAGTGTCTCCAAATCTTCAATGCATGTACCACGGCTGCTAGTTCAAGATCATGCGTGGGGTAATTCTGCTCATGTTTCTTCAATTGTCTCGATGCATAGGCGACCACTTGACCTTCTTGCATCAATATACATCCAAGCCCTTGTCTTGATGCATCACAATAGATGTCGAAACTCTTGCTTACATCCGGCAATACCAAAACTGGGGATGTTGTCAACCTCTTCTTCAACTCCTCAAAACTCTCTTGACAAGCTTGAGTCCATTGGAACGCCTTTCCCTTCATTAGCAACTCCGTCATAGGCTTGGCTATCTTGGAAAAATCTTTAATAAACCGACGGTAATATCCAGCCATCCCAAGAAAACTCCTTATTTCCTTAACATTTTGCGGCGGTTCCCATTTCAACACGTCTCTTACTTTTCCGGGGTCAACAGATACTCCTCCTCCTGAGATGATATGACCCAAAAATGGCACCTCTTTCAACCAAAACTGACACTTGTTGAACTTGGCATACAATTGATGCTCCCTAAATTTCTGCAACGCAAGCCTCAAGTGTTCCTCATGTTCCTTCTCATCCTTCGAGTAGATCATAATATCATCAATAAATACCACAACGAACTTATCTAAGTACTCCATGAAGACCTTATTCATGAGGTACATAAAGTAGGCAGGTGCATTTGTCAATCCAAAAGACATCACGGTGTACTCATAAGATCCATACCGTGTCCTAAAAGCTGTCTTGGGTATGTCCGATGGTCTAATCTTCATTTGAAAGTAACCTGACCTCAAATCAATCTTGGAAAACACACAGGCGCCTTTCATCTAATCAAACAAATCCTCTATACGGGGCAAGGTATACTTGTTCTTGATGGTTACCTCGTTGAGAGCTCGGTAATCCACGCACATCCTTTGGGATCCGTCCTTCTTGTCCACAAATAGCACAGGCGCTCCCCAAGGTGAAGAACTAGGGCGAATAAAACCCTTCTCTAATTGCTCTTGAATTTGCTTCTTGAGCTCCGCTAATTCCATAGGAGGCATCCTATACGGCCTCTTAGCTATAGGTGCAGTTCCATGTATTAAATCAATAACAAACTCAATGTCTCGATCGGGTGGCATACCTGGCAACTCGTCGGGAAAAACATCCAAAAATTCACACACCCCCGGAATCTCCTCAATTGCGACACCGTCCATATGATTCAGCTCTAATTGCTTCGGTGCATGTTGGGTTGCTTCAAATTCTACGGTGATCCCTTCTTCATTAGTCAACTTCACCGTCTTTGTGGCACATTCAATAACTCCATTGTGCTTCCTCAACCAGTCCATACCAAGTATAATATCCAACCCTTGAGAATCTAAAACAATGAGGTTGGCGGAGAAGTCTACCCCCTTATTCTAAGGCTTACTTTTGGACATACTATATTTGTCCTCATCTCTCCTCCAGGAGACTTAACCAACAGAGTAAACTTCATATGAGAGATAGGCAAACTATACTTGGCAACATACTTCGATGCAATGAATGAATGCGATGCTCCAGAATCAAATAACATAGTCGCGGGATTGGAGTTGGCGAGAAACATACCAATGACCACATCATCCGCTTGTTGAGCATCCTCCGTAGAGACATGGTTCACGTTGCCACGAGCAAAATTTTGCTGTCCACGGCTTCCTTGTGGCTGTCCTCCATTAGGTCTTGGGTTTTGCCTCGATGCATTGCTTCCTTGACCAAGGCCTGACTTAGGACATTGATGTGCAAAGTGTCCAGCTTCTCCACAAGTATAGCACTTCTTAACTCCACCAGAATTATTGGGACGAGCTTGGTTTTGAACATTGGCTCCAGGAAAATCAGCACGAGGTGCATAAGGCATCGGAGGCCTAGGTGCTTGCATGACAGGGCGCTGCTGCACAAACTGAGTTGGGCGCGGTGCATAACCAGGGCGCTGAGCAGGAATAGAGGAGCTGTAATGAGGCGCATTGGGCGGCGCAAAGCGAGGGCGCACATTACTTCCTCGTTACTGTCCTTGATATGGCGCCTTCCTCTTGATTTCTTGCTCCATCTCACAAATCTTGTTCTCAACCACAATTGCTTTGTCCACAAGCTTCTGAAAATTGACATAATCACAGTTGAGCAATTGCACTTGGATCGTATTGTTCAATCCCCTCATGAACAAGTATTGCTTCCGGCTGTCCCGGCTAACATCCTCAGGCGCATATCTTGAGAGTTGAGTGAATTTATTGAGATATTCACTCACACTTGATCTTCCTTGCCTTAAATTCTCAAATTCTTGCCTCTTCAATATCATAACACCCTTGGGCACGTAATGAGAATGAAAATTTTCCTTGAATTCGGCCCAAGTAATTCTCTCTTGGTTCTCATGAGCATTGTAATAAGAATCCCACCAATCCGCAGCTGCTCCAACTAGTTGATGAGAAGCAAACAAGACCTTCTCCCGGTCACTGCATTGGACAATAGCCAGCTTCTTCTCCACGGACTTGAGCCAATCGTCCGCATCCATAGGGTCAGCAGCTTGAGCAAAGGTTGGCGGCCTAGTCCTCATAAACTCTCCCAGTCGGTTATGAGGAGGTGGGGGTGGCGGTGGAGGCATGTGGGGCTGATTGTTGATATTGCCAGCCTGCAGCTGTCCCATAGTCTGTATCATGGTCTGCATGAGCTGGTTTTGCATGGCCAATAGCTGCTCGATGTTGATAGCTCCCTGAGTAGATCCTTGCCCATTGTTGTTCTGAGGCACTCCATTGTTCTCCTCTTCATCATTGCCATCCCTCTAGTTACGAGTCCTCACCATCTGAAGAAAAGCAGTAGGTAAGAATTAGAAAATGTCCCCAACTATATGCATCAAGGGATATGAAACTAAACAACTAGCTACACTAGCCTAGGTGGACATGGCAATGCTAAAGCATCCCAAAATCCTCTATTAAGCACACAAGCAAGCAATATATATAGCAAACAGCACACCAAGCAAACACATCGATTCCTGAGTGCTCCTATGTGCTCTAAAGTGTCCATTCTATCTAGGTTGCATCCTACGGTCAACCTGTGGCTCTGATACCAATCTGTGATGCCCGGTTCCGAAAATGAACCAAGCTAACGCATATGTGTGCCCAGGATGTTCATCACACATACACGAGAGCAATCACAAAAGAGTATACAGAAAATTACCACAAGACAAGATTAATTAACCAAATTTTATTACACGAACCAGACTATCCTCAAATACAAGCTCTAATAATTGTTAATGACAAGTTCAGCTAATGCAGCGGAAATAAACTAATTAAGCAACTATGCAGCATAAGCAATAGGGTATATATGCGCAGCTCCAATCAACACCACAGGCAAAGCTGACGGTAGACACGGCCTAGGACTCCGCATTATCGCCATTAAAATCCCAGTCCTGACCTGCAACTGTTGGGGGGGGGGGGGGGAATTGCAAGAGTGAGTACATGTCGTACTCAGCAAGTGTGGAAAGTATGACATGTGGCTGATTCAAATGACGACAATAATAATGGTAAAGTGCTGAAAAGTACATTAAAACATTTGAAAAGCAATATAGTATAAGTATGTGAAGTAATCCCAACATAATCATGAGTAATACCATAATACCAAACTGAATTCATTACCATCATCAATAAGTCCAGATTTCACCATTGCCAATAACCATATTCAATACCAGAGATTAATCCATAACCATCCATAACCATTACCAAACCATAACCATCCCAAATTCCAATTTCCCTCTAATCATGGAAGTTGTCCAGGTGCTCATAACCGGGAGCATGGCTATCATGATAGTTTTAGTTAACTCTGCGGAGTTTGTACCTTTTTACCCACGTGTTCGTGATTTCATCACCCTTCGGCGACTAAGAACCTCCCTTATGCCCATGACCCGTCGGTCACATTACACACTTCCGTTGGTGTGTGGCCAAGAGGTCACAAAATAGCCTTTACAAAGGGATTACTAGCCTATTTAGACCCCACTGAGGTTTCACTGGTGGCGATGTCTCCCGCAGAGCACATCTTCAACCAAGGGCCCCCTCTTGAGCCATTCGGATCCCAGGGTAGTCCCACCAATCATCAACAAACCCAATCCGACTACCCCTTCCCCGAGCATCCACAATGGTCCAAACAGCACTAGCAAAGCCCTAATTAATCAGCTACGCCGCACCCATACTTGGCCTCGTGGTGGCACTGTAGTCCTGGCTTATTCTCGCATGAACCGGTCCTTAGATCTAAAGCAAGCAAACCACCATAACATCCAACCCATCCACACACCAGGGTTGCTTAGATCATCCATTACCATACCATGTTTAACCAGTTCATGTTAACCATAATCTCATCCAGGCATAATTAAATTGAGTGATATAGTTATTTCCCATCCCAGTTGATTAAGCGAAGCAAAAAGGTAAAAACCTTTCCCGACTCTCTACCATAAATTCCAGGTGACAAGGGTGGTTTAGCAAATCTAGTAAACTTCCTACCATAGGATTTCCCATCAATTTGACACAAGCATGCAGTTTTGCAAACAAAACATTTATTTTAAAAACAGGATCAATATGCTTCAAGGACACTTGCCTTGCTCTTGCTGTTGATTAGGGTCAAAGCCTTCAAACTCTTGATGTTGTAGATCCTCCGTGGCACTCTCTAGCGCAAATCCGTCTAATCCACACAATAAACATACAAAACAAGAAACACAATCAAAGAGTGCACAAATATTACTCAATATGACATGACATGCATGATTGATGCAATGCAAGGTAGAACTTGTTACTAGATTACTTTTAATGATCACTAACTAGCTCTAATAGTTTTTAACAAGTTTATACAGGTTTGGGGTCGATTAGATCAAATTTTAGAATTAATTCAACACAATTTAACCAGAAAGATCGGACTAGTCCGCTAGGGACCGATCAAGTCCGCACTCTGCGAGATTAGCAGATTAGGGTTTTCTAGATCGACGTGAATTTGGAGATTAGGGGTTGAATGCACGAAAGGAAAAGATAATAGAAGGTATACCAGGTGTTTAGAACTCCAATGAACCAAGAAACTTGGAGGTAACACTTGGATCTTGATGATCTAGGGTTGGTGATGAACTTGGAGATGAATTGGTCGTGAAGAACGAAATTGGGTGGAGATCTTGATCCTCCTTCATTTCCTCCTCTTCTTCCTCTTGCTTGGGATCCTCTCCTCCCTCCTTGATGGTGGCTCCCCACGAACTAGGGTTTAGGTGGGTGGAAAAGTGGCAAATAGATGTCCAACCAAGGGGTGGGGTTGTTTATATAGACGTGGAGGCTACGGTTAGATGGATTTCGAGTTTAGGATGAGTAGAGGCCGGTTTAGAGTCCCACATGGGCTCTAAAAGAGTTGGGCACGACGTCCCTAGGCCCACTTGACGTGAAACCCAAGAAACAAGTCGTAAAACAAAAGGTCAATCTCGGAGTCACGAAATATCGGACAAGTCCAGACAGGACCGGACTAGTCCGAAGTCGTCCAGAGAGAAAATCGGACAAGTCTGGCCTAAAATCGGACAAGTCCGATCTTAGTCAGAAAGGAAAACGGACAAGTCCGCTGGAACACCGGACTAGTCCGGAAAAGTCCAGGGACTTAGCAAATTTTCAAGGATTCGTGGAACATCGGACTAGTCCGCAGAAGATCGGACAAGTCCGAAGTTTTCCAGGGGCAAATATCGGACTAATCCGCAGCAAAAACGGACAAGTCCGTTTTTAGACAGAGAGAAATCGGACTAGTCCTCAGCGAAACCGGACTAGTCCGCACTTTCCTACATTTTTAAGTGCGGTTTTGTTCCAAATCAATTTTAAACTTGTTCCTCTTGTTATGGGTTAATGTTAAACATGTATATGAGTGTATGCAAGGCATGATGCATGAAAATGAGGGTGTTACATGGATCCTCCTCAATACTGGTGTATACTCCTTCGGCAACCCCTAGTATGCTTCCGAGGTAGAGGGATCATAAGTTGGACCTGCAGAGGGCATCTTCAGTTCAGTATGGGCTTCGACACGCATGATCGCCCAATTGTCCCTCTAGGTTCCACCTGCCCCCTTTGGGCGAAGGTATGTAGAGTCAGAAGGTCTTGTCCAGGTGCCGAAAGTAGTAGGCACCCACCTGGGTTGTTTCGCTCTTCCTGGTGGTCTTCATCACGAAGAAGAACCAGAACATATACACCGTTGGCTTGCAGCCCACGACCACCTCACAGAAGTGGACGAACACTGCCATCACGGTGATGGAGTTCGGCGGCAGGTGGTGATGTTGCAACCCATACTCCTCTAGCACTGCGAAGAAGAACCTCGACAGTGGAAGCCCAAGCCCCGCAGACACGTAGGCGACGAAGAGGACAGTCTCATATTCATGCAAGTCTTCGAGAGCAGAAGATCCATAGCGGATCATCCACGCAACCTCCGCCGCCAACCAGCCAAGCAGTCGCCACATCGACAACAGGTCATCGGCCGACCGAAGGTGAGACGGAGGTAGTAGGGAGTCCATGGGAACAAATGAAGGAGAGAGATTTGGCTAAAGTATGAAGGCTCAGGCATTCGAGGAAGAAGACAGAAACTTAAGTTGCGGGGTGAAAGTAAGGAAGGAACCGTTCCCTCTAAAGGTTTCCTTTTTTACCACCCCCGTGATGTCTGAGTACCTCAGGCAAAGGATCGGCCCACACCACTTAAGCACACGGCACCCATGACGATGGGCCCTACGCCCCCTGATAGAAGCACTGGGCCAGGCCATCAGCCACCCGAAAAATAGCTGAAGTGGCTCCCGTAAAGGTGGAGAGAATGAAAGTGCTATGGCCACATCAGGAACCGTCGCAGTGAAAGGCACTTCAGAAGGCAAAGATACGATAGCGAGTGAAGATCCCGTTGCCATAACCTCTCAACTTGATATAGACGCGTGGCGACGTTGGCAGAAGCGCCCACCGCTTTGGCTGTCCAAGATAGAATTCAAAGCATAGTGCGGGAACATATGGAAAGGGCTCCACTTTAGGGCTCTTCACCATGCCCCAAGGTGGACCCAGGGGCCACTGTCGGTACCCTGCAGATGGGGTACCCTCGCACACAGGATGAAGACATTGAAGCACGTCCGGAGTCGCCATGTGTCTAGTAGGCGCCAAGGCCTTTGCCTCCCTCAAGATCGAGCTGCGGCGCTGCCCTTTAATCCTTGAAGATGGGACTTGGCCCCTCCGCTGTGACGGGCTCCCGAGACGGAACGTGTAGGGAGCGCCTCGGAACAGCCACGTGGCACGGGGAGCAAGGACCAGCACCCCCCAAGGGAAAGGACCTAGAGCTGCCACATCCCCTGACGAGCCCCGGAGCTGCCGCGGGTCACGAAGGACCAGGTCTGACCTCCTGGCGAAGAACAGCCCCAACGCTGCCACATGTCCCACGGCTCACATCAGACGGTATGATACGGAGACAAGGGATGGAGCGCCCTGCATTGAAGACGTGCACCCACCTCCGGTGCCAAACGCAGAGCACACCAGCGGTCAGAGACAACTATGACCAATCGCGTCACAATGAAGGCGCCGCAAGTCTATCCCACTTGGCCAAGTGGGTAGCTTGTGACAACAAGATAGGTCGACGGGACACCTTCTGCCTTAGCAGCAGCGCATGGGCTACTGACAAGAGAGGAGGCTAGACGGCGAGTCATTACCACCTCGGTCAAACAAGCTTGTGCAAGAAGCCAGAGACCTTTAGGATAAGATCTCCATGGGACCACCTGTCAGGCCCCAGGACCCCACTTGTAAGGCATCCGACCTTGTCTATAAAAGGCTCGAACCACCACCGTTACAAAGGACCAAACAAAAAACATCACACACGCATACACACATACTAGCAATACCATCCACTGTGGAGTAGGGTGTTACGCTCCTTGCGGCCTGAACCACGTAAAAACCACTGTCTCATATTTCCATCCACAAAAACACTTGATTGAGGCCTAAGCCCCACCGAACAAAGAACCTCCGCGGGCTGCTACTTAGCAGATCCTGGGAAAGTGTCGCTCTAACACTTCGACAGTATGACTCGTGTATCTTTTCTTATATTTGTGACTTTATGCATAATAAAGATATTATCTTTAGTCTTTTTTATACATATACTTGGATGAAGCCTTTCTTGTTTGATTGTGGATTCCATCTATGTGGTAGGTATAGTCTTTATGATCATGTCCTATGGTCACTATACTATCATCATAAACACTATAAACCCCCACTATAGTCTAGTTAGCAATGATATGATCATGTTAATATGAATGACCTATGATATGTTTCAACTTTGGTTCAATGATGTTTAGGTTAGTCATTTGTAGGACTGAAGAGCACGTGAAAACCTACCAGAGGGGGGTGAATGGTAGATTTAAAACTTTTTCCGAGGAATAAAAAAAACCCTCGGTAGAAAATGAATCTGTTTGTGTGTGGGACCAATCTAAACGTGATAAATCGTGATAAAACCAGTATATATTTTGGATAATCAAGTCATGAAGACACGACAAAAAGAATCATGAAAAACCATCGAGAAAAACTCAAATTATGATCGAAAGATTTAATGAAGGTCTATCTGTTCTACCTGAGAAAAACCAGATCTACAACACTGTAATGAAACTTGTGTAGATTCAAAACCAGAAATCCAATGACCGTGAAATTTTCACAGATGATAGATAATAATGTAGTGAAGACAACCCAAAGAGAATCACGTCAATTGGATCAGTAGAACTCGAGTTATGACAAAACCACCAAAGCAAGGTAGTGTTGTATAGAAACTCGACGAGAAAGACTTGATGGAAACAAGTTGGACGAACAAGGCCCAAAAGTTCTTTTAAACTACTAATTGTATTGATCAAACCACAAGAGAAACAGCCCCTAAGTCATGCACCACGAGCTCTGGCCTCCCTTGCTTATATAACCAACCCTTAGGCCAACCTAATCCTAACTAGGACTCAAATCCTACTCAGATTCAACCGAAACATTCCATAACTGCTCAAGACTCTTCCATACACAGATAGAAGCAATCATAAGACTTCGAAACACCTTAGGAACATATCCCACATTCCTAAAACAACCCAACTTTGTGACCTTCACGAAATACTATCATAACCAACTCAATCTTTCCATATTTGAGTCAAACCCGACTCAGCCGCAGCCAGAGTCCATAACCTAGTCGGTTGGACCTTTCCGACCAATTCTTTACGTCCGCTTCTCTTCATTATGCCTTGGAACCATGTTGCCACGTCCATACACTCCTTGCAAATGTGAAAACATCTTCCAACAACATCCACGATACCTTCATATGCATTGTTCTTGATTCAATCATGATGCGCGACCTCCCGATCAACTCAACCACAATTCCTCCTGAAGTTGGTTGTTGAACCTCATCTTCTCCCTAAGACTAGTTCAATGCATACCGTCACCAGCCATGTCTTGATCTCAAGCGACACCTGTACATGAATAAACAACCAATACTTCCGAGCACAAGTCCTCGACTTGACTCTCGTTAGTTCTAATAACCACAACACCTTACGTGAGCACCTCACATTAGCATGTTGCAAACCATAGCAAAACAATATCAATCATAACCACCAAAACACACCAAAAACTTAGTAAAATAATACAAAGCAAACTTTCCAAAGATGTAAAGCATGTTCGAATCATTGCAAGTTAAAAGAAGAACCACTGCGATCAAGCTCCTGTCCTTGCCAAAGCTAACTGGACCTTGAGTTGGAGCTTACCAAAGCTAGCAAGACCTAGCGCTGGAGCTTACCAAAGCTAGCTGGACCTAGCGCCGGAGCTAACCAAAGCTCGTCGAACCTAGCGCCTGAGCTTATCAAAGCTAGTCGGACCTAGCCAGAATAAGTCAGACCTAGACAAAGAAGTTGGACCTTATGTCGGACCTTGTTAGAACTACCCAAAACAAGTCGAACCTATTGTCAGACTTTGCTGGAGCTTGGACCTATAGTCGGACCTTGTTGAAAAAGGTGTTTTGGTGATATTCAAAACTTTTATCTCCATAGCCAATGTATTCAGCACACACATGTCTCACAATCCCCCCCTTGATGAATGCATTGGCAACACCGCTTAGAATCCGAACATTAGATTATTCACATGAAAAGTTTTAAAAACAAAATTCTCCCCCCGATACATATTTCTCCCCCTTTGTAAATCAGAAATAGAACGAGAAGGGAACAAAAATTCTCTCCCTGAGAAGAATCGTGCCAAAACACTTGTGAACGTGTGCAATGTGTGAGCAATTTCTCCCCCCTTTGACAATGTATTCAGCAAGGTTCAAAAGAGAAATTTTAATTTGTTATTATCATATTGCAACACATACATATAAAACAAAGCTCATCCAAGTCATACTATCAAGTAACTTACACTATCACATCAATGAGATACATAAAGTAGTGTAAGCCATGCTAGAGATCAAGTGTAATTTTTAATTTAAGCAATTCATGTTCTCACAAACTTAACTATTTCAAAACCTGAAAGCATGACACTTGTTTCTGCATTTTTATTATTTTTCAAAGCACAAATTTAGATCATACGACATTTGCAAGAGATTATATGTCGCATCTGCCTTATTATAACCAACCAAGCAAAGCCTATATCATTTGACAATCAGAAGATTAAGGACATGGTTTTAGTCATACATAACTTCTTCGAAGTTCATATCCAAGTGCAATGATAAGCCATCTCAAAATAAGAAGTGTGATGCGTGCATATTCTCTTGATCTTTTCTCATTCATTTTTTATTTGATCATAAAAACTCAACATGTTAGTTGATTACTTGATTAATTATTTATAATTAAAAGCACTTGTGATCATGCAACAAGTTCAAAACAGCAAGAAAGTTCGATCATGACCAGATTTAGAGTAAGTAATTATTCCAATTACTAGTCATGGCAAAAACAACAAAATGTATAATACGAGTAATGTAGTAAGAACTTTCAGCATGTAAAAGGAATCACAATGTAATATATGTATGAAATACAATGCTCATATTATTTTAATTTTAGATTCACACATAGACTTCCCAAGTTTCAGAACTCTGCCTCCATTTAAGCCATGAGGATGCATAACCCCTATTTCACTACGAATAAAACAAAAACGAGAAAATCCAAAGGTTTTGTGAAAATGTCAGCCAATTGTAGTTCGGTATCTACATGGTGAAGTACAATGTTCCTTTTTTAACCATTACCACGGAGAAAGTGATACCTAATGTCAATGTTCTTTGTTCTAGAATGTTGCACAGGGTTTTTAGCAATGCAAATAGCACTAGTGTTGTCACAAAACAATGGAACACTATCTAGATCAACCCCATAGTCCTTAAGAGTTTGAACAATCCAAAGAATTTGTGAGCAAGCGCTAGCAGTAGCTACATATTCAGATTTGGCTATGGATTGTTGTAAAAGCCCAAATTTCCAAAATTCAAAGTTCAGTTAGGACAAAATTTTTTGATGTAAAAAAAAATTAAAAAGGAATTGAGAAAAACAAATTCATTCAAACTCCAAATGAGGGAATTCAAAAAAAAAATAAACTTAGCTACTGTTTAAATGAAGTTAACATGAAGATTTGAGTTTACCAATGGATTCCAAATATTCCAAATAGCATCCCTGCAAAGTTCCATAATTTTTGAAGCAAGTTTGCTATTTACTTCAATAGCTACATTGAATTCAACTCAAATTAAAATTCAAGTTTGAATTTAAATGGAACATTGTAAAATCAACTATGGGAATTCAAAATCAAATTATATATGATTAATACAGCCATCCCACAAATATCTAGCAAATTTTGAAATAAATTAGGTGGCAGAATTGATGGGGCAAGGATGAAGATAAGGTGGGACCCACTTGTCATCCAAAGCAAAGTGCTGTTTTGGCTCTCCAAGTGACACCATATTGCATGCAAAGTCCAGGCAGCTGCTTGCACTGTTGTGGCCAACTCCAGCTACCCCCAGCTCGCCCGGGTCTCCTATTTAACCCCCGCTCCATGCCCCTGGCTTGCTCTTCCTTCACCTTGAAGTTTCCAGCACCATTTTCACTTCTCTGCCGATTCCTTCTCTGTTCAGCCGGTTTGCAGCAAAGGTACTCCGTGTTAAGCGCTTTTCTTTGCCTCTCCTCACTCCCCAACCTCTTGCGCAGCTTTGTGATCAAGTTCTTGCACAGCTAGGCCATCCCCGAAGCTGTTAATTTCAAAACCGAGACCGCTGGAAATCTCCCCTGTTTTGCCGCGCCTCTGCTCATCGTCAACCCGATGATACAGCCATCATCTCGCCTCAATCCTAGATGGAAAAAGGTTCGCCTACTCATGTTCTAGCTGCTCGTAAAGTTTCAGCCCATGCCATGCCTCCTAGCCCCCGTATTTGCTTTTCTTCCAACGAACTTTGGTTATGAGTGGAGTTGCTTGGCGCATACAATTCCTGTTATACAGTTGATAATTCCTTGTGCACTTGTGCTATGTTGTTCTATATGGCCAGGCGCATCACCTCGAAGAAAATCCATCAAGTTTCATCAAGTATTCACTCTGGCATACAATTTTTCCCTAACCGCCGGTCTGTCCTTCCTCGGTCCATCGGTGCTACCATTGTCCAAGCCATTTCTCTCCTTCCTATGGCCAGATTCTTGTTCCCCATGATTCCATGAATCTTCCCGAGGTCTTCCCGATCAGTTTCACACACCGTAGGGCTCGGCCAACATGGCCGAAACCCTAATCGCCGCCGCTGCCGTCGTGCGAGCCTTCCCGGCCATCCCCGCCGTGCGCTGACCCCACCGGCATGCTCAGCACCTCGAAATAGGGTTAGGCAGCGAGTTTGGCGAGGAGACATGCCGTGGATTGATGGGCGGCGAGAGCTCCGGCGAGGCGCCGCCGCGGTCGCGCACCTGGCTGGAGGTAGACGACGACCCCGTGGGGCCCCGTCGTCAGTGGAAGCGCAGCGCGCGCCCGGATCAGCTGTGGCTCGGGGATCTTTTGTGACCACACGTTTAACCCAGTAACCCTCCGTGTTGCCGCCCAGCGATTGGTCCATTTTATAACCATGGACCCCCCCTGGATTATTTAAACTTTTCCATTTAAACTTAATTCCATATTTTGCCCCAACTTGGAGAATCCATAACTCCTAGTATAATTGTCCGAAAATTCCCAAATAAATGTTGCTAGAACCAGCATGAAGAATACTTTCCATTGGTGCACTTGTATTTGTATGTAAGTCCATATGAATTTCTCCATAATTCAAATAAGCAAAATGCTTATAGAATTAATTCCTATAGTTCTGATCTTTGGAAAAATACCAAACATTTCCAGAACCTTCAATTGAATATCCTTGAACTCCAGTAAAAATTTCAGGGTCACTAGACTTCATTTACATGGTCTGATCACCTGTGTAATCTTTATGCACATAAAAATAGCCAAATTCATTTAGAAATTGTACAGAAACTTGTGCAAACTTCTAAATTGAATAACTCTCAGTATAAAGCTTCAAAATTTGTCACACAAATTTTTTTGGTTTGCTCTTTATCCACACTCACCATAACTGCAACCCAATCTTCATGAAAGTCCCTAGATTTTCCTGTAGAGCCCTTTAAAGCAAAATCATGGCTGATTTTTATCTGATAATTCACTTCATAGAAAACTGTGAAATTTTTCCAAAATATTCTTTAGTATGTTTATTAATTCCTGTAAAAATGTCATCTTCATTGGACTTCAATAACCTAGTTCAATCTGGAGATTTTCCTAACAGGTCATAGAATGCCCAAAAACATCAGAATTATTTCAGAAATTTTTTCAAACTTCTAAATTCAATATCTCCCAATAGGAAGCTTAGCAATTTATGAAACAAATTTTCCTAGAACCAGTGAGAACCCCTCTGTATGATACAACATCTGGTAGCCATGATAGAAATCCAGAATTACAAAGCTTTTACTTGTTGGAATTTTATAGACAACAAGCTTCCTTGAACATCTCCAATTTTTGGTCCAGATCTTCAACATAGTACCTAATGTCCCCGGTAAAATTTCCAGAACCATTAAGCTTAAATTCATGTACTTAACTGTCTTTCCTTTGAACTATAATATAATACCGGTATTGATTAACTTGCATGCATATCGATGAGTTGCCGAGCTCAAGTGGATCCCGGAGCTACTTGAAGTCATCCCTCTGGAGATTAACTTTGACACCGTCTCGCAACCAGGCAAGCCCCAGTTTGCATTTAAGCGCTATTACAAAATTTTGATTTGTATCACCTATGTCTAGGGTGAGTATTGTGCATTAGGGCTAAGGTGATTGAAAATCCACTTGCATGACCAGATCAACCCACGGAGTATTTGGATAGTTGTCAAGTCATCGTGTAGACTATGCTATGCTAAATGTTGTATAGGATTTGGTAGAAGTCGAGTAGTTGGAATCTGCTCGCATGGCTAGGAACTTTTTCACACGGTATTGGTTCAAAGAGAATGAAGTAGTAATCTGAAAATGAGACCGGGCAGGGGCGTAGGATGCAGCAAGATTTGGTCTTGGGTGTGTAGCCCTGCCTGTGTTGGTTAAGGACCGATCCGTATGCCGCCCTGCTGAGCAAGTTTGAACTGTACCGAAGTCATACTGGATATATGGGATCCAGGAAACCGATGTACCTTGGGAAGCTTTTGTTGAGACTTTTTTGATCGCCTCGGGCTTTCGGCCGCAGCACAGTAGACGAAAACTTGCTCACGACATCTTCACAGTGGAAGGGTGCACCGTGAGTGGGGATACTGTCCTAGACGATTGAATCGATTCAACTTGGGCGGAACATGAGAAAGGTGGCTGCATACAACGTACGTGGAGTGCACCGATGTGACTTCCAGTATGGGCATACGTGTCATGTTTTCCGGGCATCATTGATTCGAATCACCGTCCCTCGCGAATATGAGTACCACTTGTTCACTGAGTTGTGACGTTGCAAAATACTTGCACTTGAGATGAGAATTACTTGCTGCTGTTATGAACATTATATTATCATGGTATTGCTATGTTGTATGTATTAGTATAGGGCTCACTAAATTCAATTTCCACCTTGGGCATGCAGCATCGTGATGAAGCGTTTCTTGTTTGATTGTGAACTTACGGTGTTGCACCACACAAGGTTTAAGCTGCTGATATAAATCTGAAAATAAGGACCCACATTTAGGCGAGTCCATTATGCAAATTTGTCATCCTATGTTTATGTCCTTACCCTCATGTAGAGTCTCATGTTTAGGTGAGACGGTTAAGTCTTGTTGAGCCTTCGTGCTCACGGTTGCTATATAAGTTGTTTTGCAGGTACTAACCTCTATGCTTATTATTATGGTTGTCCGATGAGACTCGGGACTCTCCGATTAATATACTCATGTGGGAATCATGCCGCTGCTGTTTGGTTTTCGTGGCTAGTGAGGAGCGTCCGTGGGCTGGACGGCGTCTCTTTTGCTTATTAGACTGGAGTACGAGAGTTGTAATCTTATCTTCCGCTGTACTTTATTTTTATAAACTAGTTGTAAACTGAATATCTTGGTAAATTTCAGCAAATGATTTATGTAATACGCATTCCTTTACATGTGTCCTGTTGGGTGTCGTATCGCACGGCACCACCCAATGCGATTCCTGGAAAGTATGGACTCCTAACCCCACAGACGTGGTATTAGAGCCGCATTGGGAATAGCACGCTTATAATGGATCGTATTACAAGAAAAACATAGGATACGGTGAGGATACGATACTAGGCCCACATAAGGACTATATTAGCATAAGTTATTAAGGTGGCAAAACTAACTTATATGTTATTATATTCTATAACGATGCTCTGACGTCAGGTAAGAGGTAAGGTACGCCACTGCAAGCGGATCAATTGCGGTAAGCTCACCATGCGAGAGGTAGCATGGAAATCTTTCCGTGGCTTTGCATGGAAGAGTCAATATGAGTCTCTGAACATTTCCATGTTTCTGAGAACATATGACACGTTGTACCCCAGCGTGCTTCAAAGTTAGTGGGAGCCCCCATCGGGTGGGACATAACCCGATGCGCCTCCTACTAGTGCAGCACTATGCAAAGACGTCGGACCCCATCGGGTGGTAGAAAACCCGGTCATGTACCTCGAGACGTGGCTTAACTCGGGGCGGCCCGTATGTTTTTACTTTAATATATATTATTGTGAACTGTTCGCCCGTGCGGGCTGTGTCGTACGACACCATATGGTTGATCAATATTTTGTGTGTAGTGACAGGTACACTGACCACATGATCGTATTGCGTTCAGAAATCATTTGCGAGTGAACGTCATTAAGGCCACATTGAGACGTATGTCGGAATACCGGCTAAGAATTTTTTTCTTTGAGAGGCACGTAGTACCGACATATATTCCATTGATGCATTAACAACTTTTCTTTAAAATGGAACTGAGAAGATGTAAAACTACTTATATTGGCTATCGAGCTCTGAGTTTGAACTAAGTTTTCAAAACAACCCTTCTCTGACCAGGATCCGCCTGTGCGTGAAAGGAGGGGTTACTCCTCAGGCAGTGTTTTGCAACCTCCTGACCAACAGGTGGGCTCCGCTGAAGAAGAAGGAGAAGCTTGCTTGGGCCCTCAATAGTATGCTGGACGATGACCGGATCGAGACCGGTTTGAAGTCCAACATGGAGGGTGCAACTTTGGAGTTCCACCTCAAGAAGTTCCAGCACGGCATCGACGTCGAGGGTGACGACTTGGCTCTGCTGGCAGCTTTCCTCCCTCTGAACATGGAGGCAGAGTTCAGCAGGGAGCTCTGGCGGATGATGTTGGTGCTTGACGACCTTGGTGTTGTTGAGAGGCGTTCGACCATCGGGTTGGTGATCTCTGAAGTTCCTGAAGGCGGCTCCGTTCCCGCCCCTAAGCTAAGAACCGAAGTCGTAGGCAATGGCAAGGAGTTGGCCGAGCCCATGAGCCGTAAGAGGAAGCTGAAGCATGCTGACGGAAGGTCCGTCAGGCCTGCTTCTTCCGCGGCAGCTCCTTCTCCCCGGAGGGGGAAGGTCTTCAACAGCGGCATCTAGTCCAGTAGCGGCATCTTCCCGGGGTTCTAGCTCCAGCCATTTGACTCCAGTACGAGGGCCAACTGAGGGATCTGGGTATGGAGGTCCTTCTCGGTCGAGGGGGGCCTCGACCAGGGGAACGCCAATAGCAGCAGCAAGCTCCGGGGGACCCTCCAGTACTACCACGCCAGTGGCGACTGGGGCTAGTCTGGAGCGTCCGTAGAAGAGGTTCCGTGCTAACTGGTGCGGAAGCCTTCCGAGGTAATTTTTGATTTTTTACCTCAGTCAGTTGTTTTATTGTTATAACTGTATTTTGAGTTTCTTCGTCCTTCATTGACAGAGTGCCTAAGAAAAGGGCTGAAGCTCCAGTCCCTGCAGCAGCGGTTGAGGTTGTGCAGGCTGAAGCTCCGGCTCCAATTCCAGTGCCGCCCCAAGAGGTGGCTGAGGTTGCGGCAACCCCGGCGCTGGCTGTCGTGGTCTTAGACCTCGACTCATCCCCAGAAGCTCCCGTGGTAGCGCCGGACCACGGGAATGAAGATGTACCAGCGGCACCAGCCCCGGAGGTTGAAGCTCCGGGCTTGGATGCTGAGATGTTGGATGCTCTGGCCGTAGAACCGGAGGTAGCTGCGATTCCGGCCCAAGATCCGGATGTTATTGAAGCCCCGGCAGTCGAGCCAGTGGTTGATGAGGTCCCGGCAGTGGAGTCGGGTGTTGATGAAGCTCCGGCACTTGAGCCGGTTGTCATGGAAGCTCCAGGGGTAGAGCTGGTTGCTGCAGAAGTTCCAGCTGTAGAGCCGGCCGTTGAAGAGGTTTTGGCGTCCGAGCCAATTGCTGTGGAGGTGTCAGCGCCTGAGCCCACGATGGTCGAAATGCCAGCACCTAAGCCAGCGGCGGAGGAGGCACCAGCACTGGAGCCAGAAGTAGCTTCTGCTCCGACCGAACCTTCAACACCTGCTCCGGAAGTGGTGATCCCGGAGGTGCTCGCTGCTGAGCCAGGGTGCCAAGATGAAGCTACTGGCGCCCCGCCTGAGGGGCCAATTGTTAATAACCTGGTGGCGGGACCTTCGGAGTCAATTTTGGAGGTCGAAACTTCTACTGCAAGTACTTCCTCGGCGATGGTTGAGGCTATCGCGTAGGATGGCCCTAGTGCCGTGGAAGCTCAGGGGACCGCTCTTGTAGAGGGGGACCCAATTTTTGTCGCTGAAGATCCGTTGGATCCAACATAGAGGACCCCGGCAGGTCCGGACCTGATCCCTCTATCGTTGTATATTGACAACGCCTGCTCCAGTCTTCGCCAGGTCCAGCTGGCGTTCTACCACGACAGCAAGGCCCTCGAGGAGGAGTGCCAAACCCTTAGGAGGTGGCGCAACCGACTCCATTTTGAGACCAAGCTGGCGCAGTCGAGGCTGGCCGATGATAAGGAGTGGGTGCAGAGGGAGAAGGTCCGCCTAGAGTACTGGGGTAAGCTATTGGATGAGAGGGAAAGCATGACGCGATCCCTTGACAACCAGTCCCAGGCCATCTACGAGTAGGCCAAAGCTGCTAATAGCACAGCGGATGATCGCCAGGAGAGGCTCGCCGCCATCCACGATAGTCCCGTCCAGCGCCAGGAGGCTCTTGAAGCACGGGAGAGAAAGCTCGAAGGTGAAGAGCAAAAACTCCTGGAGCTGCAGGACGACCTCATGAAGAGGGAGGAAGAGCTTGTCCAAAAGACAGCTCTGGCTGACAAGAGCCTCGAAGAACGCATTAAGAAATTGGAGGAGCGTTGCGAGGAGGAGGAGAAGAAGGCCTGGGAGCGAGGGCAAGATCTCTACAAGCAGGAGAATGCCATCGCCGCCAGGGAGAAGAAAGTGTGGGGCCGATAGAAAGATTTGGTCAACCGCCAGAATGAGATCGACCTCCGGGAGGAAGAGCTCAGCAAACTCGAAAGGCAGGTTGCTGAAAAGATTCAGCAGAATGTCAAAGAGGTGGAGCATCTTGCTCGGGAGGGCTCGGAGCTTGCGGCGGCCAAAAGATCCTTGGAGGAGATGCGAAGCGCAAGGGTTGCGGAGTCCCAACAAGTTTGGGACTTCCTGGGCAAGGCCAACGACGTACTGACCCCAATGGGCTTCAGTCCCGCGCATCTGGATGATTCGAAGCCGGAGCTGGACCAGGCGTTGGAGGCGCTGAGTTCAGTAGGAAACAAGCTCACCAAGATGGGCGATTTCATTGCGGACCAGCTGGAAACTGAGGTACATACCATGGTGAAGAACGTCGTAGAGTTCGAGCTGACGGTCTACACCAGCCGGGACCCTCGATTCCCTCTGGACCCGGTGCTTAAAGGCCCCATCGAAGGAGAGGGTGAAGCCGCCCAAGCCAGCGTGTCAGAGGTGGCCCAGAAGGTCGCCCAGTTCTTCCATACGGTCTAGGACCATCTCTCTGTAGCTCCCCCTTGTATTCCCTCTTCTTCTTCTCTAATTTTGTAATCTCTTGTCTCCAGATGAATGAAATCCAAATTTTTTTATGAATTTCATTTTTTGTCTTCAACACCTTTGTCTCACACTTGGCCCCCTGGTAGATGTACACAATTTGATTGTGAACATTTACCAAGAGGATGTAACAGTTGTCGAAGACTTGCATGCTTCGAACATGTATAATGTAGGTCTGAAGTCTTCGATAGTGTAGGCCCCCTGAGGTTGTCAGAGCTTAGTGGCTCCAGCATTGACCATTGTCGGAGCTTAGTAGCTCCGGCGGTAGTCTCCATCAATGCGTAAAGCATCGATGGTTAGCCCTCTCGGGTGTTGGAGCTTGGTAGCTCCGGTAGTGACCTCTGTCAACACATGGTGTGTCAACGTCAGACTCCACTTTAGAGTCTTTCCACCATCTTCATGTTGACGGCATGCCCCCTAGCTTCACCGGAGATGAGTAGCTCTAGCGATGCTCGATGTCAATGTTTGAACATCGACCACAAGCCGCCTAGAGGATGTCGGAGCTTTGGCAGCTCCGGCTTCATTCACCATCATCATGAAATATTTATTTTTCATGCACACTAAAGTCAAGAAAAACAGTAAAATTCATTTCCTATCTATAACTTCACTGCGGCTTACTATTCCCGAGAAAGTTTTAGGTCGAACACAATTCCAAATACAATCAACAGTGCCGTCTTGTTTTCTTCAGGTCCGATCGTTTCTGGACTCGCCTTACTTTGGCCTGCCGGGGTATAGGTAGAGTGGCGTACTTAGGGTGCATGACCAGGCTAAGTCGATAGCACACTCCGGCCCTAGATTGTCTTGGCGGCATTCAGACGAGTAGACCATCAACAATGTTTGAACCCGGAAGGATAGACAATGCAACTCAAATTGTACATGAACTGATCGAGCTAAAGTTTGTTAAGAACTGCACAACTTTGTTATAGACAAGAAAGAGAAAAATAAAAAATATTGGGTATGTACAAAGTAAATGCACGTGGAGTCTCTTTTCACACAATGATGTCTTTCATTATAGGTCCGGGGTACAGGGGAAACAAGTACACTCTTAGGGTACGGAACCAGGCTAAGTGTGTTTCGTTTCTCGTTTGACCCAAGGTAGCTAGCTACACTTTTAGTTTTGAGACTATGACAAGTGTTGCATAGACGTTGCGGACCTATCGGGGTAGGTCCGGATGCCCTCCCGGAGGAGCTACCCGACTCTGTACAATGACTCTATAACATACATCACATGTAATTACAGACTCACCTCTGTGATATTAAGCGTAGAACTTACGGAGGTGCTCAATGTTCCAAGGATTTGGGAGAGGTGTCCCAACCTCAGTTGCCAAGCGAATGCATCCGGGACGGGATACTTTGATCACTCAGAAGGGTCCCTCCAAGTTGGGGGGGAGTTTATTTAACCCTTCTCTGGATTGTATTCTCCATAGCACCAGATCACCTTCCTCGAGCAGTCGGCTGTGAACATGCCTTTGGTGATAGCGCCGAAGAGCTTGGCTGTATCGGGCATTCCGAACAGCTGCTCGGCACCTTCCCTTGTCAAGGGGGTCAAGGTCTTCACGCCGGAGCTGGTCCTGCGTGGCTTCGTCGAAGGTCTGGATCCGGAGCGACCCAAAGGTGATTTTTGGAGGACGGATTGCTTCAGCTCCGTACACCAGGAAGAAGGGTGTCTCTCTAGTTGACCGGTTTGGACTTGTCTTGTTGGCCCATAGAGTGGGCGGAAGCTCTTCGATCCAGTTGGCTCCATGTTTTTTCAGGTGCTCATATGTGCGCGTCTTGAGTCCTTTCAGGATTTCTGCATTTGCTCTCTCGGTTTGGCCATTGCTTGCCGGGTGAGCTATGGATGCGTAGCTGACTTGGATGCCGAGGTCTTCGCAGTATCCTTGGAAAGCAGAGCTTGTGAATTGGGTCCCATTATCTGTTATGATTTTGTTCGGGACTCCAAATCTGCATACGATGGACTGCAAGAAGTTGATAGTTGATTGCTTGTTTATTGTCACAACTGGAGTTGCTTCCGACCAATTGGTGAACATGTCAATGGCAACATACAGGAACTTGTAACCTCCGACGGCTCTTGGGAAAGGTCCCAAGATGTCCATCCCCCACACAGTGAAAGGCCACGTAGGAGGTATCATTTGTAGAGGCTGAGCCGGTGTGTGAATTTGCTTTGCATGAAACTGGCATCCTTCACATTTCTTCACCAGCTCAGTTGCATCCTGGAGCGCTGTAGGCTAGTAGAAGCCATGCCGGAAGGCTTTACCGACCAGCGTGCGGGAAGACGCGTGGTTCCCACATTCGCCTCTATGGATTTCTGCGAGGAGCTCGCAGACTTCTTCCCTTGTGATGCACACCATTAGGACGCCGTTGGCACCGCGCCGGTAGAGATCCCCTTCTACCAACATGTATCTTTTAGCCAATCTGACTATCCGGTCAGTGGATACATAATCATCAGGAAGGATATTGTCTTTCAAGTAACTCTGGATCTCCGAGATCCATGCATTAGAGCTAGCTTGAGCATTTGAGTCTTGCGTGCTGGGTTGCTCGGAGCTTTCGGCAGCACCTACGACACTTGATGTCTGCCATGGTAAAAGGGCCATCGGGACCACCAGCTTCGGGATGCTGGTCTCGCCCCCTTCGCTCAGTTCGGGAGGCTGAGCTTTGGGTTTTAACAACCTCCGGATGAAGGTTCCGTCAGGAGCCGGAGCTCCGGTTGACACTTTTGTCGAGAGTTCGTCAGCTTTAGCGTTTTGGACACGCTGGACATGGTGGAGATCCAGGACTTCGAAGTCCTTCTGAAGCCTCTGGACTTCAAGGAGATAAGCAGCTAGTTCAGGATTGTTACAGGAGCATTCACCCTTCACCTGTTTAATGATGAGCTGCGAATCTCCCTTGACCAACATCTGCTTGACACCATATGATAGTGCCACCTTTAGTCCATAAATGAGTGCTTCATACTCCGCCATGTTGTTGGTCGCCTTGAAGTCAAGGTGGACCATGTAATTTACCTTCTCCCCGGTTGGAGCGAGGAGAAGGACTCCAGCCCCGGCTCTTGCTTTTACATGGAGCCGTCGAAGTAGAGGGTCCAGTGAGGCTCGGTGAAGACCAGAGCCTTGAGTTTCGGCTTCTGCTCACTAGGGCCCCCAGGGTTTGATGGAGAGGGGGTCCATTCCGCCATGAAGTCTGCCAATGCTTGACTCTTGATCGCTTGTCTTGGGACGAATTCAAGATCGAATTCGGCCAATTCCGCTGCCCACTTTGCAATGTTTCCATTAGAGTTGGGATTATGCAAGATCGCATGCAGTGGATAAGAGGTCACCACTGAGATCTTGTGAACTTGGAAGTAATGGCGAAACTTCCTAGAGGCGATGAGAACTGCGTAGAGTAGCTTGTGCACCTCTAGGTATTGAGTTTTGGCATCATGTAGTACTTCGCTGATGAAGTACACTGGGCGTTGGACTATCCAGACCCTCCCAGAGGGGCCTGGAGCTTACTCCACATCGACCCGGACCCTCCCAGAGAGGTCCAGACCTACTTCGGGGACCTCCGGGTCCTTGCTAGAGGAACCCGGAGCTCCTATTGGAGTGACCCGGACCCTCTCGGAGGGGTCCATATCTTCTGGAATAACTCCTTGTAGATCCAAGTCTAGGGGCTGGGACCCAGACTCACCTTCAGGAACCTCCGGACCCTCCCGGAGGGGTCTGGATTCCTGAGCTTGGGATGGTTCTGGTCTCTCCGCAACCAAGACCATGCTGACAACCTCGTCAGATGCTGAAATATAAAGCAGTAAGGGCTCACCAGGGTTCGGAGCTACCAAGGTTGGTAGAGTGGTGAGGAGCTGCTTTAGCTCCTGGAACGCCTTTTCTGCTTCTTTAGACCATTAGAATGGTCCGGACTTCCTCAATAGCTTTAAGAAGGGTAATGCCCGTTCTGCCAGTCTTGAGATGAACTAGCTGAGGGCGGCTAGACATCCAGTCAGTTTCTGGACGTCCTTGATGCGAGCTCGTGGCCGCATATCCTCAATGGCTTTAATCTTCGCCGGATTTGCCTCTATGCCCCAGTGGTTTACCAGGAAACCAAGAAGCTTTCCAGAGCTAACCCCGAAGACGCACTTTTCTGGGTTCAGCTTTGTGCGAGTGACTCGCAACATGTCGAAGACAGCTTGCAAAGTGTCAAGGAGTGACTCCTTGTCTTTGATCTTCATGACGATGTCACCAACATACACTTCCACTACGTCTCTGATGAGCTCTCCAGAGGTTTTGTACATAGCTCGTACAAATGCTGAAGCTGCATTCTTGATACCAAATGGCATGGCAGTATAGCAATACAATCCATCTACTGTGATAAAAGAAGTATGTTCTTCATCTTCCCTAGACATTCTGATTTGATGGTACCCAGAATATGCGTCTAGGAAATACAGTAATTCACACCCAGAGGTCGAATCCACTATCTAATCTATTCTAGGTAGTGGGAATGGATCTTTTGGGCATGCCTTATTCAGTGTTGTGTAGTCGATGCACATCTGAAGCTTCCCGCTGGCCTTGGGTACAACAACTGGGTTTGCCAGCCATTTTGGGTGGAAGACTTCTCGGATGAATCCAACTTCGAGAAACTTCTTCACTTCTTGTCGTATGAAGTTCTGTCGCTCTACTGATTGCTTCCAAGGCTTCTGGTGTACAGGCCAAGCATCAGGATAGATCTTCAAATTATGCTCGATCACTTCCCTAGGGATCCCAGGCATTTGTGACGGTTGCCAGGCAAACACGTCAATGTTAGCCCAGAGTAAATTGATGAGTGTGAGTTCCTATTTGTCATTCAGACCTCCCGATATACGGGTGGTCTGAGCGGCATCGAAACCAATTTGGACGACTTTGACGGGGATGTCGGTGTCGCCGCTTGGTTGAACGCGAGGTGCGGAGGTTGAGCCTCGTTGACGAATGCTCGGGGGTTTCAGAGCTTGTTCCTGCCTGGATTCTTCCTCCTGCGATGTAGCAAGCGCATGAAGTTATTCTAGTGTAGTCACTCCGGCAGTGGGTCTCCACGGATCCGGAGGACACCAGCTGGTGTTGGCATCTTCAACACCAGGTAGCAATAATGAGCAGCAGCCATGAACTTGTACAAGGTGGGCCTGCCCAGAATTACGTTGAAAGGTAAGTTGATCTGAGCGACGTCGAAGTTCAACTTTTCAGAGCAATAATTCTCCCGAGTCCCGAAGGTCACGGGGAGAGTAATGGCACCGAGTTGGTTTATGGCCCCCGGACCTACTCCAGAGAAAGGTCGGGAGGGGCGAAGGTCCGAAGGTCGGAGCTGAAGCTTGACGAAAGCTTTGAAGCTTATGAGGTTCAGCCCCGAACCTCTGTCCACCGTTACATGGTGGAGTTGAATGTTATTGATGGTCGGAGATACCATCAAAGGTAGTTGATCAGCTCTGATCATGTTTCGCGGGCAGTCCGAAGCATCAAAAGTGATGGGGGTGTCCATCCACTTTCGATGAGGCTCCACCCTGGCTGTAGGAGCTACTGAGGCCATGTCCTGCCGCATGGTCTTGAGGACATTGCGGGAGGTGATGTCCCACGAACCACCAAAGATGGTGTTCATGGTCTTCCGACGCTCATTGTCGGAGACGTCGGAGTCATCGTCGACGGAGGTGTAAACAGCCTTAAGGACCTTTTAGGGTCCTGAAAGCTTAACGCCTCTTCAGCCGGAGCTTCATCGACTTTTTGTTTTCCTTCCCTGTGACGGAAAGGAACTTCTTCCCGGCGCTTGTTGTAGCACTCGGCAAGGTTTTGGACCTCCCGGCAGTCTTCCAAGTTGTGGCTGTTCGTCTTGTGAATAGGACACCACACTTTGGAGTTGCCACCGTCTTCAGAGGACGGCTGAGGTCGTTTCTCGGGGCGTGGCCCCCGGCCACCCGGAGCTGCAGCAGCTGCAGCAGTAGATGTGACAGCCGACGGCTTCTTCTTGCCGTTGGACTTTTTCTTCTTTTTGCAACTTCTGGAGGTAGTGGCTTCGCCTTTGGAGGATTTTTTACCATCCTCCGAAGGTGGTTTGGAGTGCATTTCACGGCCCTCCACAGCTTTGGCACACTTGTCTGCCAAGCTGAAGAGCTCCGTGACGCTGGTGATCTCCTTGATCGCCAGCTTCTCCAGCATCTTCTTGTCTCGTACGCCCTGTCTAAATGCCATGATAACAGAGGCGCTGGAGATAGATGGAATAGTGTTTCGTACCTGGGAGAACCTCTGGATGAATGAGCGCAGGGATTCTCCCCCCTTCTGTACGACTGCAAAAAGGTCCAGTTCGGTGTCTGGTCGGTTGTATGAACTCACGAAATTGGTAGTGAACTGTTGGCACAATTCCTCCAAACTATTGATGGAGTTGTGAGGAAGGCTCATGTACTAGGACCTGGCGGTCCCAGTCAGGGCCACTGGGAAGTAGTTGGCCATTACAGCCTCATTACCTCCGATCGCAAGGATTGCGGTGGAGTAAATCTGGAGAAACTCAGCGGGATTAACAGTCCCGTCAAATTTCTCCGGCGGGTGAGGCCGGAACTTTTGTGGCCATCTGACCATGCGTAGGTGCATGGCCAGGGCAGAACAGCCTCCTCCTACTCCCTCGAAAGCAGGACTGTCTCGAGCCTCTCGCCTTTCGCGAGCACGCTCGATATGGACACGGCCGTCCTGTTGACGATAACGGCGATCAAGCTCTGCCCGGAGGTCATGAGTTGAAAGCCTGGTTACCGTATGAGTGTGTTGCGCCCCAGAAGGTAGCGACGTAACTTGCTGTGATGCAGCACGCCTCCTATTTTGGGAAGCGTGCAGACCAAGTCTACCCGTCACAGCCCGGCGCTACGATGGGGCCTGCCCCAAAGGGGGAGGATCTTGGTTGCTGATGTGATCGGCTGCTGCTATAACCAGATGTTCCACATTAACCCTCCGCTGCTCCATTGCACCTTGGGATGCACCAGGAGGTGGTGGACGTTGGAGGAGAGCACGCGCTGCATGAAGCGCGTGTTCAGGGTTGTTATTATTCGCCGATGCGGTGATCGACGCCGATGCACCATCACGCTGCCCATCTTGACGTGCTGGTGCAGGCGGTGGCGATGGAGGAATGACACCCGCTGGAGCCGTGGCACCTGCTGGTTGCTGCATGTTGGAGGGATTGCCCCGAGCGGGTTGAACAGCAGAATTGTCGTTGGATGATCCAGCAGCTGAGTTCTCCATACTTGAAATCTTGGGCGCCCCTACCTGGCGCGCCAACTGTCGGTGTTTGGATCCGGCAGATCTCCCGACACTACCGTTGGAAGATCGAGGAGTTGTAGTTCGATAATGGGCGCGCAGAGATTCAAGAAGGTGAAAGACAAGTGGACATAGAGATTTACGTGGTTCGGGCCGCCTGAGCGTGATACCCTACTCCACGGGGTGTGTTGGTGTTGTATTAAGCGTGTGAGTTTAGAAGAAACTCCAGAAGAAGAAGCTCGTCTAGGTCAGGGAGTCCAGTAGTGGTCTGGAGCCGTCCCTTGTGTATCGTCGACTAGTCCTTTTATAGTACAAGGACTGGTCGTTACACTATTAGCCTGGCCCGACATGTGGCCTCGGCGGTTACACATGCTTGATACACAATTAATGAGGTTAATTACCCTTAATAGTCTGGTAACGGGCCTTAACAGCGCCGTTACTGGTATTAAGGGCCATCCGATCGTGTGTCACTAATATGGCATTAATGACACTTAATTGGGTCTTGAAGTCTTTGATTGCTCCTTGAAGGTTCGGAGCCGTTGGGGGTCCACCATCCTGATTATTGAAACTAAAGGTCCGGCGGTCGCCATGTGGCAGCTTCGGAGCTTACCGTCGTGGACGAGTAGGTCCGGTGCTGTTGGACACGTGTCAGTACTGGAGCTTCCCTCTGTCAGGGGTTAGGTCCGGGGGTGCCATACTGGTATTCCATCCGGAGCATTCTCATGTGTGGGTGATAGCTCCGGTCTTATGATACACGTGGCGGCCCTGGGACTAACCATGGCGGGGAAGCCGGTCCGGTTACACCTGACATGTGGGGCCTTCGGAGGTCTTCAAATCTGGTAGATAGAGTTTCCTTGTGATCTTTGCAATCCCAAGGGGTATCCGGTACGCAGGGTACTGACAGTGACCAAGTCTACAATGCCAAAAATATAAGTCTCTTGAATCATTAGCAACTAGACACCTATGCTTAGAAGAAGACATTTGAAAATCAGCTTTAAAAACTTTTCCAAACCGAGACATGTTAAAAATGAGCACACTATTTGAACCTACAACTTTGCAACAAATTTTATTGAAAATAATTTCCAGCTTTTCATCTAGAAATTATGAAGCAGAAAGCAAGTTGTATTTCAAATCTTTTACAAGAGCCACATCCTTCAAAGTGTAGTGATCATTTACTCTAACTGAACCCTTAGCAATTGTAGGAGTTGAAGAATTATCGGCGAAAGTAGCATTCTCTACACGTAACAAAAAAGAGAGGGAGGAGAATGATTCTTTGTTACAGGTCATTTGATGTGAGCAACCTAAGTCCACAATCCAAATGTTCTCCTTCCTCAAGCATGTAACCTACATAGAATCACAATACATCGATAACTCAATAATGCGGTTAGTCAAAAGGCATTTAGGAATCCAGTATTGAGTCACACGACATCCAGCAGGCATAACACGCGAAAGCTGAGATAAAACAGCAGGTTTATGAGCCAAAGCCTGAGGATTTTTGTACCCAACTACTGACTTACGAGTTGTTACATGTGTAGCACAAAAAATAGTAGGTTTGGGAGCAAACATTGCATACTTTTTGACTCATTATAGCAGGTTGCATATTCCTATCATTCGGTTTAGCATGTGCAACAAATTTTGCATGAAGGTTATGAGACCTAGCAATCATTCTTTCCTTTACTATTTTTTAGATAGTCTATAACAAAAACATATGACATGACCATCTCTACCACAGTAGGTACAATGAAATTTAACTTTATGTTCATGTCTAGATGAGCAAGCAACATTTTTATTTGAAACGGAATGAGACAACACTTCTGCAGATTTGAAAACCACTTCTTTTTGTTTAGGAACTGTTTGAATCAAACCGCCTCCTAATAAATTTACAATTTTAGGTGGATGTGCCTTAGCATGAGCATGAGAATCAAAATCTAAACCAGTTTTATCATTGCAATTCAGCAGCAAGTTTAGGTTCTTATTCCCATTACAAAACCAATCTAATGTCCTATGCATGTTATCAAGTTTATTTGACAGATTAAGGCAATTTTCACATGAAGTTTTTCCTTTTGATTTGCAATTGGAACAATATTTAACTTCATGAGAACGTAAAGCATTGTTCAATACAAAGATTTCATTCATAGCATATTGTAGTTTCTTATCAAGATCATCACAAGTAGAACAATGCAAATCAATTGAAGAACAGCAAGCATCTTTTAAATTTTTAACATTAAGTGCAGCAAGCTCTCTGATTTTTTCAATTTCTAACTCAAGTTTATCAAGTGTGGAGGTGTGCGCACTTCTTAGAGAATACAATTGTTCATTTATATTAAATCACATGAGGAACAAGAATCATCACTAGGAATCAAAGATTTCAAACGATTAATTTCAGATTCTAGTGGCTCAATTTTAATAGCATTGTCCCTAAGCTTTTTGTCCTTTTTCTTAACTATAACAGTGGCACGAGAAATAGCATCACCCATTTCTTCGGAAGTAGGGCATACCTCTTCATTGTCGCTGTTGTGTTCTGTCTCCTCCATACTTGACCTTGACTTGCTCGCCATGAAACATAAGTTTTCCAAATCATCTTCATCTTCATCACTTCCGATGTCCACATCGCTCGAGCCAAGTTATTGAAGTGCGGAGATAAAACTATTCACCAATTGGTGTCCTGTAAAACCTTTTTTTCTTGTTGTTGATTGCAGAGGAGTGATTCGTCCTTGTTTGCTTTTCATCACGGGAAGTAGCACCTGAAAGGTTAGGGCAATCCATGCGAAAGTGTCCTGTCTTACCACATTCGAAGCATCGTTGAGGTCCAGCACTTCCTCTCCTTCTAGTTCTCACATTTTGCAATGCTTTTGAGAACCGAGTAGAGATGAGTGCAAGTTCTTCCTCTGGAAACTCTTCAATCTATTCAAGGGTTAGGGAGGACAACAAAGCAAGTGTTCCACAAGATGAAGATTGACCAGAGCTAGACATGTCATGTTGAGAAACAAATGCAAGAAACTTGTTGGGGTTCTTACGTGAGATTATGTCAATTTTGCGAGTTTTCAATTTAGAATATAGAACATCTAAAGTAAGTGTACTCATGACCGCATATTCACGAATAGATGTGACTTTCATCTCCCAAATTGACATGTCTAATGCACTTAGTAATTGCCTAGCATTCTCAGCATCTAAAAAATTAACATTGATGCTATGCAAGTTGCTGAAGATTTTATTAAAGCGATCAAAGAGATCGTCGATGGACTCACCTGGTTGCATCTCAAAGCGCATGTACTCCTTTTTGAACATGTCTTGCCTTACCTCCTTGATCGTGTTGAATCCTTCATTGTAGTCGCGGAGTGCTTTCCACACATCATATGCAGATCGGAGGTGAGCAACACGGTCGATGTCGCTTTGATTTAATCCTTGTATGATCAAGTTGCAAGCCTTATTGTTGTTGTCGACATCTCTCATGTTTGTAGACATGACTTGATCGTTTGACGGCACGTCGTAAGGCTTGTACACCTTTTTCCTATATTGTGAAGCCTTGTGCCTCGATGAAATCTTCCATACGTGCCTTCCAATTCTGAAAATTAATACCACTAAACACACAAGGTTTGGCGGAGTATTTCTCCATGATGATTATTAAAAACACGTGCAAATCTCAAATATTAGAACATCGTGGCTATGATACCAATTGTAGGATCCAAGAGCACGTGAAAAGCTACCAGAGGGAGGTGAATGGTAGATTTAAAACTTTTTCAGCGGAAGCAACAAAAACCACTTTGTAGAAAATCAATCTGTTAAGAAATCATGTGTGCAACCAATCTAAACGTGATCAATCGTGACAAAACACAAGTCTCGAAGACACGACAACAAGAATCACGAAAGACCGTAGAGAAAAACTAAAGTTACGATCGAAAGATTGAACGAAGGTCAGTCTGTTCTACCCGAGAAAAACCAGATCTGCAACACTGCAATGAACCGATTTTAACCGAAACTTTCCATTACTGCTCAAGACTCTTCCATATGCAAATAGAAGCAATATTAAGACTTCCCAACACCTTAGGAACATATCCCACATTCCTAAAACAACCCAACTTTGTGAACCACACGAAATCCTATTATAACCAACTCAAATCTTTACATATTTGAGTCAAACCCGACTCAGCCGCAGCCTGGGTCCATAACCTAGTCGGTTAGACCTTTCTGACCAATTCTTTACGTCCGCTTATCTTAATTACGCCTTGGAACCATGTTCACATGTCCATGCACTCCTTGCACACGTGGAAACATCTTCCAACAACGTCCGATACCTTCATATGCATTGTTTTTTATTCAATCATGTTGTGCGACCTCCCGATCAACTTAACAACAATTCCTCCCGAACTTGGTTGTTGAACCTCATCTTCTCACTAAAACTAGTTCAATGGATCCCGTCACCAACCATGTCTTGAACTCAAGCAACACCTGCACATGAATAAACAACCAATACATCCAAGCACAAGTCCTCGACTTGACTCTCGTTAGTTCCAATAACTACATCACCTTACGTGAGCACCTCACATAAGCATGTTGCAAACAATAGCAAAATGATATCAATCATAACCACTACAGCAAACCCAAACAATTACGCCGACCTGATTAACTTTCATCGGTCGGCCAATGTAATTAAGTTAATTTACATTGGTTGATTTTAACCGAGGTAAGTTGCCTAACTTACATCGGCTGTCGTCCCGCAGCCGATGTAAGTACAACGGCCGACAGCAATAAACACAAAATAACGTCGGTCGGGACCCACAACCGACATAAATACGTGGTACATTAGAAGTTAATCTTAACTTACATCGGCTGTTCGAGCGACCGACGTAAGTAAACCTAGCCGACGTAAATAGTTCAATTTAGCCGGCGTAAATAGTGGAATTTAACCTATACCTGTGCGCCTCTTCTTTTTCCTCTTCCCCGCCGCTTCATTTGTCTTTCCCTTCAACCCCGCCTGACGCCACCACAGCCGCCGCCCGACGCCGCGTCCTCGCCCGATGCCGCCGCCGCACCCGACGCCGCCCTGGCCATGCCTGCCATCGCTATCGCGCCCCACCGCACCGCGCCTCCTCGGCAGGTATGGACTCCTCTCCATCTTCCCCCCACTCCCCCTCCCCGGAGCTCCCCCCCCCACTCCCCCTACCCGACTGAGCGCCCCCCCCCCCCCCCACTCCCCCTCAGGTGCCCCCCCCTTTCACCTCTCCCCCCTCGCCCACCTCCCCCCCTCCCCGAGCGCCCCCCCCCCCCCCCCCACCAATTTCCCCTCCCCCCACCCTCACCCTCCCAGCAGAGCCCCCCACCCTCCCCTCCCCCTCCCAAATTGAAATTGAAATTGAAATTTCAAATTGAAATTTCAATTCAAATTTGAAATTGAATTTAATTGTTTTAATTATGCTTAAATTTCTTAAATGTTTATTTAATTATGCTTTAGAAGTTAATTTTCTTAATTATGCTTAATTTGCTTAGTGTAGATTATGTTTATTTAATTATGCTTAAGTGGTTAATTTGCTTAATTATGCTTAATTTGCTTAGTGTAGATTATGTTTATTTATGTGACACCCGGTTCCGAAAAATGAACCAAGTGAATGCATATGTGTGCCCAGGACGTTCAACACACATACTCGAGTGCAATCAGAAAAGGATATACAGAAAATTACCACAAGACAAGATTAAATAAGCACTTTTATTACAGGATTCAGAAACTAAGCAAACTAAGCAGCATAAGCAAATAGGATATAGCGCAGCTCCAATCAACACCACAGGCAAAGCTGACGGTAGACACGGCCTAGTACTCCGCATTATCATTGTTATACTTCCAATCCTAACATGCAACTGTTGGTTGGGGAATTGCAAGGGTGAGTTCTTGTCGTACTCAGCAAGTGTGGAAAGTATGACATGTAGCTAATTCAAATGACGAATATAAAAATGGCTAAGTGCTGAAAAGTACAGTAACACATTTAAAAAGCAATATTTTATATGTAAGTGAAGTAAACCCATCATAATCCATACAAGTATCACAGTATAAGTCCATATTCCACATTCATCACCATTATACCATCTTTCTCGTTACCAATAACCATATCCATTGCCATAAACCATAATATCATAACCAGTACCAAACAATAATCATCTCGAATCCCAAGTTTCCTCTAATCATGAAAGTTGTCCAGATGCTCATAACTGGGAGCACGGCTATCATGATAGTTTTAATACTCTGCAGAGGTTGTACCACTTTACCCACGTGTTTGTGATTTCATCACCCGTCAGCGACTAAAGGAAACCTCCATTATGCCAAAACACTACCATAGGTGTATGGCCAAGAGATCACAAAATAGCCTTTACAAAGAGACTACTAGCATGTACGGACCAACTGAGGTTTCACCAGTGGCTATGCCTCCAACTAAGCACATCTTCAACCAAGGGCCCCCTCTTGTGCCATTCGGATCCCAGGGAGTCCCGCCAACCATATCAAAAACCAATCCGACTCACCTTCCCTGATGCGCCAAATGATCCATGCAGTACTAGCAATAACCTAATTAATCTGCAACGCCGCACCCATACTTGGCCTCGTGGTGGCACTATAGTCCTGGCATATTCTCGCAAGAACCGATCCTTAGATCTAAAGCAAGCAACCACCATAACGTCCAACCAAATCCACTTACCATGCTTGCTTAGATCACCCATTATCGTATCATATTGATCAATTTATATTATCCACAATCTCATTAATGCATGATTATATGTGTAGTGTTGTTTTCCCATCCCAATTAATTAAGCGAAGCAAAAAGGTAAAAAGCCCTTCCCTACTCTCTACCATGAATTTCAAGTGACAAGGGTGGTTAAACAAAGCTAGTAAACTTCCTATCATAGGATTCCCATCAAATTGACACAAGCATGCAATTTTAAAAACAAAACATTTATTTTAGAAATAAGATCAATATGTTCAATGACACTTGCCTTGCTCTTGGGCTTGGTTAGGATCAAATACTTCAAACTCCTGGTGCTGTAGACCCTCTGTGGCACTCTCTAGTGCAAATCCGTCTAATCCGCACAATAAACATACAAGACAAGAATTACAATCAAGAAGTGCACAAATATTACTCAATATGACATGACATGAATGATTAATGCAAATGCAAGGAAAAATTACTTAATGAGTTATTAATGATGCTTACTAACTAGTTCTAATAGTTTTTAACAAGTTTGAATAGGTGTGGAATTGATTTGAAACAATTTTAGAATTAATTCAACACTATTTAACCAGGAAAATCAGACTAGTCCACTAGGGACCGGATTAGTCTGCACTTCGCAGAACTAGCGAACTAGGGTTTCCTAGATCGACATGAATTTGGAGGAACGGAGTCGAATTCACATAAGGAAAAAGATAATAGAAGGTATACCAGGTGTTTAAGACTACAAAGAATCAAGGGTATTGGAGGCAACACTTGGATCTTGACGGTCTTGGGTTGATGAAGAACTTGAGGTGAACTGGCGATGAAGGACGAACTTGGTGGAGATCTTGATCCTCTTTCGTTTCCTCCTCTTCTTCTTCTTGCTCTAGTTCTCCTTCGCCCTCCTTGTTGCGGCTATTCACGAGCTAGGGTTTGGGTGTGGTGGAAAAGTGGCAAATAGATGTCAAGCCAAGGGGTGGGGTGGTTTATATAGAGGTGGAGGCTAGGGCTGGGTGGATTTCGAGATTGAGATGATTAGGGGTCGGTTTGGAGTCCCACATGGGCTCTAATAGAGTTAGGCGTGACGTCCCTAGGCCCACTTAATGTAAAACCCAAGAAACAAGTCGTGAAACAAAAGATCAACTCGGAGTCGCGATTTACCGGACAAGTCCAAAAATAGTTGGACTAGTCCGAAGTTAGACAGAGAGATATCGACCAAGTCCGTACTAGACATCAGACAAGTCCGAACTTATCCAAAGGGGAAAAATAGACAAGTCTAGCCAAAATTGGACAAGTCTGACTTTAGTCACAGGGGAAAATGGACAAGTCCGCTGGAGTACCATACAAGTTCGGACAAGTCCATGGACTTAGCAAAATTTCCAAGTAATTAGAACATCGAACTAGTCTGCAATGGACCGGACAAGTCCGAGACTATCCAGAGGCAAAAATATACTAGTCCGTAGTAAAACGGACAAGTCTGATGGAGGTCAGAGAGGAATCGGACTAGTCCGCACAAAAATCTGACTAGTCCACACTTTCTAGAATTCTTAAGTGTGGTTTTTGTTTCTAATTCATTTTAAACTTGTTCCTTTTTATGTTGCTTAATGTTAAACATGTATTAGAATGTATGCAATGAATGATGGATGAAAATGAGGGTGTTACAATTTAATTATGCTTTAGTGGTTAATTTGCTTAATTATGCTTAATTTGCTAAGTGTAGATTATGCTTAATTTGTTTAGTGTAGATTATGCTTAATTGGTTTCATTATGCGCCGAGCTTGAGCACCGTGGGGAGGGTGAAGACGAGGCCGCCGGACGTCGGGGTGCTATGACACCGAGGGTGGCCAGTGTAAGGGAGGTGCGATTGGGGCACCGAGCTCGGGTGCCATGAGGATGGCGGCGTCGGGGGCGTTTGGCTGTCGGGTGCCGCGGTGTCATCGGGTGCATGATATGTTAGCTAGTACAAGGAAATTTAAACAATTGCATGATATGTTAGCTAGTTACAGACATCTTCCTATCTCATGAACATTTTGATCCAAAGTAATAATAGATTCCTGTAGTAATTCCTGTAATTATTCAAATCCTATAAAAGACATCTTCTATCTCCCCTACATTTTGCAAGGCTAATATAGGGAATATATGGTTTTTTTGCAGAGTTCAGGAACGGCGGCTCAAACTCCTTTGCCACACCTACAGGCACCCGAAGGGACCCGCCCAGATGATCTCGGCTCCGGGGGGTAGTGGAGGGGCTAGCGTGTAGCCCGGTGAATTGTTTTGAAACTTTTTTGTGTTGTTGTGGATGTTTTGAATGTTTTCAGGATTATTTTGTGATTTGTGTACTCTTTAAACTATATGAATTGTTTCTGTATATCTGTATGTAGCTCACAATCCTACGAGGTAGTCAGTTTCTATTTTTTTTAAATGAAAACTTAATCCTACGAGGTAGTCAGTTTCTATTTTTTTAAATGAAAACTTAACTTACGTCAGCTATGGTAAGGCTGACGTAAGTTAGCCCAGTTTAACTTACGTCGGTCAGACCATACCGACATAAGTTATACCACGTAACTTACGTCGGTTATGACGTACCTATGTAAGTTATACCACTTAACTTACGTCGGTCGGGCAGCCACCGGTGTAAGTACTCTGGCCCAGCCCGCGGCCCATCCCGGTAAATAACTTACGTCGGACGCGGGATACCTACGTAATTAAGTAACTTACTATTGGTATTTCTTAACACCATAGAGTTATCCGCAAGCGCACGGAAATACCGTTGTAGCACTTCCCCTTAAGGAGTATTCCCAAGGGTATCGAATCCAAAGAACGCGTGTGCTAATCTTTCGAACTAGCTCACCCAAGGACACAAAGTTGTTTGGTAGGCAAGGAATAGAGAGGAATTTAAAGTATTAATCCTTATTCAAGGTATTTTGCAGTAGATGCTTGCTTCGGGCACGGGCTTACTTCTATCAATACTAGGACGACTCCCGCCAAGAGCCTATGGCATAGCAGAACGTGGAGGATTACGAAGGACATATAGGGATGTCACCACCTACTGCCTACCTCTTCAATCCGTGGGTCTACGAGATATCCACTGATGATTTATAACCTAAGCACCACGCTTACATTCTAAATCACTACTCTAGTTGTTTCAAACAAAAAGCTACAACTAGAGCCTCTAATGAATTAAAGCAGTGAACCCACAAGTAACTACTTGTGCAAACTACTAAGAATAAAAGATCAAACTTGTATTGAATTCACAAAGGCTTACTTAATGGAGTAAAACATGTGTAGGGGTACAAGTGTAGAAGAGGGACTTGACAAGCCCAAGCCTCCTTCTCCTAGACTCTTCACCACACTTTCCTTCTACTTTGGTAGCCTCTAGGACTACTCTAAACCTTTGGAGTGTAGCACTATTCTCAACTTTTGGTGTGTGTGAGAAGTGAGGTGAGGGGGTCTATTTATATGTGAAGAAGGGTCGGTTCCCGCCACAATTAACACGCAAATCAGTCACCATTGACTCCAGGGAGCCGGGAGGAGCCAACACTTGTCATTTGACCGGGTTTGGCGCCAGGAAGGGGTCGGTTGAACCCCTAGTTCGGCCGACCTGGTCAAGCCTCCCCTCGGGGAGTGCTTCCTCCAGGTGGCTTCCATGTGGGCCCCCTTGATGTATATGGGTGCAACACCATTGGATATCCTCGTATTCTTCTGTTTGTGGGCCATTTGATCCATGTGTTGCCATGTGTCAACGCTTGATTCGTTGAAATCTATTTTCATGGATTCATCCTTTCATGTTTTGGTATTTTGGGTAATAATTCACCTGCATACAAATAAACACCAACACTTGTGGAATTGGGTTAGTGTATAGCCCTACCACTATGTTTTGTGTTTCTTTTATGCACATTATGAGGTGAATTGACGGTCAAAATATGGTACTTAAGGACCGTCAACAAACTCCCCCACACTTAGTCCTTTGCTCGTCCTCAAGTGAAGGCAAGAAGAACTAGAGTGTTTTCATGAATTTGCTATAAGGTAGAAAATAAGGATACTAGATATTTCAACTTATACCTGAATTCATGGATCCCATTTGTGTATGTGGCTACCACATCAATCTTGGGTGTTTGAAAAGTGGAACGGTTACAATGAAGTTCCCTTGGATCATTCTCTGCTGAAATGATTTGGCAATTGCTATATTTGAAAGTCATAGGAACATTTTCCCTTGCCTTCTCGATCGGAATCTCTCAAATCTCTCAAAGTGCTTGAGTCCTCACCATGTCATGTTTTGCCGATTCTTGTCCCTATACTAAAAGTGGTTATATCTGGAGCTTGGTAGGGATGAATGTGGCACACATTTGCAATGCATATGTTGCTAAGTCAAAAACTTGATCCTATGAGAGACTTATGCAATGAACAAAGTGAAGGGAAAATTCTTGCGCACATGAATGGAATGGCGGGGTGAGGTGATAACTCCCATGAATTTGCTCTTTTTTTTAAGGATGAAACATGGCTACTTTTTTTAGCACACTTACTTTTTTTCAAGAGTGGATGCTTTTTCTTTTTCTTGTAGCCATGTCTTCTACTCCTTTTTATTTTTAGAGAGGCTTTCATTTGTATTGTATGGAGTTTCTTTTTGATGGATGGGTAATCGATGGATGCGAACTCTCAATGTGAGAAATTTTGCATGAATGGAGTGCACAAGAGTTTTCAATTCAAAAAGTTCATCCATGTCACTCAATTGGGTCACGGGTTTGACTAAGTTCAATGGAAAACAAAAGTGGCATATGCTTGTGGTTTTCAATAAATGTAGCATATGGCCTTGGTGGGTATATAAATTTCCAGTGACACATTTAGGCAAAGTTCAAGAATTCAAATAGTTACAAATGTCAAAATCAATTTCAAGCAAAAGGATGATTTCTAAAGAACTCATTTACCATATCACACTAATCAAATACCTAGATGATGTGTTTTCCTATTGAATTATGGGAATCATAAACAAGGTAATGAATTGAAATATAAAGTATTCAAATTTTCAGCTTAAGCAAATTCTTGACTACCAAATTTTTTTTCAATTTGTTGAGTTGATTCATTTTAGATATGCAATGAAAAATATGAAATAACCTCAAACAGCAGGGTAGCGCATAAAATTGGGGAAAAGAAATCCAAACTGATTTTCTGGAGCGAAACAGAGTCGTACGGTGCAGAAAACAAGTCGGTCGACCAGAGGGTTTGGCTGACCTAATGTTGGCTCTTCTATGGCTCTGTTTCGTCGTGTCGTTTTGCTCATTCGTTCGCGACATGTTTTGATATGCAACATTGATTTTTTCACTTCGGGGTTTTGTGACTTGGAGACATGTTTCTCCCCACACTTGTTTCCTTAATTCTTTATTCAACAAAAACTAAAGGGGGAACTTTACTGGTGTTAGATGAACTGGTAAGTTTACTTTATTGAAATAAAAATATGGGGATGCTTACATTATTTAACCTAGATTTAAAAAATAATTGTTTTTTAAATAGAATCCTAAGTAGTAAGCATCCTATGCTGTTGGGACATCTAAACTATGGTGAGTTGTAGATGTCGGGCTCCCCGACGGCATTGCACAAGCTCTGCAGTTTGGCGCTCATGCCACGGCGAACACCGTCAATCTGCTCCTTGAGGGCCATGATGTCATCCTTTAGTTCCGCCCTCTTGATGCGCCCTTCAGCCACCAAGTCAGTCAACTCCTTTTTCTCCAAGCGAAGAGAAGCGAACTCCTTGGTCAGGTGTGCCACTTTAGGAGACGAGGAGAGTCCTCATCACTAACCTCGAACTGACCGGGTGGCCCGTTGATGGCATGTGGTGGGACGTGTCACCTAATCTTGGAGGGCGACGAGCCCATCGACTCCTCCATCGCCAGATTATCCACGTGCTTGAATAGGCCCTTAGCGTAGCCTCCTTCGGGTTCGCACACACTGTGGATAAGAAAGCGATCTCCCATGCGTTCCAACGAGGTACAGGTGGGCGTCTTGTAGTGGTGGCTCACTACATCGCCCTTCTTAGTCTTGAGTGTGTACATGAACTCCTCGTCGGGTAGCAATGATGGGAGAGACTCATCTTTTCTGTGGAACGGACGTGTCTTGACTGGGTTCAGTCCAGCCAAAGTCGGACGGCATGGCGTCGTCGACTTCATCAGCGTTCTCCAAGGGGAGAGCGACCGGACAGCGCTACAAGATGTAGGGTTGCGCCCGTGCGGAGTCGTCGCAGGCGGGATCATGGCAAGGAGCTTGACATCGATCACCATGACGGACTCCAAGGCGAGGGAAGTTTTGTCGTTTGCCGGTGTAATGTCCCCGCTCAGGTTGAAGGTTGAGCTGCAGGAGGCGTGAGGCACAATCTTCTCGTCGGCCATGACGAGGACGGGAGGAAGATGATGATTCAATGAGGTGTATAACTTTCTTCTCTATTTCCGTCCTGTAAGTAGGCGGGGAACGATGCGTTTCACCGAGGATTTTGTGGAGGATATCGAGGAGGATCAACACGAGAAAACAAAATGCGAACGGCGCGAAGGGAGAGTCGACCGACCCTAGGGTTCGGTCGACCCCCTTCTGGCTCCGTTCGGGCCACATTTTCTCGGGTCAAATAAATGGGCCTCATAGATAAAGTATTTGAATGGCCCATTAGTTGGACGTGGATAATTTAAACAGAATTGAAAGAAATGGCATGGAAATCGATTAGATTTACAATGTCAAATTCTTTTTCTATATCCTTTTGGGGATCGAGAAATAATTTGAGTTGGTCCCCATTCACATTGAATAGTTGATCGTCATCACCTTGGAGTGTGATTGCTCCATGGGATGAAGTCTCTACTACAGTGACGGGTCCTTCCCATTTACTTCTAAGCTTCCCATGTCCAAAGAGTTTAACCCCAGAGTTAAAGAGTAAAACTTTATCTCCAGGTTTGAACTCTTTCAAGCATAATCCTCTTATTGTGCCATCTTTTGGTTCTCTCTTTAAAAATTTTGCATTGTAGTACGCCTTATCTCTCCATTCCTCCAACTAAGAGATTTGCTTCAATCGGTGATTTCTAGCTTCGTTAAGATTCATGTTCCACCGCTTGATGGCCCAATACGCTCTATGTTCCAATTCTATGGGAAGATGGCAAGTCTTCCCATAGACAAGTTGGAAAGGAGACATGTCGATAGGTGTCTTGTAGGCAGTACGATATGCCCGCAATGCGTCGGATAGCTTTTGCTTCCATCCAGTTCCAATTTTCAAGATAGTCTTTTGCAAAATATTCTTAATTTGCTTATTAGATGTTTCTGCTTGACAATTTGGCCGTGGGTGGTATGGGGTAGCAATGTTATGCTGGACTCCAAGTTCCCTTAAAAAGTTCCAGAAGGTCTTATCTTAGAAATGAGACCCTCCATCACTTATGACCATACGGGGAGTTCCAAATTGTGGGAAAATGATCTCAAGGAACATTTTCCTTGCTTGCTTGGAATCGGCATTTTTGCATGGCAATGCTTCTACCCATTTTGACACATAATCGATGGCAACCAGAATATACTCGCAATCATAAGACCTAGGAAAAGGTCCCATGAAATCAATACCCCATACATCAAATAATTCCACTTGGAGATTGTATGTTAGGGGCATCGCATCGCGAGCAGAGATTCCTCCATGCTTCTGGAATTTCCAAAATCTGTGGATGAATTCCTTGGTATCTTCATACATTGAAGGCCAATAGAATCCACTCTGCCAGATCTTTGCCTGAGTATGCTAAACGCCGTAATGACCACCATAGGGGCCAGCATGGCATTTCTCTATAATTTTGGTGCCTTCGATTGATGGGACGCACCTTCTAATAAGTCCATCGACACATACTCGATAGAGGTAAGGGTCATCCCAAAGGTGTCTACGACTCTCATAAATGAGTTTCTTTTTGTTCTCCCCTGGTGGTACATATCCCGTGACCATAAAGTTCACAATATCCGCATACCAAGGGTGAGAGTCTGTCACCTTGAGGAGCATATCATCTCGTAGGAAGTCATTGATAGGTATGTCCATGGTTTGTGTGACTTCCATACGTGAAAGATGATCTGCTACTGAATTCTCTACTCCTTTCTTATCTCTTATTTCCAGATCAAATTCTTGGAGTAGAAGAATCCATCGAACTAGCCTGGGTTTAGCGTCCTTTTAGGTAAGCAGATATTTCAAAGCAGCATGGTCTGTGTAGACTATGACCTTTGTTCCAACCAAATAGAATCTAAACTTGTCGATAGCAAAAAATACTACTAGGAGCTCTTTCTCACTTGTGACATAATTGAGTTGGGCTCCTGTCAGAGTTTTGCTAGCGTAGGCTATTGCGTGATGCTTTTTATCTTTGGTTTGGCCTAAGACCGCACCAACAGCAAAGTCACTGGCATCACACATGGTTTTGAATGGCAGCGTCCAATCAGGAGGTTGGATAATTGGAGCTGAGATGAGTGCCTTTTTGAGTATATCAAATGAGTTAAGGCATTCATCATCGAAATCAAAGGGAGCTTCTTTAGCTAATAGGTTTGTGAGGGGTCTAGCAATTTTAGATAAATCCTTGATAAATCGTCGGTAGAACCCCGCATGACCTAAAAAGTTATGGATTCCCTTAACATTGATAGGAGGTGGAAATTTTTAAATAACTTCAATTTTAGCTTTGTCCACCTCTATCCCTCTCTCGGACACCAAGTGTCCAAGAACGATGCCTTCCCGGACCATGAAATGGCACTTTTCCCAATTAAGCACAAGGTCCTTCTGCTGGCATCTTTGTAAGACCCTGTCTAAATTTTCTAGACAATGATCAAAAGTTTTTCCATAGACAGAGAAATCTTCCATGAAAACTTCCATGATATCCTCGATCATTTCTGAAAATATAGACATCATGCATCTCTGGACAGAAGCAGGAGTGTTACACAGTCCAAAGGACATACGCGGGTAGGCATAGGTCCCGTAAGGACATGTGAACATGGTCTTACTTTGATCATCGGGATGGATAGGAATTTGATGATATCACGAATACCCATCAAGGAAACAGAAGTAGGAGTGTTTTGCCAATCGCTCTAACATCTCATCGATGAAGGGCAATGGAAAATGGTCTTTCCTTGTTGCCTTGTTAAGTTTTTGGTAGTCAATGCACATCCTACAACCCGTGACGGTCCGTTGAGGAATTAATTCATTACTATCATTTTGAACGATCGTCATACCACCCTTCTTAGGCACTACTTGAACTGGACTTACCCACTCACTATGAGGAACAGGGTAAATGATCCCGACATGCAGAAGTTTCAAGACTTCTTTCTTGACAACTTCCTGCATTGCATTATTCAATCGCCTTTGAGGTTCCCTTGAGGGGACACTCTCAGGGTCAATAGGAATACGATGGGTGCATAACGCTGGACTAATTCCCTTGAGATCCTGAAGTGAATATCCAAAAATAGCTCTATGCCTTTCTAACATGGCTACGAGTTTGAGCGTTTCATCATCTGAAAGCTTGTCACTTATGATGATAGGGGCTTCCAACTCGCCATTTAGAAAGGCATAACGTAGGCCTGGAGGTAGAATCTTGAGCTCAACAAGAGGTTTTGGAGAGGGCTCTTCTTTTGGCAATTCAATTTCCTCCTGAAATTCATCCTCGTCTTGGATGAAGTCTTCTTCTTCTTTAATTTTAGGGGGTTCTAAAAATTGAAGTGTCCTAACCTCCTCCATTGGATCATCTTGGATGGGAGATTCTGCAGATGTGTTCTTTGAACGCAGAATAGGCATGGAGAATTTTCTCCCTCCAAGATTGATATTGAGGCTTCCTTCCAAAGAAACTTCCATGAGAAATTTCTCTATCGGAATCCCTATCATGATGTCAAAATCTTGGATTTCGAACACGTGAAAATCTAGGAGAGCCTCAACATCTTTGTGTCTAACAGACACTTGTTGCAGAACCCCACATCCTTCAAGAATGGTTCCAAATGAATCCCGGACGGATTTGCGTGTTGGTGCCAATGGCACATCCCCAAGAATGGCGAGAGCACAAGAATCGGAAATTAGATTTGCTCCAACAGTAGGGTTGTATAGGATTCTCATTGGTGTCCCTCTAATAGAAAATAAAATGGTAGCCAAAGGTGAGTTCATCCGAAGAATTTCTGGTGAATTCTCGATTTCAGATGTCCACTCTCTACTTAGGATAGAGGTCAACTCCTTGACCGTCTGACGGACGAACACCCCGTCAGGTAGTTTAGGTGGAGTTGGTGGCAATGGAGGTTTCCTATAGAAACAATACTTCGAGGTATTTCCATAATCTTCAAAAATCTCTTCCTCGAAATAAAATGGAAACTGCGAGGGTTGAATTTCTTCTACCTTCATAGTCTCAGGTTCGGGAGAGGATTCCTCTGGCAAGGCTAGGGGTAAACAAGAAATGGGTTCATCCTTGTCCAAGAGTGTATCCTCCATTCTTGACACGACTTCCTCTTCGGGAGGCTCATTAAGACCCATAATGAAGGAAGAATTTTCTAGAATTTTGTCCAGAAGATCCTTGCCTTCTTCTGGAGTCTTATGCAGGAAAGATCCTCCAGCCATAATCTCAAGATATAGGGCGGACTCTTTGTTCAATCCCATGAAGAAATGTTGCAAAAGCATTGGATCAGGGATTAACAAATCTAGGCCAGAATTTTTCAAAAGAGAAAATCTGTCCCAAGCTTCAACTATGGATTCCTTCTCCATCTGCTAGAAGCATAGTACTTCCTTTCGTAAGGAAACAATTCGGGCAATGGGAAAGAAAGGAAGACAAAATTTGTCTCGTAATTCACTCCAATCACTGTTTGTCTTCCCAATGTAGTGGTTGTACCATTGTTTGACTTTTTCCTTGAGGGAAAAAAGAAACAACTTCCATTTGAGAGTTTCCTGTGTCATAGCATTGATTAGAAGGCATGAACACAGTTGTTCGAACTCTCGTAGATGGTGGTAAGGGTTTTCACAATCCGTTCCTGAGAAGGATTGTTCCCAAACCATGGCTATAAAGCGAGGGCAAAGTTCATAGCTGGTTGAACAAATAGGTTCTGCCAAAGGCGGTGGCTCACAGAACTTGCCCTTTGGAGCAGAGTAAGAAAGAATGGTGGGTTGCTCCATTTATATGGTGGTGGTCAGGTAAGAATAAGAAAGGTAAGATGATAGATAAGGGGGATATGATACGAAGGTGATCTTGGTTTGAAGATTAACAGCAACCGTCCCCGGCAACGGCACCAGAAATGCTTGTTGGTATTTCTTAACACCACATAGTTATCCGCAAGCGCACGAAAATACCATTGTAGCACTTCCCCTTAAGGAGTATTCCCAAGGGTATCGAATCCAAAGAACCCGTGTGCTAATCTTTTGAACTAGCTCACCGAAGGACACAAAGTTGTTTGGTAGGTAAGGAACAGAGAGGAATTCAATGTATTGATCCTAATTCAAGGTATTTTGTAGTAGATGCTTGCTTCGGGCACGGGCTTACTCCTAGCAATACTAGGACGACTCCTGCCAAGAGCCTATGGCATAGCCGAACATGGAGGATTACGAAGGACAGATAGGGCTGTCACCACCTACTGCCTACCTCTTCAATCTGTGGGTCTACGAGATACCCACTGATGATTTATAACCTAAGAACCACGCTTACGTTTCAAATCACTACTCTAGTTGTTTTGAACACAAAGCTACAACTAGAGCCTCTAATGAATTAAAGCCGTGAACCCACAAGTAACTACTTGTGCAAACTACTAAGAATAAAAGATCAAACTTGTATTGAATTCACAAAGGCTTACTTGATTGAGTAAAACCTTTGTAGGGGTACAAGTGTAGAAGATGGACTTGACAAGCCCAAGCCTCCTTCTCCTAGACTCTTCACCAAACTCTACTTCTACTTTGGTAGCCTCTAGGACTACTCTAAACCATTGGAGTGTAGTACTATTCTCAACTTTTGGTGTGGGTGAGAAGTGAGGTGATGGGGTCTATTTATAGGTGGAGAAGGGTTGGCTCCCGCCACAATTAACGCGTGAATCAGTCACCATTGACTCCAGGGAGCCGGGAGGAGGCAACATGTGTCACTTGACTGGGTTTTGCACCAGGAAGGGGTCGGCCAAACCCCTGGTTTGGCCGACCTAGTCAAGCCTCCCCTCGGGGAGTGCTTCCTCCAGGTGGCTTGCAGGTGGTCCCCCTTGATATATATGGGTGCAACACCGTTGGATCTCCTCGTATTCTTCTGTTTGTGGGCCATTTGATCCATGTGTTGCCACGTGTCATCGCCTGATTCGTTGAAATCCATTTTCATGGATTCATCCCTGCATGTTTTGGTATTTTGGGTAATAATTCACCTACATACAAATAAACACCAACACTTGTGGAATTGGGTTAGTGTATAGCCCTACCACTATGTTTTTGGTTTCTATTATGCACATTATGAGGTGAACTGGCGTTCAAAATACAGTACTTAAGGACCGTCAACACTTACATCGGCGGCCGACATAAGTTACCTTAATTACGTCCAAAGTGCTTTGTCAGCCGGCATCCGATGTAATTAAGGGAAAACTGACGTAATTAAGTAACTTACGTCAGTTTTGGCCTTAATTACGTTGGCCCTAGCTGACCTAATTGATTGGGATTCCTGTAGTGAACCACCAAAACACCCCAAAAACTTAGTAAAATAATAATAAGTAAACTTTCCATAGATGTAAAGCAAGTTCAAAACATTGCAAGGTAAAAGCAGAACCACTGTGATCAAGCTTCGGTCCTTTCCAAAGCTAACCGGACCTTGAGCTGGAGCTTACCAAAGCTAGCAGGACCTAGCGCCGGAGCTTACCAAAGCTAGCAGGACCTAGCACCAGATCTAACCAAAGCTAGTCAGACCTAGCACTGGAGCTAACCAAAGCTAGTCGGACCTAGAGCCGGAGCTTATCAAAGCTAGTCGGACCTTGCGCCGGACCTAGCAAAAAAAAGTGGGACCTAGCTAGAATAAGTCGGACCTAGATAAAGAAGTCGGACCTTATGTCGGACCTTGCCGGAGCTACCCAAAACAAGTCGAACCTATTGTCGGACCATGATGGAGCTCGGACCTAGAGTCGGACCTTGTTGAAAAAGGTGTTTTGGTGATATTCAAAACTTTTATTGCCATTGCCAATGTATTCAGTACACTAGTTCTCCTAGTTCCTTAGTGGAGGTTAGGCTGTAGAGAGGAGCCTCTAGTCCCAAGTCCAAATTGGGGAAGGTATGGCTCATGTATCTTTTCTTATATTTGTGACTTTATGCATAATAAAGATATTATCATTAGTCTTCTTTTATTCATATACTTGGATGAAGGCTTTCTTGTTTGATTGTGGATTCCACGTATGTGGTAGGTATAGTCTTTATGATCATGTCCTAATGTCATTATACTATCATCATAAACACTATAAACCCCAGTATACTCTTATTAGCTATGATATGATCATGTTAATATGAATGACTTATGCTATGTTTCAACATTGGTTCAACGATGTTTAAGTTAGTCATTGCCTTAGGATGGCTTGTGTCGTGGCTCCTAAGGTATTTACTTAATATGCTAGCATGGTGCTAGGATAGTTAATAGTGTTGGATGTCTCATAGACCCACGGATTGAAGAGGTAGGAAGTAAGTGGTGACAACCCTATCTGTCCTTTGTAATCCTCCATGTTCGGCTATGCCACAGGATCTTTGTGGGAATTGTCCTAGTATTCCTAGGGGTAAACCTGTGCCCGACGTGTTGAACGACTTAGCATAAGGATTCACCATTGACATGCTCATTAGTACCTAATCTAGACAATGTATATGTATATTAGAAGCATTGTAGGACCAACTCCCCAACTCTTAGTCTACTCTCCCTTAGGACCCATTTACCCTTTAGAATAGATTGCTTAGTTGTGTGTCACACTAGCCATATTATCAACATACCCTTATCTTGATAATCAATTAGTATTCCATAGCTTGATCATAAGAGTAGTGTCTACTTTACTCCATTACCTTCCTTTTGGATAAATATGATACCCTTGGGAATACTCTTGGATGAAATGCTACACGACAGTTTCCGTGCACTTGTGGTTTTTTATCTGTGATGTAAGAAACGTCTAAAGATACACGACAAATATCACGATTGGGAAAAAACGCCGATCGACCCCCAAACTGTGTATGCGAGCAGAGGTGGGAAAGCCCGTGGATGGTGAGTTGGTCATTTGTTTCATTTCTTTTCAATCTACCTTCTTTTACTTGGTATTTTTCGTTCTTTTGTAGGTTTGCCATTTTTGATGGGGTTGTCAACTCGAGGTCGGCGCGCCTTTCGAGAAGTGCTTCATAAACGCATGCCTCGTCCGTTGCGCCATCAAGTGGTCATTTTCACAAACCCAATTGGAGCTCAATGCCGTGAAGGAGACACTGACGCAAACCCGTGCGGAGCTGGAGAGGTCGAGAGTGGAGCAGGAGAGGTTGAGGGTCTTCCATAAGGCCATGACCATGTACATGGCCTAGATGCAAGCAACGATGGCAGTAAGTAATTTAAACTACCATAGTTTAATTTCATAGCATTTCAGTAACATATGTATCTTCTAATATATTGCAATGTCAGGCTCTTGCTCGACAGATCGGTCAGCAGATCGAGATTCCTCCGATTCCGCTGCTGCAGGTGACCCCGGCACAGACGCTACCAGCATAGGTGCCCCCAGCGCAGGTAATAAACTCTTTCTTTAATATTGATGTCTTCATTTCACTATTTCACGTAGGGAGAGATGGAGGTAGAACATAGGATGAGAGAGAGTGTGAGATAGAGGTGGATTAAGAGATACGAACATAGGTTGAGAGAGAGAGAGGTGAGATAGAGTTGGAGTAAGAGAGACATAGATTGAGAGAGATAGAGTGAGAGAGAAAGGGTAAAGTGAGAGTGAGAGGATGCTAGAGATGGAGAGGAAGAGAGAGAATGAGAGAAAGAGAGGGAGAGGAAGAGGGAAAGTGTGACACGAAGAGAGAGAGGAAGAGAGTGAGAGAAAGTGATGGAGAGGAAGAGAGTGAGAGAAAGAGAGAATGAGAGGGAGAGGAAGATAGAAACTATGACAGAAAGAGAGGGAGAGAAAGAGATGGAGAGAAAGTGAGTGACAGGAAGAGAGTGAGAGAATGAGAGAAAGAGAGAGGGAGTGGGATAGAGTGTGAGAGAAAGAGAGAAAGACATAGAGGGAGAGGAAGAGAGTGAGAGAAAGAGAGAGAGGGGGAGGAATAGAGTGAGAGGATGGAAGTTAGAGAGAGAGGAAGAGTGTGAGATTCATTTGTAACACGTCTAACTCTAATGTTCTTGTGCAGGGTTCGTCGACGACGGCGCAAACTCTTTTGGCACAGCTACCATCACCTAGAGGTATGTGCGGAGACGAGCTTATGGCTCCGAAGGTAGTAGAGGGGCTAGAGTGTAGCCCTTTTGTAAATTGTTGTGGTTAATGTGTTGTTTGACTATGAATTGGTGTTGTGTCGAATCTGTTTGACTATATATTGTTGTTTGTATCTGTGATCTCTCCGTCATGCGAGGTAGGGTGTTTTTCAACACTTACATCGGCGGCCGACATAAGTTACCTTAATTACGTCCAAAGTGCTTCGTCAGCCGGCATCCGATGTAATTAAGGGAAAACCGACGTAATTAAGTAACTTATGTCAGTTTTGGCCTTAATTACGTTGGCCCTAGCTGACGTAATTGATTGGGATTCCTGTAGTGAACCACCAAAACACCCCAAAAACTTAGTAAAATAATAATAAGTAAACTTTCCATAGATGTAAAGCAAGTTCAAAACATTGCAAGGTAAAAGCAGAACCACTGTGATCAAGCTTCGGTCCTTTCCAAAGCTAACCGGACCTTGAGTCGGAGCTTACCAAAGCTAGCAGGACCTAGCGCCGGAGCTTACCAAAGCTAGCAGGACCTAGCACCAGATCTAACCAAAGCTAGTCAGACCTAGCACTGGAGCTAACCAAAGCTAGTCGGACCTAGAGCCGGAGCTTATCAAAGCTAGTCGGACCTTGCGTCGGACCTAGCAAAAAAAAGTGGGACCTAGCTAGAATAAGTCGGACCTTATGTCGGACCTTGCCGGAGCTACCCAAAACAAGTCGAACCTATTGTCGGACCATGATGGAGCTCGGACCTAGAGTCGGACCTTGTTGAAAAAGGTGTTTTGGTGATATTCAAAACTTTTATCGCCATTGCCAATGTATTCAGTACACTAGTTCTCCTAGTTCCTTAGTGGAGGTTAGGCTGTAGAGAGGAACCTCTAGTCCCAAGTCCAAATTGGGGAAGGTATGGCTCATGTATCTTTTCTTATATTTGTGACTTTATGCATAATAAAGATATTATCATTAGTCTTCTTTTATTCATATACTTTGATGAAGGCTTTCTTGTTTGATTGTGGATTCCACGTATGTGGTAGGTATAGTCTTTATGATCATGTCCTAATGTCATTATACTATCATCATAAACACTATAAACCCCAGTATACTCTTATTAGCTATGATATGATCATGTTAATATGAATGACTTATGCTATGTTTCAACATTGGTTCAACGATGTTTAAGTTAGTCATTGCCTTAGGATGGCTTGTGTCGTGGCTCCTAAGGTATTTACTTAATATGCTAGCATGGTGCTAGGATAGTTAATAGTGTTGGATGTCTCATAGACCCACGGATTGAAGAGGTAGGAAGTAAGTGGTGACAACCCTATCTGTCCTTTGTAATCCTCCACGTTCGGCTATGCCACAGGATCTTTGTGGGAATTGTCCTAGTATTCCTAGGGGTAAACCTGTGCCCGACGTGTTGAACGACTTAGCATAAGGATTCACCATTGACATGCTCATTAGTACCTAATCTAGACAATGTATATGTATATTAGAAGCATTGTAGGAGCAACTGCCCAACTCTTAGTCTACTCTCCCTTAGGACCCATTTACCCTTTAGAATAGATTGCTTAGTTGTGTGTCACACTAGCCATATTATCAACATACCCTTATCTTGATAATCAATTAGTATTCCATAGCTTGATCATAAGAGTAGTGTCTACTTTACTCCATTACCTTCCTTTTGGATAAATATGATACCCTTGGGAATACTCTTGGATGAAATGCTACACGACAGTTTCCGTGCACTTGTGGTTTTTTATCTGTGATGTAAGAAACGTCTAAAGATACACGACAAATATTACGATTGGGAAAAAACGCCGATCGACCCCCAAACCGTGTATGCGAGCAGAGGCGAGAAAGCCCGTGGATGGTGAGTTGGTCATTTGTTTCATTTCTTTTCAATCTACCTTCTTTTACTTGGTATTTTTCGTTCTTTTGCAGGTTTGCCATTTTTGATGGGGTTGTCAACTCGAGGTCGGCGCGACTTTCGAGAAGCGCTTCATAAACGCATGCCTCGTCCGTTGCGCCATCAAGTGGTCATTTTCACAAACCCAATTGGAGCTCAATGCCGTGAAGGAGACACTGACGCAAACCCGTGCGGAGTTGGAGAGGTCAAGAGTGGAGCAGGAGAGGTTGAGGGCCTTCCATAAGGCCATGACCATGTACATGGCCAAGATGCAAGCAACGATGGCAGTAAGTAATTTAAACTACCATAGTTTAATTTCATAGCATTTCAGTAACATATGTATCTTCTAATATATTGCAATGGTAGGCTCTTGCTCGATAGATCGGTCAGCAGATCGAGATTCCTCCGATTCCGCTGCTGCAGGTGACCCCGGCACAGACGCTACCAGCATAGGTGCCCCCGGCGCAGGTAATAAACTCTTTCTTTAATATTGATGTCTTCATTTCACTATTTCACGTAGGGAGAGATGGAGGTAGAACATAGGATGAGAGAGAGTGTGAGATAGAGGTGGACTAAGAGATACGAACATAGGTTGAGAGAGAGAGAGGTGAGATAGAGTTGGAGTAAGAGAGACATAGATTGAGAGAGATAGAGTGAGAGAGAAAGGGTAAAGTGAGAGTGAGAGGATGCTAGAGATGGAGAGGAAGAGAGAGAATGAGAGAAAGAGAGGGAGAGGAAGAGGGAAAGTGTGACACAAAGAGAGAGAGGAAGAGAGTGAGAGAAAGTGATGGAGAGGAAGAGAGTGAGAGAAAGAGAGAATGAGAGGGAGAGGAAGATAGAAACTATGACAGAAAGAGAGGGAGAGAAAGAGATGGAGAGAAAGTGAGTGACAAGAAGAGAGTGAGAGAATGAGAGAAAGAGAGAGGGAGTGGGATAGAGTGTGAGAGAAAGAGAGAAAGACATAGAGGGAGAGGAAGAGAGTGAGAGAAAGAGAGAGAGTGGGAGGAATAGAGTGAGAGGATGGAAGTTAGAGAGAGAGGAAGAGTGTGAGATGCATTTGTAACATGTCTAACTCTAATGTTCTTGTGCAGGGTTCGGCGACGATGGCGCAAACTCTTTTGGCACAGCTACCAGCACCTAGAGGTATGTGCGGAGATGAGCTTTTTGGCTCCGAAGGTAGTAGAGGGGCTAGAGTGTAGCCCTTTTGTAAATTGTTGTGGTTAATGTGTTGTTTGACTATGAATTGGTGTTGTGTCGAATCTGTTTGACTATATATTGTTGTTTGTATCTGTGATCTCTCCGTCATGCGAGGTAGGGTGTTTTTGTTTTTCTAAAAAAAATAAAAAATATAACTTACGTCGGCTATGGCAAGGCCGACGTAAGTTAGCCCAGGTTAACTTACGTCGGTCTGGCTATACCGACGTAAGTTATCCCATGGTACTTACATCGGTCTTGCCATAGCCTACGTAAGTTAAGGACCTTACTTATGTCGGCTAGACACGACCGACGTAAGTCCCCTGGCCCGGCCCCCACTCCAGCCCGGGAAGTTACTTAAGGGTGCGTTTGTTTCGCCATATTGAATTGGATTGAGCTGGATTGGATGGCCCAGTTAGGTGTTTGTTTCACGGTCAGATGGACAGAGTCATCCAGCTTCGAGGAATATTCCTTCTAGATGTTGGATGAAGTGGTTCAGGAATTTTTGTTGGATGAGTCTGTCCACCTTGTCTAAGTATGCTTCTTAGTAACATTTTAGTGATAATTGACTTGTTTGTTGTTGATTAATAATAATAATTATGATATTAATATTAGTATTTACAAGTATTATCATACATAGTATATAAATAATTAGTATCATGTGAAATTATCAACTTAGATGATCCAATCCATCCAAGTTTCATCCAACCTACCAAACAAAAAATTGGATCATCCAATTCATCCAATCAAACATCAACTTGGATCATCCAATACAGAAAAAAATGGATGATCCTAGATCAAAATGGAACTTAGAATGATTCATGTATGAAGTCAAATATGCATTATATTGGACTCAGGGAAACCATCATCAAATTTCACAATGGCTTTATGTGGTCATGAAGGACTAACCAGAAAAATGTCAGCTATAACAATGGCATATTGTGGTCTACATTAATCCTTAAAGCCCTATGATTTCTCTGAATTTAAATGGCAAAACTGGGGTTTTGTCATACAGAAAAGTAGGTTTCCAGATAGTGTTGCTGATAAGGAGTCCAACAAAATTAGTTTCCCAAATTGCTAAGCTATTTACAGACAGATATTGATTTTACAAGTTTCTACAATTTTTTGAAAATGTTTGTGTTATTTTTGGATTTTTCATGGACATAGAGCAAATGTAACACCCAAAATTTTCAAATTTTGAAAATTAGGGCAATGTACTAGGGATGCATCATGTATGTTTGCATTTGAATGAAAATTCAATTTCAAAATGCGCTAGGATTCGTTTGAATTTGAAAAACAATTCAAATTTGCAAAAGAATGAAAAAGGAAAAAGGAAAACAAAAAGAAAAAGAAAAGAACCCACCCTGGGCCTTAACCCCGCCCCGGCCCACTTCTTCCCCCTTCCCCCTTTTCCTTTCTTTCCCCGCCGGCCCCACCCCGCAGCAGCCCAGCTCGGCCCCGCGCCACCTCCCTCTCCCTCTCCATTTCTCTGCGCGCTGGGACCCGCCCGTCAGACTTTCCTTCCTCCTCCCGTCGCCCGCGCCCGACACTGCCCAAAAATGTCGCCCCGGTTCAAAACGCTGGCAAGGAAATCCTCCCCCATAATGACCCCTGTCGCCTTCCATCGTCGGGATCCCTTTCCTTACTTCGTCGCCCCCGATTCCCCTATAAAACCCGGCCGGCGCCCCCGTTTTTCCCTTCCCCCGAAGCTCCAAACCCTAGCCGCCGCCGTGTGAGGTATGTCGCCGCCGTTCCCGTCGACTCGCCGATGTTCTCTCCCTCCCCCTCGGTCTAACGTGTGCGCCATGCCTCCAGGAACACGCCGGACACCGTCTTTCGGGGAATTGGCCGCCGCTTCACCAATCCCGACGAGTGCCGCCGGAGTCCGCCGCCATACACCGTCCCCGACGCTCCTCCGCCCGATTTCAAGACCCGAAACCCCCCTAGGTGAGTGCGCGATGCCCCCCTCTCCCGTTTGATGTGTAGAGCGCCCGAAATTGGCGCCGATTTGGCCGTTCCGGCCAACTCCGGCGAACCCCGCCACCGTGCGCCGTCGGGACCGGCGCGCGCGCCGCCTCTGTCGCCCACGGGGCGACGTGGCCCAATCTCGGCCGCCCAGGTAGGGCCGACGGCCGAGATTAGAAGGGGCGTACCCCTTCGCGCGTTTTAAATCTGGGCCGCACGCGGTTGATCCAACGGCCCAGATTCAAATGCACTTAAACGTTGGCCCTTTTGCACGTAGACCCCTGCGCAGAATTTAATTTAATTACAGATAGGTCCTGGAATTTAGGAAATAGCCCCTGGACTTTTATTTAATTCTGTCAGCACTGCTAAATTGATTAAATATATCATTTTAGCCCCTGTTTTCACTATAAATTATATTTTTAGCCTCTGTAAATTACGAATAAACCCCTGGTGATGTTATAAAATATTTCTAGGCCACTGATCATGTCTGTTTTGTATAAAAGCCCCTGTATTAATTGTAAATTACATAAAATCACATGAGAATTCTCTCTTTTTGCACAAATCACTTAGGGTATTATTTTATTATTATTTCCTAATCTCTTTAGGGTAAAATAATGCATTTAATTTGCTGATTTTTTTGAATTTCCTAATGAACCCATATAAGCACTAAAATCCACACCTCCACCCACACCACTAAATAAAGTCTTATTAAGAACATAGTGTTAGCGACATAATTGCGTAGGTTTTCTTTTGTGTTTATTTATTTGTGGTGTGCATTTATTCTCTTGTGCTTATTGTGTGCTGCTACTTTCCGTTCCGCATGCGATGATGTATATAGAGTCGGTTCCCGAGCCGACTTACAATCTTCAGGACTACCACTTCACAGACCCACACTCCGAAGAAGGCAAGTTCCTTGACCATTTTGCACCTGTTTTATTAAGTTTTAGTTAGTTGCATGTTTAATAAAATGAATCCTATTTGTTGTACCCTTCCATAGAATTCCTTGTCCCCGGGTTGGTTTGGGTAGATGTTATTATTTACTTTACGCTTAGCCATGCTTAGAATTTTGGGAGGGAATTTATCTACTCACTTGTTCTACTATAAATTGTTATGATTATTTGTTGAGTTATGGTGAAATGAATTGTAGTGGATAGGAATCCGGCGGGTTGGTTTTGTTTGGTATGGTGCAGTACGCACGAGACCCGGGTTTTGGGGTATGAACCTTGTCGGATTCTAAGGACCGGTTTATGGAGAAAGCCACTAAGCCTTGTAGTATCACCACAAGACTGAGTATGGGGCAGCTTGGTCAATTAATTAGGCCTCTACCGGCGTAGTATTAGTGGTTGGATAGTGCGGGGAATTGGTTCAGGGTGTACTGCCTTGGGATCCGCATGGCTCAAGAGGGGGCAACTGGGGTGTTGAGTCGTGGTGTAACGGCTCACACTTTTGTACAGGGGTGAAACCTCCGAGGGCTAGTACGCGTCGGGAGAATCCTTTGTAAAGACCTCGTAGTGATCTCCTGGCCTCACACCAAAGGAAGTGTGCAATGTGGTTCGCGACCACGGGCATCAGGGAGGTTTCCTTAGTCCACCTGGCAACAGGGGATGAAATCACGGATTGTGGGTAAAGGGTACATTCTCTGCAGAGATTTAGAAACTGTCATGACAGTCGTGCTCACTGACAAGAGCGGCTTGGTGTCCAATTCATAATTAGCCAATGACTGGGAATGGTGGTTTGTATTGGATTGGTTGGTTGGGGACTTGGTTTACCAATGGGTTATGGTTGGGTTCATACACTTAGAAGCAGGTGCTAATGAAAGCTAAGGATAGGATGTAATGCTATAGTGCTTAACCCAAATTTGGCCTTCCTTTCTATAAACCCACATGTCATCTCTTTCCCACTTGCTGAGTACCGTTGGTACTCAAACTTGCTTGTTGCTTATCTTTCCTCAGTCTACAATGGAGAAGAGGTGGAGAACGAAGACTTCTTTGTTGATCCGGAGGAGACGTTCTAGGATGGCGCAACCCCCGGGCAACGCCTGTGCATGAAGCCACACTAGTCTACTTCTACCACTATTTTGCTCTGTAATCTTATTTTAGACCTACGGGTCATTATTGTAAGACATTTATGTACTCAAACATGGCTTGTAATAAATGATATTACACTTTCATCTACACATGTATGATGAGAATCGATCATGGCATACATGTGGAAGCCATCCAGTTGTCTTGTTGGGACCGGGTGTGACAAAGTGGTATCAGAGCCGTGTTGCCCGTAGGACGCAAGCCTAGTTAGAAAAGGATGACTTAAGGACCCTATTATATTCTAAAAAGTAATTTATAAAATTGCTTTGTACTTCCTACCTTGTCTACTTGTTTTATTTACTCCTTTATTTATATGTTTTGTTACTGACACTCTCCTGTTTTCAAAATCTGTAGATGGCCCGCACCAAGACGACCCCCCGTAAGTCGACCGGTGGACTTGTGCCCCCGCGTAGGCTGGCCAGTCGCTCTCCAGCCGTCGACCCCCGTCACCCCGTGGTGATTCGTTGTGACGGCAGGGCCGCAGGACGACTGCGACTCCGTCTCCGGGCCATACTCCGCGAGGCTGGCTACCGTCACCACAGCCTCTCGCTCTCCTACCACACCACTGGAGTGCAGCGCCCCGGCAGAACGGAGTGGAGCTGCAAGATCTACATTTACTATGGTGATGAGCTGGTGAAGACCCACAGTAGTCCTGCCTGGAGGAGCTCCCGCCGATATGCGGAGCAGGACGCTAGCTGGGAAGCAGCCACTTTTTGGAGCCACGCTCGTCGTTTCCGTCTGGAGGACACGGTGCACGCCTTCGTTCCGCAGTGTCCCAGTGGCACTGAGAACTTTTTCTCCAGGCACGTGGAGAGACCCCTGGACCTCCCGCAGTCTCGTCAGACTGTTGGCGACGTGGCCGAGCTCAGTGCCCGACTTCAGAGGGCACAGCAGGAGATTCAGGATGGACGTGACCTCGCCCTGCGCCACGAGGCAGTGATCAGGAGGTATCGTCGGATCACCGACGAGGACCCTGACGACTACGCGTCCGACACCTCGACGTGGACCCCAGACTCTCCAGACCGCCGTGGCGGCCAACGTGAGTCGTCTTCTGAGGAGTCCTCTGACGAGGAGCCTTCCAGTGTGGCGTCTGCCGCACCACCGCCGCCTGCTGCCTCACCACCTCAAGACCCCGAGGACCCCGAGGACCCCGCGGACGACGACGACGACGACGAGGACCCGGAGGAGTTCCCCCCTGACGACGAGTAGTACTCGACCTTTGCCACGACTCAAGGATAGGCACACCCTCATTAGTTAAATAAGAGCGACGTAGACATACTTGTGTGACCTTGAGTTGTGTTATTTCCCTTTATGATTTTCGTCTTGGTGTGTTGTGTGAGTTGTGGAACGCCTTGGCGACTTGTCCACAACCGCACCTTTTTTATACTTCTTTAATTAGTGAGCTATTAATAAAGAATTTTCATTTATATGCATGTTTGCTGTGATTTTTGCATATAGTAAGGGTATCGCATAGTAGTCTTCCACTAGTTATAGTAGAATCTAAGACTCTACTCTCTTCGTACTCAGATGGCAGGCAGGGGAAGAGGCTGTGGTCGTGGCCGTGGTATGCCCCTTGGTGATGATGAAGCTGGATTCCAGCTACCGCAATGGAATGAGAGAGGTGCCCGTGGAGCACCTGCGATGAATCATATGCAGCAGATGATGGCCATGCAGATGCAAATGATGCAGAACTTTACACAAGTGGTGGCCAACATGCAGCAAGCCCAGCAAGCCCCTCCACCCCCACCAAATCAGCCCCACCCACAGCCAGCACCAGGACTCCGATCTCGCATGAGAGACTTCCTCAACACCCATCCACCCACCTTTGCCACTGCTAGTGAGCCCATGGAGGCCAACGATTGGCTGAGAACAATTGAGAGCAAGCTGAGAATTGTCTAATGTGAAGGACGAGAGAAGGTACTGTTAGCCTCGCACCAACTTCAGGGACCTGCAGCCGATTGGTGGACTGCCTTCATTGAAGCCCATCAGGACCCGGATAATATCACATGGGACGAGTTCAAGAATTACTTTCGCAGTCATTTCGTGCCCGAAGGAGAGATCCAGGCGAGACGTGAAGAATTTCTCATGCTAAAGCAAGGCCGCATGAGTGTGCGAGAGTATCTGAACAAATTCACACAATTGTCCCGCTATGCGCCGGAAGATGTGGACACGGACTCGAAGAAGCAGTTTCGTTTTAAGAAGGGCCTTGACAAGGAGCTGAAGTTCGCTATGGTCTCCAGTGACTACAGCAGTTTCCATAAGTTGGTGGACAAGGCCTTTGAAGTGGAAAGGACCAAGAAGGAGCTGGATGATGATGATAGGAAGAGGAAGCTGGCTCAAGCACACCGTTCTGGGAATAATGTGCGCCCTCGCTATGCCCCTCAGCCTACGGCACCTATGGATCGCCCTATGAACCCTCACACGGGACAAAGGTACCCAACTCCTCCTACAGGCCACCCACACCATACAACCAGAAAATGCGCCAACCACCACAGCCTCCACGCCAACCAATGCAACCCCCTCGCCCAGCAGCTCCAGCACCCCGCCCTAATGGCCAGCCGCAACAGAACCCTCAAGGAGGTAACAGATCCCAAGGTAATAACGCGGCGGTGCAGTGTTATAACTGTGGTGAGATGGGACATTTCGCCAACCGTTGCCCGAAGAAGCAGCTACAGCAACCCACACGTGGGAGAGTCAATCGCGTGGCACTTGAGGAGGCACACAATGCACCAGATGTGGTTGTTGGTACGTTCCCTGCCGACTCTCATCTAGCTACAGTGTTGTTTGATTCTGGTGCTACGCATTCGTTCATACCTAAGGAATTCATGAGGAGGCATGACATGGTAGTGCATTTAATGACTCACCAACTTATAGTTCACTCCCCTGGGGAGAAATGATAACCCGGCAAGTATGCCCTAATGTAAGGCTAAGTATGCCCTAATGTAAGGCTAGACATAAGGGGGGTAGTTTTCCCAGCAAACCTGATTGTTCTGGAATCTCAAGGGCTAGATATTATCCTGGGGATGGATTGGTTAACAAAGTACCATGGGGTGATCCAACTGCGCCACAAGAACAGTCTCATTGACCCATCCCGATGGTACCAAGGTAGAGTTCTCTCCAGATCAAGCTCCAACACAGAGGATCAGGCTAAATCAAACTGAGGTCACCGAAGAGATCCGTGTTGTCAGTGAATTCCCAGACGTGTTCCCCGAAGAGTTACCGGGTATGCCCCCTGACCGTGAAATTGAATTTATCATTGACCTAGTGCCTGGAACGGCCCCGATATATAAGAGTCCATATAGAATGGACGCTAATCAGTTAGCCGAGCTAAAGGATCACATCAACGAGTTGTTGGAGAAAGGATACATCTGTCCTAGTTCATCGCCTTGGGGTGCTCCTGTCATATTCGTACCTAAGAAGGATGGCACTCAAAGGTTGTGTGTGGATTATCGTGCATTGAATGCAGTGACCATCAAGAATAAGTATCCACTGCCAAGGATCGAAGATTTGTTTGATCAGCTGCGAGGAGCATGTGTATTCTCTAAGATCGACCTCCGTTCGGGTTATCACCAGTTGAAGATTCGACCATCGGACATTCCCAAGACTGCATTCGTCTCTCGATATGGTCTTTATGAGTATACTGTTATGTCTTTCGGGTTGACTAATGCTCCAGCTTACTTCATGTACCTCATGAACAAAGTATTTATGGAGTACCTGGATAAATTCGTGGTCGTGTTCATTGATGATATCCTGATATTCTCCAAGAGTGAAGAAGAGCATGAGGAACACCTGAGGTTGGCACTAAAGAAACTTAGAGAACACCAATTGTATGCTAAATTCAGTAAGTGTGAGTTTTGGTTGAAGCAAGTATCATTCTTGGGACATGTCATATCAGAAGGAGGAATATCAGTGGATCTGGGTAAAGTGACAGATGTTCTCAAGTGGGAGACACCGGAAAATGTGGGACACATCAGAAGCTTTCTAGGAATGGCTGGTTATTATCGACGATTTATTGAGGGATTTTCAAATATCTCTCGGCCACTAACCAAGCTACTCGAGAAGGGAGCTACATTCAAGTGGACACCGGAGTGTGAAGCAAGCTTTGCCGAATTGAAGAAGAGGTTGACCACTGCCCCAGTGCTGGTCATGCCAGATATGCAAAAGGAGTTCTCAATCTATTGTGATGCTTCCGGACAGGGACTGGGATGTGTGTTGATGCAAGCAGGACATGTGGTGGCTTACGCCTCGAGACAACTCAAGAAGCATGAGAAGAATTATCCGACCATGATCTGGAATTAGCAGATGTGGTTCACGCATTGAAGATATGGAGACACTACCTGATCGGAAAAAGGACAGAGATCTACACCGACCACAAAAGCTTGAAGTACATATTCACTCAGCCAGACCTTAACCTTCGCCAATGAAGGTGGTTAGAGCTCATTAATGACTTCAATGTCGGGATCAACTATCACCCTGGAAAAGCGAATGTGGTCGCTGATGCTTTGAGTAGGAAAACCCAATGTAACAGAATGACGATCCAGGCTTATCAACCGCAGCTATGTGAAGAGTTTGCAAGATTAAACCTGTGCATAGTGTCTAATGCAGATGCAGTAGTTATGGAAGTGGACTCCACGTTGGAACAAGACATTAGAGAAGGCCAAAAAGAGGATAAGAAGATCCAAAAACTTAAGAAGCTGATGAAGGCTGGTAAAGCTCTGGATTTCAGGGAAGATGAACATGGAACCCTGTGGTTAGGAAAGAGGATATGCATGCCGAATGTTAAGGGGATCCGAGAGTTGGTATTGAGAGAAGCCCACGACTCATACTAATCTATCCATCCTGGGAGTACAAAGATGTACCAAGACCTTAAGGATAGATACTGGTGGCTTGGTATGAAGCGTGATGTGGCCGAATACGTGGCTCTGTGTGACACGTGTCAGTTAGTCAAGGCGGAACATCAGAGACCTACTGGACTACTTCAACCACTTAAGATACCCGAGTGGAAATGGGAAGAGATAAGTATGGACTTTATCGTGGGATTGCCAAGGACCCAGTCAGGATACGACTCCATATGGGTTGTTGTGGATCGGTTGACCAAGGTCGCTCACTTCATTCCGGTCAAGGAAAGCTATAATGGTTCACGATTGGCGGAATTATACATGGCAAGAATTGTGTGTTTACACGGTGTCCCAAAGAAGATAGTATCGGATCGAGGTACCCAGTTCACCTCGAGATTCTGGCAGAAGCTGCATGAGTCAATGGACACTCGTATGAATTTCAGCTCAGCGTATCACCCGCAAACAGATGGTCAGACAGAACACACCAATCAAATCCTGGAGGATATGTTGCGAGCATGTGCCTTGAATAATAGTAAGAGTTGGGACAAAAACTTGCCTTATGCGGAGTTCTCTTATAACAACAGCTATCAGGCTAGTCTCAAGATGTCCCAGTTTGAGGCACTTTATGGGCGAAAGTGCAGAACACCCTTATTTTGGAATCAGACTGGGGAAGGTCAAGTGTTTGGACCGGAGATACTCAGAGAGGCCGAACGACAGGTACAAGAGATCCGGACTAATCTGAAAACGGCACAGTCAAGGCAGAAGAGTTACGCAGATGCTCGACGTCGTGATCTAACCTTTGAGGTCGGAGACTTTGTATATCTCAAGGTATCACCAGTAAGAGGTCTAAGATGGTTCAAAGTGAAGGGAAAGCTAGCACCCTGTTACATTGGTCCGTTCAAGATATTGGAGAGAAGAGGAGAAGTAGCTTATCGTCTCGAGCTACCTTCTCAACTGTCGGATGTGCATGATGTGTTTCACGTGTCGCAACTAAAGAAATGCTTAAGAGTACCAGAGGAACAGTTACCCATGGAAGCTTTGGATTTGCAAGAGGATCTGTCCTACGCAGAACGGCCAGTCAGGATCCTAGAGACGTCAGAACGTGTCATGAGAAACAAGACGATTTGCATGTGCAAAGTGCAGTGGAGACATCACTCTGAGGCAGAAGCAACATGGGAGAGAGAAGAATACCTCAAGGCTGAGTTTCTCGATCTTTTCTCTTAGGACGTCCGAATCTCGGGGCGAGATTCCTTTTAAGGGGGGTAGAGTTGTAACACCCAAAATTTTCAAATTTTGAAAACAAGGGCAATGTACTAGGGATGCATCATGTATTTTTGCATTTGAATGAAAATTCAATTTCAAAATGCGCTAGAATTCGTTTGAATTTGAAAAACAATTCAAATTTGCAAAAGAATGAAAAAGGAAAAAGGAAAACAAAAAGAAAAAGAAAAAGAACCCACCCTGGGCCTTAACCCCGCCCCGCCCCACTTCTTCCCCCTTCCCCCTTTTCCTTTCTTTCCCCGCCGGCCCAACCCCGCAGCAGCCCAGCTCGGCCCCGCGCCACCTCCCTCTCCCTCTCCCTTTCTCTGCGCGCTGGGACCCACCCGTCAGACTTTCCTTCCTCCTCCCGTCGCCCGCGCCCGACACTGCCGGAAAATGTCGCCCCGGTTCAAAATGCCGGCAAGGAAATCCTCCCCCATAATGACCCCTGTCGCCATCCATCGTCGGGATCCCTTTCCTTACTTCGCCGCCCCCGATTCCCCTATAAAACCCGGCCGGCGCCCCCGTTTTTCCCTTCCCCCGAAGCTCCAAACCCTAGCCGCCACCGTGTGAGGTATGTCGCCGCCGTTCCCGTCGACTCGCCGACGTTCTCTCCCTCCCCCTCGGTCTAACGCGTGCTCCATGCCTCCAGGAACACGCCGGACACCGTCTTTCGGGGAATTGGCCGCCGCTTCACCAATCCCGACGAGCGCCGCCGGAGTCCGCCGCCATACGCCGTCGCCGACGCTCCTCCGCCCGATTTCAAGACCCGAAACCCCCCTAGGTGAGTGCGCGATGCCCCCCTCTCCTGTTTGATGTGTAGAGCACCCGAAATTGGCGCCGATTTGGCCGTTCCGGCCAACTCCGGCGACCCCCCCCCCCCCCCCCCGCCGTGCGCCGCCGGGACGGGCGCGCGCGCCGCCTCTGTCGCCCACGGGGCGACGTGGCCCAATCTCGGCCGCCCAGCTAGGGCCGACGGCCGAGATTAGAAGGGGCGTACCCCTTCGCGCGTTTTAAATCTGGGCCGCACGCGGTTGATCCAACGGCCCAGATTCAAATGCACTTAAACGTTGGCCCTTTTGCACGTAGACCCCTGCGCAGAATTTAATTTAATTACAGATAGGTCCTGGAATTTAGGAAATAGCCCCTGGACTTTTATTTAATTCTGTTAGCACTGCTAAATTGATTAAATATATCATTTTAGCCCCTGTTTTCACTATAAATTATATTTTTAGCCTCTGTAAATTATGAATAAACCCCTGGTGATGTTATAAAATATTTCTAGGCCACTGATCATGTCTGTTTTGCATAAAAGCCCCTGTATTAATTGTAAATTACATAAAATCACATGAGAATTCTCTCTTTTTGCACAAATCACTTAGGGTATTATTTTATTATTATTTCCTAATCTCTTTAGGGTAAAATAATGCATCTAATTTGCTGATTTTGTTGAATTTCCTAATGAACCCATATAAGCACTAAAATCCACACCTCCACCCACACCACTAAATAAAGTCTTATTAAGGACATAGTGTTAGCGACGTAATTGCGTAGGTTTTCTTTTGTGTTTATTTATTTGTGGTGTGCATTTATTCTCTTGTGCTTATTGTGTGCTGCTACTTTCCGTTCCGCATGCGATGATGTATATAGAGTCGGTTCCCGAGCCGACTTACAATCTTCAGGACTACCACTTCACCGACCCACACTCCGAAGAAGGCAAGTTCCTTGACCATTTTGCACCTGTTTTATTAAGTTTTAGTTAGTTAAATGTTTAATAAAATGAATCTTATTTGCTGTACCCTTCCATATAATTCCTTGTCCCCGGGTTGGTTTGGGTAGATGTTATTATTTACTTTACGCTTAGCCATGCTTAGAATTTTGGGAGGGAATTTCTCTACTCACTTGTTCTACTATAAATTGTTATGATTGTTTGTTGAGTTATGGTGAAATGAATTGTAGTGGATAGGAATTCGGCGGGTTGGTTTTGTTTGGTATGGTGCAGTACGCACGAGACTCAGGTTTTTGGGTATGAACCTTGCCGGATTCTAAGGACCGGTTTATGGAGAAAGCCACTAAGCCTTATAGTATCACCACAAGACTGAGTATGGGGCAGCTTGGTCAATTAATTAGGCCTCTCCCGGCGTAGTATTAGTGGTTGGATAGTGCGAGGAATTGGTTCAGGGTGTACTGCCTTGGGATCCGCATGGCTCAAGAGGGGGCAATTGGGGTGTTGAGTCGTGGTGTAACGGCTCACACTTTTGTACAGGGGTGAAACCTCAGAGGGCTAGTACGTGTTGGGAGAATCCTTTGTAAAGAACTCGTAATGATCTCCTGGCCTCACACCAAAGGAAGTGTGCAATGTGGTTCGCGACCACGGGCATCAGGGAGGTTTCCTTAGTCCACCTGGCAACAGGGGATGAAATCACGGCTTGTGGGTAAAGGGTACATTCTCTGCAGAGATTTAGAAATTGTCATGACAGCCGTGCTCACGGACAAGAGCGGCTTGGTGTCCAATTCATAATTAGCCAATGACTGGGAATGGTGGTTTGGATTGGATTGGTTGGTTGGGGACTTGGTTTACCAATGGGTTATGGTTGGGTTCATACACTTAGAAGCAGGTGCTAATGAAAGCTAAGGATAGGATGTAATGCTATAGTGCTTAACCCAAATTTGGCCTTCCTTTCTATAAACCCACATGTCATCTCTTTCCCACTTGCTGAGTACCGTTGGTACTCAAACTTGCTCGTTGCTTATCTTTCCTCAGTCTACAATGGAGAAGAGGTGGAGAACGAAGACTTCTTTGCTGATCCGGAGGAGACGTTCTAGGCTGGCGCAACCCCCGGGCAACGCCTGTGCATAGAGCCACACTAGTCTACTTCTACCGCTGTTTTGCTCTGTAATCTTATTTTAGACCTACTGGTCATTATTGTAAGACATTTATGTACTCGAACATGGCTTGTAATAAATGATATTACACTTTCGTCTACACATGTATGATGAGAATCGATCCTGGCATACATGTGGAAGCCATCCGGTTGTCTTGTTGGGACCGGTTGTGACAGCAAATAAACACCATTTGATGCACTTAAAAAGGTCAAATGATTCTGAAATACTTACTGGAGATCAAAGATATTAAAAGGAAGATTTGGGCCAATTTTGAGAATTTTCTATGAAGAGAATCACCTGGAATAAATTCCCAAAGATTTAAATTTCAGGGAATATTGGGGAAAAATCAAGGGATTTTCATACCCCTGCAATGTACTTGACATGAGGAATCGAACAAAATTTGTTTCACCATTTTTGGAAAAATGCACAAGGAGTTATGAATTTTCTAAGTTCAGCTAATATCTGCAATTACATTTCAATTAACAAACCCTCTTAGCCGTTGACAGTAGGCCCACATTTAAAATCCCCCGATCAGATGTGAGCAACACTGGGCCACAAGGTTTAAGGCACTTTTTCACATTTGATCCTATGCCACAACAGATCCGGGAGGTGGATTGTCTTCCACCTCTGGTCAGGTCGGTAGGACTCAGGAAGGCATGAATCACCGCGAACATTGCTCGCAAAGCTTTGTGGAATAACAAGGAACAAGGAACCAAACCATAATGGTGAAGAAGACAGCCGGAAACAGGAAGAACTCGGCTTACGGCACCTCGTGTTGATTATTTCCTGCGGGAATCGATCCAGGAAACATGCAAGGATGTGAGGAGGCTATTCGCTAATGGGAATGGGACGGGAGAGACAACACATGAAGAAATTGGAAGAAAACAGAAATCTGTTCTAACTCACCCACCGGTGTTAACGTAAGAAATCTGGCGGTTATGTTCAAAGATTTGGGAACCAATGTTGAGAAGAAGAGCATGACTGTGCGAACCTTATGGCGCTCTGGGTGGCATGGGAGACGGTCTAGTTCAATGGAAACTCATCTGCGACGTCCGGCAAGGAGGAGTCTTCAGCTTGGGGTGAGCAAAACTTCAAAGATGCCCCTGTAAAGGCTCGAGCTGGCCAAAATATTGATCAGAAAGTAGCACATATGAGTCATGAAGCTGAAAGCACGAATAGAAGAGGTCAAACCACATCGTGCTTGCTCAGTTTTTTGGCAGAAACAGAAGAATGGTGCCGACGGCCGAAGAACTGCGCGCTGGGAAAGAACCAATGGAGGGAGCTCGACTTTGCTTGCGAGGAAGGGTAAGGACGGGCGTGGAGAAGGATTAGAGAAGGATTAGGACAAGAAAAACGTAGATGGAATCACTTGGGGGTGAGCGCTGGAGTTGCACATGCAGCTGACTTCGTGGAGCACACACAGGAGGAGCAGAAACAGAGTAAGTTGTACTCACTGACTGTAAAAGCCCGGACTCGTAAAGCACAAAAATGTGAAAATGTGTACTTCAAATTTTTTTTAGTGGAGTTGGAAACTCACAACTCACATGTTTTAGGATCAAAGAGCATGTGAAAAGCTACCAGAGGGGCATGAATGGTAGATTAAAACTTTTACAGCGGAAGCAACAAAAACTCCTCAGCAGAAAATCAATTTGTTAAGAAACCATGTGTGCAACTGATCTAAACGTGTTCAACTGTGAAAAATGTATTATATTATAGAGAATCAAGTCACGAGACACTACAACAAGAATCACGAAAAACCGTCGAGAAAAACTCAAGTTATGATCGAAAGATCGAGCAAAGGTAAATTTGTTCTACCCGAGTAAAAATCAGATTTGCAATACTGCAAAGAAACTCATGTAGATCATAAACTACAAATCCAATGGTCATGAAGTTTTCACATATCAAATATAATCAAGTTGTGAAGACAATCCAAAAAGAATCACGTCAATAGGATCTGTAAAACTCGAGTTATGATAAAAACACCGAAGAAACATAGTGTTGTGCAGAAACTCGATGAGAAAAACTTGTCTGAAACAAATCAGGCAAACAAGGCACAAAAGTTCCTTTAAACTATGAATTTTGTTGAAAAAAAACACAAGAGGAGCAGCCCAAAGTTTTCTCTCTACGAGTTATGACCTCCCTTGCTTATATAACCAGCCCTTAGGCCAACCCAATCCTAACTAGGACTCTAATCGTACTCAGTTTCAACCAAAACTTTCTATAACTCCTCAAGACTCTTCCATACGCAGATAGAAGCAATCTTAAAACTTCCAAACACCTTAGAAACGTACCAAACATTACTAAGACAACTCAACTTTGTTACCCACACGAAATCTGACTAAAACAAACTAGAAACATTCTATAAACCAACCATAACCACCTCAGCCGCAGCTTGAGGCATAATCCAGCTGGTTGGACCATTCCGACCAATTCTTTATGTCCACTTTTATTCATCACTCCTCGGAACCATGTTGCTACGTCCATGCACTCCTTGCACACGTGAAAACACCTTCCAACAACATCCACGATACCTTCATATCTATTGTTCTTAACCCAAATATATTGCATGACCTCTCGATAAACCCAACCAGAATTCCTCCTGAACCGTGTTGTTGAACCACATCATCTCCTTAGACTAGTTCAATGGATCCCGTCATCAGCCATGTCTTGACCTCAAGCAACACTTGCACATGAATAAACAACCAATCTTTGCGAGCCCAAGTCCTCGACTTGACTCTCGTTAGTCCGATAACAACAACACCTACGTGAGCACCTCACATAAGCTTGTTGCAAACCATAGCAAAATGATATTAGCCATAACCACCAAAAAACATAAAAAAACATAGTCCAAAAGTACTGATAAAATCTTCCCATAATTGTAAATCAAGTTTGAAACATTGCAAATGAAAAACATAGCAGTCACACGATTAATTAAGCACATAGAAAGTTCAGACAGTCCAAAATAGCTGCTATACAAGAAAAGTTCAGACATTCCGAAGCACAAAACACGTCCAGCTCATGTGCAACAAATGTTCATAGAGTGTGAACTGTGTTTTTCAAGTATATTCAAAACATTGCATGTAAACCTTCACAGTTAACATAATTACCAATGTATTCGGAACATAGGTCTCACAATCTCCCCCTTGATGAATGCGTTGGCAACACCACTTAAAATTCGAACATTGTCTTATTCACATGAAAAGTTTTGAAAACAATTTTCCCCCCTTTTGAAAATAAAATGAGAAAGAAATTTCAAAAACACATATTTCTCCCCATATACATATTTCTCCCCTTTTGACAATGTATTCAGCAAGGCTCAAAGGAGAAATTTCAAAATTTATGAGCATATTATAAAATATAAATATAAAACAAAGCTCATCCAAGTCATACTATCAAGTAACTTACACTATCACATCAATGACATACATAAAGTAGTGTAAGACATGCTAGAGATCAAGTGAATTTTCAGTTTAAGCAAGTAAGGATCTCACAAACTTAACTATTTCAAGACCTAAAAGCATGACACTTGTTGCTGCATTTTTTATTTTCTTTTAGGGAACAAAATTCATCCTATGAAATTTGCAAGAGATTATAGGATGCATCAGCCTTATTCTAACCAACCAAGCCAAGCCTATGTCACTTGACAATCAGAATCTTAAGGACATGGTTTTAGTCATACACGACTTCTTCCAAGTTCATATCTAAGTGCATTGATAAGCCATCTCAAAAGAAGAAGTGCGATGCATGCATATTCTCTTGATCTTTTCTCATTTTTTATTTGATCATAAAATCTCAACATGTGGATAGTTGATTGATTCATTTTTCATTATTAAAAGCACTTGTGAGCATGCAACAATTTCAAAATAGCAAGTAAGTTTGATCATGACAAAATTTAAGATAAGTAATTATTCCAATTACAAGTCATGGCAAAAACTATAAAATGTATAACACGAGTAATGTAGTAAGAAATTTTAACATGTAAAATGAATCACAAAGTCATATATATATGAAATACTTATGCTCATATTATTTTTAAATTCAGATTAACACACGGACTTTCCAAGTTTCAAAAAACTCCCCCCCAATTTAAGCCATGAGGATGCATAACCCCTATTTCACGACAAATGAAACAAAAATGAGTGAAATACAAAGGTTTTGTAAAAATATCAGCCAATTGTTATTCGGTATCTACATCGTGAAGCACAATGTTTCCTTTTTCAACATTATCACGGAGAAAGTGATACCTAATGTCAATGTGCTTTGTTCTCGAATGTTGCACGGGGTTTTTAGCAATGCAAATGGCACTAGTGTTATCACAAAACAATGAAACATTATTTAGATCAACCCCATATTCCTTAAGTGTTTGAACAATCCAAAGAATTTTTAAGCAAGCGCTAGCAGTAGCTACATATTCAGATTCGTCCCTAGATGGTGCAACTCAGTTTTGTTTTCTAGACGACCAAGCAACAAGTGAATTACCAAGAAAATGACAAGCGCCCAAAGTACTTTTTCTATCAATCCTACAATTCCAAAATCAGCATCTGAAAAAGTTTTCAAAGTAACGGTTGAGAAAGAAGAAAGGAAAATGTCAAATTCTTGAGTTCCATGTAAGTACCTGAGAATTCTTTTGAGGGCTTGACAATGTGAAGCACGTGGGGAAACTTGAAACTGTGCACAAAGAAATACGCTGAATTGTACGTCCGGTCTTGATGTCGTGAGGTACAAAAGTGACCCGATCATGCTTCTATATTCTTTTTAATCCACCAGCTCACCATCTTCATCAAGTTTAAGTGTCATTACTATACCCATTGGTGTTCAAAAAGGCTTTCTTTTGTCCATGTTGAAGCACCTTAGAAGGCCTTTTATATACTTTGCTTGATGTACAAAAGTTCCCTCCTTGGTTTGCTTGATTTGTAGCCCAAAAAAGTACTTGAGTTCTCCCATCATACTCATCTCAAATTCTGAACTCATCATAGCTAAAAATTTGGACACAAGATCACGAGAAGCACAACCAAAGATAGTATCATCCACATACACTTGAACGAATAATGATTCATTGCAATGCTTAAGTACAAAAGATTTTTATCAATCTTGCTCGTGGTAAAACACTTTTTCAAGTAAGAATGTTTTTAACCTATCATACCATGCTCTAGGGGTTTGTTTGAGACCGTACAAGGCTTTGGACAGTTTGTAAACATGATTAGGAAAATTATTATTTTCAAAACCAAGTGGATGCTTGACATAAATCTCCTCATCTATGTAGCTGTTATGAAAAGCACTTTTAACATCCATTTTGATATAACTTGAAACCTTTAGATGCAACAAAATCTAACAAAATTCTTATGGCTTTTAATCTAGCAACAGGAACAAAAGTTTCATTAAAATCTAGACCTTCAACTTGTGTGAAATCTTGACCAACCAACCTAGCCTTATTCGTAACCACAACCGAATCCTCACTTTATTTATTTTTAAACACCCATTTAGTTCCAATTAAAGTGTGACCTTGAGGTGGAGGTACAAGTTTTCAAACATTATTTCTTTCAAAATTTTCTAACTCTTCTTGCATGGCAATAATCCAAGATTTATTAGTGAGAGCATGTGATATTTTTTTGGGTTCAAAAGAAGCAACAAAAGCAGAATGGGCGTGAATGTTTGGATTGCCAAACCTAGACCGTGTAACTCGTTTGTGCAAGCTTCAAATTATTTGTTTTGGATGATGACTGTTGAGGACGCGGAGGGTGGTAGACACTTCACAAGCTCCTTCTTCTATATGTTCATCACAGATTGAAGAACTTGTGGCTTAAGGATGATATGTACCAGCTGCAGTAGTTGTTGGTGCTGACGGTGGTGCAAAATGAGTAGCATGATGAACGTCGTTTGCTTCTAAATATTCAGGCACCAGCACCATTTCTTCGTCTTCTTCGGTGAAAATACTCTCCTCCTGCGGATATAGATCTGCACCTGTAATATTAGAGCTAGTACCTGGGCTAGATTCATCAAAAGAAACCTCACAAGTCTCCACAATTTTTTTAGTGTCAAGTAAAAGTACACGGTAGCCTCTAGTATGAGATGGATAACTAAGAAACACGCCATCAACAGATCTAGATTCAAATTTATCAATATTATCATGTTTCTTAGCATTTACAACCAAAGACCCGAAAGTGTGTGACACTAGGCCTATGTCCAAACCAAATTTCATATGGTGTTTTTCCTAGCTTAGCACGCAAGAAAACACGATTTGAGACATAACAAGCGGCTGCAATTACATCAGCCAAAAATTTCCTAGGAGTTTTATATTCATCAAGCATAGTCCTAGCCATCTCAACTAAGGTTCTGTTCTTTCTGTCTACGACACCATTTTGTTGAGGTACATAGGGTGAATAAAATTGATGATCTATTCCATTTCCAGCAAAAAAGTGATCACACAATTGATTTTAATATTCGGTTCTGTTATCACTTCTAATTATTTTTAAAGATCCTGGGTGATCAATTGATAATCCAAGAAATAAAGTTCTAAAGTGGCTAAAAGCTTCATTCTAAGATGACATACAGTAAACCCAAGAGTATATAGAATAATCATCAACAATCACAAGAACATATCATTTACCTCCAAAAGATTGAACACATGAAGGACCTACGGTGTTAAGGTGAAAAGGTTGTCCCAGTTCTATTGTCATGGTCATTGTGAGAGGAGCGTGTGAACCTGCCACCATCTTAGCATGTCTACAAGAAGAGCACACAATTTCTTTGTCCCCTTTAAGCTTGACGTATGCGATTGGGAGCACTAACATGTGTGAGATGATGAAAGCCTACGTGACCAAGTCTTCGATGCAAAAAAATGTAAGTATTTCAAATCATTAGCAACTAGACACCTATTCTTAGAAGATGACATATCAAAATCAGCTTTAAAAACTCTTCGAAACAAAGACATTTTAAAAATGAGTTCACTATTTGAATCTACAACCTTGTAGCAATTTTTTGTGAAAATAATTTCCAGATTTTCATCTAGCAATTGTGAAATAGAAATCAAGTTGTATTTCAAAATTTTAACAAGTGCCACATTGTAGTGATTATTTACTCTAACCGAACCCTTAGCGGTTATAGGAGTTGAAGAATTATCGGCAAAAGTAACAATCTCTACACGTGACACAAAAGAGAGGGAGGAGAACCAATCTTTGTTACCGGTCATGTGGCGTGGTGAACAATATGAATCCACAATCCAAATGTTCTCCTTCCTCAGGCGTGTAACCTACTTAGAAGCACAATACATCGATGACTCAATATTGGGGTTAGTCAAAATACATTTAGGAATCCAGTACCGAGTCACACAATGTCCAGCAGGAATAACATTTGAAAGCTAAAATAAAACAACAGGTTTATGAGCCAAAGTTTGAGGATTTTTGTACCCAACTACTGAATTATAAGGTGTTACATGTGTAGCACTAAAAGCAATAGATTTGGGAGCAAACTTTGCATGTTTTTGACTCATTACAGCAGGTTGCATATTTCTAACTTTCGATTCAGCATGTGCAGCAAATTTTGCATGAGAGTTATGAGATCTAGCTTGCGTTCTTTCTTTTTTTGTCGTTTAGCTAGTCTATAACAAAAATCTATGACATGACCATCTCTACCACAGTAGGAACAATGAAATTTAACTTTGTGTTCATGTCGAGATGAGCAAGTAACATGTTTTTAGAAACTGAATGAGACAGCACCCCTGCAGATTTGAAAACTACTTCTTTATATTTAGGAACTGTTTGAATCAAACCACTTCCTAATGACTTTACACTTTTAGGTGGATGTGCCTTAGCATTAGCATGAGAATCAAAACCTAAACCAGTTTTATTATTGCAAGACTTGGAGGAATTCAGCGGCAAGTTTAGGTTCTTCTTCCCATTACAAAACCAAACTAGTGTTCTAAGCATGTCATCAAGTTTATTAGACAAGTCTAGACAGTTTTCACGTGAAGTTTTTCATTTTAATTTGCAATTACAAAAATATTTAACTTTATGAGAACATAAAGCATTGTTCAAAACAGAAATCTCATCTATAGCATCATGTAGTTTCTTACCAAGATCATCACAAGTAGAACAATGCAAATCAATTGTAAAATAACTAACATCTTTTATGTTTTATCATTAAGTGCAGCAAGCTTTTTGTTCTTCTCAATTTCAAGTTCAAGTTTATCAAGTGTGAAGGTTTGCACACTTCTTAAATAGGACAATTGTTCATATATAAGCTCACATGAGGAACAAGAATCATCATTAGGAATCAAAGTTTTTAAATAATTAATTTCATATTCTAGTGAATCAATTTTAACAGAATTGTCCCTAAGTTTTTTGTCCTTTTTTCTTAAGTATAACAGTGGCACGAGAAATAGCATCACACATTTCTTCGCAAGTGGGATTACATATTCATTGTCGCGGTTGTGTTCTGCCTCCTCCATACTTTATCTTAAGTTGCCCGCCATGAAACACATACTTGCCAAAAGCTCTTCATCTTCATCACTTCTGATGTCCACATCGCTCGAGCCAAGTTCTTGAAGTGCAGAGACAAAGCTATTTACCAATTGGTGACCAGTAAAATCCTTCTTCTTGTTGTTGTTATGTGTAGAGGAGGACTTGAATTTTGCTTGCTTCTAATTATGGAGAGTAGAACCTGAAAGGTTAGGGCAATTTGTATGAAAATTTCCAAATTCATCGCATTTGAAGCATCATTGAGAACCAACACTTCCTCTTTTTCGAGTTCTCACATTTTGCAATGCTTTTGAGAATCGAGAAGAAAGAAGTGCTAGATCCTCCTCTAAAAACTCTTCAATCTATTCAAGGGTTAAAGAGGGCAGCAAAGCAAGTGTACCACATGATGAATATTGACTAGAGCTATTCGTGTCACATTATGAAGCAAATGCAAGAGACTTGTTGGGATTCTTACATGAGATTATGTCAATTTCATGAGTTTTTAACTTAGAATATAGCACATCTAATGTAAGTGTATTCATGGCAGTGGATTCACGAATAGATGTAACTTTCATCTCCCAAATTCACATGTCTAAAGCACTTAGTTATTGCATAGCATTCTCAACATCTGAAAAAATAATGTTGACACTACGCAAGTTGCTGAGAATTTTGTTAAAGCGAGCAAAGAGGTCGTCGATGGACTCACCTGGTTGCATCTCAAAGCACATATATTATTTCTTGAACATATCATGCCTTACCTCCTTGATAGTGTTGGATCCTTCATGATAATCACATAGAGCTTTCCAAGCATCGTACGCAGATTGGAGATGTGCAACTCGATCGAAGTCGCTTTGAGTCAATCCTTGTATGATCAACTTTCGTTCTTTGTTATTGTTGTCGACATCTCTCATGTTCGTAGCTGTGACTTGATCGTTTGGCGGCACGTTGTAATGCTTGTACACCTTTTCCCGCATTGCAAAGCCTTGTGCCTGGATGAAAGCCTCCATACGTGCCTTCCAAACTAGAAAATCAATGCCACTAATCACACAAAGTTTTGCGGAGTATTTCTCCATGATGATTGGTTAGAACACGTGCAAATCACAAAGATTATAGCACCTTGGATCTAATACCAATTTTAGGATCAAAGATCACGTGAAAAGCTACCAGAGGGGGTGAATGGTAGATTAAAACTTTTTCAGCAGAAGCAACAAAAACCTCTCGGCAGAAAATCAATCTGTTAAGGAACCATGTGTGCAACTGATCTAAACATGTTCAACTGTGACAAAAGTAGTATATATTATAGAGAATCAAGTAACAAAGACACTACAACATGAATCACGAAAAACCGTCGAGAAAAACTCAAGTTATGATCGAAAGATCGAACAATGGTCAATTTGTTCTACTCGATTAAAAACCTGATGTGCAACACTGCAAAGAAACTCGTGTAGATCATAAGCCATAAATCCAATGATCGTGGAAATTTCACATATTAAATATAATAAAGTTGTGAAGACAACCCAAAATAAATCATGTCAACTGGATTTGTAAAACTCGAGTTATGATAAAAACACCAAAGCAACATAGTGTTGTGCAGAAACTCGACGAGAAAAAATTGCCTGAAACAAGTCGGACGAACAACACACAAAAGTTACTTTAAACTATGAATTTTATTGATCCAAACAAAAGAGAAACAGCCCAAAGTCGTCTCTTTATGATCTCTATCCTCACTTGCTTATATAACCAACCCTTAGGTCAACCCAATCCTAACTAGGACTCTAATCCTACTCAGTTTCAACCGAAACTTTCCATAACTGGTTCCGTACGCAGATAGATGCAATCTTAAGACTTCAAAACACCTTAGGAACGTACCAAAAATTCCTAAAATAACTAAACTGCGTGACCCACAAGAAATCTAACCAAAACAAACTCGAAACTTTCCATAAAAGAACCATAACCATATCAGCCACAGCTTGAGGCATAATCCAACCGGTTGGACCATTCAGACCAATTCTTTTAAGTCCACTTCTCTTCATCACGTTTTGGAACCATGTTGCCACGTCCATGCTCTCCTTGCACACGTGCAAACAGCTTCCAACAACATCCATGATACTGTCATATGCATTGTTCTTCACCCAAACATGTTGCGTGACCTCGCGATCAACTTGTGACATCCTGGTTGAAGGCTCAATAGAATTGATAGAATACTCATACCACCAAGGTATACCTTCTTTTCTGGGAGCCCACCTGCAATGAACTCCGAGGTTAAGCGTGCTTGGCCCGGAGCAATTTGTGGACGGGTGACCGACCAGGAAGTCTTCCCGGGTGCGTACAAGTGAGGACAAAATGCATAGAAAAGACTAGTGTTCGTCTGTGGGGCTAGTCTGTGATCCTATAGAGCTGCCAGGAGTAATGACCGTCAGGCCCGTACTGGCTGGGGTGTTACAGAATGGTATCAGAGCCGACCCTCGCGGTTTCACGGGTGCGTACGCGTCAGGGACGTGAGTACGTACGCATGACGCGTGGGTACTCTAGGTGGGACACATTATTGTACGTATGCCAGTACTGAACGTATAGACGTGGCCAAGAGGTGATGTTCCTGGCTTGGGGGTTGACCGACAAGGATGTCGATCTTTTAAGGGTGGTGGATTGTGACATCCTGGCTGAAGGCTTAATAGGATTGATAGAATACTCATACCACCAAGGTATACCTTCTTTTCCTGTAGCCCACCTGCAAAGAACTCCGAGGTTAAGCGTGTTTGGCCCGGAGCAATTTGCGGATGAGTGACCGACCGGGAAGTCCTTCCGAGTGCGCACAAGTGAGAAAAAAATGCGTAGAAAAGACTAGTGTTGGTCTGTGGGGCTAGTCTGTGATCCTATAGAGCTGCCAGGAGTAATGACCACCAAACCCGTACTGGCTGGGGTGTTACACAACTCAACCACAATTCCTCCTGAACTTTATTGTTGAACCTCATCTTCTCCCTAAGACTAGTTCAATGGATCCCATCACTAGCTATGTCTGACCTCAAGCAACACTCGAACATGAATAAACAACTAATATTTGCGATCTCAAGTTCTCGACTTGACTCTTGTTAGTCCGATAACCACAACATCTTACGTGAGCACCTCACATAAGCATGTTGCAATCCATAGCAAAATGATATCAGCTATAACCACCAAAACACATCAAAAACATAGTAGAAAGTACTAAAAAAATCTTCTCTTAAGTGTGAAGCAAGTTTGAAATATTGCAAATAAAAAACATAGCATCCACACGATTATTTCAGCACATAGAAAGTTCGGACAATCCAAAACAGCCGCTATACAAGAAAAGTTCGAACATTCTGAAACAGAAAACACGTGCAACTCACATGCAGCAAAAGTTTGGACAATGTGAACTGTGTTTCTCAAGTATATTCAAAACTTTGTATGTAAACCTTCACGTTTAACATAATTGTCAATGTATTCAACACATAGATCTCACACATGTATTAATTGATACTTGTAAGACATTAAAAAATAGGAGAAATTCATAACAAGCAAAAAACCTAAATCGGGAGGTCCAAAAATTCAAATCATGTTCATGTTAGAATTAGGTCAACATGGAAAAACATAGTTCACCAATTGATTTCCCTTAACTCAAATAGCTGCCATGTAAAAAGTTTATAATTTTTGCACACCGTCTGCTCATTATTTCAATGAGAACATTAAAAAGCCTGTGAATTCAAACTCAATTTTAAATTCAAACCAAACTATGCTAGTTATCAGTTTGGAGTTCAAATCTTGATTTCTCCATATTGCTTTAGCTTGGCTGCAAAGTTTGATAATTTTCATAGCTCAATTGAGTGGAGAATTAAATTACCAGAGAAGGTATTGAGCAGGGCCACACCTGTCATTTGCTCAGCTTGAACCGAGTCTTTTCCGTTGCCTTACAGGGCTCCACAGCGAGAGGAATTTGGAATTATGCTACTCCCAGCACTACGCTTCGGCAGAATACTATCCTCAACATGTGACACGCCCAAATACCATTATAATAGTGTGAGACTTGCTCTTTTACTATTGTAGGTGGATTACATTCCTAATTAATCTCTTAATCACTAAAATATTTCTGACCGGATTAAAATACCCTTCACTAGTTTGCAGTGTCGCCCGAGGCCCTGACGTTTCAACTCCTGCCCGGCTGCAGCCCGCCACCATGCCGCCGCCAGGGCCTGCTGCGGCCGCCGCCCACTGCCAAGACCCGCCGCCGCCGCCATGGCACCTCCCAGCGCCGCCGCCTACGCCCGATCTTTCTCCGCCGACCACCATGCCGCCGCCCATGCTGACGGGCGCTCTTCCCTCCCCGGCGACGGCCTCCACGCAGGGAGGAGAGGCCGGCGCCGGCGCCCAGGCTGCCTACAGCATGGATGGAGCAGAGGCCGGCGCTCAGGCCGCCTCCACCACGGCGGGAGCGGAGTCCACGCCCGGAACAGAGCTTTGTATGACAATTTCAGTTATTTGATGCTTGTATTAGATTCAACCCAATTAATATGTTGGATAGGTTGAGGGGAAATAGACTGTATTTGTCGGTGATTCGCTCAACAGGAACATGTGGGAATCCTTGGTCTGCATTTTGAGGAATTCTGTGAAAAACGACGAAGGTTTTTGAGGTATCTGGCAGGAGTCAATTCAGGGCTACGGGTGCTTACTCTTTCTTGTTTCAGGTAAATATGCTATGTTCCAAATTTTCTTTCTCGTGCTTCTTCCAGAGATTAGAATGAATTATAAATACGCATACTTCCTGTTGTTTAGGAATACAATTGCAGTGTGGAGTTCTTCCACTCCCCTTTTCTTGTCCAGGAATGGGAGATGCCAATCACAAATGGAACCGGTACCAGGGAAACTCTAAGACTTGACATTATCCACCGGACTTTTCCGAGGTACAAAAATGCAGATATCATCATCTTTAATACTGGTCACTGTTGGACGCACAAAAAAACTTCTCTGAGGTAAGCAATATACACGCCCTTCCTCGTTCACTGGAGATCCAAGTGTTATGCATTCATTTTTTTTGTATGCCGTTTTAAGTAAGCTAAAATGTGCCACAGGAAAAATTATTATCAGGAGGGCGACCGTGTATATAATGAGCTGGATGTCCATGATGCCTATCGGAGAGCTCTCAACACCTGGGCAAAGTGGGTTGACTCCAATGTTGATCCCAAGAAAACCACTGTGTTCTTCAGAGGCTACTCTGCATCCCATTTCAGGTCTGCATAGCTACTTGTGATTTGTGAACATCCTTGCGAGTTTAGCCTCGTGTACAATGTGAGTGTGACTGATGTTTAGTGTGTAATTCTGTTATGCAGTGGGGGTCAATGGAATTCAGGCGGCAGTTGTGACCATGAAACTGAGCCGATAACAAATGAGCGGTACCTCACACCATACCCAACAAAGATGGCCATTCTGGAGGAAGTGCTCCGTGGGATGAAAACACTTGTTTTGTACCTGAACATAACGAGGATGACTGCTACAGAAAGGAGGCACACCCTTCAGTCTATCGCAAACACAAGATGAGTGAGGAGGAGAGGAAATCGCCTGATGTGTACCGGGACTGCAGCCACTAGTGCCTTCCTGGAGTACCGGACTCCTGGAATGAGCACAGATTTTAGTCAAACAACATCAAGCGATGCACCAATAAAGGCATGTGAAGTTTGACATCTATGTAATATCACGAAATTTATGTATGACATGTGAAGTTTATTTTGTGCCATATGAAGTTTACTGTGTGATATGTGAACATGTTTGACCTGTGAAGTTTATTTTGTGATATGACTTGAATATGTAAAAATTATTATGTATATGTACAATTTATCTCTATATTTTTTCAGTGCCTCCAAAATTTTCTTTGTATTTTTTCATAATTTTGACAATTTATTTCTATTTTCTGTATAAGTTTCCTATTTTTATATTTTTTTGAGGAAAAAAGCGTTTTTTAATTTTTCTGAAATAAATCTGCACTATTTTGTAATTTCTAATTTTTTAATGATTTTTTATATTTACTGTATAATTTCTTTATTTTTAGCAAAAAACACCTTTTTAAAATTTTTTTGATATATATTTTCTTTTTTTCCAGTTATTTTTTCTGTTTTTAAATTTTTCTATTTATTTCTGAATGTCCTGTTATTTTTTCATATTTTTAGACATTAAGGGTATTTTGGTTATTTCTGAAATGTTTAGCTGTAAAAATAGTTAATTAGTAGTGTAAGCCATCTACAATAGTAGAAGAGCAAGTCTCATACCATTATAATGGTATTTGAGTGTGTCGCATGTTGGGGATAGTATTCTGGCGAAGCTCAGTGTTAAGAGTAGTATAATTCCAAATTTGTCCCACAGCTATGGCATGCGCCACCTCCCGTTTTTCAGAGAGCGGCACCAAATATCCTTCCAAGTCTCTCCCTTATCACCACACAGTCGTGCCCTACACTCCTCAGTTGGATGTTTCGTCCTTCTTCTCAGTACAGAGCACAGTCACGTCCCTGCTTCCTTGCAGCAGGCGCACACCGAGGGGAAGCACCGATGGGAGGCGTTCTCTAATCTCCACTGGTGGCTGGACTCACCAAGCTGCAGAGGGTTGCGCGGATTCTTCCTCTATCTCTCCAGCTTGCTGCTACGTTTTCGTTGGCGTCAACCGTCGACCACGGCGTTTTCATCCTCTGTGCAAAATTTCGGCGCCACCCTCTGTCCATCGTCACCCGGCGCCTTTGAAGCATTTCGCGCCCAACCGATAAATGAAAAAGGTGCTTCCTCATCTTATCAAGCTCTCTGTTGAGCATGTCAAGCTAGGGTGGGTTCATCTCGTCGGGGTATGAGTTTTTTGCTGCGGTGGATTTCATGAACCGGTGTTAGAAACCCATCCAATTCTTGTTCGACACAAAACTAACCTCCATTCCAGTTGAACAACATATTAAAAACATCGTTTCGCACTCTCTCGATCAAAAATCTCAGAAGATGGTGGCAAAACCTCGACGTACGGCAAGTTTTCCGTCGGTGCTCTGTTTTTCCTTAGGTCACAGTCGCACACCCTGGTCCCGCCATTTGCTCCACGAGTCTAGTGCAGAATCGTGATCTGAATCATTCCCTGGTGCTACGACACAAGAATACGAGTCTTTTGGTGCTCTCCCATGCTACCTCGAGCTCGCTGGAGTTGTCCCCGGTCCACCACCCGTCACCGACGCCGTTGTGGTCCTTTCCGCATTCCATCCACCGTGGATTCGTGTTGCGCGCAGGGATTTATGTAGGGGCGGCGAGTATCACAGATATTGACCACCCACGCTAGGGTTCCGGCGGCAGCGCCGCCGGTAGCCGCCGCTTGGAGCCGCAGCTCGGCCCTTGGCCGAGGAAGAAGATGTCTGGCGGCGGGCCCCGCCAGTCAGCCTCACAATTGCGTTTCCTAGATCCCATGTGGCTGTGCAATTTAAATGTGTAGCACGGTGTGACCCCCTGGTGATTGGTTAGTTTAAATCAAGTGGGCCTAGCCTCTGTTAAATCAAGTTACCAGTTAGAAAAAAATTCCAGAAAATAGTGAAACTTTGAAAAACCATAGAACCTGGTATATTTGACCACAAACTCCCAAATAAATTGTGTTGATCTCTACATGACATATACTTGCAGTGGTGCAAATTAATTGCTATAAAAGATCCTGTATTTGAATCAGTAATCCTCCAAAGTTAAATCTTTGCGGATTTATTCCAGGTGATTTCCCTTATAGAAAAATGTCATTCTTGGCTAGAACCTTCATTCCAATATAGTTGATCTGCAGTCGAAATTGCAAAGGAATTTGAGTTGATTTACTGGTCGACATAGTGTTCCAATCCCATATGTCCCTGAAAATTCTAAGATCATCAGAAACATTTTCAAAAAATGTTAGGAACTTGTAAAATTCATATCTCCCTCTAGGAGGACTATAAAAATGTGAAACCAATTTTTTTGGAATCGTTGTGTTCCCCACTATCTGGAAAACCAACTTTTATGCATGACAATGCTACAGGTTTTCTCTTTTAATTTAGAGATAGAGAAAGCTTGGATGAATTATGCAGACCACATTCTTCCATAACATGAGCTGAAACTTTGTTAGCTGTTCATGCATGACCTATAAAAGACACCATAAGTTTTCCAGCTTTTTAGGAACTGTTTCATACAGGATTCCATCTGTATAGTTTCATTTACATATTTGATGATTTATGGAGCCCATAAAAGACTTTGCCATACAATCATTTGAATCAAGTTTTGCTTTTCCTCACATTTTGATATATCATCTGAGAACCTCATCTATGTCCTTGCATAAGATTTGAACATGAGAAATCTTTTACGGTTCTCATATTATGTGAAGGTTTATAGCAATGCCTTAGAGCTATATGCATAGAACCTTTAGAATCAAGCTTGATCTTATTCAGCTATTGAGAAACCAGCAGAGACCTATGGAAATCCTTACCTAGCCTGTGAATTTCTCTTTTTACAAAGCATAAGATTCGCCTCTTTATTTGTTTCTGATAACATAGTAAACTATTTTATATGCATATCATTTCGATAGTTCACATGAAGATGAAGATCGATGAAGAACACCATATGGAGGAGAAGGGGAGCAATATGGATCTCGCTGCAAGAAAATTTATTTTAGCAAATATGACAACGATATTATGGTGCATCCTTCGGACGGCGCGGCATGGCAAGCTCTAGACCGTTTTGATACGGAGTTTGGTAGAGATCCAAGAAATGTTCGTCTTGGGTTGTCAATAGATAGCTTCACTGCTTTCAGCACCAATAACAGCTCATACTCTTGTTGGCCTGTTTTTATCATGCTTTACAATCTCCCTCCCAACATGTGCATGAAAGAAGGATACATATTCCTCATTGTCATAATTCCTGGTCCTAAACATCCTTGGACGAAAATCAATGTGTTTATGCAACCTTTGACTGAGGAGTTGAAAGAGCTATGACAAGGTGTAAAGGCATACGACAGTCATCTGAAATCTGAATTTACTTCACGTGTTGCGTATCTATGGTCTATATATGATTTTTTGGCATATGGCATTTGGATTGGTTAGTGTGTCCATGAACAATTGTGTTGCCCCATATGTAGGGCTGACATCGATGCCATCAAGTTGAAGTATGGAGGAAAAGTCAGCTTCTTTGATTGCCATCAATGATTCCTTCCTTCAAATCATCCTTTAAGGAGTGATACACAATCATTGAGAGAAGGCAGGAGGGCTAAAGAAGGACCACCTCAACGATTGACAAGCGAACAAAAAAATGACATGGCATGAAAAGTTAAAAGAGTCCGCGGAAGGTGCTTTCGAAGGATATTGTAAAGAACACAACTGGACTCATATCTCTTTTCTTTGGGAGATACCATACGCAAAGGCGCTGCTTTTACCACACAACATAGATTTGATGCACCGGGAGCGTAATGTCGCTGAAAGCACAATAAGCATGTGTTTTGATTTTACCGGTCAAACCAAAAATAACTTGAGTGCGAGGAAAGACTTAGCTGATATTTGTGATCGTCCTGGGCTTGAGGTTATAACAAATGCAAGTGGAAATGAAAGTAGGCCACGAGCTTCATACTGTGTCAAGCCAGAAGAAAGAAAGAAAATACTTAGTTGGTTGAAAACATTGAAGTTTCCAAACCACTATACAACTAACATAAAATGATGTGTTAATCTAAGCACCGGTAAACTGGATGGGTTGAAGAGCCATGATTACCACATTACGATGGAGAGACTTATACCGGTAATATTTCATGGCTACTTCAAACCTGATTTGTGGAAGATGTTTGCCAAACTTAGCTAATTTTATAGACAGATTGTGCTAAGTGTCGAAAAAGATGATGCAGTTGTGGGAGAAAGAAATTGTTGTGCTTGTATGTAAGATGGAAAAAGTGTCCTCGCTTGGATTTTATGAAAGTTATGCAACATTTGCTGGTGCATATACCTTATAAAAAATTGGTAGTAGGTCCTGCACAATTCAGGTGGATCTATAGCCAAGAAAGAGAATTGAAGAAACGTAGAGCTACAGTGCGCAACAAGGCAAGAGTTAAGAGATGTATTGCAGAAGCATTTGCAGCTAAAGAGATTACTAACTTCTCTAGAAAATATTTTTCACGTGCCAACAACGTAAATGCATCTGTCACATGATATCATAATGTAGAAGAGAAATCTACGAGTGAGCTTAAGATTTTTTATTGTAAGGTTAAAGGTGTTGGAGCTGCTATTTCTCATTATATTTGGGCGCAAGAGAGAAACTACACCATGCTTTACATATTTTTCAACATGGAGGAGGTGTTACCATATTTTGAAATGTTTGACAAGTTGTATTGGGTATCTTCACGAAGACCTACGCAAAATTAATTGGATAACCTACGTCAGCATGGCATAAATGGTGGACCAAGCTTTGTAGACTGGTTTCATGAACATGTAATTTTCTATCTGTTTTTCCTTCAATCATAGTTTGCATGTTTATCATAAGATGCTAACTTTGTTTACTTATGTAGTGTATGAAATATGTCAACATCTCCGATGACTTGCAACAGATATCGCATGGTCAATTGAGAGCAGGAGAATTTAACTGATACAATATCAACGGATACCATTTTCAAACGGCAAGTTTAGAAGCAAGCAATCCACTTGCTGCCACTACAAAGAATGGAGTATTGATAACTGTCGCAAAGGGTAGTGGAGAAGTGAAAGAATACCACGGTGTTCTTCAAAAAAATAATTGAGTACATATTTGGCGGTCTAAAAACACTTCAACTTGTGATTTTCAATTGTCAATGGTTTGATCCAACATCGGGCACACGAGTTGATTATTTTGGAATGGTGGAGGTCAACCACAACTCACGATACACATCCCATAACAACAATGTTGTACTTGCGAATGAAGTGGAACAAGTGTACTATTTAAATTTTCCTCACCCAAGTTTGGAAGATTGGTGGGTTGTGTATAAAGATAACCGTGAACTGCACCCTCATTGTTATGATGGGTACATAGAGAATCAGGAAGATGATGGTAGTGTCTATCAAGATGAAGTTGAGGAAGCAAAAGATTTTATGATATCTTGTGGGACAGGACTCGCATAAATAGCTAGTGATACACTAGAGTTGATGTTTGGAGAACAAGCTGACCCTTCAAGAAAACATGTTCGGCAGTCACAAAGGATTATGGAAAAAAAGAAAAGGATTATGGAAGAAGAGGAGAGATTTGAAGAAGAAGAAGAAGAGATGGAAGAGAGTGAAGAAGAAGAGTTTGAAGAAGAGATGGAAAAAAAGATACGTGAATATCTTAATGCACGTGTGACAGAAGCAGATTCTGATGCTAATGGATTTTTTATTCTTATTGTACACATTTTTGATATTTTTATTCTTATTGTACATATTCTTTAATATTTATTATTTAATGGTGTATACTAGTCAATTCGTTAAAAATGTATGCAGATGTTTAAGCTTTTACCAAGTTTGGGGAAGTATAAGGGCAAGAAGGGTAGTGGATCTTGTCATCCACTCCCAGTTCTAGTTCGAGCCACATGGACCCGTTTCAGGTACTTGTTTTTTAAATACATTTCAATATCAAAATTAACTGTCTATTGTTCCTTACTTTTTTATTTATATTTCTAGGGCACTAGCTACAAAGGGTAGAGTAAGAGGCAGTTTATGAGTTGTGTGGCAGAGCTGACGTCGAGTGAGCCTCCACGAGGTTCGAGTCCGACATGGGTGGTGGATCATTGCCCGACGTAGCAGGAGTTGTATGGGGAGGAGCTAGAGACTGTCAAGCAGCTGTCGGAGCAGGAAGGAGGCTTAGGAGGAGGCTCAGAGACTATTGCGCGGTGGACCTCCTCTGATGGTGGTAATGAGGGGGATGATGAGGACGTCATTGAAGAGGCTGATGATCCAGAGCGAGATACCAGGATTGCAAGAAGGGCAGAGCTAGAAGAGTTAGGACACCTTGATCGATGCCCCTTTAGGAATATTTCTGATTAATTAATAAGTTCATTATACCTTTTATATTGGTTTTCTTGAAAACTAATTAACTAATTTTGAGTACCTTTTATGTACAGCCTTCGGATGCACCTTTTATGTGGTCCAAGTAAAATCTTGGACGAGCGGAGATTATAAAGCCGAAGGGTACTAGGTCCTGGATCGAGCATGATTGGAGTGGCAAGGGGCATCGATGAGTTGTTAACACAGAGCTGGGAAACGCCATCCGGTTTTCCTTCCCTGGGATGGTTCTAGTTGATGATCAAAGGATTGTGGCACAAAATTGGGATCACTATGCGCTGCAATCATATGGCGATGCGGGTACATGCTAGGATAAAGTTTGGGAGATCTTCTGGGTAAGTTTGTTTTGATTGTTTCAATTACATTGCATCTTATTTTGGTTGGCATTAATTGTTACGTGTATGCAGGGTATATTTCGTTTGGCGGAGGGTACTAGTCAAGCATATGCATGTATGGTTTTCCATAATGCAGCAAAAATGTGTCAGGGACTCCTTCTCTAAGGCACAGATCAAAGCTGTGACCGTGTACTACAAGACGGTGATGTTCCAGCCCATGACCAACAAGGAAGCAGCCAAACTTTACATAACTAAGGAGGAGTACTTGAGGAGCCATGTGGACTGGATTTGTGTGAATATGGATGCTTGGGAGTGGTTATGCGAGTATTGGGGCTTAGATGAGTTCAAACATATTTCTGATAAAAACCAAAGGAAGTGGAAGAGAAAGTCAGGAAAACACTTTTTCAGGCCGGATGGATATGTGCGGATGGGACAAAGGATTGTATGAATTCTTACATTTATACTTAGATTGCTTCAATTAATTATACTGATTAGATTGTTGAATTCTGGTATTGTAGATAGCTGAAACTGATATGCCTACTACTTTTTTCGAGGTTTATCTTAAGGGGCACACAGGTGCAGACCCAAATCGCTCAGAGCTGTTGTGTGACAAGGTGTCAACGTAGAAATTGGTACATATGTTGATTGTTTGTTGCATCTATCCATCAACTCAATCTATATTTTATTACATCAATCTGTGAACTAAATGTATCACACCATAAATATATTGAGTGTTTCAAGAAAAACCATGGACCTGATTCAGACTATCTAATAGAGCCATTGGATGTGGGTGCGGCGTACGATGCTGGCAGAGGTCTACCACATGGGAGGTATGTGTAAAGATAATAATGATTTCTATTTTAATGAATGTTGATTCATCACACTTGTATTTTTTGTACACTTGGGTTGGACGATGGGTATGTGGAGTGTGAGGCTTATGCTAGAGGACGGTCGTCCAGTGTTAGTTCTAGTCGATCTCAATCTACTGCAGAGGATGATAAATTAAGAGAAGAATTGAGACGCACCAAGGAGCATATGCAGATGCATCTGCAACAGGAACAACAACAGACACAAATGTTACAGTAACATATGCATTATTTATATATGTCTCAGGTAACATATAATTTTTCACATTTGAAAATTTTATTCGATTTCAAAATGTTTCTACTCAAGATATCACAACTAGTTTACTTGATGCAATTCATTGCTCAAGGTAACTCTAGTTCTTAGTTTGGTCTGCCGCACTAATCTTACCTTAACATGATGGCTCAAGGTGGGATGGGATCGCAGTTTGGTATGCCTCGTCCAATGCAGCCAAGACAACATGTTGGCTCCTTGTCACAGGTACAACTGCTTATCTTATTGACTCGGGTTATATAATGCAATATCATAACCATTTCTGTTGCAGAGTTCTGAGAGTGATTAACCATGTGTTCCACAAGCTGAGGGATTCATGTTGTTGTTGGCTTCTAGATTGCAAAATTATCCAGGTAAAATGTAATTTTCACATTTGAATAATTTATTCAATTTCAAAATTTTTCTAATTAAGATGTCACAACTTGATGCAGTTTTCCCACCGATGTCCTTTCCTCCGATGCAAACTCATCAATCACCAGTGCAAACACAAGGGTATGACTTGCAGTCAAGTTACAATGCTTTCATGATGACAACACATATTAATTTGCACAATATTGAAAAGGGAAGGGAAAGAGTGAGAGGATAGATGGAGTGAGAAAGAGGGAACAAGTGAGAGAGGGAGCGAGAGGGAGAGAGGAAGAGATAGATAGAGAGGGGGAGAGGGAGAGGGGAAGAGATAGATAGAGAGGGGGAGAGGGAGAGGGAGAGGGGAAGAGATAGAGAGGGAGAGGGGGATAGAGGGAGTGGGAGATCGAGTGCGAGCGAGGGAGAGAGAGAGAGAGAGAGAGGGAGACTGAGAGGAAAAGAGAGAGAGCTTTGGTGGGTTTTAGTCCACTTCGTTTTAGTAAATCTTGTGAGCAAAAATGTTATGAAGTTTCTCTTTTATTTGTTTATCACAGGATCACGTCATGGAACACACGAAGGTTGCAATTTTTTTCTCAATCTCAATGACGGAGGTGCGAGTGGAGGACGTGAGAGTGAAGGTGTGAGTGGAGGCTCCCACAACGACATTTGAACTTTGTTTACTCGTTTTCGTGCACTTGTCGTATTGAGTTTGTTAGGTAATTTGTGTGCTGAATGAAGTATTTGTGCTTGTACTGCTGCTGCGATTATTTTTGTACTGAATGAAATATATTGTCTTGCTGCTGTTATTTGTGTTGCGGCTGTTGCTGCTGGTTAATTTAGTCGAAGGCTCCCCAGTCGGAGAGGGAGAGGAAATAGGCGTGGTTTAAAAAAATATGTTACAAGCGTTGGTTTGGGAAAAACCGATGCTCATAGTCTCATTAACTGTGTCGGTACTTCGAGCAGGCCGATGCTCATAGTGACCATAAAGGTGTCGGTTTTTCTGTAGACCGACACTTTTAATGCGAGTAAGTGTGTCGGTATACGTGGCCGACACATATAACTTTAAAGGTGTCAGTTTTATTAAACCGACGCTCATAAAGGATAAGGGCGTCGGCCCCGACGCACTTATGAGTTAATGCGTCTTCAGAATTTCTTCGGCTAAGGGCGTCGGTGCACCGACACTTTTAATGTATGAATGTCGGTTTCTATAGCCAACCGACGCTCATATGACCGATGCCCTATTCGCTGGTTCTTGTAGTGGACCCTGGTCCCACCATTTGCACTATAATTCTAGTACAGAATCGTGATCTGCATCATTCCCCTGTGCTGGGACACAAGAATACGAGTCTTTTGGTGCTCTCCCATGCTACCTCGAGCTCGCTGGAGCTGTCCCCGGTCCGCCACCCATCGCCGACGCCATTGTGGTACTTTCTGCGCTCCATCGACCGTGGATTCGTGTAGCGTACATGGATTTTTGTAGGGGCGGCGAGTATCGCAGATATTGGCCACCCAGGCTAGGGTCCCAGCGGCAGCACCGCCGGTGGCCGCCGCTCGGCCCTTGGCTGAGGAAGAAGATGACTGGCGGCGGGCTCTGCCAGTAAGCCTCACAATGGCGTTTCTCAGATCCACTGTGGCACCAGATTCCATGTGTCTGTGCAATTTAAATGTGTAGCATGGTGTGCCCCCTCGGTGATTGGTTAGTTTAAATCAAGTGGGCCGAGCCTCTGTTAAATCAAGTTTCCAGTTAGAAAGAAATTCCAGAAAATAGTGAAACTTTAATAAACCATAGAACCTGGTATATTTCACCAAAAATTCCCAAATAAATTGTGTTGATCTCCTCATGACATGTACTTTGCAGTGGTGCAAATTAATTGCTATGAAGTCCCTGTATTTGGCTCAATAATTGTCCAAAGTTAAATCTTTGTGGATTTATTCCAGGTGATTTCCCTTATAGAAAAATCTCATGTTTGGCTAGAACCTTCATTACAATATAATTGATCTGCAGTAAAAATTGCAAATGCATTTGACTTGATTTACTGGTCCAGATTGTGTTCCAATCCCATATGTCCCTGAAAATTCTAAAAACATCAGAAACATTTTCAGAAAATGTTAAGAACTTGTAAAATTCATATCTCCCTATAGGAGGACTATAAAAATGTGAAACAAATTTTGTTGGACTCCATGTGTCCCCCACTATCTGGAAACAAACTTTTATGCATGACAATGCTGCAGATTTTCTATGTTAGTTTAGATATAGAGAAAGCTTGGAAGAATTATGCAGACCACATTCTTCCATAACATGAGCTGGAACTTTGCTAGCTCTTCATGCATTACCTATAGAAGCCAGTGAAATTTTTCCAACTTTTTAGGAACTATTTTCATACAGATATTCTGTCTGCATAGTTTCATTTAAATATTTGATGATTTATGGAGCCCATAAAAGACTTTGCCATACAATCATTTGAATCAAGTTTTGCTTTTCCTCAGATTTTGTGATATCATCTGAGAATCTCATCTATGTCCATGCATAAGATTTGAACATGAGAAATATTTTATGGATCTCATATTATGTGAAGGTTCATAGCAATGCCATAGAGGTATATGCATATAATCTTTAGAATCAAGTTTGATCTTTATTCAGCTATTCAGAAAACTGCAGAGACCTATAGAAATCCTTACCTAGCCTGTGAATTTCTCTTTTTACCCAACATAAGATTTGCCTCTTCATTTTTTCTTGATAACATAGTAAACTATTTTATATGCATATCTTTTTGATAGTTCACATGAAGATGAAGATCAATGAAGAACACCATATGGAGGAGAAGGGGAGCAATATGGATCTTGCTGCAAGCAAATTTATTGGAGCAGCAGCAAGGGCAAGAGAACAAAGAATTTTATAGGAAGATTCATTTCGAAGATCAAGTGCTGACTTATTGATTTTTATTTAGTTGCAACCTAAGGCAAGCCCTGGTTTGCATTTAAGTACCTTTATAAAAGTTTTGCTTTATTCACTTCATTGAATAGACTTGATATGTGCATTAGATCTATGTTGGATGAACGCTTCACTTGCATGACCAAAGGGACCATGGGCGTATCTGGGTAGATTAAGATTTCTTCGTGTCGATAATGGCATGTGTCGGTACCCTGTGTACCAGGTACCTTATGATACCGCAAGAAGTGCAAGAGAGTTCCACCCTGTGTACCAGGTACCCTGCAGGAATCCCGACAATTTGCGATGGCCAGGGCCGTCGCAAATAAGGCAAATACCGTCGCAAATAAGCTATTTGCGACAGATTTGCTTATTTGCGACGGCCTCTAGCCGTCGCAAGTTATTGCCCGGGGGTTGGTAGTCCCCGCAACATTATTTGTGACGGCCTAGCCGTCACAATCAAAGCTTATTTGCGACGGCCTGGCCGTCGCAAATAAGTTTGGCCGGCACGACCAACGTGTCCTCCTCCAGGACCCATGTGGCTATTTGCGACGGCCTGGCCGTCGCAATTAATGCTTATTTGCGACGGCCAGGGCGTCACAAATAGCAGAGGCTTACTTGCGATGGCCTGGAACCTTATTTGCGACGGTACTGTATAAAAAGCCGTAAGGTTTTTTATTTATTTTAAAACAGAAAATACTACCCGGATCGATGGCTAGAATCACAGAACAGACAATATATATTACAAACAGTCATATAACAACAATCCAAACATGGCATCACAACACATCACAAACACATCGTCGTCGAAACATGGCATCAACATAAACAAACCAAACAAGGGCTCACTCGCCCGTCTGACCTCCGTAGCCACCTCCGTAGCCACCTCCGAAGTCGAAGTCGTCGCCGTGCGTCTCATTCCAGGTGGTGTTAGCGACGGCGACGGAGTTTGTGCAGCCGTCGTAGATCCCTGCAATTAATAAAACATAGAGTTAGTATATAAATACATCAACATCTCTCCCTCCCTCTCCCTCTATCTCTATCTAGATCCCCTCTTTTCATCTCTTCTTTCATCTCTCTATTGCTATCATTTTCCCTCTATCTTTCTGCCTCTATCTCAATCTACATCTCCCTTTCTCTCTCTCTCCCTCTCCTTCTATCTCCAATCTCCCTCTCTCTCGTCATTCCTCTCCCACTCTATCTAACTATCTCTAACTCTTTCTTATATGTCTCTTTCTTCCATCTCAATCCTTTTTTTCTATCTAACTATCTCCTCTCTCTTCTATTTCAATCCTTTTTTCTCTATCTTCCTCCCTCTTCTAACTCCATCTCTCACTCTATCTATCTTTCAATGTCACTCCATTTCCTCGCTTTATTTTGGTTAAGTTGAGTTAAAACTAAAATTGTTAAGTTGACATTGAAAATTACCTGATCCGCAGAAGAAGGATCGCCTGGAAGGATCAGTGGTAGTAGCAGTAGCTGGATCCCCAGACCTTGCGCTCGAGCCATGGCCTGTCATTGCAAAAATTAAATGTTACCTATTAGTAAGTCATTTACGCTAAATTAATGAGAACTTTAGTTTTTATTTTGTTACCTCCATTTCTTCCCGCATCTGCGCCGATGCTGCTGCCTTGGTTTGGATCGTGGCCTCCATCGTGATCCTTTGGCATTCTGCCTCCCTCCTTTCCTCCTCCTGTCGCCTGAAGTTTTCTTCTACATTTTGTCGGAGGGACTGCATCTCAATGTCCCTCTGCGAGACGAGACGACCTGCCGTGCCCACCAAAGAAGCCTGCGTGGAGCTGCCTCTCACAGGTCTCCCCGCCCTCGAATCGGCAACTCCGTCGAATATGGTGAGCCTATAAAAAAGAGAGTCAGTAATATCAAATCGAAATATCTTGAATACTTTGAATTGAAAATGATCAAATGACTTATAAACTCACCTTCCGTGCGATTTTCCACCTCCACTTGCATACGCGGCTTGAGGATCGATTGGTTCATATTCCCAATCGAAATCTTCGCCGTGTATCTTCGTAGCCTCCTCCCCGTACTTAGCCTGCAAAACAAGGAAACCGTGTAAGTTCAACAATACATATAGTTATATTTAACATGAATGATTTCTAAACTTACCAATCCCTCGGCTGCAGCCTGACTGCACCCCTCAGTCTGAGAAGGGTCCCTATGACCTCTCTTCCAAATCTCAGCAGGGGTCGGCGGCACCCCTGTCTCACGCTCCTGTCAATACATGTTAGTACGAACAATATATTATGAATATATAAACATAAGTTACATACACTTACCATGCGTTTAGCTAAATGCAAGTGGTTATCTTGGTCGTGCCTGCTCTTCCCCTCGACCCCTCTACACTCTCGAGCCTTCTCAGACTTAGCTTTAAACTCATCGCTAGCCCAGTAGTGACAAAAGGCCAAAAATGCATCGGTCCAACCCTACAACCAGTTCACGTGGCCCTGCACATAGTTGGAAGTCGTTAAAAATACCATCGAGAACATTATCAAAAAAAATACTTACTACACCCCACGTACTGCGCGTACTCCTCATCCGCCAGGTGCCTCTCGCTCTCTCACCGGAAGTGTAGCACGTGCTGTTGGTTCGCCTTCAAGTGCTCATTAATAATTTGAACACGGGCGTTCGACAAAGCTTGTTGAAGCGCCTTGGCAGCTTTGTAGTGAAACACTCGCCTCGCATCCTCAAACAGGCGAGGGTCGTTCGGGTCCTCTAAAGTATATCTTGCCTGCGATAAAGAATATATTGAAGAGATGTTCATTAAAAGAGTTTAAGAGTTAAAACTTAGAAACTATTTCTAACATACTTACCATAAAATTGGCCCATACGGCCTCCTGAAGGTTGTCATGCTCCTGGTGATGGACGCGTGCGTAGTCCTCCCACGAAAGAGCAGACACCCCGTCGATGACCCTGGGATAGTGCAAACACACTAAGGACGCGAGGACACTGTTCACCGGTCCTTGGTGTCTCTCATCAGTGAAAGACGTTTCGTCCCAAACCCTGCAAGATATTTATTGATTCATTACTTAAGTAACTAAAAGAAACTAAAATTAAACACTATAATTTTTATTACCTGTCTCCGACTTGACGAATCACGATCCTCTGTGAAGGGACCGCAGGAGGACTGACAAAGTGAGTCCTCCTCGTCCTCCGCGTCTGCTGGGGCGCCACGTCCGGTGACCCAGACGGCTCGTCACCGGCCGAGCCAAAGGCCTCAGGAACGGAAGGATCGCAAGCCGAGGGCTGGCTCACCGAAGGGTAGCCAAGGTCAACTGGCACCGCAGCCTCCGAGTCAGCCAGTGAGGACTACGACATTCAAATGATTCGTAAGTAAGTTTAATGTGAAATTGAATTTAAAGAATTTGTCAAAAACAAGTGAAATTTACCTGTGACGAAGCTCTAGAGCTGCTCAGAACGTGCCCCAGCAGCTGAGAGCGTCTGCTCCCAGTCGACGAGGCACCAGCGAAAGCGTCCTGAGGTCTAGAGGGGTAGAACCCCCTCGTCGGCGACACCTTCTTACCCTTCTTTGACGCCATCCTGTTTTAATTAGATAATCAGTAAATATGCAAATAAAATATACAAAATTCATGTTACTATCTTCAAGAAAACATTACTTGTAATCACTTTCAAAATTCATCAACATCATTATCATGTGCCTGTGCCCTACTCCTTAAACCAGCCCAACGATCTTCCATCGTGGCCTGTTCTAATTTCTGTTTTCGCATATCATCTGCCTCTACATCTTCAACGTCTTCAACATCTCCAACTAATTGATCGAGTCCTGCACCAAGCTTGACGATAAAAGTGTTTGGCAACTCTTCTTCTTGGTACACTTCTTCAACGTATTCGCTATCATGGTAACCATCATCCCCAGGAGTATATAACCGCTTACGAGGATTCACCTTATATACCACCCACCAAGCACTGAGCTTCATGCATGGATAAGGTAGATAATACACTTGTTCCACTTGATGTGCAAGAACAAATGTATCACAACCACGTAGTCGGTCCTTATGTTTCACTTCCACTATTACAAATTGGTTTTCTCGAGTTCCATGAGTGCGATCAAACCAGTCATAGTAAAAGAATACAACTCGAAGGGTCTTATTTTAGGTAAAAGTAAATTTAAGGATTTTGTTAATGATCCCATAATAATTGGTTAAATTCCCTTGAGTGTCCATTGCTCTCGTCATAACACCGGAATTTGATGTTGCGGCAAGAGGACGAAGAGCTTCAAAATGAGTTGTACGGAATCGAAAGCCATTTACATCATATCGACCATAGCTTCTAACATTCAACAATCCATAAGATAGCTGTCGCAAATCTTCATGGAAATTGTGAGTCCGACACTGTCATAAATGATTGTAAGTTAAAATAATACTTATTTAATAATAGTAATTTATAATACATATAAGACGAGAGACTATTACATAATCTTGAAACCAGGATAGGAAACTCTGCCCCCCATTTATTCCTTCTTTTCGCATCCCTTCTACTTGTTTGGCTGTAGGTTGATGCCTATGTGGCCGACATTGTCTGTGGAATTCGCTGAACATGAAAAAACATCTTTTACAATACATGTGTAGCAAAATATGTCAATTATCATAAATGTAGGACAAACACTTACTCGAAGTATTCCTACATGCCTTCTATATTTGCGTACATGTAGAGTAAAGCAACAGTCCTTTCATGTTCGGATAGCACGTAGGTCGTGTAGCTACCAACGGTGTTGCCTCTCGTTTGAGAAATGGAATGGTCGCTTGCAGGGGGTGTTTCATCCACATTGTACCGCATCGCCGAAGTATTGATATTGTTTTCTTCCGCAAAGTAGACACTTGAAAAGTATCCTACTTCCTTAAGAGCATATTCTTCAACGATGCACCCTTCTACCCTTGCCCTGTTGCCAACCATTGGTTTCAGATATCGTAGCGCTCTTTTAATGTGATACATCCACCTATATTGCACAGGACTGCCAACTTTACCTTCGAATGGAAGATGGATAAGCAGATGTTGCATTGGATTGAAGAAACCTGGTGGAATAAAAATTTCCATCTTACATAAAGTATGGGTATCTCCTTCTCTAACTTATCCATCATCCCGATCTTGATTTCTTTAGCACAAAGCTGTCTATAGAAATAGCTGAGCTCAGATAAAACCTTCCACACCGCATCATCTATATAGCCTCGAAACATAACAGGTAAGAGTCTTTCCATTATAATGTGATAATCATGACTCTTCAACCCAGTGAGGTTTCCTGTGTTGACATTTATGGCTCGTTTCAGGCTAGCTACGTAACCATATGGGAATTTCAAAGTTTTCATCCATTTCATAACTTCTTTCTTTTCTTTCGATCGAAGGCAGAAAGGAGCACGTGGCTTTCCACCACTTTCAAAGATTTCAAGAGTTGGACGGTGACAAATGTCTGCCAAATCTAGTCTAGCTTTATAATTGTCTTTCGTTTTGCCAGGCATATCCATGCAAGTGCTTATGATACTTTCGCTCATGTTACACTCCTGATGCATGACATCAATGTTGTGCATTAGAATCAATGACTTCACATACGGTAGCTCCCAAAGTCCACACATGTGAATCCAATTGTGTTCCTCTCCATAACCTATGAAATATCCAGGACGACCTTCATCAGGCACCAGTTTGTCCAACATATCAGAAATTTCTGACCCGTTGAAATGCTTCGGTGGTCCTAGTGACAACAGTGTTCTTCCGAAAGATATGCCTCTGCTGCCTAAATATGTGATTCGAGGGCAGCTTACGACTGTGACAATCGAAGTAAGATATTTTTCCTCCATGAGTTAGTCAAAAGCAATCCTTGTCTGAAGCACATATCTGACACGTCCGACGACCGTGAGTGCTCCATACGGAAAACATGTCGTATAATGGCAAATCATGGACGGACCACAAATAAGCAGCTCAAAGTTTGAATTTCTGCTTCTTGTAACTGTCGTACACTTCGACTCATGTCCACAAGACTTTCAATTCTTCAATCAGCGGTTTTAACATCACGTTGAGACGTGACCTGGGATGATCAGGTCCATGTACAATGAGGCTGAGAAACATGAACTCGTTCTTCGTACAAAAAGCAGGTGGTAGGTTGTACAGAATGACAAAGACGGGCCAACATGAGTATGGCATGGCGTTCGTAATGAATGGTGAGAATCTGTCTGTCGCTAATCCGATGCGAACATTCCTCGCATCACTAGAAAAATCTGGATTGCAACGGTCTAGCGCCTTCCATGCATCACTGTCGGACGAATGTGTCAAGAATTATTTGTTCTCATGTTTACCTTCTTTGTGCCATCTCATGTGTCTTGTGGTTCTTTTTGAAAGAAACAACCGCTTCAACCGAGGTGTCACATGCAAGTAACGAAGTTGCTTATGTGCGACATCTGTCATCACATTATCGCCATCGTCATTAACAACTTCGACATACCTCGATTTACCACATTTCAAGCACATTTTCTCATTGGCATGCTCTTTCCATAATAGCATGCAGTTGTCTGGGCACACGTGGATTTTCTCATACTTCATACCGAGACCAGATATCTTGATATTTGAATGATACATATCTGGTGGCGCATCGTGAGGTTGTGGAAGGATATCGCATATCAATTTCATGAGATCATTATAGCAGTTGATGGAAAAGAGTACTTGGACTTAATTGCCATAAATCTAGTCAAGAAAGCAAGTACGGTCACAACCGTGTGTTCATGCAATGGCTCTTGTGATTTCTTCACCCCCTCGAAGAACTTCCCTGCCTCATTTGTCAGAGGATCCTCCGCTTCCAGAGCTTCTAGCATCTTATCCATCCTATCAACCACTGTTATATCATCATCCTCATCCACTTCTGCTATGACTCGAGATTAGTCTCGCCGTGAAAGGTCCACACTTAATGTGGAGTGAAACTGTTTCGACATAAGTGAAATGAAAGCTCATATCTTCTCAAAAACTTGGTGTTTTGGCATTTTGTACATGGGCACCGCACCATATCTTCCATTGACAACGAAAATGCTCGATGCAAAAATTTATCTAACTTGATAAACCACTCATCCGAGTGACCACCAGTTCTGCTCTTCCAGCTAATGTACATCCAATTGCGGCCTTCACCCTGTTTGGCTCTGCAGTTTAACACGAAAGTAATTGTCGTTAATGTATACAATATAGGTCCTAAAATTTTGACAGCATGACGAGACGCGTCAGAGTATACCTTTAAAGCAGACAAATCATTATTAGTTTCATTGTTATGTTATGTCACGGCCCTACAACCTAGGCAGATAGATCCTGAACCCACCCAAGAGTGATCGACGGAGCGTGCTCATGACGAGACGCGTGATCCGGATTCAAACGAAATTTCGGCAGCATGACCCCGCTGTTCTCCACTGCACGCCCAAAAATGGTGCAACAGAGAACAACAGGGTGACGCCACCGAAATCTCGTCCAAATCCGGACCCACGTCTCGTCACAAGCCACGCCCCCTCGGTGACTCTCAGGCTGTCCAAAAAGGGACAATTCTGAACCTGCATGTCTCACATGCCAATGACATGTGAGACGTGCTGATCCGAAACGGGTAATACATTGCTATAGGTTACGTTGCTCATTTTCATTTTGAAGTCATTTAAGAGAGAGGAAAGAACTAGAGAAAGAGTGAGATGAAAGTTCATCTTAGATGACAATTCCACATCCATTTTCACTGTCCACGCAATCGCGGGTCATTGACATCCTTACCGACCCGTTCGCTTCCGTGTCGACTTGACGCATACGGTACCACTACAATGGTCTATACGGCACAATCACACTTATTATGTGTCGTGCCCTTCCGGGTTGGTCCGAGCCGGCCCAAAACCCCTTTATTTATATATATTAAGTAGTCACTAAAAAACATTATATGAATGGACTAAAGTCCAAACATACACCAAACAGAGTAGAAATTCAGAATGACAGACCAACCTATAGACAAAAAACATATAAAGCATATACAAAATCTAATTATGCATTTACTACAAAATCTGAACAAAAAACATATTAGCCACAATGGACAAGTGTGAAATCACAAGTGTAATACAAGACAACATATAAAGCATACTTGCCAATTATGTAAGACAAAAAACATATTAGCCAAAAAGATAGCCTAAAAACTTATTAGCCAAAAATATAGCCTAAAAAGATAGTCTAAAAAACATATTAGCCAAAAAACTTAAGTGATGCAGACTTAAGTGACAGTCTTAACGTGATGCTGGAATTATCCATGGCAAGGGTATCTTTTACTACCTTCAGTATCATGGACTTCCTTATTATGAGATTATTAGGTACAACACGACATCCTCTATGAGTTGTCATTTTCTGTGGTTAATATGAAAATGTAACAAAAAGTAACTACATCATAAGAACAATTTATACGTAGTGTCTATTTGTTGTGTTGAGTAAGTAGATGTAGGGTATGTTTTGTGTACTAGAAACAAGAGCAGAATTATTTATACATCACATAAAGTGCTGAAGAAGTAAACTATCATATCATTGGATCTCTAATATTGATCCACCTGGGTTTTATGGCTTTGTTGTAGTCAATAATTTGCTTGTGCCTATAGATCTCTCAATTTTCTATGAAGAGTAAACACGATACATGTGCAATTCAGTCAAATTATCAAGAAAATGCATGTGCAATTCAAAACAATGAGAGAAGGGGGAGAGGCGAGGAAATACTTGCAACAGAGACGCTGCTTGTTGCCTCCTGTTCCCGTAGAGCAAGCTTTGGTGGTGAATATTCGGCGGCGGGGGCGCAGAGGTGGCAGAGCCGAGGGCGCAGGGGTGGCGGAGCCGGGGGCGAGCCGGCAGCGGGGGCGCAGGGGCGGCGGGGCCGGGGGCGCGGCGGCCCGGCGGCGGAGCCTGGGGTGCGGCGGTGGGCCGGCGACGGGGGCGCGGCAGGCGGCGGCGGTGGAGTGAATCGTGAATGAAGAGTTGGGGTCGGAGGGTCCCGATATTAGCCCTAATTTGCGACGGCAGCCTTAATTGCAACGGCCTTAACTTATGGCCGTCGCAATCAAACCCTTATTTGCGACGACTTCGTTATTTGCGACAGCCCTAGGGTTGGCCGTCGCAAATAAACCCTTATTTGCGATGGCCAGACCGACGGCCGTCGCAAATTAGTCCTTATTTGTGATGGCCTGGTTATTTGCGACGGCCACCGCCATGCTGTCGCAATTTAATTTATTTGCGATGGCTGGCCATCACAAATAAATTTAGCCGTCGCAAATGATCGCGTTTCCTGTAGTGTGAAGGCTTCCTCAGGCCCCACATGTCACACGGCACCGGACCTGCCTTCCTCATATGGGTAGCTCCGAGAGCACCACGTGTAATATAAGACTGGAGCTAAACTCCTAACATAGGGAAGCTCCGGGTTTGACACATGGATAATGACCCGGACCTAACCCCACGTAGAGCGAAGCTCCAATGCTGCCACGTGTATAATGGCTCCGGACCCATCTCACCGCGAAGGGAAGCTCCAGAGCTGCCACGTGTGGACCCTCTGGACCTCACAACACACGGGAATTTCGCAGATCTCCAATAGCACAAGCATTCAAGGGTTAGTTAAGACGACAGTTACAAGACCAGATTACGTGTCATTAATGCTATGTTAATGACACACGATCAGTGGGCTGTGAATAGGGGTAGCGCTGCTATTAAGGCACATTATCACACTAATAACCACTCTTAATATTCATAGACCTTGTATTAGGTTATTAAACATGCCAAGGCCACATGTCGAGCCAGCTAAATGTTGTAACGGTCAATCCTTAGACTATAAAAGGACTGCGCCGCACGGAATAGGGAGGTTGATCGGATCCAAGCTCAGACTCACACAAGCTATACTGAAGCACTCAATACAAAACACACACCCCATCGAGTAGGGTATTACGCTCAGGCAGCTCGAACCACGTAAATCCGATGTGTCATCATCTTGTTCTTGATCTCCGCGCGCCCGAACGATACAAGAACCTCCGCGGGCTACATTTAGTAGTACCTAGGGAAGTGTCATTGATACACTTCAACATTTGGCGCGCCAGGTAGGGGTGCCTGAGATCTCAAGATGGTGAACTCTACCGCAGGATCTTCCAACGACAACCATGCTGAATAGCTTGCTGGAGGCAATCCCTCCAACATGCAACAACCAGCAGGCGCTGTTGTCTTGGCAGGTGTCATGCCACCACCACCGCCATCTGCCCCAGCAAACAATGCGGGGCAGCAGGATGGGGTACTTGTGTCGGTCACAACATCCGTAAATAACAACCTCGAGAACGCGCTAATTGATGCGCGAACTCTGTTGGAGCGCCCACCTACGCCCGAAGCACCTCAGGCTGCGATGGATCAGTGGCGCGCTGATGTGCAACATCTGGTTGTAGCCGCAGCCGATACCATCAACAACCAAGGTCCTCCGCCTTCGGGGTAGGCAACAGCTCAACGTAGGACCTTGTCTGGAAGACTTGGTCCTCACGTGTCACAGCACCGACAACGTGTTGCATCCCAGCAGGTGTTCGCTGCCTTCTGGGGCACGACACACCCACACCCTCACTAGGCTTTCGACTAATGACCTGCAGTCAGAACATGATCGCCGTTACCGGCAGCAAGGCGACCGCGTCCATATCGAGCGTTCTCGCTAGAGGCGAGAGGCTTGGGACAACCCTACTCCTAAGGGAATAGGGAGAGGCTGTTCTGCCCTGTCCATGCACTTACGTATTGTCAGATTGCCATAGAAATTCCGACCTCATTTGCCAGAGAAATTTGACGGGACTAACAACCCCGTCGAGCTTCTTCAAATGTACTCCACTGTTATACTTGCGGCGGGGGGCAATGAGGCCGTGATGGCCAATTACTTCCCAGTGGCCCTAACTGGTACTGCTAGGTCATGGCTTATGAGCCTCCCGTCTGACTCCATCAACAGTTCGGCGGAGTTATGCCAATAGTTCACTGCCAACTTTGGGAGTTCATACAACCGACCTGGTACTAAACTGGACTTGTTTGTTGTGAATCAAACATTAGGGGAATCGCTACAATCCTTTATCCAGTAGTTTTCCCAGGTACACAATACCACCCCTCAATCTCGAGCGCTTCTATTATCGTTGCATTTAGACAGGGCGTTTAAGACAAAAAATGCTGGAGAAGTTGGCGACCAAAGAAGTCACCAGCGTCATGGAACTCTTCAGCTTAGCAGACAAATGTGCTAAAGCTGCGGAGGGACGTGAGATGCACTGCAAACCACCTTCGGAGGCCAACAAGAAACCCTCCAAGATTGAAGCCACTACTTCCAGAGGTGGCAAAAAGAAAAAGAAGTCCTACGACAAAAAGAAGTCGTCGGCTGGTGCACCTACTGTTGCGGCTGCCGCAACTCCAGGTGGTCGGGGGCCATGCCCCGAGAAACGACATCGACCATCATCAAAAGATAGCGGTAGCTCCAAAGTGTGGTGTCCGATCCATAAGATGGACAAGCATAGTCTAAAAGAGTGCCTAGAGGTCCAAAACCTTGTCGAGCGCTACAACAAGCATCGAGAAGAAGCTCCTTTCCGTCAGCGGGAAGGAAAACAAAAAGTCAACGAAGCTCCGGCTTGAGATGAGCTAGGCTTTCAGGACCCCATGAAGGTTCTGAAAGTTGTCTACAATATCATTGATGATGACTCCGACGTCTTTGACAACGAGCGTCTTAAGACCTTGAACACCATTTATGGTGGTTCTTGGGACATCACCTCTTGCTGCATCCTCAAGACAATGCGGCGGGACACGGCTGTTGTAGCTCCCACCGCCAGGTCGGAACCTCATCAGAAGTGGATGGACACTCCCATCACTTTTGATGCTTCAGACTGCCCTTGTAACATGATCAGAGCTAGCCAACTCCCGTTGATGGTGTCTCCAACCATTAACAATGTTCAACTCCACCATGTATTGGTGGACGGAGGTGCAGGGCTGAACCTCATAAGCTTTGAAGCCTTCGTCAAGCTCCAGCTCCGACCTTCGGACCTTTGCCCCTCTCGACCTTTTTCTGGGGTAGGTCCTGGGGCCATTACCCCTCTCGGCTCAATCACACTCCAGGTGACCTTCGGGACTCGGGAGAACTACAGAACTTAGAAGTTGGTCTTCGACGTGGCATAGATCAGTCTATCATTCAACGCCATACTGGGCAGGCCTGCTTTTTAAATGTTCATGGCAGCCGCCCACTATGGCTACTTGGTGTTGAAGATGCCAACACCTTCAAGCGTTCCCCGGATCTGCGGGGGTCGCACTGTAGGAATCACTGCATTGGAAGAACTGCACGTGCTTGCTATAGAGCAGGAGGAAATATGCGGTTAGGAGCAAGCTCTAAAACCTCCGAGCATTCGTCAATGAGGCTCAACCACCGCACCTCGTGTGCAACCAAGCGGCAACATCGATGTTCCCGTCAAAGTCGTCCAAATTAGTTGTGATGCTGCTCAGACCACCCATATATCAGGAGGTCTGAACAACCAATAGGAACACATGCTCATCACTTTCCTCTGGGCGAATGTTGATGTGTTTGCCTGGCAACCGTCACAAATTCTTGGGATCCCTAGGGAGGTGATTGAGCACAATCTGAAGATTTATCCCGATGCACGACCTGTACACCAAATGCCCCAAAAGCAATCAATCGAGCGACAAAACTTCATCCAACAAGAGATCAAGAAGCTGCTTGAAGCTGGTTTCATTCGAGAGGTGTTTGATCCAAAATGGCTGGCAAACCCATTCGTTATACCCAAGGCCGGCGGGAAGCTTCAGATGTGTATCGACTACACCACTTTAAGTAAGGCATGTCCAAAAGATCCATTTCCACTACCTAGAATAGATCAGATAGTGGACTCCACCTCTGAGTGTGAGCAATTGTGTTTATTAGATGCATATTCTGGATATCATCAAATCCAAATGTCTATGGAAGTTGAAGAGCATACTGCCTTCATGTATGACCCCCATTTCACGCATCATGCCCTACATACATTCATATACATGTTTAACATTAATCCACATAAAGGGGAATAAGTTTAAAATTGATTTGGAACAAAACCGCACTTAAGATTCTGGAAAGTGCAGACAAGTCCAACTTTGGTGCGGACTAGTCCGATCTCTCTCTAACCTTGATCGGACTTCTCCATTTTTGCTGCGGACTAGTCTGTTTTTGCCTCTAGACACTTTCGGACTTGTCCGGTCTTATGCGGACTAGTCCTGTGTTCCAAGAAGCCTTGAAAATTTGCTATGTCCCTAGACTTGTCTGGACTAGTCCAGTATTCCAGCGGACTTGTCCAATTTCTCTCTGACTAACTTCAGACTAGTCCAGCCCTTTTTGGACTTGTCCGATATTTCGCGACTATGAGTTGAACTTTTGTTCAACAACTTGTTTCTTGGGTTTTATGTTAAGTGGGCCTAGGTACATCATGCGTAACTCTTTTAGAGCCAACGTGGGACTCTAAACCAGCCCCTACTCATCCCAAACTCGAAATCCATCTAACCCTAGCCTCCACCTCTATATTAACAACCCCACCCCTTGGCTTGACATTTATTTGCCACTTTTCTACCCCACCCAAACCCTAGTTCGTGGAGAGCCACCATCAAGGAGGGGGAAGGAGATCCCAAGCAAGAATAAGAGGAGAATGAAACGAAAGAGGATCAAGATCTCCATCAACTTCGTGTTCTTCATCAACAATCCACCATCAAGTTCTTCATCAACCCTAGATCATCAAGATCCAAGTGTTGCCTCCAAGATCCTTGATTCATTGGAGTCCTAAACACATGTTATACTTTCTATTTACTTTTCCTTACATGAATTCGACCCCTAATCTCCAAATTCTAGTCGATCTTGAAAACCCTGATCTGCTGATCTCGCAGAGTGCGAACTTGTTCGGTCCCTAGCGGACTAGTGCGATTTTTGTGGTTAAATTCTGTTGAATTATTCTAAAATTAGACCTAATCAAATCCAAACCTGTATAAACTTGTTAAAATCTATTAGAACTAGATAGTGATCATTTAAAAGTAATCTATTAACAAGTTCTACCTAGCATTTCCACTAATCATGCATGTCATGTCATATTGAGTAATATTTGTGCACTCTTTGATTGTGTTTCTTGTTTGTATGTTTATTGTGCCAATTAGACGGATTTGTGCTAGAGAGTGCCGCGGAGGATCTTGAGCACCAAGAGTTTGAAGGCTTTGACCCGAATCAATCCCAAGAGCAAGTCAAGTGTGCTCGAAGAATATTGATCCTGTTTTAAAATAAATGTTTTGTTTGCAAAACTGCATGCTTGAGTCAATTTGATGGGAATCCTATGGTAGGAAGTTTACTAGATTTGTTAACCACCCTTGTCACCTGGAATTTATGGTAGAGAGTCGGGATGGGCTTTTTACCTTTTTGCTTCGCTTAATCAATTAGGATGGGAAGACAAATATACCACTTACCTTAATTATGTAATTATGAGATTATGATTAACGTGAGCTGGTTAATATGATATGGTAATGGGTGATCTAAGCAAGTCCAGTATGTGGATGGGTTGGATGATACAGTGGTTTGCTTGCTTTAGATCTAAGGACCGGTTCATGCGAGAATAAGTCATGACTACAGTGCTGCCATGAGGCCAAGTATGGATGCAGCGTAGATGATTAATTAGGGCTTTGCCAGTGCTATTTGGACCATTAAGGATGCTCGGAGAAGGGGTAGTCGGATTGGGTTTGTTGATGATTGGTGGGACTACCCTGGGATTCGAATGGCTCAAGAGGGGGCCCTTGGTTGAAGATGTGCTCAGTTGGAGGCATCGCCACCGGTGAAATCTCAGTGGGGTCTAAATAGGCTAGTAATCCCTTTGTAAAGGCTATTTTGTGATCTCTGGGCCACACACCGATGGAAGTGTGAGATGGCATAATTGAGATTCTATAGTCATCGAAAGGTGGTGACATCACAAACACGTGGGTAAAGCGGTACAACCTCTCCAGAGAGTCTAATAAAACTATCATGATAGTCGTGCTCCCGGTTATGAGCACCTGGACAACTTCCATGATTAGAAGGAAATTGGGATTTGTTTATGGTTATGGATGGTTATGAATTAAATTCTGGGATTGAATATGGATATTGGTATATGATGATCGATATGGAATATGGACTGATATTATGATAACTACATTGCTTATGATGGGTTTATTTCATATATATATATATATAATATTGCTTTTAAAATGTTTTAATGTACTTTTCAGCACTTAGCCAATATTATATTCGTCGTTTGTATCAGCTACATGTCATACTTTCCACACTTGCTGAGTACGACATGTACTCACCCTTGCAATCCCCCCAACAGTTGCAGGTCAGGATTGGGAGTTTAACGATGATAATGCGGAGTTCTAGGCCGTGTCTACCATCAGCTTTGCCCGTGGAGTATTGGAGCTGCGCTATACCCCTTTTCTTAGTTGCTTAGTTTGCTTAATTAATTTATTTTTTCTGCACTAGTTGGAACATGTTATTAATAATCATTAGTGCTTGTATTCTAAATTCTGTAATGAAAGTGGTTAATTAATCTTGTTCTGTGGTAATTATCTGTTTATCATTTGTGTTGCACTTGTATATATGTGTTAAACATCCTGGGAACACATATACCGCACTTGGTTTATTTTCGGAATCGGGTGTCACAACTTGGTATCAGAGCCACAGGTTGACCGTAGGACGCAACCTAGATATAATGGACACTTTAGAGCACATAGGAGCACTCAGGAATGAATATGTTCTTGCTTGGTGTGCTGCTTGCTATATATATTGTTTGCTTGTGTGCTTAATAGCGGATTTTGGAATGCTTTAGCATTGCCATGTCCATGTAGGCTAGTTAGTTGTCTAGTTTCATATCCCTTGATGCATATAGTTGGGGACATTTTCTAATTCTTACCTATTGCGTTTCTCCAGATGGTGAGGACTCACAACCAGAGGGATGCTAATGATGAGGAGGAGAACCATGGAGCACCTCAGAACAACAATCGACAAGGACCTTCTCATGGATCTATCAACATTGAGCAGCTTTTGGCTATGCAAAACCAGCTTATGCAGACCATGATACAAACTATGGGACAGCTGCAGGCTGGTAACATCAACAATCATCCCCACATGCCTCCACCACCACCCACACCTCCTCATAACTGGTTGGGAGAGTTTATGAGGACTAGACCGCCAACCTTTGCTCAAGTCGTTGACCCTATGGATGTGGATGATTAGCTCAAGTCCGTGGAGAAGAAGCTAGCTATTGTCCAATGCAGTGACTGGGAGAAAGTGCTTTTCGCTTCTCATCAACTAGTTGGAGCAACTGCGGATTGGTGGGATTCCTTATGCAATGCTCATGAGAACCAAGAGAGAATTACTTGAGCCGAATTCAAAGAGAGCTTTCGTTCTTATTATGTGCCGGAAGGAGTTATGATCTTGAAGAGGCAAGGATTTGAGAACTTGAGGCAAGGAAGATCGAGTGTTGGTGAATATCTCAATAAATTCACTCAACTCTGAAGGTATGCGCCTGAGGATGTGAGACGGGACAGCTGGAAACAATACTTGTTCATGAGAGGCCTCAACAATGAAATTCAAGTGCAATTGCTATATTGTGACTATGCCAACTTCCAGAAGCTCGTGGACAAAGCAACTGTGGTTGAGAACAAGGTCCGTGAGATGGAGCAAGACAGTAAGAGGAAGGCGCCATATAAAGGACAACAACAAGGAAGTAATGTGCGCCCTCACTTTGCACCCCCAAATGCACCTTACTTCAGCTCTTTTGCGCCTGGTCAACACCCTGGATTTGCGCCGCGCCAAGCTCAGATTGTGCAGCAGCGCCCTGTTATGCAAGCACCTAGGCCTCCAATGCCTTATGCACCTCGTACCAACTTTCCTGGTGCCAATGCTCAGAACCAAAATTGTCCCAATAATTCTGGTAGAGTTAAGAAGTGCTATACTTATGAAGAAGCTGGACACTTTGCGCATTAGTGTCCTAAGTTAGGCCTTGGTCAAGGAAGCAATGCGCCGAGACAAAACTCAAGACCCAATGGAGGACAGCCGCAAGGAAGCCATGGACAGTAGAATTTTGCTCGTGGCAATGTGAACCATGTCTCTACGGAGGATGCTCAACAAGCGGATGATGTGGTCATTGATAAGTTTCTCGCCAACTCCAACCCCACGACTATGTTGTTTGATTCTGGAGCGTCACACCCATTCATTGCATCAAAGTATGTTGCCAAATATAGTTTGCCTATCTCTCATATGAAGTTTACTCTATTGGTTAAGTCTCCTGGAGGAGAGATGAGGACAAATATAGTTTGTCCAAAAATAAGCCTTAGAATAAGGGGGGTGTAGGATCGAAGAGCACGTGAAAAGCTACCAGAGGGGGGGGGGTGAATGGTAGATTTAAAAATCTTACGCAGCGGAAACAATTAAACCCCAAACCCTTCGGCAGAAAAACGATCTGTTGAAGAAATCGTGTGTGAGACTAATCTAAACGTGTTTCACCATGACAAAAGTGATAGATATCAGAGAGAATCAAGTCACAAAGACAACACGAAAAGAATCACTCAAATCCGTCGAGAAAAACTCAAGTTATGATCGAAAGATCAAACAATGGTCAATCTGCCCTACCCGAGAAAAAACAGTTTTGGAACGCTGCAAAGAAACTCGTGTAGATCAGAAACCACAAATCCTATGACCGTGAAATTTTGACATATGATAGATAATCAAGTTTTGAAGACAACCCAAAAAGAATAACGTCAATTGGATTAGTAAAACGCGAGTTATGATAAAACCACCGACGAAAGGTAGTGCTGTCCAGAAACTCGACGAGTAAAACTTGTCTGGAACAAGTCGGACGAACAAGGCACAAAAGTTCCTTCAAACTATGAATTTTATTCAATAGAACACAAGAGGAACAGCCCCAAAGTCGTACACCACGAGTTCTGGGCTCCCTTGTTTATATAATCAGCCCTTAGGCCAACCCAATATCAACTAGGACTCCAATCCTACTCAGATCATGAATCGTAACTTTCCATAACTGCTCAAGATTCTTCTATACGCAGATAGAAGCAATCTTAAGACTTCCAAACACCTTAGGAACGTATCCCACATTCCTAAACAACTCAAATTTGTGACCCACACGAAATCCTATCATAACCAACTCAAATCTTTCCATATTTGAGTCAAACCTGACTCAGCCGCAGCCTGAGTCCATAACCTAGTCGGTTGGACCTTTCCGACCAATTCTTTATGTCCACATCTCTTCATCACGCCTCGGAACCATGCAGCCACGCCCATGCACTCCTTGCACACGTGCAAACATCTTCCAATGACGTCCACGATACCTTCATATGCATTGTTCTTGATTCAATCATGCTGCGCAACCTCCTGATCAGCTCAACCACAATTCCTCCTGAATTTGGTTATTGGAACCTCATCTCCTCCCTGAGACTAGTCCAATGGATCCCGTCACTAGCCATGTCTTGAACTCAAGAAACACCTGCACGTGAATAAACAACCAATCCATACGAGCCCAAGTCCTCGACTTGACTCAAGTTAGTTCCGAACACAACACCTTACGTGAGCACCTCACATAAGCATATTGCAAAACATATCAAAACAAAATCATCCATATCAACCAAAACACACCAAAAACTTAGCAAATGAATACTAAGAAATCTTTCCAAGAATATAAAGCAAGTACGAAACATTGCAAATGAAAAGCAGAAGCACTACGGTCAAGTTCCGGACCTTGCCAGAGCAACCCGGACCTTGAGCCGGAGCTAACAAAAGCTAGTAGAACCTAGCGCCGGAGCTTACCAAAACTAGTACACCCAAGCTCCCGCTGGAGCTTACAAAACTAGCAGATCCTAGCACCGGAGCTTACCAAAAACTAGTCAACCCAAAACCGGAGCTAGACAAAGTACGTCGGAGCTTAGCAAAAGCATGACGGAGCTATCAAATATATGCCGGAGCTAACAAAGACATGCCGGAGCTAAAGATAAAGCTCACCGGAGCTAACCAAAGCTAGTCGGACCTTACCAAGAAGTCGGACCTAGCTTCGTACATAGCCGGAGCTACCCAAAATAAGCCGGACCTACCGTCGGACCTTCTTGTAGCTCGGAGCTTAGAGTCGGACCTTGATAAAAAGGCGTTTTGGTGATATTCAAAGCTTTTATCATCAAAGCCAAGTGTATTCACTACAAGTCAATGTATTCAACACACATAGGTCTTACAATCTCCCCCTTGATGAATGCATTGGCAACACCATTTAAAATCCGAACATTGGCTAATTCTCAATAAAAGTTTTGAAAGCAATTTCTCCCCCTTTGTAAATCAAAAGTAAAATGAGAAGAAAAATTATCCCATATTATCTCTCCCCCTTTATTATCTCTTCTTATGCACATATTCTCTTTCTCTTCATGCTTATCTCTCCCCCTTTGACAATGTATTCAGCAAGTCATGAGCATATAAACAAATTATCTCTCCCCCTTAGGTTGTTATGAGCATATTATAACATATACATATAAACAAAGCTCATCCAAGTCATACTATCAAGTACCTTACATTATCACATCAATGAAATACATAAAGTAGTGTAAGCCATGTTAGAGATCAAATGTAATTTTCAATTTAAGCAAGTCATGATCTCACAAACTTAACTATCTCAAAACTTGAAAGCATGACACTAGTTGCTGCATTTTATTATTTTTCAAAGCATAAATTTAGATCATATGATATTTGCAAGAGTTTATATGCGCATCTGCCTTATTCTAACCAACCAAGCCAAGCCGATGTCATTTGACAATCAGAAGCTTAAGGACATAGTTTTAGTCATACACAACTTGTTCCAAGTTCAAATCTAAGTGCAATGATAAGCCATCTCAGAAAAAGAAGTGCGATGCATGCATATTCTCTTGATCTTTTCTCAATTTATATTTGTTCATAAAAACTCAACATGTGAGTTGATTACTTGATTAATTATTTATGATTAAAATCACTTGTGAACATGTAACAAGTTCAAAACAGCAAGAAAGTTCGACCATGACCAGTTTTAGTGTAAGTAATTATTCCAATTACTAGACATGGCAAAAACTACAAAATGTATAACACGAGTAATGTAGTAAGAACTTTCAGCATGTAAAAGGAATCACAAAGTCATATATGTATGAAATACTATGCTCATATTATTTTAATTTCAGATTCACACATAGACTTCCCAAGTTTCAAAAACTCCCCCACAATTTAAGCCATGAGGATGCATAACCCCTATTTCACCTGGAATGTAACAAAAACGAGTGAAATCCAAAGGTTTTGTAAAAATGTCAGCCAATTGTTGTTCGGTATCTACATGGTGAAGCACAATGTTTCCTTTTTCAACGTTATCTCGGAGAAAGTGATACCTAATGTCAATGTGCTTAGTTCTAGAATGTTGCACGGGTTTTTTAGCAATGCAAATGGCACTAGTGTTATCACAGAATAGTGGAACACTATCTAGATCAACCCCATAGTCCTTAAGTGTTTGAACAATCCAAAGAATTTGTGAGCAAGCACTAGCAGCAGCTATATATTCAGATTCGGCTGTGGATTGTGCAACTGAATTTTGTTTTCTAGAGGACCAAGCAACAAGAGAATTACCAAGAAAATGACAAGCACCGGAAGTACTTTTCCTATCAATCCTACAACCCCCAAAATCAGCATCCGAAAAAGCTTTCAAAGTAACGGTTGAGGAAGAAGGAAGAAAAATGACAAATTCTTGAGTTCCATGTAAGTACCTTAGAATCCTTTTGACGGCTTGACGATGTGAAACACGTGGGGAAGCTTGAAATCGTGCACAAAGACATACGCAGAATTGTATGTCCGGTCTTGATGCCGTGAGGTACAAAAGTGATCCGATCATGCTTCTATATTCTTTTTGATCCATGGGTTCACCATCTTCATCAAGTTCAAGTGTTGTTTCTATTCCCATTAGTGTCTGAAGAGGCTTGCTTTTGTCCATGTTGAAGTGCCTTAGGAGGTCTTTGGTATACTTCGTTTGATGCACAAAGGTACCCTCCTTGGTTTGCTTGATTTGCAGCCCCCAAAAGTAAGTGAGTTCACCCATCATACTCATTTCAAATTCGGAACTCATCATTGCTGAAATCTTGGACACAAGATCATGAGAAGCACAACCAAAGATAATATCATCCACATACACTTGAACGAATAATGAGTCATTGCCATGTTTAAGCATAAAAATAGTTTTATCTACCTTGCCCATGGTAAACCCCTTTTCAAGTAAGAATGTTTTTAGCCTATCATACCATGCTCTAGGGACTTGTTTGAGATTGTATAAGGCTTTGGACAGTTTGTAAACATGATTAGGAAAATCTGGATTTTCAAAACCCGGTGGTTGTTTGACATAAACCTCCTCATCTATGTAGCCATTAAGAAAAGCACTTTTAACATCCATTTGAAATAGCTTAACACCTTTAGATGCTGCAAAAGCTAACAAAATTCTTATGGCTTCTAATCTAGCGACAGGAGCAAAAGTTTCATCAAAATCTAGACCTTCAACTTGAGTGAAACCTTGAGCAACCAACCTAGCCTTATTCCTAACCACAACCCCATCCTCACTTTGTTTATTTTTAAAAACCCATTTAGTTCCAATTAAAGTGTGACCTTGAGGTGGAGGTACAAGTTTCCAAACATTATTTCTTTCAAAATTTACTAACTCTTCTTGCATGGCAATAATCCAAGATTCATTAGTGAGTGCGTATGATATATCTTTGGGTTCAAAAGAAGCAACAAAAGCAGAATGAGCATGAGAGTTTGGATCGCAAAACCTGGACCGTGTGACTCGTTCGTGCAAGCTTCCAATCATCTGTTGTGGGGGATGATCTTTGTAAAAACGTAGGGGAATAGATGTCTCACAAGCTTCTTCTTCATTAGGTTCATCGTAGATTGATGAGCTTGTGACTTGTGGACAATCAGGACCAGCATAGGTGATAGTCGGAGCTTGTTCAATGTCCGGAGCTGGACACGTGTCAACTTCGGAACTACCAAGCAGTATTACTGGCTCTTCTTCATCTTCGAAAATACCCTCCCCCTGAGGATACGGATCTGGTCCTGCAACACAGGAGCTAGTACCTGGGCTAGCTTCATCAAAAGACACTTCACAAGTCTCCACAATTTTGTTAGTGTCAAGTAAAAGCACACGGTAGCCTCTAGTATGAGATGGATAACCAAGAAACATGCCATCAATGGATCTAGGTTCAAATTTATCAAGATTACCATGTTTCTTAACAAAGCATTTGCAACCAAAGACCCGAAAGTGTGTAACACTTGGCCTATGTCCAAACCGGAGCTCATATGGTGTTTTACCTAGCTTAGCACGCAATAAAATACGATTTGAGACATAACAAGCGGTTGCTAACGCATCAGCCCAAAATTTCCTAGGAGTTTGATATTCATCAAGCATAGTCCTAGCCATCTCAACTAAGGTTCTGTTCTTTCTTTCTACAACACCGTTTTGTTGAGGTACATATGGTGAAGAGAATTGATGATCTATTCTATTTTCAGCACAAAAGTGATCAAAAGATTGATTTTTAAATTTAGTTCCATTATCACTTCTAATTGCTTTTAATGATCTTGGGTGATCAATTGATAATCTAAGAAATAAGGTTCTAAAGTGACTAAAAACTTCATTCTTAGATGCCATAAAGTAAACCCAAGAGTATCTAGAATAATCATCAACAATAACAAGAACATACCATTTACCTCCGAAGGATTGAACACGTGAAGGTCCTACGGTGTCAAGATGCAAAAGTTGACATGGTTCAGCTGTCATGATCATTGTGAGAGGAGTATGTGATCCTGCAACCATCTTAGCATGTCTACAAGAAGAGCACACAATATCTTTGCCCCCTTTAAGCTTAGGCAGCCCACGTATGCGATCAAGAGCACTAACACGCGTTAGGTGATCAAAGCCTACGTGACTAAGTCTACGATGCAAAAAATATAAGTCCTTTGAATCATTAGCAACTAGACACCTATGCTTAGAGGAAGACATATCAAAATCAGCTTTAAAAACTCTTCCAAACCGGGACATGTTAAAAATAAGCTCACTATTTGAACCTACAACTTTGCAGCAGTTTTTATTGAAAATAATTTCTAGATTTTCATCTAGCAATTGTGCAATAGAAAGCAAGTTGTATTTCAAATTTTTGACAAGTGCCACATCCTTCAAAGTGTAGTGATCATTTACTCTAACCGAACCCTTAGCAATTATAGGAGTTGAAGAATTATCGGCAAAAGTAACATTCTCTACACGTGACACAAAAGAGAGGGAGGAGAACCAATCTTTGTTACCGGTCATGTGGCATGAGCAACCTGAATCCACAATCCAAATGTTCTCCTTCCTCAAACGTGTAACCTACATAGAAGCACAATACGTCGATGACTCAATACTGGGATTAGTCAAAAGGCATTTAGAAATCCAGTACTGAGTCACGCGACGTGCAGCAGGAAAAACACGCGAAAGCTGAGACAAAACAGCAGGTTTATGAGTCAAAGTTTGAGATTTTTTATTCTTGACTACTTACCTATAAGGTGTTACTTGTATAGCACAAAAATCAGTAGCTCCGGAGGCAAAAACAAAAGGTCCGGAGGTAAACTTTGAATGTTTTTGACTCAAAACAGCAGATTGTACATTCGGTTCAATGTGTACAGCAAATTTTGCATGAAAGTTATGAGATCTAGCAACCATTCTTTCCCTTTTCTGTTGTTTAGCTAGTCTATAACAAAAATCTATGACATGACCATCTCTACCACAAAAGGTACAATGAAATTTAACTTTGTGTTCACGTCTAGATGAGCAAGCAATATTTTTATTTGAAACCGAATGAGGCAACACTCCTGCAGATTTGAAAACCACTCCTTTTTGTTTAGGAACTATTTGAATCAAACCACTTCCTAATGAATTTACAATTTTAGGTGGATGTGCCTTAGCATGAGCATGAGAATCAAAACCTAAACCAGTTTTATTATTGCAAGACTTGGAAGAATTCAGCAGTAAGTATAGGTTCTTATTCCCATTACAAAACCGATCTAATGTCCTATGCATGTCATCAAGTTTATTGGACAGATCAAGGCAATTTTCACATGAAGTTTTTCCTTTTAGTTTGCAATTTGAATAAAATTTAACTTCATGAGAACGTAAAGTATTGTTCAATATTGAAATTTCATTCATAGCATCCCGTAGTTTCTTACCAAGATCATCACAAGTAGAACAATGCAAATCAATTGTAGAACAACTAGCATCTTTCAAGTTTTTATCATTAAGTGCAGCAAGCTCTTTGTTCTTTTCAATTTCTAACTCAAGTTTATCAAGTGTGGAGGTGTGCGCACTTCTTAATGAGGACAATTGTTCATATATTAAATCACATGAGGAACATGCATCATCACTAGGAATCAAGGTTTTTAAACGGTTGATTTCAGATTCTAGTGATTCAATTTTAGCAGCACTATCCTTAAGCTTTTTGTCCTTTTTATTAACAATAATAGTGGCACGAGAAATAGCATCACACATTTCTTCGCAAGTAGGACATACCTCTTCATTGTCGCTGTTGTGTTCTGCCTCCTCCATACTTGATCTTGACTTGCCTGACATAAAGCACAAGTTTGCCAAATCATATTCATCTTCATCACTTCCAATGTCCACGTCGCTTGAACTGAACTCTTGAAGCACGGTGATGAAACTGTTGATCATCTTGCGTACTATGGTACCTTTCTTCTTCTTGTTAAAATTTCCAGAGGAGGTCCGAACCTTGCTTTGTTTTTCTTCCCGGGTGGTCGGACCTGAAAGGTTAGGGCATTCTGTACGAAAGTGTCCTGTTTTACCACATTCAAAACAGCATTGAGGTCCGGAGCTTCCTCTCCTTCTAGTTCTCACATTTTGCAATGCTTTTGAGAATCTAGTAGAGATGAGTGCCAACTCCTCTTCTGCAAATTCTTCGATCTGCTCCACGGTTAGTGAGGACAACAAAGCAAGAGTATTGCAAGATGATGATTGGCCGGAGCTAGACATATCACGTTGTGAAACAAATGCAATAGACTTATTGGGGTTTCTACGTGAGATTATGTCAATTTCATGAGTTTTTAACTTGGAATATAGAACATCTAAAGTAAGTGAACTCATGACAGTAGATTCACGAATAGATGTGACTTTCATCTCCCAAATTGACATATCTAATGCACTTAGTAATTGCCTAGCATTTTCAGCATCTGAAAAATTAACATTGACACTACGCAAGTTGCTGAGAATTTTATTAAAGCGAGCAAAAAGGTCATCAATAGACTCACCGGGTTGCATCTCGAAGCGCATGTATTCTTTCTTGAACATGTCTTGCCTTACCTCTTTGATCATGTTGGATCCTTCGTGATATTCACAAAGTGCTTTCCACACATCATATGCAGATCGGTTGAAGAAATCGTGTGTGAGACTAATCTAAACGTGTTTCACCGTGACAAAAGTGATAGATATCAGAGAGAATCAAGTCACGAAGACAACACAAAAAGAATCACTCAAATCCGTCGAGAAAAACTTAAGTTATGATCGAAAGATCAAACAATGGTCAATCTGCCCTACCCGAGAAAAAACAGTTCTGGAATGCTGCAAAGAAACTCGTGTAGATCAGAAAACACAAATCCAATGACCGTGAAATTTTGACATATGATATATAATCAAGTTGTGAAGACAACCCAAAAATAATCACGTCAATTGGATCAGTAAAACTCGAGTTATGATAAAACCACCGACGAAAGGTAGTGCTGTCCAGAAACTCGACGAGTAAAACTTGTCTGGAACAAGTCGGACGAACAAGGCACAAAAGTTCCTTTAAACTATGAATTTTATTCAATAGAACACAAGAGGAACAGCCCCAAAGTCGTACACCATGAGTTCTGGGCTCCCTTGTTTATATAACCAGCCCTTAGGCCAACCCAATATCAACTAGGACTCCAATCCTACTCAGATCATGAATCGTAACTTTCCATAACTGCTCAAGATTTTTCTATACGCAGATAGAAGCAATATTAAGACTTACAAACACCTTAGGAACGTATCCCACATTCTTAAACAACTCAAATTCGTGACCAACACGAAATCCTATCATAACCAACTCAAATCTTTCCATATTTGAGTCAAACCTGACTCAGCCGCAGCCTGAGTCCATAACCTAGTCGGTTGGACCTTTCCGACCAATTCTTTACGTCCACATCTCTTCATCACGCCTCGGAACCATGCAGCCACGTCCATGCACTCCTTGCACACGTGCAAACAACTTCCAATGACGTCCACGATACCTTCATATGCATTGTTCTTGATTCAATCATGCTGCGCAACCTCCTGATCAGCTCAACCACAATTCCTCCTGAATTTGGTTGTTGGAACCTCATATCCTCCCTGAGACTAGTCCAATGGATCCCGTCACCAGCCATGTATTGAACTCAAGCAACACCTGCACATGAATAAACAACCAATCCATACGAGCCCAAGTCCTCGACTTGACTCAAGTTAGTTTCAAACACAACACCTTACGTGAGCACCTCACATAAGCATGTTGCAAAACATATCAAAACGAAATCATCCATATCAACCAAAACACACCAAAAACTTAGCAAATGAATACTAAGTAATCTTTCCAAGAATATAAAGCAAGTACGAAACATTGCAAATGAAAAGCAGAAGCACTACGGTCAAGTTCCGGACCTTGCCAGAGCAACCCGGACCTTGAGCCGTAGCTAACAAAAGCTAGTAGAACCTAGAGCCGGAGCTTACCAAAACTAGTACACCCAAGCTCCCACCGGAGCTTACAAAACTAGCAGATCCTAGCACCGGAGCTTACCAAAAACTAGTCAAAACTAGTCAACCCAAAACCGGAGCTAGACAAAGTACGTCGGAGCTTAGCAAAAGCATGCCGGAGCTATCAAATATATGCTGGAGCTAACAAAGACATGCTGGAGCTAAAGATAAAGCTCACCGGAGCTAACCAAAGCTAGTCGGACCTTACCAAGAAGTCGGACCTAGCTTCGTACATAGCCGGAGATACCCAAAATAAGCCGGACCTACCGCCGGACCTTCTTGTAGCTCGGAGCTTAGAGTCGGACCTTGATAAAAAGGTGTTTTGGTGATATTCAAAGCTTTTATCATCGAAGCCAAGTGTATTCAATACAAGCCAATGTATTCAGCACACATAGGTCTTACAGGGGGTAGACCTCTTTGCCAACCTACTTGTTTTGGATTCTCAAGGATTGGACATTATACTTGGTATGGACTGGTTAAGGAAGCACAATGGAGTTATTGAGTGTGCCACAAAGACGGTGAAGTTGACTAATGAGGAAGGGATCACTGTAGAATTCGAAGCATCCCAACATGCACCGAAGCAATTGAAGCTGAATCATATGGACGATACCGCAATTGAGGAGATTCTGGTGGTATGTGAATTTTTGGATGTGTTCCCAGATGAGTTGCCAGGTATGCCGCCTGATCGAGACATTTAGTTTGTTATTGATTTAATACCTAGAACTGCATCTATAGCTAAGAGGCCATATATGATGCCTCCTAAGGAATTAGCGAAGCTCAAGAAGCAGATTCAAGAGCAACCAGAGAAAGGTTTTATTCACCCAAGCTCTTCACCTTGGGGAGCGCCCGTGCTGTTTGTGGACAAGAAGGATGGGTCACAAAGGATGTGTGTAGATTACCGAGCTCTCAACGAGGTAAAAATCAAGAACAAGTACACCTTGCCACGCATGAAGACTTTTTTTTATCAGATGAAGGGTGCTTGTGTCTTCTCTAAGATTGATTTGAGGTTTGTATACTTTCAAATGAAGATTAGACCATCGGACATACCCAAGACAACTTTTAGGACACGGTATGGATCTTATGAGTACACTGTGATGTCTTTTGGATTGACAAATGTGCCTGCCTACTTTATGTACCTCATGAATAAGGTTTTCATGGAGTACTTGGATAAGTTCGTTGTGGTGTTCATTGATGACATTATGATCTACTCAAAGGATGAGAAGGAACATAAGGAACACTTGAGGCTTACGCTGTAGAAATTAAGGGAGCATCAATTGTATGCCAAGTTCAATAAGTGTCAGTTTTAGTTGAGAGAAGTACCATTTTTGGGTCATATCATTTCAGTGGGAGGAGTTTCGGTTGATCTAGGAAAAGTGAGGGACGTGTTAAAATGGGAGCCCCCGCATAATGTAAAGGAGATCAGGAGTTTTCTTGGGATGGCTGGATATTACCGTAGATTCATCAATGACTTTTCCAAGATAGCCAAGCCTATGACGGAGTTGCTAATGAAGGGGAAGGCGTTCCAACGGACTGATGCTTGTCAAAACAGTTCTGAGGAGTTGAAGAAGAGGTTAATATTGGCCCCAGTTTTGGTTTTGCCAGATGTAAGCAAGAGTTTTGACATAAATTTCTGATGCCTCGAGACAAGGACTTGGATGTGAGCTCATGCAAGAAGGTCAAGTGGTCGCCTATGCGGCAAGACAATTGAAGAAACATGAGCAGAATTACCCAACACATGATTTAGAACTTGCAGTCGTGGTACATGCGTTGAAGATTTGGAGACACTATATCCTTGGACATAGGTGTGAAATTTATACGGATCACAAGAGTCTTATGTATATTTTCACACAAATAGATCTGAATTTGATGCAACGGAGATGGTTGGGTCTCATCAAATATTATGATTTGGGGATCAACTATCATCCGGGAAAAGCCAATGTAGTGGCCGATGCTTTGAGTAGAAAGGGAGTAAGTCACCAACTCACAGTTCTAGAATTACCATCTGAGTTATGTAAGGAGTTCAAACGGTTGAACCCCGGGTTTGTAAATGAGATGGAGATGATGGAGTTAAATCCAACCTTAGAGCAAGAAATTCGGGAGGGCCAAACTAAGGATGAGGAAATTCAAGAAATCAAGGAAAGGACCCAAGAGGGGAGAGAATTCAGATTTGATGAGGATGAACATGGTACTCTATGGCTCGGTAAGAGGATTGTCGTGCCTAATGTGAAGCGTATTCGGGAGACAATATTAAAAGAGGCACATGACTCGCCTTACTCAATTCACCCCGGTTGTACGAAGATGTACAAAGACTTGAAGACTTGCTATTAGTGGGATAGCATGAAAAAGGACATAGCTGAATATGTAGCATTGTGTGATATGTGTCAACGAGTCAAGGCGGAACATCAAAGGCCAGCTGGATTATTGCAACCATTGAAGATCCCGAAATGTAAGTGGAAATAAATTGGAATGGAATTCATAGTTGGGTTACCACGTACTCAGTTTGGATACGACTCAATTTTGGTAATTGTGGATCGCTTAACCAAGTCAGCTCATTTTGTCCCTGTGAAGGCCAAGTATACAGCTGCACTATTGGCCGAAATATACATGGAGCATATTGTGTGTCGACACGGAGTATTGAAGAAGATAGTCTCGGATAGAGGTTCTCCATTTACCTCCAGATTTTGGCAGAAATTGCATGAAGCATTGGGAACAGGGTTGAACTTTAGTTTGGCATATCACCCTCAAACAAATTGAAAAACCGAGAGGACCAATCAAATTTTGGAGGACATGTTAAGAGCTTGTGCTTTAAAGCATGGGGAAAGGTTGGGACATGAGCTTGCCATATGCAGAATTTTCATACAACAATAGTTACCAAGCAAGCTTGAAAATGTCACCATATGAAGCGCTTTATGGAAGGAAGTGTAGGACACATTTATTCTAGAATGAGGCAGGAGAAACTCAAGTATTTGGTCCGGATGTGTTGCAAGAAGCCGAAAAGCAAGTCCAAATAATTCGTGAAAACTTGAGGGCTACCCAATCAAGACAAAAATTCTATGCGGACAATAGGAGAAGGAAATTAGCCTTTGAAGTGGGAGATTTTGTTTACCTCAAGGTGTCACCGATGAGGGGTCACAAGAGGTTTAACATAAGAGGCAAGCTAGCATCTCGCTACATTTGACCATTCAAGATTTTGGACAAAAGAGGAGAAGTAGCGTATAAGTTGGAGATGCCAGCTCATCTTTCGGACGTCCATGATGTATTTCTTGTTTCCCAGCACAAGAAGTGCTTGAGAGCACTGGAAGAACAAGTGCCAATGGAAGGATTGGAATTAGGGGCAGATTTGACTTATGTCAAACAACCGGTCAAAATCTTGGAAACCAAGGAGAGGGTCACAAGGAACGAGGTTATTAGATGACATAAAGTTCAATGGAAGCACCACACAGAAAAAGAAGCAACGTGGGAATTGGAGGATGATCTCAAGAAGGAATTTCCCTATCTCTTCTCTTCCGCGTCGAATCTCGAGGGCGAGATTCATTTTAAGGGGGGTAGGTTTGTAACACCATCATTGTCATGCATCATGCCCTACATACATTCATATACATGTTTAACATTAATCCACATAAAGGCGAATAAGTTTAAAATTGATTTGGAACAAAACTGCACTTAAAATTCTGGAAAGTGCGGACTAGTCTGATTTTGGTGCGGACTAGTCCGATTTCTCTCTCACCTCGATAAAGACTTGTCCATTTTTGCTGCGGACTAGTCTGTTTTTGCCTCTGGACACTTTCGGACTTGTCCGGTCCTATGCGGACTAGTCCGGTGTTCCAAGAATCCTTGAAAAAACAGTAAGTCCTTGGACTTGTCCACACTAGTCTGATATTCCAGCAGACTTGTCTGATTTCTCTCTGACTAACTTTGGACTAGTCCGGCCCTTTTCGGACTTGTCTGATATTTTGTGACTCCGAGTTGATCTTTTGTTCCACCACTTGTTTCTTGGGTTTTACATTAAGTGGGCCTAGGGACGTCGTGCCTAACTCTTTTAGAGCCCATGTGAGACTCTAAACCAGCCCCTACTCATCCCAAACTCAAAATCCATCTAACCCTAGCCTCCACCTCTTTATAAACAACCCCACCCCTTGGCTTGCCATCTATTTGCCACTTTTCCATCCCACCCAAACCCTAGTTTATGGAGAGCCACCATCAAGGAGGGTGAAGGAGATCCCAAGAAATAAGAAGAGGAGGAGGAAACGAAAGAGGATCAATATCTCCATCAACTTCAAGTTCTTCATCAACAATCCACCATCAAGTTCTTTATCAACCCTAGATCGTCAAGATCTAAGTGTTGCCTCCAAGATCCTTGATTTATTGGAGTCCTAAAAACCTGGTTTACCTTCTATTTCCTTTTCCTTACGTGAATTCGACCCCTAATCTCCAAATTCACGTCGATCTAGAAAACCCTAATCTGCTGATCTCGCAATGTGCAGACTTGTCCTATCCCTAGTGGACTAGTCCGATTTTCCTGGTTAAATTGTGTTGAATTAATTATAAAATTAGACCTAATCAAATCAAAACCTATATAAACTTGTTAAAATCTAGTAAAACTAGATAGTGATCATTTAAAAGCAATCTATTAACAAGTCTACCTTGCATTTGCATTAATCATGCATGTCATGTCATATTGAGTAATATTTGTGCACTCTTTGATTGTGTTTCCTGTTTGTATGTTTATTATGCGAATTAGACGGATTTACGCTAGAGAGTGCCGCGGAGGATCTCCAACACCAAGAGTTTGAAGGCTTTGACCCGAATCAATCCCAAGATCAAGGCAAGTGTCCTTGAAGCTTATTGATCCTGTTTTAAAATAAATGTTTTGTTTGCAAAACTGGATGCTTAAGTCAATTTGATGGGAATCCTATGGTAGGAAGTTTACTAGATTTGTTAACCACCCTTTTCACTTGGAATTTATGGTAGAGAGTCGGGATGGGCTTTTTACCTTTTTGCTTTGCTTAATCAATTGGGATGGGAAAACAAATATACCACTTACCTTAATTATGTAATTATGAGATTATGATTAATGTGAACTAGTTAATATGATATGGTAATGAGTGATCTAAGGAAGCCCGGTATGTGGATGGGTTAGATGATATGGTGGTTTGCTTGCTTTAGATCTAAGGACCGGTTCATGCGAGAATAAGCAAGGACTACAGTGCCACCACGAGGCCAAGTATGGGTGCGGCGTAGCTGATTAATTAGGGCTTTGCCAGCGCTATTTGGACCATTAAGGATGCTCGAGGAAGGGGTAGTCGGATTGGGTTTGTTGATGATTGGTGGGACTACTCTGGGATCCGAATGGCTTAAGAGGGGGCCCTTGGTTGAAGATGTGCTCAGTTGGAGGCATCACCATCGGTGAAACCTCAGTGGGGTCTAAATAGGATAGTAATCCCTTTGTAAAGGCTATTTTGTGATCTCTGGGCCACACACCGATGGAAGTGTGTGACGACATAATTGAGATTTTATGGTCATCGAAAGGTGATGAAATCACAAACACATGGGTAAAGCGGTACAACCTCTGCAGAGAGTCTAATAAAACTATCATGATAGTCGTGCTCCCAATTATGAGCACCTGGACAACTTCCATGATTAGAAGGAGATTGGGATTTGGTTAAGGTTATGGATGGTTATGAATTAAATTCTGGTATTGAATATGGATATTGGTATATGATGATGGATATGGAATATGGATTGGTATTATGATAACTACATGGCTTATGATGGGTTTATTTCATATAAATATAATATATTGCTTTTCAAATGTTTTAATGTACTTTCAGCACATAGCCATTATTATATTCATCGTTTGTATCAGCTACATGTCATACTTTCCATACTTGCTGAGTACGACATGTACTCACCCTTTCAATCCACCCCAACAGTTGCAGGTCAGGATTGAGAGTTTAACAATAATAATGCGGAGTTCTAGGCCGTGTCTACCATCAGCTTTGCCTGTGGAGTGTTTGAGCTGCGCTATACCCCTTTGCTTAGTTGCTTAGTTTGCTTAATGAGTCTATTTCTGCTGCGTTAGTTTGAACATGTTAATAATAATCATTAGTGCTTGTATTCGAGTATATTCTGAATTCTGTAATGAAAGTGGTTAATTAATCTTGTTCTATGGTAATTATCTATTTATCATTTGTGATGCACTTATGTATGTGTGTTAAACATCCTGGGCACACATATATTGCACTTGGTTTATTATCGGAACCGGGTGTCACACTTCATAATAGTAGATGGACTATATTGTTATATTGTCATGCCCTTTGGTCTGAAAAATGCCGCTTCAACCTTTGTGCGAGCCATGTACAAAACATTTGGAGAGCTAATTAGAGACTTAGTGGAGGTGTACATCAATGACATCGTTGTAAAGATCAAGAATAAGGAGTCACTCCTTAACAATTTACAAGCTGTCTTCGACAAGCTGTGCAACACGCGCACTAAGCTAAACCTGGACAAGTGTTTCTTCGGGGTTAGCTCCGATAAGCTTTTAGGTTTCTTGGTGACTCACCGAGGAATTGAGGCAAACTCGGCGAAGATCAAAGCCATTGAAGATATGCGGCCTCCAGCCTCCATAAAAGACGTCCAGAAGTTAACTTGGTGTCTAGCTGCGCTCAGTAGGTTCATCTCAAGACTAGCAGAGCAGGTGATACCCTTCTTCAAACTCTTGAGGAAGTATGGACCATTTCATTGGTTTGAAGAAGTAGAAAAGGCATTTCAAGAGCTGAAGCAGCTCCTCACCACACTACTGATCTTGGTAGCTCCGAATCCTGGTGAGCCTTTATTGCTTTACATTTCTGCAACTACAGAAGTTGTCAACATGGTCCTGGTCGCGGAAAGGCTAGAGGCACATCCAGTTCAGGAGCCTAGACCCCTTCGGGAGGGTCCGGAGCTACCTGAGGGCGAGTCTGGATCCCATCCTCGACACACGGATCTTCAAGACAGAGTGCTACAAGATCAACCTCTCTCATCTGAGGGAGTTTTAACGGCTATTCAAGAAGATCTAGACCCATCAGGGAAGGTCCGGGTTGAACAGGAAGAAGATCCGGACCCGTCCGAAAGGGTCCCGGAAGCTCAACAAGAAGGTTTGGACCCCTCTCGGAGGGTCCAAGTCGATGGAGAGGAAGCTTCGGGCTCTTCTGCAAGAGTCTGGACTTTCTAGTGACCAGTGTACTTCATCAGCGAAGTGCTCCATGATGCCAAGACACGCTACATTGAGGTGCATAAGCTGCTTTACACAATCCTTATTGCCTCAAGGAAGCTTCGTCACTATTTCCAAGCCCACAAGATATCAGTGGTAACTTCCTATCCACTGCGTGCTATTTTGCATAAGCCTAATTCTAGTGTGAACATTGCAAAGTCGGCAGCGGAGCTAGCCGAGTTCAATCTCGAATTTTTGTCAAGGCAAGCAATCAAGAGTCAGGTTTTGGCTCATTTCGTGGCAGAATGGACTCCCTCTCCTTCGAACCCTGGGGGCCCTAGTGAGCAGAAGCTGGAACCTAAGGTCTCGGTATTTACCGAACATTACTGGACCCTCTACTTTGATGGCTCCGTGCAGAAGCAGGGGGCCAGAGCTGGAATCCTTCTCCTAGCTCCGACTGGGGAGAAGGTTTAATACATGGTTCACCTTGATTTCAAGGCAACCAACAACATGGCGGAGTATGAAGCTCTCATCTATGGGCTCAAGGTAGTAATATCCTAGGATGTCAAACAGCTGTTGGTTAAGGGCGTTTCGCAGCTCATCATAGAACAAGTCAAAGTTGAATGCTGCTGCAACAATCCCCAACTAGCTGCTTATCTCCTTGAAGTCCAAAAGCTCCAGAAGGTGCATGTGTGCTCATGCAAGAAGGTCAAGTGGTCGCCTATGCATCAAGACAATTGAATAAACATGATCAGAATTACCCAATTCATGATTTAGAACTTGCAGCCGTGGTACATGCATTGAAGATTTGGAGACACTATATCCTTGGACATAGGTGTGAAATTTATACGGATCACAAGAGTCATAAGTATATTTTCACACAAATAGATCTAAATTTGAGGCAATGGAGATGGTTGGAGCTCATCAAAGATTATGATTTGGGTATCAACTATCATCCGGAAAAAGCGAATGTAGTGGCTGATGATTTGAGTAGAAAGCGAGTAAGTCACCAACTCACGGTTCAAGAATTACCATCCGAGTTATGTAAGGAGATTGAACGGTTGAACCTCGGGTTTGTAAATGAGATGGAGATGATGGAGTTAAACCCAACCTTAGAGCAAGAAATTCGGGAAGGCCAAACTAAGGATGAGGAAATTCAAGAAATCAAGGAAAGGGTCCAAGAGGGGAGAGAATTCAGATTTGATGAGGATGAACATGGTACTCTATGGCTTGGTAAGAGGATTGTCATGCCTAATGTGAAGTGTATTCGGGAGACAATATTAAAAGAGGCACATGACTCGCCTTACTCAATTCACCCCAGTTGTACGAAGATGTACAAAGACTTGAAAACTTGCTATTGGTGGGATAGCATGAAAAAGGACATAGCTGAATATGTAGCATTGTGTGATGTGTGTCAATGAGTCAAGGTGGAACATCAAAGGCCAGCTGGATTATTGCAACCATTGAAGATCCCGGAATGGAAGTGGAAAGAAATTGGAATGGACTTCATAGTTGGGTTACCACGTACTCAGTCCGAATACGACTCAATTTGGGTAATTGTGGATCGCTTAACCAAGTCAGCTCATTTTGCCCCTCTGAAGGCCAAGTATATAGCTGCACTATTGGCCGAAATATACATGGAGCATAATTTGTGTCAACACGGAGTACCGAAGAAGATAGTCTCGGATAGATGTTCTCAATTTACCTCCAGATTTTGGCAGAAATTGCATGAAGCATCGGGAACAATGTTGAACTTCAGTTCGGCATATCACCCTCAAACAGATGGACAAACCGAACAGACCAATCAAAATTTGGAGTACATGTTAATAGCTTGTGCTTTAAAGTATGGGAAAGGTTGGGACAAGAGCATGCCATATGCAGAATTTTCATACAACAATAGTTACCAAGCAAGCTTGAAAATGTCACCATATGAAGCACTTTATGGAAGGAAGTGTAGGACACCTTTATTCTGGAAGGAGGCAGGAGAAACTCAAGTATTTGGTCCGGATGTGTTGCAAGAAGCCTAAAAGCAAGTCCAAATAATTCGTGAAAACGTGAGGGTTGCCCAATCAAGACAAAAAGGCTATGCGGACAATAGGAGAAGGAAATTAGCCTTTGATGTGGGAGATTTTGTTTACCTCAAGGTGTCACCAATGAGGGGTCATAAGAGGTTTAACATAAGAGGCAAGCTAGCACCTCGCTACATTGGACCATTCAAGATTTTGGACAAAATACGAGAAGTAGCGTATAAGTTGGAGATGCCAGCTCATCTTCCGGATGTCCATGATGTCTTTCATGTTTCCCATCTCAAGAAGTGCTTGAGAGTACTGGAAGAACAAGTGCCAATGATAGGATTGGAATTAGGGGCAAATTTTACTTATGCCGAACAACCGGTCAAAATCTTGGAAACCAAGGAGAGGGTCACAAGGAACAAGGTTATTAGATGGTGTAAAGTTCAATGGAAGCACCACACAGAAAAAGAAGCAACGTGGGAATTGGAGGATGATCTCAAGAAGGAATTTCCCTATCTCTTCTCTTCCGCATCGAATTTCGAGGGCGAGATTCATTTTAAAGAGGGTATGTTTGTAACACCCTCATTTTCATGCATCATGCCCTACATACATTCATATACATGTTGAACATTAATCTACATAAAGAGGAATAAGTTTAAAATTGATTTGGAACAAAACCGCACTTAAAATTCTGGACAGTGCGGACTAGTCCGATTTTGGTGCAGTCTAGTCCGATTTCTCACTGACCTCGATCGAACTTGTCCGTTTTTGCTGCGAACTAGTCTGTTTTTGCCTCTGGACACTTTCGGACTTGTCCAGTCCTATGCGGACTAGTCCAGTGTTCCAAGAATCCTTGAGAAAACACCAAGTCCCTGGACTTGTCTGCACTAGTCTGGTATTCCAGCAGACTTGTCCGATTTCTCTCAAACTAACTTCGGACTAGTCTGGCCCATTTTGGACTTGTCCGATATTTCGCGATTCTGAATTGATTTTTGTTCCACGACTTGTTTCTTGGGTTTTACGTTAAGTGGGCCTAGGGACGTCGTGCCTAACACTTTTAGAGCCCATGTGGGACTCTATACCCACCCCTACTCATCCCAAACTCGAAATCCATCTAACCTTAGCCTCCACCTCTATATAAACAACCCTACCCCTTGGCTTGACATCTATTTGCCACTTTTCCACCCCACCAAAACCCTAGTTCGTGGAGAGCCACCATCAAGGAGGGGGAAGGAGATCCCAAGCAAGAAGAAGAGGAGGAGGAAACGAAAGAGGATCAAGATCTCCATCAACTTCGAGTTCTTCATCAACAATCCACCATCAAGTTCTTCATCAACCCTAGATCGTCAAGATCCAAGTGTTGCCTCCAAGATCCTTGATTCGTTGGAGTACTAAACACTTGGTATACCTTCTATTTCCTTTTCCTTACGTGAATTCGACCCCTGATCTCCAAATCCACGTTGATCTAGAAAACCCTAATCTGCTGATCTCGCAAAGTGCGGACTTGTCCGGTCCCTAGCGGACTAGTCCGATTTACTAGTTAAATTGTGTTGAATTAATTATAAAATTACACCTAATCAAATCAAAACCTGTATAAACTTGTTAAAATCTTTTAGAACTAGATAGTGATTATTTAAAAGCAATCTATTAACAAGTTCTACCTTGCATTTGCATTAATCATGCATGTCATGTCATATTGAGTAATATTTGTGCACTCTTTGATTGTGTTTCTTGTTTGTATGTTTATTGTGTGGATTAGACGGATTTACGCTATAGAGTGCCGCGGAGGATCTCCAGTACCAAGAGTTTGAAGGCTTTGACCCGAATCAATCCCAAGAGCAAGGCAAGTGTCCTTGAAGCATATTGATCCTGTTTTAAAATAAATGTTTTTTTTTTTGCAAAACTGCATGCTTGAGTCAATTTGATGGGAATCCTATGGTAGTAAGTTTACTAGATTTGTTAACCACCATTGTCACCTGGAATTTATGGTAGAGAGTCGGGATGAGATTTTTATCTTTTTGCTTCGCTTAATCAATTGGGATGGGAAAACAAATATACCACTTGCCTTAATTATGTAATTATGAGATTATGATTAATGTGAACTGGTTAATATGATATGGTAATGGGTGATCTAAGCAAGCCCGGTATGTGGATGGGTTGGATGATATGGTGGTTTGCTTGCTTTAGATCTAAGGACCGGTTCATGCGAGAATAAGCCGGGACTATAGTGCCACCACGAGGCCAAGTATGGGTGCGGCGTACATTATTAATTAGGGCTTTGCCAGTGCTATTTGTACCATTAAGGATGCTCGAGGAAGGGGTAGTTGGATTGGGTTTGTTGATGATTGGTGGGACTACCCTGGGATCCGAATGGCTCAAGAGGGGGCCTTGGTTGAAGATGTGCTGAGTTGGAGGCATCGCCACCGATGAAACCTCAGTGGGGTCTAAATAGGCTAGTAATCCCTTAGTAAAGGCTATTTTGTGATCTCTGGGCCACACACCAATGGAAGTGTGAGATGGCATAATTGAGATTCTATAGTCATCGAAAGGTGATGAAATCACAAACACGTGGGTGAAGTGGTACAACCTCTACAGAGAGTCTAATAAAACTATCATGATAGCCGTGTTCCCGATTATGAGCACCTGGACAACTTCCATGATTAGAAGGAAATTGGGATTTGGTTATGGTTATGGATGGTTATGAATTAAATTCTGGTATTGAATATGGATATTGGTATATGATGATGGATATGGAATATGGACTGGTATTATGATAACTACATGGCTTATGATGGGTTTATTTCATATACATATAATATATTGCTTTTCAAATGTTTTAATGTACTTTTCAGCACTTAGCCATTATTATATTCGTCGTTTGTATTAGCTACATGTCATACTTTCCACACTTGCTGAGTACGACATGTACTCACCCTTGCAATCCCCCCAACAATTGCAGGTCATGATTGGGAGTTTAACGATGATAAAGCGAAGTTCTAGGCCGTGTCTACCGTCAGCTTTGCCTGTGGAGTGTTGGAGCTGCGCTATACCCCTTTGCTTAGTTTCTTAGTTCGCTTAATTAGTTTATTTCCGCTGCATTAGTTGGAACATGTTATTAATAACCATTAGTGCTTGTATTCGAGGATATTCTTAATTCTGTAATGAAAGTGGTTAATTAATCTTGTTCTGTGGTAATTATCTGTTTATCATTTGTGATGCACTTGTGTATCTGTGTTAAACATCCTGGGCACACATATACTGCACTTGGTTTATTTTCGGAACTGAGTGTCACACTTCATAATAGTATATGGATTATATTGTTATACTGCCATGCCCTTTGGTCTAAAAAATGCTGCTTCAACCTTTGTGCTAGCCATGTACAAAACATTTGGAGAGCTAATTAGAGACTTAGTGGAGGTGTACGCCAATGACATCGTTGTGAAGATCAAGAACAAGGAGTCACTCCTTAACAATTTACAAGCTGCCTTTGACAAGCTGCACAACACGTGCACTAATCTAAACCCGGACAAGTGTGTCTTCGGGGTTAGCTCCGGGAAGCTTTTAGGTTTCTTGGTGACTCACTGAGGAATTGAGGCAAACCCGACGAAGATTAAAGCCATTGAAGATATGCGGCCCCCAGCCCCCATCAAAGACGTCCAGAAGATAAATGGGTGTCTAGCTGCGCTCAGCCGGTTCATCTCAAGACTAGCAGAGCGGGTGCTACCCTTCTTCAAACTCTTGAGGAAGTGCGGACCATTTCATTGGTCTGAAGAAACAGAAAAGGCATTTCAAGAGCTGAAGCGGCTCCTCACCACACTACTGATCTTGGTAGCTCCGAATCCTGGTGAGCCTTTATTGATTTATATTTCTACAACTACATAAGTTGTCAGCATGGTCCTGGTCGCGGAAAGGCCGGAGCCACATCCAGTTCAGGAGCCTAGACCCCTTCGGGAGGGTCCGGAGCTACCTGAGGGCGAGTCTGGATCCTAGCCCCCAGACACGTATCTTCAAGACAGAGTGCTAGAAGATCAACCTCTCTCATGTGAGGGAGTTTTAACGGCTGTTCAAGAAGATCTGGACCCATCAAGGAAGGTCTAGGTTGAACAGGAAGAAGATTCGGACCAGTCTAGAAGGGTCCCGGAAGCTCAACAAGAAGGCTCGGACCCCTCTAGGAGGGTCCAAGTCGATGGAGAGGAAGCTTTGGGCTCTTTCGCAAGAGTCCGGACTGTCTAGCGACCAATGCACTTCATCAGCGAAGTACTCCACGATGCCAAGACACGTTACATTAAGGTGCATAAGCTGCTTTACGTAGTCCTTATTGCCTCAAGGAAGCTTCATCCCTATTTTCAAGTCCACAAGATATCAGTGGTAACTTCCTATCCACTGCGTGCTATTTTGCATAACCCTAATTCTACTGTGAACATTGCAAAGTGGGCAGTGGAGCTAGCCGACTTCGATCTGGAATTTGTTTCAAGGCATGCAATCAAGAGTCAGATTTTGGCTGATTTCGTGGCAGAATGGACTCCCTCTCCAACAAACCCTAGGAACCCGAGTGAGCAGAAGCTGGAACCTAAGGTCCCGATGTTCACCAAACATTACTGGACCCTCTACTTTGATGGCTCCGTGCAGAAGCAGGGGGCCAGAGCTGGAATCCTTCTCCTAGCTCCGACCGGGGAGAAGGTTTAATACATGGTTCACCTTTATTTCAAGGCAACCAACAACATGGCGGAGTATGAAGCTCTCATCTATGGGCTCAAGGTAGCAATATCCTATGGTGTCAACCAACTGTTTGCGAAGGGTGATTTGCAGCTCAGCATAAAACAAGTCAAAGGTGAATGCTGCTGCAACAATCCCCAACAAGCCGCTTATCTCCATGAAGTCCAGAAGCTCCAGAAGGACTTCGAAGTCTTGGATCTCCACCATGCTCAGCATCTTCACAACACTGAAGCTGACAAACTCTCGATGAAGGCTTCAACTAGAGCTTCGGCTCCCAAAGGAATCTTTGTCCAGAGGTTATCAAGACTAACAGGTCAGCCTGCCAAACTAAGTGAAGGGGGCGAGACCAGCACCTCGAGTTGGCGGTCCCGGTGGCCTTGTTACCATGGCGTCCACCAAGGGTCGTAGGTCCTGTCATAAGCTCTGAGCAACCCAACACGCAAGACTCAGAAGCTCAAGTTAGCTTCGATGCATGGATCTCGGAGACAACATCCTTCCTGAAGGCGGTGTATCCACTGACCAGATCATCAGGTTGGCTAAAAGATACACACTAGTCGAAGAGGATCTCTACCGGCGTGGTGCCAACGGTGTCCTAATGCGGTGCATTGCAAGGGAAGAAGGTCGCGAGCTTCTTGCGGTAATCCATGGAGGCAAGTGTGGGAACCATGCATCTTCCCGCACATTGGTTGGTAAAGCCTTCCGGCATGACTTTTATTGGCCTACAACACTCCAAGATGCAGCTAGTGAAATAATGTGAAGAGTGCCAGTTCCACGCAAAACAAATTCACACACTGTCTCAATCACTGCAAATGATACCACCTACATGGCCATTCGCTGTGTGGGGTATGGACATCTTGGGACCATTCCCAAAAGCCGTTGGAGGTTACAGGTTCCTGTACGTCGCCATCGACAAGTTCACCAAGTGGCTGAAAGTTACTACAGTTGTGACAATCAACAAACAATCAACAATCAAGTTCTTGAAGTCCATAATATGCAGATTTAGAGTTCCGAACAAATTCATAATTGACAATAGAACCCAATTTACAAGTGTTGCATTCAAGAATATTGTGAATACCTTGGCATTCAAGTCAGCTATGCCTCAGTAGCTCACCCAACAATCAATGGTCAAGCCGAAAGAGCAAATGCAGAAATATTAAAAGGACTCAAGATGCGCACATATGAGCGCCTAAAAAAGAATGGAGCCAACTGGATTGAAGAGCTTCCATCTACATTGTGGGCGGACAGGACAACACCTAAGTAGTTAACATGAGAGACACCTTTCTTCTTGGTGTATGGAGTTGAAGCGGTCCTTCCTCCGGAGATCACCATGGGGTCGCTCCAGGTCCGGACCTTCGACGAAGCCGCGCAGGACCAGATCCAGCGTGAAGACCTTGACTTCATCAACGAGGGAAGGTGCCAAGCAGCTGTTCAGAATGCACGCTATCACCAAACGCTCTGGCGCTATCATCAAAGGCATGTGCACAACCGACAGCTTGAGGAAGGCGATCTGGTGTTGCAGAAGATACTAACTCGTGAAGGGATGAACAAACTTTCCCGCAGCTGGGAAGGTCCCTTCTGAGTGATCAAAGTATCCTGTCCTGGATGTGTTTGCTTAGCAACTGAGGATGGGACTCTGCTTCCTAATCCTTGGAACATCGAGCACCTCTGTAAGTTTTATGCTTAGAATCATGAAGGTGAGTCTGTAATTACTCACAATGTATGTTATAGAGTCAATATACAGAATCGGGTAGGTCCTCCGGGAGAGCATTCGGACCCCTCAGGGAGGGTCCGGGAAGCTCAAGTAACACTTGATACAGTCACAGTACTAAAAGTGTAACTACCTGCCCTAGGTTAGCACAGCTTAGCATGGTCCTGTACCCTATGTGTGTCCTTGTCTCCCCTGTAATCTGGACCTATAATGAAAGACATTATTGTGTAATCCGGACGTGCATTTATTTTTGTACAAGGCTCGATATATCGAATTGTGAGACCTATGTGTGCTGAATACATTGGCTTTGACAATAAAAGTTTTGAATGCTGTCATAACATCTTTTTAGCAAGGTCCGACTTTAGCTCCGGCATGTCTTTGATAGCTCCGGCATGTCTTTGTTAAGCTTCGATATGTTTTTACTAGGTCCGACTTATGTTGGTTAGCTCCGACATGTTTTTCTAGCTCCGGCACTAGGTTGTACTAGCTTTGGTAAGCTCCGGCTCAAGCTCCGGTTAGTTTTGGCAAGGTTCAGAGCATCATAGCAATGTTCCTGCTTTTAATGTGAATTGTCTCGAACTTGATTACATTGTTGGAAAGATTGCTTAGTATTCATTTGTTAAGTTTTTTATGCATTTTGATTGATATGGCTGATATAGTTTTACTGTGGTTTTGCAACATGCTTATGAGAGGTGTTCACGTAAGGTGTTGTGTTTGGAACTAATTTGAGTCAAGTCGCGGACTTGGACTCGTACGGATTGGTTGTTTATTCATGTGTAAGTGTCGCTTGAGTTCAAGACATGGCTGGTGACGGGATCCATTGAACTAGTCTTAGGGAGAAGATGAGGTTCAACAACCAAGTTTGGGATGAATTGTGGTTGAGTTGATCGGGAGGTCGTGCAGCATGTTTGAATCAAGAACAATGCATATGAAGGTATCGTGGACATCATTGGAAGATGTTTGCACGTATGCAATGAGTGCATGGACGTGGCTACATGGTTCCGAGATGTAATGAAGAGATGTGGACGTAAAGAATTGGTCGGAAAGGTCAAACTGACTAGGTTATGGATTCAGGCTGCGGCTGAGTCGGGTTTGACTCAAATATGGAAAGATTTGAGTTGGTTATGATAGGATTTCATGTGGGTCACGAATTTGAGTTGTTTTAGGAATGTGAGATACGTTCCTAATGTGTTTGGAAGTCTTAATATTACTTCTATCTGTGTATAGAAGTGTCCTAAGCAGTTATTGAAAGTTTCGATTCGTGATTTGAGTAGGATTAGAGTCCTAGTTGAGATTGGGTTGGCCTAAGGGCTGGTTATATAAGCAAGGGAGGCCAGAGCTCATGGGCGACAGCTTTGGGGCTGTTCCTCTTGTGTTCTGTTGAATAAAATTCGTAGTTGAAAGGAATTTTTCTGCCTTGTTCGTCCGACTTGTTCCAGACAAGTTTTCCTTGTCGAGTTTTCTGCACAGCACTACCTTTCTTTGGTGGTTCTATCATAACTCGAGTTTTACTGATCCAATTGACGTGATTCTTTTTGGGTTATCTTCACAACTTGATTATCTATCATCTGTAAAAATTTCACGGTCATTGGATTTGTGGTTTCTGATCTACACGAGTTTCTTTGCAGCATTCCAGAACTGTTTTTCTCGGGTAGGACAGATTGACGTTTGTTCGATCTTTCGATCGTAACTTGAGTTTATCTCGACGGATTTGAGTGATTTTTGTTGTGTCGTCTTCGTGACTTCATTCTCTATAATATATATCAGTTTTGTCATGGTGAAACACGTTTAGATTAGTCTCACACACGATTTCTTTAACATATCGTTTTTCTGCCGAAGGGGTTGGAATTTAATTGTTTCCGCTGCGTAAGATTTTTTAATGTACCATTCACCCCCTCTGGTAGCTTTTCACGTGCTTTTCGATCATACAATTGGTATCAGAGCCATGGTGCTGTAATATTTGTGATTTGTGCGTGTTTTTGACTAATCATCATGGAGAAATACTCCGCCAAACCTTGTGTGTTTAGTGGTATTGATTTTCAGGTTTGTAAGGCACATATGGAAGCCTTCATCCAAGCTCAAGGCTTCGCAATATGAGAGAAGGTATACAAGCCTTAAAAAGTGCCGTCAAACGATCAAGTTATAGCTACAAATCTGAGAGATGTCGACGACAACAACAAGGCTCGGAACTTGATCATACAAGGATTAACTCAAAGCGACTTCGACCGTGTTGCACACCTCCGATCTGGATACGATGTGTGGAAAGCACTTTGTGACTACCACAAAGGATCCAACATGACCAACAAGGTAAGGCAAGACATATTCAAGAAAGAATACATGCGCTTCGAGATGCAACCCGGTGAGTCTATTTATGACCTTTTTGCTCGCTTTAATAAAATTCTCAGCAACTTGCGTAGTGTCAATGTTAATTTTTCAGATGCTAAAAATGCTAGGCAATTGTTAAGTGCATTAGATATGTCAATTTGGGAGATGAAAGTCACATCTATTCGTGAATCTACTGTCATGAGTACACTTACTTTAGATGTGCTATATTCCAAGTTAAAAACTCATGAAATTGACATAATATCACGTAAGAACCCCAACAAGTCTATTGCTTTTGTTTCTCAACGTGACATTCCTAGCTCCGGTCAATCGTAATCTTGTGGTACACTTTCTTTGTTGTCCTCTCTAACCCTTGAACAGATTGAGGAGTTTCCAGAGGAGGAGCTAGTACTTCTCTCTACTTGGTTCTCAAAAGCATTGCAAAATGTGAGAACTAGAAGGAGAGGAAGCTTCAGACCTCAACGATGTTTCGAATGTGGTAATACCAGAAATTTTCGTTCAGATTGCCCTAACCTTTCAGGTCCTACTTCCCGGGATGAAAAGCAAATAAGGACGAAGCACTCCTCTGCAAAAGATACGAAGAAAAAGAAGGGTTTTACAGAACGTCAATTGGTGAGCAGTGTTATCTCCGCACTTTAAGAACTTGGCTCAAGCGATATGGACATTGGGAGTGACAAATATGAAGATGATTTGGCAAACTTGTGCTTCATGGCGGGCAAGTCAAGATCAAGTATGGAGGAGACTGAACACAACAGCGATAATGAAGAGGTATGTCCTACTTGCGAAGAAATGTGTGATGCTATTTCTCGTGCCACTGTTATAGTTAAGAAAAAGGACAAAAAGCTTAGGGACAATGCTGTTAAAATTTAGTCACTGGAATATGAAATTAATCATTTAAAATCCTTAATTCCTAGTGATGATTCTTGTTCCCCATGTGATTTAATATATAAACAATTGTCCTCATTAAGAAGTGCGCATACCTCCGCACTTGATAAACTTGAGTCAAAAATTGAAAAGAACAGAGAGCTTGTTGTACTTAGTGATAAAAACTTGAAAGATGCTAGTTGTTCTACAATTGATTTGCATTGTTCTACTTGTGATGATATTGATAAGAAACTACAAGATGCTATGAATGAAATTTCTATATTGAACAATGCTTTACGTTCTCATGAAGTAAAATTTTGTTCCAATTGCAAATTAAAAGGAAAAACTTCATGTGAAAATTGCCTTGATCTGTCCAACAAACTTGATAACATGCATAGGACATTAGATTGGTTTTGTAATGGGAATAAGAACCTAATTTTGCTGTTGAATTCTTCCATGTCTTGTAATGATAAAACTGGTTTAGGTTTTGATTCTCATGCTCATCCTAAGGCACATCCACCTAAAATTGTAAAGTCATTAGAAAGTGGTTTGATTCAAACAGTTCCTAAACAAAAAGAAGTGGTTTTCAAATCTGCAGGAGTGTTGTCTCATTCAGTTTCAAATAAAAATGTTGCTTGCTTATCTAGACATGAACACACAGATAAATTTCATTGTACCTACTATGGTAGAGATGTTCATGTCATAGATTTTTGTTATGGAAAAGCTAAACAACAGAAAAAAGGAAAGAATAATTGCTAGATCTCATAACATTCATGCAAAATTTGCTGCACTTGTGTTGGTACCCTGCGTACCGTATACCCCTTGATACTGCAAAAAGACCAAAGGAACTTCACCTGTCTGAGTTGAAGACCTCCGAAGGCCCCACGTGTCATACGGGACCGGACCTGCCTCCCTTCTATGGTTAGTCCCGGTGCTGCCACGTGTATACTGCAACCGGAGCTACGTCCCACACATGGGAAAGCTCCGGGCCAAGTACCTGCGTGGCATCCCCGTACCTAACCCCCAACAGAGGGAAGCTCCGGTACCAACACGTGTACAACTGCACCGGACCTACCCGTCCCAGACGGTAAGCTCCAGAGCTGCCACGTGTCCAACCGTCGGACCTTCAGCCTCAATAATCAGACTGGTTGACCCCCAATGGCTTGGACCTTCAAGGGACAATCAAGGACTTCAAGACCCGATTAAGTGTCATTAATACCACTTTAATGACACAAGATCGAATGGCCCTTAATACCAGTAACGGCACTGTCAAGGCTCGTTACCACACTATTAAGGGTAATTAACCTCATTAATTGTGTATTAAGCATCAGTAACCGCCAGGGCCACATGTCGGGCCAGGCTAGCGATGTAACAACCAGTCCTTGTACTATAAAAGGACTCGTCGAGCAATACACAAAGAAAGGTTCTTCCAGACCTCTTCGAGGCTCGGCTCTGACACACTCACAAGTGCTCAGACGCTCAATACAACAACTACACACCCCGTGGAGTAGGGTATTACACTTAGGCGGCCCGAACCATGTAAATATTCGTGTCTACTTGCCATCATGTTCTCAATCTATGCGCACCCAATACCGAACTACAAACTCCGCGGGCTACCAATAGTAGTACCGGGAGAATTGCCGGAACCAGACCCCAACAGTTGGCGCGCCACGTAGGGGGCGCCTGAGATTTAAGGATGGTGAACTCTTCTACTGGATCATCTAAAGGAAACCCTGTTGTGCAACCTGCTGGAGGCAATCCCTCCAACATGCAGCAGCCAGTAGGTGTTGTGGCTCCAGCAGGAGTCATGCCACCGCTACCACCGTCCGCACCAGCAAATCAAGCTGGACAGCGAGATGGGGTGTCTGCGTCGGTCACGGCATCGGCGAACAACAACCCTGAACATGCACTCCATGTCGCGCGTGCTCTTCTCCAACGTCCTCCGCCTCCAGGAGCATCTCAGGGTGCAATGGAGTAGTGGAGGGCTAATGTGGAACACTTGGTTGCAGCAGCAGCCAATCGCATCAGCAACCAGGGTCCTCCCCCCTTGAGGCGGGCCCCATCGCAGCATCGGACCGTGTCGGGCAGACTTGGTCCGCACGCTTCCCAACACAGGAGGCGTGTTGTGTCTCAACAAGTGACGTCAGTGCCTTCCGGGGCGCGAAGCACCCATACGGTAACTAGGCTTTTGACTCACGACCTCCAGGTGGAGCTTGATCGCCGTTATCGTCAACAAGACGGTCGCGTCCATATCGAGCAAGCTCGTGAGAGGCAAGAGGCTCAGGACGGTCCTGCTCCTGAGGGAGTAGGAGGAGGCTGTTCTCCCTGGTCATGCATCTACGCATGGTCAGATGGCCGTAGAAGTTCCGGCCTCACCTGCCGGAGAAATTTGACGGGACTGTCAATCCCGCCGAGTTTCTCCAAATCTACTCCACCGCAATTCTTGCGGCTTGAGGCAATGAGGCCGTGATGGCCAATTATTTCCCCGTGGCTTTGACTGGGACTGCCAGGTCCTGGTTCATGAGCCTTCTGCCCGACTCCATCAACAGTTGGGCGGAACTATGCCAACAGTTCACCGCCAATTTCGGGAGTTCATACACCCGACCAGGCATCGAACTGGACCTTTTTGCTATCAAGCAGAAGGGGGGAGAGTCCCTGCGATCCTTCATCCAGAGGTTATCTCAGGTATGAAACACCATACCTTCTATCTCAAGCGCTTCTGTCATTGTGGCGTTTAGACAGGGTGTACGAGACAAGAAGATGCTGGAGAAGCTGGCGACCAAGGAAGTCACCAGTGTCACAGAACTCTTCAGTTTGGTGGACAAGTGTGCCAAAGCTGCGGAGGGCTATGAAATGCACTCCCAACCACCTCTGGAGGACAACAAAAAGTCCTCCAAGTGTGAAGCCACTACCTCCGGGAGTGGAAAGAAGAAGAAAAAGTCCAACGGCAAGAAGAAGCCGCTGGTCGGCACACCTACAGCCGCTGCTGCCGTAGCTCCGGGTGGCCTGGGGTCACGCCCCGAGAAACGACCTCGGCCGTCGTCTGAAGACGGAGGCAGCTCCAAGATGTGGTGTCCCATACACAAGACAAACAGCCACAACTTGGAAGGCTGCCGAGAGGTCCAGAATCTTGCCGAGCGCTACAACAAGCGCCGGGAAGAAGTTTCTTTCCGTCAAAGGGAAGGAAAAGAGAAAGTCGACGAAGCTTCGGCTAAAGAGGAGTTAGGCTTCCAGGACCCTAAAAAGGTCTTGAAGGCTGTTTACACCTCTGTCGACGATGACTCCGACGTCTCTGACAACGCACGTCGGAAAACCATGAACACCATCTTTGGTGGTTCATGGGACATCACCTCCTGCCGTGTCCTCAACATTATGCAGCAGGACATGGCCTCAGTAGCTCCTACTGCTAGGGCGGAGCCGCACCATAAGTGGATGGACACTGCCATCATCTTCGATGCTTCGTACTGCCCTCGAAACATGATCGGAACTGGCCAACTGCCATTGATGGTATCTCCGACCATCAACAACATCCAACTCCACCATGTGATGGTGGACAGAGGTTCGGGGCTGAACCTCATAAGCTTTGAAGCTTTCGTCAAGCTTCAGCTGTGACCTTCGGATCTTCACCCCTCCCGACCTTTCTCCGGAGTAGGTCCGGGGGCCATAACTCCACTTGGTGCTATTACTCTCCAGGTGACCTTCTCGACCCGAGAGAATTACCGCACTGAAAAGTTGGTCTTCGATATGGCGCAGATCAACTTACCGTTCAACGCCATCTTAGGCAGGCCAGCCTTGTACAAGTTCATGGCTGCCGCCCATTATGGCTATTTGGTGTTGAAGATGCCAACACCAGCAGGTGTCCTCCGAATCTGCGGGGATCGCACCGCCGGAGTGACTGCTCTGGAAGAACTCCATGCGCTTGCTACAGCGCAGGAGGAAGAATCCGAAAAGGAGCAAGCTCCGAAACCCCCGAGTATTCGTCATCGAGGATCAACCTCCGCACCTCGGTGCAACCAAGAGGCGACACCGACATCCCCGTCAAAGTCGTCCAAATCGGTTCCGACATTGATCAGACCACCTGTATATCGGGAGGTCTGAATGACAAATAGGAACTCGCGCTCGTCACTTTCCTCCGGGCTAATATCGACGTGTTTTCCTGGCAACCATCACAAATGTCTGAGATCCCTAGGGAAGTGATCGAGCACAATCTGAAGATTTATCCCAACGCTCAGCCTGTACACCAGAAGCCTTGGAAGCAATCAGTAGAGCGACGAAACTTCATACGTGAAGAAGTAAAGAAGTTGCTTGAAGCTAGATTCATCCGAGAAGTCTTCCACCCAAAATGGCTGGCAAACCCAGTCGTTGTACCCAAGGCCGGCGGGAAGCTTCGGATGTGTATCGACTACACTACACTGAATAAGGCATGTCCAAAAGATCCATTCCCACTACCTAGGATAGATCAGATAGTGGATTCCACCTCCGGGTGCGAATTATTGTGTTTCCTAGACGCATATTCTAGGTATCATCAAATCAGAATTTCTAGGGAAGATGAAGAGCATACTTCCTTCATCACAGTAGATGGATTATATTGTTACACTGCCATGCCATTCGGTCTCAAAAATGTTGCTTCAATGTTTGTACGAGCTATGTACAAAACTTTTGCAGAGCTCATCAGAGATGTAGTGGAAGTGTACGTCGATGACATCGTCGTCAAGATCAAGAACAAGGAGTCATTCCTTGACACCGTGCAAGCTGTCTTTGACAAGTTGCGAGTCACACGCACGAAGCTGAACCTAGACAAGTGTGTCTTTGGGGTTAGCTTCGAAAAGCTTCTTGGATTCCTGGTGAACCACCGAGGAATAGAAGTGAATCCAGCGAAGATTAAAGCTATTGAAGACATGAGGCCAACAGCCCGCATCAAGGACGTCCAGAAGCTAACTGGATGTCTAGCTGCCCTCAGCCGGTTCATCTCAAGACTGGCAGAGCGGGCGCTACCCTTCTTCAAGTTGTTGAGGAAGTCCGGACCATTCCAATGGTCTGAAGAAGCAGAAAAGGCATTCCAGGAGCTGAAGCAGCTCCTCACCACTCTACCAACCTTGGTAGCTCCGAATCCTGGTGAGCCACTTCTGCTTTACATTTTGGCAACTGACGAAGTTGTCTGCATGGTCCTGGTTGCGGAAAGACCAGAACAATCTCCAGTTCAAGAATCCAGACCCCTTCGGGAGGGTCCGGAGATACCTGAAAACGAGTCTGGGTCCCAACTCCCAGACCCTGATCCTCAAGGCGAGATGCTAGAGGATCAACCTCCTTCAAATGATGAAGTTGTTGTTGCTGAGCAACAAGATCCGGACCCCTCCGGGAAGGTTGAGTCACTACAGAAGAAGCTCCGGGTTCCTCCAGCCGGAACTCGGACGTCCCGGAACAAGGTCTGGACCTCTCTAGGAGGGTCCGGGTTGATGAGGAGGAAGCTCCGGGCCCCTTCTGGACAGTCCAATGCCCAGTGTACTTCATCAGCGAAGTACTCCATGATGCCAAGACTCGGTACCTGGAGGTGCATAAGCTGCTCTATGCAGTTATTATTGCTTCTAGGAAGCTCCGACACTACTTCCAAGCTCACAAGATTTCAGTGGTAACTTCTTATCCACTGCGTGCAATCTTGCATAATCCCAACTCTACTGGGAACATTGCAAAGTGGTCAGTAGAACTGGCCGAGTTCGATCTTGAATTGGTCCCAAGACAAGCAATTAAGAGTCAAGCACTGGCTGACTTCGTGGAAGAATGGACCCCCTCTCCATCAAATCCTGGGGCCCCAGTGAGCAGAATCTGGAACCCAAGGTTCGGATCTTCACCGAGCCTCACTGGACTCTCTACTTCGACAGCTTCGTGCAAAAGCAGGGAGCCAGAGCTGGAGTCTTTCTCCTCGCTCCGACCAGGGAGAAGGTCAAATACATGATTCACCTTGACTTCAAGGCGACCAACAACATGGCGGAGTATGAAGCACTAATCTATGGGCTCAAGGTGACACTATCATATGGTGTCAAGCAGCTGTTGGCAAAGGGTGACTCACATCTCTTCATAAAACAAGTCAAAGGTGAATGTTGCTGCAACATTTCTCAACTAGCTGCATACTTACTTGAAGTCCTGAAGCTTCAAAAGGACTTCGACGTCCTGGATCTTTGCCATGTCCAGTGTCTGAACAACGCTGAAGCTGACGAACTATCGACGAAAGCTTCAACCGGAGCTCTGACTCCTGACGGAACCTTTGTCTGGAGATTGTCAAGACCAACAACTCAGCTTACCGAACTGAGCGAAGGGGGCGAGACCAGCACCTCGAAGCTGGCGGTCCTGATGGCCCTGTTACTATGGCGCCCATCAAGGGTCATAGGTGCTGTAGGAAGCACCTAGCAACCCGGCACGCAACATTCAAATCCTCAAGTTAGCTCTGATGCATGGATCTCGGGGATCCGGAACTACTTGAAATACAATTTCCTTCTTGAAGATAATGTATCGCTGACCGGATAGTCAGATTGGCTAAAAGATACACGCTGGTAGAAGGGGATCTCTCCAGCGCAGTGTCAGCAGCATCCTAATGCGGTGCATTACAAGGGAAGAAGGTTGCGAGATCCTCGTAGAAATCCATGGAGGCGAGTGTGGGAACCACGCTTCTTCTCGCACGCTAGTCGGTAAATCCTTCCAGCATGGTTTTTACTGGCCTACAACACTCCAGGATGCAACTGAGCTAGTGAAGAAATGTGAAGCATGCCAGTTCCATGCAAAGCAAATTCACACACCAACTCAACCTCTACAAATGATACCTCCTACATGGTCATTCGTTGTGTGGGGGATGGATATCTTGGGACCTTTCCCAAGAGCCGTCGGAGGTTACAAGTTCCTGTACATTGCCATTGACAAGTTCACCAAATGGCCGGAAGCAACTCCAGTTGTGACAATAAACAAGCAATCAACTATCAATTTCTTGCAGTCCATCGTATGCAGATTTGGAGTCCCAAACAAGATCATAAATTATAACGGGACCCAATTCACAAGCTATGCATTCCAAAGATATTGCGAAGACCTCGACATTCAAGTCAGCTAAGCCTTAGTGGCTCACCCGGCAAGCAATGGCCAAGCTGAGAGAGCAAATGCAGAAATCCTAAAAGGACTCAAGACACGCACATATGAGCGCCTGAAAAAACATGGAGCCAACTGGATCAAAGAGCTTCCAACCACACTGTGGGCCAACAGGACAACTCCAAACCGGTCAACTGGAGAGAGACCCTTCTTCCTGGTGTACGGAGCTAAAACAGTCCTTCCTTCGGAAATCACCTTGGGGTCACTCCGGGTCCGGACCTTCGATGATGCCACGCAGGACCAGCTTCGGTGTGAAGACCTTGACCTCCTTGAAGAGGGAAGGTGCCGAGCAGTTGTTCGGAATGCCCAATATGGCCAAGCTCTTCGGCGCTATCAGCAAAGGCATGTTCATAGCCGCCAGCTCGAGGAAGGCGATCTGGTGCTACAGAGAATAAAAACTCGAGAAGGGTTAAACAAACTCTCCCCTAGCTGGGAAGGACCCTTCCGAGTGATCAAAGTATCCCGTCCCGGATGGGTTCGCTTGGCAACCGAGGATGGGACACCGCTCCCTAATCCTTCGAACATTGAGCACCTCCGTAAGTTCTACACTTAATCTCACGGAGGTGAGTCTGTAGTTACATGAGATGTATGTTATATAGTCATTGTACAGAGTCGGGTAGCTCCTTCAGGATAATAGCCGGACCTTCCCCGGAAGATCCGCAAAGTTCAGACAACACTTGTCACGGTCTCAGAACTAAAAGTGTAGCTAGCTACCTTGGGTCAAACGAGAACTGAAACACACTTAGCCTGGTTCCGTACCCTAAGAGTGTACTTGTTTCCCCTATACCCCAAACCTTTAATGAAAGACATCATTGTGTGAAAACAGACTCCACGTGCATTTATTTTGTACAGGCTCAATATTTTTTATTTGTCTCTTTCTTGTCTATAAGAAAGTTGTGCACTTCTTAAGGAACTTTGGCTCGACCAATTCATATATAATTCAAGTTGCATTATCAATTCTTCTGGGTCTAAACATTGTTAATGGTCTACTCGTCTGAATACCGCCAAGCCAATCTAGGCTCGGAGTGTGCTATCGACTTAGTCTGATCCTGCACCCTAAGTATGCCACTCTACCTACACCCCGACATGCCGAAGTAAGGCGAGTCCGGAAACGATTGGACCCGGAGGAAACAAGCCAGTGCACTTGATTGTATTTAGAATTGCGTTCGATCTAAAAATTTCTTTCGGGAATAGTAAGCCGCAAACGAATTATACAGAAGAAATGGATTTTACTGTTTTTCTTGACTTCAGTGTGCAGGAAAAATAAAGATCTCATGATGATGGTGGATGAAACCGGAGCTATCAAAGCTCCAACACCCCCTAAGGTGGTCTACTGTCGATGTTTCAAACACTGATAATAGACATCGCCAGAGCTACAAAGTTCTAGAAAGTCCAGGGGGATAGCCGTCAACGCGAAGAAAAGATGATGGGAAGACTCCCGAGTGGGGTTTGCTGTCGACGCACCGCGTGTTGATAGTGGTCGCTGCCAGAGCTACCAAGCTCTGACAACCCCAGAGGACTAACCGTCAATGCTCTACGTGTTGACAAGGGTCACTGCCGGAGCTACTAAGCTCTAACAACCTCAGGGGGCCCCTACTATCGGCGACTTTGGACCTACAAACTACAAGTTCGAAGTACGCAAGTCTTCAACAAAATGTTACATCCTCTTGGTACATGTTCACAATCAAATTGTGTACATCTACCAGGGGGCCAAGTGGGACAAAGGTGTTGAAGACAAAAAATGAAAATTCATAAAATTCTTGGATTTCATTAATCTGGAGACAAGAGATTACAAAATTGGAGAAAAAGAAGAGAGAATACAAGCGAGAGCTACAAAAAGAGAATCCTAGACCCTATGGAAGAACGAGGTGACCTTCTGGGCAACCTCCGACACGCTGGCTTTGGCGGCTTCTCCCTCTCCGTCGATGGGGCCTTCAAGCACCGGGTCCAGTGGGAAGTGAGGGTTCCGACTTGTGTAGCACGTCAGCATGATCTCTGTGATGTTCTTCGCCAGGGATTGTCCCTCGGTTTCCAGCTGGTCCGCGATGACATCGCCCATCTTGGTGAACTTGTTGCCTGCCGAACTCAACGCCTGCAACGTCTGGTCCAGCTCTGGCTCCGGATCATCCGGATGCATGGGACTAAAACCCATCGATGTCAGCGCGTCATTGGCTTTGCCCAAGAAGTACCAAACTTGTCGGGACTCTGCAGCCCTTTAGCCTCGCATCTCTTCCAAGGATCTTTTGGTGCCGCAAGATCCGAATTCTCCCAGGCAAGGCACTCAACCTCTTTGGTGTTCTGTTGAATCTTTTCAGCAACCTGCCTTTCGAGTTTACCGAGCTCCTCCTCCCACAGGTGGATCTTGTTCCGGTAGTAGACCAAGTCCTTCTCCCAGCCCCACACCTTCTTCTCCCTGGCAGCAATTTCATTCTCCCTCTTGTGGAGCCCCTGTCCTTGCCGCCAGGCCTTCTTCTCCTCCTGCTCGCAGCGCTCCTCTAGTTTCTTGGTGCGCTACGCGAGACTCATGTCACCCAGAGTTAGCCTCTGAGTAAGCTCCTCCTCCCTCTTCACGAGGTCATCCCGCTGCTCCAGGAGTTTTTGCTCTTCATCCTCTAGCTTTTTCTCTCGTTCCTCAAGAGCCTCTCGGCGCTTGACGAGGCTATCGTGGATGGCGTTGAGCTTCTCTTGATGATCACTCGCTGCATTATTAGAAGCTACGACCTGTTCGTAGATGGACCGGGACTAGTTGTCAAGGGATCGCGTCATGCTTTCCCTCTCATCCAGCAGCTGACCCTAGTACTCCATCCGGGCCTTCTCCTTCTTCACCCACTCCTTGTCGTCAGCCAGCTTGGTTTGCGACAGCTTGGTCTCAAATTGGAGCCGATTGCGCCACATCCGAAGGGTTTGGCGCTCCTCCTCGAGGGCCTTGCTGTTGTGTTAGAAGGCCAGCTGCACTTGACGAAGGCTGGAGCAGGTGTTGTCGATAGACAATGACAGGGGGATCGGCTTCGGACCTACTGGGGTCCTCTCCGCTGGCTCCAGCGGGTTCTCTACAACAAAAATCGGGTCCCACTCTACAAGAGTGGTCCCCTGAGCTTCCACAGCACTAGAGCCGCCCTCCGGGATAGCGTCGGCTGCCGCCAAGGAAGGTCCTGCAGCTGAAGTTCCTACCTTCGGAGTTGGCTCCAAAGGTCCTGCCACCTGGTCATCAGTAACCGGCCCCTCAAACAAAGGACCGGCAGCTTCATCTCGGCATCCAGGCTCAAACGCGGGCACCTCCAGGACCACTACCTTCGGGGTAGGCGTTGAAGGTTTGGCTGGAGCTGAAGCCACTTTCGGCTCTGACGCTGGCGCCTCCTCCACCGCCAGTTCAGGCGCTGGTGCCTCGACTGCCATTGGCTCGGGCGCCGGCACTTCTTCGACAACCGGCTCAGGCGTCAGAACTTCAGCGAAACTGGGCACCGCCGCCGGAACTTCATCAACCACCGGCTCTATCGCTGGGGCTTCACCAACACCCGGCTCCACCACCGGGTCTTCATCAACCACCGGCTCCGCTGCTAGGGCTTCAACAACACCCGGCTCTAGGGCCGAGGCTGCAGCTACCTCCGGCTATGAGGCTGGAGCGTCCATCATCTCAGCATCCAAACCCAGAGCTTCAACCTCTGGGGCTGGTGCCGCTGGTACATCTTCATTCTCATGGTCCAGCGCTACCACGGGAGCTTCAAGGGATGATTCAAGGTCCAGGACCATGACAGCCAGCGCCATGGCTGCCGCGACCTCAGCCACCACCTGGGGCGGCACTGGGATTGGAGCCGGAGCTTCCGCTTGCACAGCCTCAGCCTCTGCTGTAGGAACCGAAGCTTCAACCCCTTTCTTGGGTACCCTGTGGATGAAGGACAAAGAAACTAAAAACATGATTACAACAAAAACAATCAACTGAGGTAAAAACAAAACTTACCTTGGAAGGCTTCCGCTCCAACTAGCGCGGAACCTCTTCACCGGATGCTCAGGACTAGACCTTGTCGCCACTGGCGTGGTAGATCCGAAAGGTTCCCTGGAGCTTGCTCCCGCCATCAACGATGTATTGGTTGAGGCCCCCTCGACCGGGAAGGACCTTCGGACCTAGAGCCTTCAGCTGGCTACTGGAGCCACATGGCCGGAACTAGCGTCCCAAGGAGATGTCGATGCTGGAGTGGTCGCCGCCATCGAAGACCTCCTTCGCCCAAGAGAAGGAGCCCTCGTGGAAGGTACAGGTCTGACGAACCTCCCGTCATCATGCTTCAACTTCCTCTTGCGGCTCGAGGGCTCGACCAACTCCTTGCCCTTGCCTACGATTCCGGTTCTTGGCTTTGGGGCGGGAGCGGAGCCATCCTCTGAAGCTCCGGGGATCGCCACCCTGGAGGTTGATCGCCCCTCCACCAGGCCCAAGTCGTCCAACAGCGGCATCTTCCTCCGAAGCTCTATGCACTCCTCTGGTATCATATTCAGAGGAAGGAAGGCTGCCGGTGGATACACGTCGCCAGGGCCGATGTTCCCAGGCTGGGACTTCTTGAGATGGGTCTTCAAGGCTTCATCGGTCAGGTTGGAGTTCAAGCCGACCTCAATGCGGTTGTTGTACATCTCACTGTTGAAGGCCGAGGCAGGTCGGCTCCTAGTCCTCAGCGGGGCCCACCTGTTCATCAAGAAGTTACCGAAGACCATCTACGGGGTCACCCCACCCTCGACACATTTCTGGATTCTGTCCAGGATGGGATTGTACTCCCTCGACAGCTCCAGCACGTCACTCCAAGTGTCAGTGTTGATGCGAGGAAGGCCTTCAGGCAGCTCCAGCCTCTCTTGTCCCTCGAAGGTGATGACCACCCAGTCTTTCTTCCAGTCGTCCCACTTGCCGGAAGGAATGGACCTCAAGTACTTGAGGGGGGAGTTCTTCCACTTCACGAAGTAGTAGAAGTCGATGAACTCATCAATCTTCCCGGTCGGATGGACAGTGAAGAATGTTCGGAACAACTCCACGCAAGGGGGCACACCCACCCACATCTCGCAAAAGTAGACGAAAGTCACCACCAGCAAGATTGAGTGGGACCAAGATGGTGGAGTTGCAGACCATAGAAATCCATCAACATCAGAAAAAAAGTGGAGAAAGGCGGGATCAAACCCGCCATGGCGTACCCAAGGAAGTACACCATATCTTCGGCTCGCTCCTTCTCGAAGGGAAGCTTGTTGCAACGAATGTCGTTGTCGAAGGAGTCACTGGACCATCCCATGTAGGTCCGGACCCTAGACAACTCCTTCTTGCTCCCAATGCAGCTCTTGGGGAGTCCCAACTTCATCCTAGCACAGTGAGGCGAGAGATGAAAAGCGGGCGAAAGTTTGGAGGATTTAAGCGCATGTTCGAATGAAGGCATAAAGAATCCCCAAACGGAGCGCGCTTTCCTTCTTAAGTATGCCCCCACAACGCTTGGATGGAAACCGCAAAGGAGCCGACGATACAATTCAAAAACTTCACCCTGCCAATGGCAAGGGGTCCTGGGGCCACTCCGACGATCAAGTCGAGGTCCTTACCCCAGGTGAACAGTTGTCATCATGAAAGGTGGGAAGCCTGAGGGCGGCAGCCTGACAGGGCGCGCAGAATGGATACGATTTTTTGTAATGGGAACCGGCGACCTTCAATTGCGTGAGATCCGCACGCTCAGATCTCACCTGCCGCATCCTGGATATGCCACGGGGCGATGGTTTAACTGCGAACTACCGCCAACGGCACATCTGAAGACCCTTGATGTGACGCCCGATTCCAAAAAATGAACCAAGCTAACGCATATGTGTGCCCAGGATGTTCAACACACATACACGAGTGCATTCACAAAAGAGTATACAGAAAATTACCACAAGACAAGATTAATTAACCAAATTTTATTACACAAAACATATTATCCTTGAATACAACCTCTAATGAATATTAATGACAAGTTCAACTAATGCAACGGAAATAAACTAAATAAGCAACTAAGCAAACTAAACAGCTAGGCAACATAAGCAATAGGGTATAGCGCAGCTCCAATCAACACCACAGGCAAAGCTGACGGTAGACACGGCCTAGAACTCCGCATTCTCACCATTAAACTCCCAATCCTGACCTGCAACTGTTGGGGGGGATTGCAAGAGTGAGTACATGTCGTACTCAGCAAGTGTGGAAAGTATGACATGTGGCTGACTCAAATGACGACAATAATAATGGTTAAGTGCTAAAAAGTACATTATAACATTTGAAAAGCATTTATATGTATGTGAAGTAAACCCATCATAATCATAAGTAATATCATAATACCAATCTGAATTCACTACCAACATTAATAATTCCAGATTTCACCATTTCCAATAACCATATTCAATACCAGAAATAAATCCATAACCAACCATAACCATAATACAAACCATAACCATCCCAATACCATACCAATACTGAGATCCCTGTAATCATGGAAGTTGTCCAGGTGCTCATAACCGGGAGCACGGCTATCATGATAGTTTTATTTAACTCTGTAGAGTTTGTACCTCTTTACCCACGTGTTCGTGATTTCATCACCTATCGATGACTAGAACCTCTATTATGTCGTCTCACACTTCCATCGGTGTGTGTCCAAGAGATCACAAAATAGCCTTTACAAAGGGATTACTAGCCTATTTAGACCCCACTGAGGTTTCACCGGTGGCGATGCCTCCAACTGAGCACATATTCAACGAAGGGCCCCCTCTTAAGCCATTCGGATCCCAGGGTAGTCCCACCAATCATCAACAAACCCAATCTGACTACCCCTTCCCCGAGCATCCACAATGGTCCAAACAACAGTAGCAAAGCCCTAATTAATCAGCTACGCCGCACCCAAACTTGGCCTCGTGGTGGCACTGTAGTCCTGGCTTATTCTCGCATGAACCGGTCCTTAGATCTAAAGCAAGCAAACCACCATGACATCCAACCCATCCATGTACCAGGCCTGCTTAGATCACCCATTACCATACAATATCGACTAGTTCACATTAACCAGAATATCATTAATACATAATTAAATGTGTAGTGTTGTTTTCCCATCCCAATTAATCAAGCAAAGCAAAAAGGTAAAATCCCTTCCCAACTCTCTACCATAAATTCCAGGTCACAAGGGTGGTTAAACAATTCTAGTAAACTTCCTATCATAGGATTCCCATCAAATTGACACAGCATGCAGTTTTGCAAACAAACATTTATTTTAAAACAGGATCAATATGCTTCAAGGACACTTGTCTTGCTCTTGCTGTTGATTAGGGTCAAAGCCTTCAAACTCTTGGTGTTGTAGATCCTCCGCGGCACTCTCTAGCGCAAATCCGTCTAATCCATACAATAAACATACTAGACAAGAAACACAATCAAAGAGTGCACAATATTACTCAATATGTCATGACATGCCTGATTTATGCAAATGCAAGGTAGAACTTGTTAATAGATTGCTTTTAATGATCAATAACTAGTTCTAATAGCTTTTAACAAGTTTATACAGGTTTTGAGTTGATTAGGTCAGTTTTTACAATTAATTCAACCCAATTTAACTAGGAAGATCGGACTAGTCCGCTAGGGACCGGACAAGTCCGCACTTTGCGAGATCAGCAGATTAGGGTTTTCTAGATCGACGTAAATTTGAAGATTAAGGGTTGAGTTCATGTAAGGAAAAGATAATAGAAGGTATATGTGACACCCGGTTCTGAATATGAACCAAGCGTAACGCATATGTGTGCCCAGGAAGTTCATCACACATATACGGTTGCATCACAAACAATATACATAATTTAACCACGTCTAAACTAATAAATAAGTACTTTATTACAATAATCCAATAGTTCACGAATGATAAAACTCTAAATAATGCAGCGGAAAATAAACTAAGTAGTACGACTCCAATCCACAGGCAATTGACGGCGGTACGCAACCTAGTACTCCACGTGATCCTCAGGGTACTCCCAATTGTCTCCAGTAGCTGTTTGGGGGGGGGGATTGCAAGGGTGAGTACATGTCGTACTCAGCAAGTGTGGAAAGTATGACATGTGGCTTATTCAAATGACGACAAAAATAATGGCTAAGTGCTGAAAAGTACAGTAAAGCATTTAAAAGCATTATACTATGTCTATGTGAAACAATCCCATCATAACCAGCATATTAACCAAATATAAACCATACCCAATTATTGCCAACATCACCATTATCCATGTCCAACTACCATAACTCAATTTCATATCCATGACCATAATCCATAAACCATAAACATTACCAAACCATAAACCATTCCAAATCCCAATTTCCAACTCTAATCATGTAGGTCATCCAGGCGCTCATAACCGGGAGCACGGCTATCATGATAGTTTTTAACACTCTGCAGAGGTTGTACCACTTTACCCACTTGTTTGTGATTTCATCACCTTTCGATGACTAAGGAACCTCCATTATGCCATCTCACACTTCCGTAGGTGTGTGGCCAAGAGATCACAAAATAGCCTTTCAAAAGGGACTACTAGTATGTACGGGCCCACTAAAGTTTCACCGGCAGGCTTGAATCTCTATTCTCCCACCCACGGGCCCCCTCGTGTGCCATGCGGATCCCAGGGCAGTCCTCCTCGACTCCCATTCCCCGCGCCATCCAATGGTCCATACAATACTAGCAACGCTCCTAATTATTCAGCTACGCCGCACCCATACTTGGCCTTGTGGTGGCACTGTTGACCTGGCATATTCTCACATGAACCGGTCCTTAGATCTAAGGCAAGCAAACCACCATAACAACCAACCCATTCACATAACCATGCTTGCTTAGATCACCCATCGTATTGACCAGTTCACATTAACCAGAATATCATTGATGCATAATTAAATGTGTAGTGTTGTTTGCCATCCCAATTAATTAAGCGAAGCAAAAAGGTAAAAACCCTTCTCGACTCTCTACCATAAATTCCAGGTGACAAGGGTGGTCAAACAAAACTAGTAAACTTCCTATCATAGGATTCCCATCAATTTGACACAAGCATGCAAGTTCGCAAACAAAACATTTAATTTAAAATAGGATCAATATGCTTCAAGGACACTTGCCTTGCTCCGGCGGATGGGGTTGCTCAAGCGCTTCGAAGTCTTGGTTCTGGAAATCCTCGTATGCGGCCTCTTGAGCATGTTCCTCTACGCGTGATCATACATACAAGAAAACATATACAATTCAACATAATGCACACAAAATAATCAACATGCAATGACATGCATGCATGCACAGTTTAATAATTAATTTACTACGGTCGTTTATTAATTAGATGCGACTAGTTCATACGTGTTCGTATGAGTTTACGGGGGTTTTAGGGTGGATTAATGCTGCTGAAATAAAATTTATGGTGCAACTAAAATCAATTCACGCCTATTAGATTCAATATGATCGCAAAAATTCGCATCGGGAACATGGCCTACCGTAGATCTGACGGCTTGACGGTCGCGGAGCGAATGCGACGCGTAGACGAAGTGGATGGCGCAGCAGTCCCTTGGCGGCACGACGACGGCGGCGCGATGTCGACGTCGATCTCCGGTGAACGGTGGCGCCCTCCTCTTTTTCTTCCTCTTCTTCCCCTTCCTTTTCTCCTTTTTTCTTCCCTGGGCGCAGCTCTCTGGACTCCCTTTTTGCTTCTGTACCGGCGGCTGCGTCTGGCGGCTGGGAACGGAGGCCTTCGATCGTATTTATAGGGGCGGTGGGAGCAAGAAAATCGGAACCGAGTCGGTTGGGAGGCGGGACGCGTTACGGCGGGCGGGACCGGAAAAATCGGAGGCGGGAGCGTCGGGGTCGAGCGGGACTCGGGGGAGGCGAGATTCGGTCAGGGCGGGGCGCTGAGCGGGGCCCAGCGGGGCCGGCGCGGGCGGGCGTCACGGGATCGGGGGGCGTTGGGGTCGAGGCGGGAGCCGAGCGCTCGGGATCGGGAGCCCGGGCGGCGTCGGGGCGGGAGGCCGCGGAGGCCACGCGCGGGAGGGGGCCAGCGGGGCTGGCGCCGAGCCCGCTGCGGCCTCGGGCGCGGGCGCGCTGGGGCGATGCCGCTCGGTCGGCTGGGCCGCTTGGCCTGGCCGCCGGGTTGGCCTTTTTCTTTTTTTTTTCTTTTTTTTCTTTTCTTTTATTATATATTTTATTATATATATATTTTTATATATATTATTAATATTATATATTTATTATTTATTATTTATTATTTTTATAACATATATTATTAATATTTTTTCTATTTTTATATATTGTTATATATATATTATATATATATTTATATATATTTTTATTATTATTTTTATTCTTATTCCCTATTACAAGTTTTAGGCTATTATTATTTTCTATTTCTTCTTTTGCTACATACATTTGTATATATATGTTTTAATATTTTTCTTTTATTCTACTAGTGTTTAATACATGATCATGTATGCAATGCATAATGCGAAAATTTAGGGTGTTACAAACCTACCCCCTTAAAGTGAATCTCGCCCTCGAGATTCGATAGCGTGGAGAAAAGATGAGGGAATTCTGCCTTCAGGTCTTCTTCACGTTCCCATGTAGCTTCGGCTTCCGTATGGTGTTTCCATTGCACTTTGCACCAACGGATCCTCTTATTTCTCGTGACCCTTTCCTTCATATCCAATATTTTGATAGGTTGCTCGACATAGGACAAATCCTCCTGAAGTTCTAACTCGTCCATCGACACTTGTTCTTCTAGTACCCTGAGACACTTCTTGAGTTGAGAGACGTGAAACACGTCGTGTACATCGGAGAGATACGTCGGCAGCTCAAGTCGATAAGCTACCTCTCCTCGCTTGTCCAGAATCTTAAATGGTCCGATGTAACGTGGTGCCAGTTTTCCTTTGACGTTAAACCGTCGCTGACCTCTGATAGGTGACACTTTGAGGTATACAAAATCTCCAACTTCAAAAGTCGGACTCCTTCGCCTATTATCAGCATAACCTTTCTGTCGAGACTGGGCAGCCTTTAAGTTTTCCCGTATTATTTGGACTTGCCTTTCAGCTTCTTGTAACACGTCGGGACCAAACACTTGATTCTCTCCGGTTTCATTCCAAAACAAGGGAGTCCTACATTTCCTTCCGTATAATGCTTCATAGGGTGACATTTTCAAACTTTCTTGGTAACTATTGTTGTACGAGAATTCAGCATACGGCAAACTTTTATCCCAACTTTTCCTATGCTTTAAAGCACATGCTCTCAACATGTCTTCCAAAATTTGGTTGGTCCTCTCGGTTTGTCCATCCGTCTGAGGATGATATGCTGAACTAAAATTCAACCTCGTTCCCAAAGCTTCATGCAATTTTTGCCAAAATCTGGAGGTAAACTGAGAACCTCTATCTGAGACTATCTTCTTCGGTACTCCGTGTCGACACACAATGTGCTCCATATACAATTCTGCTAGCTTCGCGGTGGTATATGTGGTCTTGACGGGGATGAAATGAGCTGATTTTGTCAATCGATCCACAATAACCCATATTGAATCATAGCCAGACTGAGTTCGCGGTAATCCAACTATAAAGTCCATACCAATCTCTTCCCACTTCCACTCTGGGACCTTTAATGGTTGTAACAATCCGGCTGGCCTTTGATGTTCAGCTTTAACTCGTTGGCACACATCACAAAGTGCAACATATTCGGCTATGTCCTTTTTCATGCTGGCCCACCAATAGCATGTCTTTAAGTCCTTGTACATCTTCGTACAACCAGGATGAATTGAGTAAGGTGAGTCATGTGCCTCCTTCAATATTGTTTCCCGAATGTGCCTAACATTAGGTACCACAATCCTCTTTCCAAGCCATAAGGTACCCTGTTCGTCCTCATCAAATCTGAATTCCTTCCCTTCTTGGGTCCTTTCCTTGATTTCCTGTATTTCCTTGTCCTTTGTCTGTCCTTCCCGTATTTCCTGCTCTAATGTTGGGTTGACTTCCATCGTTCCCATCTCATTTATGAATCCAAGGTTCAACCGTTCAAACTCCTTACATAACTCGGACGACAGTTCTTGAACTGTGAGTTGATGACTTACTCCTTTTCGGCTCAGGGCATCGGCCACTACGTTGGCCTTCCCTGGGTGATAGTTGATTCCCACGTCATAATCCTTGATGAGCTCCAACCATCGGCGTTGCCTCAGATTCAGATCCGTTTGCGTAAATATTTACTTGAGACTCTTGTGATCCGTATAAATCTCACATCGGTGACCAAAAACATAGTGTCTCCATATCTTCAAGGCGTGTACCACGGCTGCGAGTTCAAGGTCGTGCGTAGGATAATTCAACTCATGTTTCTTTAGTTGCCTCGATGCATAAGCTACCACTTGGCCTTCTTGCATGCGCACACATCCTAATCCTTGTCTTGATGCATCACAATATATATCAAAACTCTTGCTCACGTCCGGTAATACTAACACCGGGGCGGTTGTCAACCTTTTCTTTAACTCCTCAAAGCTATCCTGACAAGCTTGAGTCCATCGGAATGTCTTCCCTTTCATGAGTAATTCGGTCATAGGCTTGGCTATCTTGGAAAAGTCCTTGATAAACCGACGGTAATATCCAGCCATTCCAAGGAAACTCCGAATTTCCTTGACATTCTGTGGCGGTTCCCACTTAAGCACATCTCTCACCTTCCCTGGGTCAACTGATACTCCTCCTCCAGAGATAATATGTCCTAAGAAGGAAACTTCCCGTAACCAAAATTGACATTTACTGAACTTGGCATACAATTGATGCTCCCTCAATTTCTGCAGCGTAAGCCTCAAGTGTTCCTCATGTTCCTTCTCATCCTTCGAGTAGATCATAATATCATCGATGAACACTACAACAAACTTATCCAGATATTCCATGAAGACCTTATTCATGAGATACATAAAGTACGCAGGCGCGTTTGTCAATCAAAATGAGATTACGGTGTACTCATAAGATCCATATCGTGTCCGAAACGCTGTCTTGGGTATATCCGATGGTCTAATCTTCATTTGGAAGTATCCTGACCGCAAGTCGATCTTGGAGAAGATACAGGCACCCTTCATTTGGTCGAACAAATCCTCTATACGGGGCAGTGAGTACTTGTTCTTAATTGTCACTTCATTGAGAGACCTATAGTCCACACACATCCTCTGGGTTCCATCCTTCTTATCTACGAAGAGCACTGGGGCTCCCCACGGGGACGAGCTTGGGCGTATAAAACCCTTCTCTAGCTGCTCTTGAATTTGCTTCTTGAGCTCTGCTAATTCCTTAGGAGGCATCCTATACGGCCTCTTAGCTATAGGTGCAGTTCCGGGTATCAACTCAATGGCGAATTCTATGTCACGATCAGGTGGCATACCTGGCAACTCATCTGGAAACACGTCCAGGTACTCGCGAACGATCGGAATGCTTTCCAATGTCACTTCTTCCACGTGATTCAGCATCGCTTTCCCTCTTACAGGTTGGGCTGCTTCAACTTCAATGCGTGTACCATGTTCACTTGTCAACTGCACAATCCTCTCGGCGCATTGAATGACTCCATTATACTTGCTCAGCCAGTCCATTCCAAGTATTATGTCTATTCCTTGGGAGTCCAATACTATGAGGTTTGCGAGAAAGTCTACCCCCCTTATTTTAATGCTTACTTTCGGACATACTATATTTGTCCTCATCTCTCCGCCAGGAGAACTTACTAGCATAGTTTGCTTCATATGAGATATAGGCAAATTGTACTTGGCAACATACTTTGACGAGATGAATGAATGAGATGCCCCCGAATCAAATAAAACAGTCGTGGGGTTGGAGTTGGCGAGAAACATACCAATCACGACATCATCAGCTTACTGGGCTTCCTCAGTAGAGACATGATTCACATTGCCACGAGCAAAATTTTGCTGTCCACGGTTGCCTTGTGGTGCTCCTCCATTTGGTCGCGGGTGATTTGGCCTTGGTGCATTGTTCATAGGTCCATTGTTTCTCCTGGGGCATTGACTTGCAAAGTGTCCGGGTTCTCCGCACGCATAGCATGTCTTACCACCCGTAGCATTAGGGAAGTTTGGGCGCAACTGGTTTTGAGCATTCGCCGCCATGTTAGGACGCGGCGCAGGTGGCACAGGATTGCGAGGCGCTTGCATGGCGGGGCGTTGCTGCGGTGGCTGATTTGGGCGGGGCGGATAAGCAGCACGGTATGCAGGAGCAGATGGGTTGTAGTGTGGTGCAGTAGGTGGTGCATAGCGGGGGCGAACATTGCTTCCTTGTTGCGGTCCATGATGTGACATCTTCCTCTTGTTGTCCTTCTCCATCTCACGAATCTTGTTCTCAACCACAATAGCCTTGTCAACCAGCTTTTGGAAGTTTGGATAATTGGTATTGAGCAACTGGACTTGAATTTCATTATTGAGACCCCTCATAAACAAATACTACTTCCTACTATCAGTTTTGATGTCTTCTGGAGCATATCTTGATAATTGAGTGAATTTGTTGAGATACTCACTCACACTCATCCTTCCTTGCCTGAGGTTTTCAAAATCTTGTCTTCTCAGTATCATAACTCCTTCAGGTACATAGTGGGAACGGAAACTCTGCTTAAACTCAGCCCAAGTGATTGTCTCCTGATTATCATGAGCGTTGCAAAGAGCTTCCCACCAGTCAGCGGCTGCTCCAACTAGCTGATGTGATGCAAAGAGAACCTTCTCCCTATCAGTGCACTGGACAATAGTAAGATTCTTCTCAACGGACTTCAGCCAATCATCAGCTTCCATTGGGTCTGTGGCTTGTGCAAAGGTAGGCGGTCTGGTCCTCATGAACTCTCCCAAACGGTTGTGATGTGGCGGGGGTGGCGTTGTAGGCAGGTGGGGCTGATTGTTGTTGCCAGCTTGCAGCTGTCCCATGGTCTGTATCATGGTCTGCATGAGCTGGTTCTGCATAGCTAACAGTTGTTCAATATTGATAGCTCCATGAGCGTGTCCTTGGTTGTTCTGAGGTACTTCATTGCGCTCCTCCTCATCGTTGGCATCCCTCTGGTTACGAGTTCTCACCATCTGTTGGCGAAAGAAGGGTGGGGGCAGAAGGATTTAGAATTTGGAAAGAACGTCCCAACTATATGCGTCAAGGCATGTGACACTAAATAATCCTTTATTAATATAGACCTATATTATGAGGATGTGGACAATTGCCGAAGCATTCCACAACTCTCTACTAAGCAATCAAGCACTCAAACAAGCACCAAACAGAATTGACAAAAATCCTAAAAGAAGTAACACAACTCAAGGTCACACAAGTATATCTACATCGCTCTTATTTAACTAATGGGGGTGTGCCTATCCTTGAGTCGTGGCATAGGTCGAGGACTACTCGTCGTCGAGCGGGAACTCATCCGGGTCCTCGTCGTCGTCGTCGTCGGGGTCCTCGGGGTCCTGTGGGTCCTTGGGTGGTGAGGCAGTAGGCAGCGGTGGTGCGGTAGACGCCACACTGGAAGACTCCTCGTTAGAGGACTCCTCAGAAGATGACTCACGCTGACCGTTGCGACGGTCTGGAGAGTCTGGGGTCCACATCGGGGTGTCGGACGCGTAGTCATCTGGGTCCTCGTCGGTGATCCGACGATACCTCCTGATTATCGCCTCGTGGCGCTGGGCGAGGTCACGTCCATCCTGAATCTCCTGCTGCGCCCTCTGAAGTCGGGCACTGAGCTGGGCCACATCGTCAATAGTCTGACGAGACTGCGGGAGGTCCAGGGGTCCCTCCACGTGCCTGGAGACGAAGCGCGCAGTGCCACTGGGACGCTGTGGGACGAAGGCGTGCACCGTGTCCTCCAGACGGAAATGGCGGGCGTGGCTCCAAAAAGTGGCTGCTTCCCAGCTAGCATCCTGCTCCGCAGATCGGCGGGAGCTCCTCCAAGCAGGGCTGCTGTGGGTCTTCACCAACTCATCACCATAGTAGCTATAGATCTTGCAGCTCCACTCCTTCCTGCCGGGGCGCTGCACTCCAGTGGTGTGGTAGGAGAGCGAGAGGCTGTGGTGGCGGTAGCCAGCCTCACGGAGTAGGGCACGGAGACGGTGTCGCAGTTGTCCTGCGGCTCTGCCGTCAGAACGGATCACCACGGGGTGACGGGGGTCGACGGCCGGAGAGCGACTGGCCAACCTACGCGGGGGCACAAGTCCACCGGTCGACTTACGGGGGGTTGTCTTGGTGCGGGCCATCTACATAAAACAAGAATACATTAGAGGAAAAAGAAATAACCAAATACAAATCTGAAAATTTCAGCAGCTAAAACGGCGGAAAAAGAGCGGTGCAGCGGTTCCAAAAGAACGAAAAATAAAGAGAAAAAATACAGCAACCAACACAATAATTTTACCCACACATAACAGCAGCAAAACACACTTTTTCCTCGAAAATTTACGCAGCAAAACAGCAGCACTTAATATTGCTCATTTCTGAAAATTTTTATCAAAAACGCAGCAGCGATCAGTACTTTTTGCGGCTGAAAATAAGGGAAACAAAACAGCAGCAAAAATTTTCAAAAATAGCAGATTAGAAGAGTGTTCCTAAGTGCTCTAGAGTGTCCATTCTACCTAGGCTTATGTCCTACGGTCAACGCGGCTCTGATACCAATTTGTGACACCCGGTTCTGAATATGAACCAACCGTAACGCATATGTGTGCCCAGGAAGTTCATCACACATATACGGTTGCATCACAAACGATATACATAATTTAACCACGTCTTAACTAATAAATAAGTACTTTATTACAATAATCCAATAGTTCACGAATGATAAAACTCTAAATAATGCAGCGGAAAATAAACTAAGTAGTACGACTCCAATCCACAGGCAATTGACGGCGGTACGCAACCTAGTACTCCACGTGATCCTCAGGGTACTCCCAATTGTCTCCAGTAGCTGTTTGGGGGGGGGGGATCGCAAGGGTGAGTACATGTCGTACTCAGCAAGTGTGGAAAGTATGACATGTGGCTTATTCAAATGACGACAAAAATAATGGCTAAGTGCTGAAAAGTACAGTAAAACATTTGAAAAGCATTATACTATGTATATGTGAAACAATCCCATCATAACCAGCATATTAACCAAATATAAACCATATCCAATTATTGCCAACATCACCATTATCCATGTCCAACTACCATAACTCAATTTCATATCCATGACCATAATCCATAAACCACAAACATTTCCAAACCATAAACCATCCCAAATCCCAATTTCCAACTCTAATCATGTAGGTCATCCAGGCGCTCATAACCGGGAGCACGTCTATCATGATAGTTTTTAACACTCTGCAGAGGTTGTACCACTTTACCCACATGTTTGTGATTTCATCACCTTTCGATGACTAAGGAACCTCCATTATGCCATCTCACACTTCCGTAGGTGTGTGGCTAAGAGATCACAAAATAGCCTTTCAAAAGGGACTACTAGTATGTACGGGCCCACTAAGGTTTCACCGACAGGCTTGAATCTCTATTCTCCCACCCACGGGCCCCCTCGTGTGCCATGCGGATCCCAGGGCAGTCCTCCTCGACTCCCATTCCCCGCACCATCCAATGGTCCATACAATACTAGCAGCGCTCCTAATTATTCAGCTACGCCGCACCCATACTTGGCCTTGTGGTGGCACTGTTGACCTGGCATATTCTCGCATGAACCAGTCCTTAGATCTAAGGCAAGCAAACCACCATAACAACCAACCCATTCACATAACCATGCTTGCTTAGATCACCCATCGTATTGACCAGTTCACATTAACCAGAATATCATTGATGCATAATTAAATGTGTAGTGTTGTTTGCCATCCCAATTAATTAAGCGAAGCAAAAAGGTAAAAACCCTTCCCGACTCTCTACCATAAATTCCAGGTGACAAGGGTGGTCCAACAAAACTAGTAAACTTCCTATCATAGGATTCCCATCAATTTGACACAAGCATGCAAGTTCGCAAACAAAACATTTAATTTAAAATAGGATCAATATGCTTCAAGGACACTTGCCTTGCTCCGGCGGATGGGGTTGCTCAAGCGCTTCGAAGTCTTGGTTCTGGAAATCCTCGTATGCGGCCTCTTGAGCACGTTCCTCTACGCGTGATCATACATACAAGAAAACATATACAATTCAACATAATGCACACAAAATAATCAACATGCAATGACATGCATGCATGCACAGTTTAATAATTAATTTACTACAGTCGTTTATTAATTAGATGCGACTAGTTCATACGTGTTCGTATGAGTTTACGGGGGTTTTAGGGTGGATTAATGCTGCTGAAATAAAATTTATGGTGCAACTAAAATCAATTCACGCCTATTAGATTCAATATGATCGCAAAAATTCGCATCGGGAACATGGCCTACCGTAGATCTGACGGCTTGACGATCGCGGAGCGAATGCGACGCGTAGACGAAGTGGATGGCGCAGCAGTCCCTTGGCGGCACGACGCCGCCGCGCGATGTTGACGTCGATCTCCGGCGAACGGTGGCGCCCTCCTCTTTTTCTTCCTCTTCTTCCCCTTCTTTTTCTCCTTTTTTCTTCCCTGGGCGCAGCTCTCTGGACTCCCTTTTTACTTCTGTACCGGCGGCTGCGTCTGGCGGCTGGGAACGGAGGCCTTCGATCGTATTTATAGGGGCGGCGGGAGCAAGAAAATCGGAACCGAGTCGGTTGGGAGGCGGGACGCGTTACGGCGGGCGGGACCGGAAAAATCGGAGGCGGGAGCGTCGGGGTCGAGCGGGACTCGGGGGAGGCGAGATTCGGTCGGGGCGGGGCGCTAAGCGGGGCCCAGTGGGGCCGGCGCGAGCGGTCGTCATGGGATCGGGGGGCGTTGGGGTTGAGGCGGGAGCCGAGCGCTCGGGATCGGGAGCCCGGGCGGCGTCGGGGCGGGAGGCCGCGGAGGCCACGCGCGGGAGGGGGCCAGCGGGGCTGGCACGGAGCCCGCTGTGGCCTCGGGCGCGAGCGCGCTGGGGCGATGCCGCTCGGTCGGCTGGGCCGCTTGGCCTGGCCGCCGGGTTGGCCTTTTTCTTTTTTTTTTTCTTGTCTTTTTTTTTTCTTTTCTTTTATTATATAATTTATTATATATATATATATTTATATATATATTATTAATATTATATATTTATTATTTATTATTTTTATAACATATATTATTAATATTTTTTTCTATTTTTATATATTGTTATATATATTATTTATATATATTTATATATATTATTATTATTATTATTATTATTCCCTATTACAAGTTTTAGGCTATTATTATTTTCTATTTCTTCTTTTGCTACATACATTTGTATATATATGTTTTATTATTTTTCTTTTATTCTACTAGTGTTTAATACATGATCATGTATGCAATGCATAATGCGAAAATTTAGGGTGTACAGTATACCAGGTGTTTAGGATTCCAATGAATCAAGAAACTTGAAGGTAGCACTTGGATCTTGGTGATCTAAGGTTGGTGATGAACTTGGAGATGAATTAGTGATGAATAACGAAAACTTGGTGGATATCTTGATCCTCTTTCGTTTCCTCCTCTTCTTCTTCTTACTTGGGATCTTCTCCTCCCTCCTTGATGGTGGCTCTCCATGAACTAGGGTTTAGGTGGGTGTAAAAGTGGCAAATAGATGTCAATCCGAGGGGTGGGGTTGTTTATATAGAGGTGGAGGCTAGGGTTAGATGGATTTCGAGTTTGGGATGAGTAGAGGCCGGTTTAGAGTCCCACATGGGCTCTAAAAGAGTTAGGCACGACGTCCCTAGGCCACTTAACGTGAAAACCAAGAAACAAGTCATAAAACAAAAGATCAAATCGGAGTCACGCAATATCGGACAAGTCCGGAAAGGAACAGACTACTCCGAAGTCGTCCAGAGAGAAAATTGGACAAGTCTGGCCAAAAATCGGACAAGTCCGACTTTTAACAGAGAGGAAATCGGACAAGTCCGCTGGAACACCGGACTAGTACGGAAAAGTCCAGGGACTTAGCAAAATTTCAAGGATTCTTGGAATATCGGACTAGTCCGCACAAAATCGGACAAGTCCGTTTTTAGTCCGAAAGAAATCGGACTAGTCCTCAGTAAAATCGGACTAGTCCGCACTTTCCTGCATTTTAAGTGTGGTTTTGTTCCAAATCAATTTTAAATGCTGCAAATAAATTTTAAACTCGTTCCTCTTTATGTGGATCAGTGTTAAACATGTATATGAGTGTATGTAGGGCTTGATGCATGAAAATGAGGGTGTTACAAACCTACCCCCCTTAAAATGAATCTCGCCCTCGAGATTCGACGTGGAAGAGAAGAGATAGGGAAATTCCTTCTTGAGATCATCCTCCAATTCCCACGTTGCTTCTTTTTAGGTGTGGTGCTTCCATTGAACTTTACACCATCTAATAACCTTGTTCCTTGTGACTCTCTCCTTGGTTTCCAAGATCTTGACTGGTTGCTCAGCATAACTCAAATCTTCCTCTAATTCTAATCCTTCCATTGGCACTTGTTCTTCCGGTACTCTCAAGCACTTCTTGAGCTGGGAAACATGAAAGACATCATGTACGTCTGAAAGATGAGCTGGCATCTCCAACTTATATGCTACTTCTCCTCTTTTGTCCAAAATCTTGAACGGTCCAATATAATGAGGTGCGAGCTTGCCCCTTATGTTAAACCTCTTATGACCTCTCATTGGTGACACCTTGAGGTAAACAAAGTCTCCTATTTCAAAGGCTAATTTCCCTCTCCTATTGTCCGCATAGCCCTTTTGTCTTGATTGGGCAGCCCTCAAGTTTTCACGAATTATTTAGACTTGCTTTTTGTCTTCTTGCAACACATCCGGACCAAATACTTGAGTTTCTCCTACCTCATTCCCGAATAAAGGTGTCCTACAGTTCCTCCCATAAAGCGCTTCATATGGTGACATCTTCAAACTTGCTTGGTAACTATTGTTCTATGAAAATTCCGCGTATGGCAAGCTTTTGTCCCAACTTTTCCCATGCTTTAAAGCACAAGCTCTTAACATGTCCTCCAAAATTTGATTGGTCCTCTCGGTTTGTCCATCCGTTTGAGGGTGATATGCTGAACTAAAATTCAACCTCGTTCCCAAAGCTTCATGCAATTTTGCCAAAACCTGGAAGTGAATTGTGAACCTCTATCTGAGACTATCTTCTTCGGCACTCCGTGTCAACACACAATATGCTCCATGTATATTTCAGCCAATTGTGCAGTTGTATATTTGGTCTTCACAGGGACAAAATGAGCTGACTTGGTTAAGCGATCCACAATTACCCAAATTGAGTCATACCGAGACTGAGTACGTGGTAAACCAACTATGAAGTCCATTCCAATTTCTTCCCATTCCGGGATCTTCAATGGTTACAATAATCCAGCTGGCCTTTGATGTCCCGCCTTGACTCGTTGGCACACATCACACAATGCTACATATTCAGCTATGTCCTTCTTCATGCTATCCCACCAATAGCTAGTCTTCAAGTCTTTGTACATCTTTGTACAACCAGGGTGAATTGAGTAAGGTGAGTCATGTGCCTTTTTTAATATCGTCTCCCGAATATGCTTCACATCAGGCACGACAATCCTTTTTCCAAGCCATAAGGTACCTTGTTCATCCTCGTCAAATCTGAATTCTCTCCCTTCTTTGGTCCTTTCCTTGATTTCCTTGATCTCCTCATTTGTGGTTTGTGCTTCTCGAATTTCTTGCTCCAAGGTCAGATTTAACTCTATAATCTCCATCTCGTTTACAAACCCGAGGTTCAACCGTTCAAACTCCTTGCATAACTCGGATGGTAACTCTCGAACTGTGAGTTGATGACTTACTCCCTTTCTACTCAAAGCATCAGCCACTACATTGGCCTTTCTCGGATGATAGTTGATCCCCAAATCATAATCTTTGATGAGCTCCAACTATCTTTGTTGCCTCAAGTTCAGATCCGTTTGTGTGAAAATATACTTCAAACTCTTATGATCCGTATAAATTTCACACCTATGTCCAAGGATATAGTGCCTCCAAATCTTCAATGCGTGTACCACGGCCGCGAGTTCCAAATCATGTGTTGGGTAATTCTGCTCATGTTTCTTCAGTTGTCTTGACGCATAGGCGACCACTTGACCTTCTTGCATGAGCACACATCCAAGTCCTTGCCTTGATGCATCGCAATAAATATCAAAATTCTTGCTTACATCCGGCAATACCAAAACTGGGGTTGTTGTCAACCTCTTCTTCAACTCCTCAAAACTATTTTGACAAGATTGGGTCCATTGGAAAGCCTTTCCCTTCATTAGCAACTCCGTCATAGGATTGGCTATCTTGGAGAAGTCCTTGATGAATCGACGGTAATATCCAGCCATCCCAAGAAAACTTCTTATTTCCTTGACATTTTGCGGTGGTTCCCACTTCAACACGTCTCTCACTTTTCCGAGGTCAACCGAAACTCCTCCTCCCGAGATTATATGACCCAAAAACGACACCTCTTTCAACCAAAACTGACACTTGTTGAACTTGGCATACAATTGATGCTCCCTCAATTTCTGCAATGTAAGCCTCAAGTGTTCCTCATGTTCCTTCTCATCCTTCGAGTAGATCATAATGTCATCAATAAACACCACAACGAATCTATCCAAGTACTCCATGAATACCTTATTCATGAGGTACATAAAGTAGGCAGGCGCATTTGTCAACCCAAACGACATCACTGTGTACTCATAAGATCCATACCGTGTTCTAAAAGCTGTCTTGGGTATGTCCGAAGGTCTAATCTTCATTTGGAAATATCCCGACCTCAAATAAATCTTAGAGAAGACACAAGCACCGTTCATCTGATCAAACCAGTCTTCTATGCGTGGCAAGGTGTACTTGTTCTTGATTGTTACCTCGTTGAGAGATAGGTAATCCACACACATCCTTTGGGATCCATCCTTCTTGTCCACAAATAGAACGGGCGCTCCCCAAGGCGAAGAGCTAGGGCGAATAAAACCTTTCTCTAGTTGCTCTTGAATTTGTTTCTTGAGCTATGCTAATTCCAAAGGAGGCATCCTATACGGCCTCTTAGCTATAGGTGCAGTTCCATGTATTAAATCAATAACAAACTCAGTGTCTCGATCAGGTGGCATACCTGGCAACTCTTCCGGAAAAACATCCAAAAATTCACACACCACCGGAATCTCCTCAATTGCGGCACCGTCCATATGATTCAGCTCCAATTGCTTTGGTGCAGTTTGAGATGCTTCAAATTCTATGGTGATCCCTTCTTCATTGGTCAACTTCACTGTTTTTGTGGCACACTCAATAACTCCATTGTGCTTCCTCAACCAGTCCATACCAAGTATAACGTCCAATCCATGAGAATCCAAAACAATGAGGTTGGCGGAGAAGTCTACCCCCCTTATTCTAAGGCTTACTTTTGGACATACTATATTTGCCCTCATCTCTCCTCCAGGAGACTTAACCAATAGAGTAAACTTCATATGAGAGATAGGCAAACTATACTTGGCAACATACTTCGATGCAATGAATGAATGTGATGCTCCAGAATCAAATAACATAGTCGCGGGGTTGGAGTTGGCGAGAAACATACCAATGACCACGTCGTCCGCTTGTTGAGCATCCTCCGTAGAGACATGGTTCACGTTGCCATGAGCAAAATTCTGCTGTCCACGGTTCCCTTGTGGCGCTCCTCCATTGGGTCTTGGGTTTTGCCTCGGTGCATTGCTTCCTTGACCAAGGCCTGACTTAGGACATTGATGCGCAAAGTGTCCAGCTTCTCCACAAGTATAACACTTCTTAATTCCACCAGAATTATTGGGACGAGCTTGGTTTTGAACACTTGCAGCAGGAAAATTAGCACGAGGTGCATAAGGCATTGGAGGCCTAGGTGCTTGCATAACAGGGCGCTGCTGCACAAACTGAGTTGGGCATGGTGTATAACCAGGGCGCTGAGCAGTCGCAGAACGGCTGAAGTAAGGCGCATTGGGCGACGTAGAGAGAGGGCGCACATTACTTCCTTGTTTCTGTCCTTGATATGGCGCCTTTCTCTTATTGTATTGCTCCATCTCACGAATCTCGTTCTCAACCACAATTGCTTTGTCCACAAGCTTCTGAAAATTTGCATAATCACAATTGAGTAGTTGCACTTGGATTTCATTGTTCAAGCCCCTCATGAACAAGTATTGCTTCCGACTGTCCTGTCTAACATCCTCAGGCGCATATCTTGAGAGTTGAGTGAACTTGTTGAGATATTCACTTACGCTTGATCTTCCTTGCCTTAAATTCTAAAATTCTTGCCTCTTCAAGATCATAACACCTTCCAGCACATAATGAGAACGGAAACTCTCCTTGAATTCCGCCCAGGTAATTCTCTCTTGGTTCTCATGAGCATTGCAATAAGCATCCCACCAATCCGCAGCTGCTCCAACTAGTTGATGAGAAGCAAATAAGACCTTCTCCTGGTCACTGCATTGGACAATAGCTAACTTCTTCTCCACGGACTTGAGCCAATCATCCGCATCCATAGGGTCAGCGGCTTGAGCAAAGGTTGGCGGCCTAGTCCTCATAAATTCTCCCAATCGGTTATGAGGTGGCGCGGGTGGCGGTGGAGGCATGTGGGGCTGATTGTTGATATTGCCAGCCTGCAGTTGTCCCATTGTTTGTATCATGGTCTGCATGAGCTGGTTTTGCATAGCCAATAGCTGCTCAATGTTGATAGCTCCTCCTTGTCCAATGTTGTTCTGAGGCACTCCATTGTTCTCCTCCTCACCGTTGCCATCCCTCTGGTTGCGAGTCCTCACCATCTGGAGAAAAGCAATAGGTAATATTTAGAAAACGTCCCCAACTATATGCATCAAGGGATATGAAACTAGGCAACAAACTAGCCTACGTGGACATGGAAATGCTAAAGCATCCCAAAATCCCCTATTAAGAACACAAGCAAACAATATATATATAGCAAACAACACACCAACCAAAATACATCGATTCCTGAGTGATCCTATGTGCTCTAAAGTGTCCATTCTATCTAGGCTGCATCCTACGGTCAACCTGTGGCTCTAATACCAATCTGTGACGCCCGGTTCCGAAAAATGAACCAAGCTAACGCATATGTGTGCCCAGGATGTTCAACACACATACATGAGTGCATTCACAAAAGAGTATACAAAAAATTACCACAAGACAAGATTAATTAACCAAATTTTATTACACAAAACATATTATCCTTGAATACAACCTCTAATGAATATTAATGACAAGTTCAAAGAATGAAGCGGAAATAAACTAAATAAGCAACTAAGCAAACTAAACAGCTAGGCAGCATAAGTAATAGGGTATAGCGCATCTCCAATCAACACCACAGGCAAAGCTGACGGTAGACACGGCCTAGAACTCCGCATTCTCACCATTAAACTCCCAATCCTGACGTGCAACTGCTGGGGGGGGATTGCAAGAGTGAGTACATGTCGTACTCAGCAAGTGTGGAATGTATGACATGTGGCTGATTCAAATGACGACAATAATAATGGTTAAGTGCTAAAAAGTACATTAAAACATTTGAAAAGCAATATATTATATGTATGTGAAGTAAACCCATCATAATCATAAGTAATATCATAATACCAATCTGAATTCACTACCATCATTAATAATTCCAGATTTCACCATTTCCAATAACCATATTCAATACCAGAAATAAATCCATAACCAACCATAACCATAATACCAACCATAACCATCCCAATACCATACCAATACTGAGTTCCCTCTAATCATGGAAGTTGTCTAGGTGCTCATAACCGGGAGCACAACTATCATGATAGTTTTATTTAACTCTGTAGAGTTTGTACCTCTTTACCCACGTGTTCGTGATTTCATCACCTTTCGATGACTAGAACCTCTATTATGCCGTCTCACACTTCCATCGGTGTGTGGCCAAGAGATCACAAAATAGCCTTTACAAAGGGATTACTAGCCTATTTAGACCCCACTGAGGTTTCACCGGTGGCGATGCCTCCAACTGAGCACATCTTCAACCAAGGGCCCCCTCTTGAGCCATTCGGATCCTAGGGTAGTCCCACCAATCATCAACAAACCCAATCTGACTACCCCTTCCCCGAGCATCCACAATGGTCCAAACAACACTAGCAAAGCCCTAATTAATCATGTGACACCCGGTTCCGAATATGAACCAAGCGTAACGCATATGTGTGCCCAGGATGTTCAACACACATACACGAATGATTCACAAATGATAAACAGAATTTAACCACGTCTTAACTAATAAATAAGTACTTTATTACAATAATCCAATAGTTCACGAATAATATAACTCTAAATAATTGCAGCGGAAAATAAACTAAGCAATACGACTCCAATCCACAGGCAAATGACGGCGGTACGCAACCCAGTACTCCACGTGATCCTCAGGGTACTCCCAATTGTCTCCAGTAGCTGTTGGGGGGGGATTGCAAGGGTGAGTACATGTCGTACTCAGCAAGTGTGGAAAGTATGACATGTGGCTAATTCAAATGACGACAATAATAATGGCTAAGTGCTGAAAACTACAGTAAAACATTTGAAAAGCATTATACTATGTCTATGTGAAACAAATCCCATCATATTAACAATATCCAATTATTACCAACATTACCATTATCCATGTCCAATTACCATAACTCAATTTCATAACCATTACCAGACCATAACCATCCATAACCATTACCAAACCATAACCATCCCAAATCCCAATTCCAACTCTAATCATGTAGGTCATCCAGGCGCTCATAACCGGGAGCACGGCTATCATGATAGTTTTTAACACTCTGCAGAGGTTGTACCACTTTACCCACATGTTTGTGATTTCATCACCTTTCGATGACTAAGAAACCTCCATTGTGCCATCTCACACTTCCGTAGGTGTGTGGCCAAGAGATCACAAAATAGCCTTTCAAAAGGGACTACTAGTATGTACGGCCCCACTAAGGTTTCACCGGCAGGCTTGAACCTCTATTCTCCCACCCACGGGTCCCCTCGTGTGCCATGCGGATCCCAGGGCAGTCCTCCTCGACTCCCATTCCCCGCGCCATCCAATGGTCCATACAATACTAGCAGCGCTCCTAATTATTCAGCTACGCCGCACCCATACTTGGCCTTGTGGTGGCACTGTTGACCTGGCATATTCTCGCATGAACCGGTCCTTAGATCTAAAGCAAGCAAACCACCATAACGACCAACCCATCCACATAACCATGCTTGCTTAGATCACCCATCGTATTGACCAGTTCACATTAACCAGAATATCATTGATGCATAATTAAATGTGTAGTGTTGTTTATCATCCCAATTAATTAAGCGAAGCGATAAGGTAAAAACCCTTCCCGACTCTCTACCATAATTCCAGGTGACAAGGGTGGTCAAACAAAACTAGTAAACTTCCTACCATAGGGTTCCCATCAATTTGACACAAGCATGCAAGTTCGCAAACAAAACATTTAATTTAAAATAGGATCAATATGCTTCAAGGACACTTGCCTTGCTCCGGCGGATGGGGTTGCTCAAGCGCTTCGAAGTCTTGGTTTTGGAAATCCTCGTATGCAACCTCTTGAGTACGTTCCTCTACGCGTGATCATACATACAAGAAAACATATACAATTCAACATAATGCACACAAAATAATCAACATGCAATGACATGTATGCATGCACAATTTAATAATTAATTTACTACGGTCATTTATTAATTAGATGCGACTAGTTCATACGTGTTCATAAGGGTTTACGGGGGTTTTAGGGTGGATTAATGCTGCTGAAATAAAATTTATGGTGCAACTAAAATTAATTTACGCCTACTAGATTCAATACGGTCGCAAAAATTCGCATCGGGAACGAACCCTACCGTAGATCTGACGGTGTGACGGTCGCGGAATAAATGCAACGCGTAGACGAAAAAGATGGTGCAGCAGTCCTTCGGCGGTACGACGGCGGCGGCGCGATGTCGGCGACGATCTCCGGCGAACGGCGGTGTCCTCCTCTTTTTCTCCCTCTTCTTCCCCTTCTTTTTCTCCTTTTTTCTTCCCTGGACGCCTCTGTTTTCTCTGCTCCCGTCGGCTGCTTCCGTCGGCTCTGGCGGCTGCTGGTTCGTGGGAAAAAAGAGCCTAGGCCTGGGTCCTATTTATAGGGGCGGTGCTAGGGTACGTCACCGGTAAAATCGGAAGCGGTTACGGGATGAACTCGTATCCGGGAAAAATTTTGGGGCGTTACGGCGCGGGAGAGGAGGCGGGACGGGGCGGGAGAATCGGGGAGGCGGGATTCCACGCGCGGTGGGGCCGGCTGCGGCGCGTGCGCGCGTTGCGTTGGTCGGGCGGGCTGCGCGAGGCGGGCGGCGCGCGTCAGGGGGCGGGGCCCGGCGCTGGCAGCGCAGCGCGGTCAGGGGGGCGGGGCCCGGGCGCACGGCGCAGCGCGCGCTGCGCTCGGCAGGCGGTGCGGACAGGGGGCAGGCGGCGGGTGGGGCCCCCGGGGCGGGGCCCGCTGCGGGCGCGCGCGTCGCGCGCGGACGCGCTGGGCGGAGCGGGGCCGGCTCGGCCGGCTGGCCACTGGCCTGGCCGCCGGGCGGCTCCTTGTTTTTTTTTTCTTTCTTTTTTTTTCTTTTTTTTACTTTTCCTTTATTATAATTTATTATATATATATTTTTATATATATTATTAATATTATATATTTATTATTTATTATTTTTATAACATATATTATTAATATTTTTTTCTATTATTTTTTTCATATTGTCATATATATTATTTATATATTTATATATATATATATATATTTACTATTATTTTATTCCCATTCCCTATTACAAGTTTTAGCCTATAATTATTGTTTTCTTTTCTTCCTTTGCCACACGTATTTGTATATGCATATGTTTTATTTATTTTCTTTTATTCTACTAGTGTTTAATGCATGACCATGTATGCAATGCATTATGCGAAAATTTAGGGTGTTACAAACCTACCCCCCTTAAAGTGAATCTCGCCCTCGAGATTCGATAGCGTGGGGAAAAGATGAGGGAATTCTGCCTTCAGGTCTTCTTCACGTTCCCATGTAGCTTCGGCTTCTGTATGGTGTTTCCATTGCACTTTGCACCAACGGATCCTCTTATTTCTCGTGACTCTTTCCTTCATATCCAAAATTTTGATAGGTTGTTCGACATAGGACAAATCCTCCTGAAGTTCTAACTCGTCCATCGGCACTTGTTCTTCCGGTAACCTGAGACACTTCTTGAGTTGAGAGACGTGAAACACGTCGTGTACATCAGAGAGATACGTCGGCAGCTCAAGTCGATAAGCTACCTCTCCTCGCTTGTCCAGAATCTTAAATGGTCCGATGTAACGTGGTGCGAGTTTTCCCTTGACGTTAAACCGTCGCTGACCTCTGATAGGTGACACTTTGAGGTATACAAAATCCCCAACTTCAAAGGTCAGACTCCTTCGCCTATTATCAGCATAACCTTTCTGTCGAGACTGGGCAGCCTTTAAGTTTTCCCGTATTATTTGGACTTGCCTTTCAGCTTCTTGTAACACGTCGGGACCAAACACTTGATTCTCTCCGGTTTCATTCCAAAACAAGGGAGTCCTACACTTCCTTCCGTATAGTGCTTCATAGGGTGACATTTTCAAACTTGCTTGGTAACTATTGTTGTACGAGAATTCAGCATACGGCAAACTTTTATCCCAACTTTTCCTATGCTTTAAAGCACATGCTCTCAACATGTCTTCCAAAATTTGATTGGTCCTCTCGGTTTGTCCATCTGTTTGAGGGTGATACGCGTAACTAAAGTTCAGCCTTGTTCCCATTGCTTCATGCAATTTCTGCCAAAATCTGGAGGTGAATTGAGAACCTCTATCCGAGACTATCTTCTTCGGTACTCCGTGTCGGCACACAATATGCTCCATATACAATTCTGCTAGCTTTGTGGTGGTATATGTGGTCTTGACAGGAATGAAATGAGCTGATTTTGTCAATCGATCCACAATAACCCATATTGAATCATAGCCAGACTGAGTTCGCGGTAATCCAACTATAAAGTCCATACCAATCTCTTCCCACTTCCACTCTGGGATCTTTAGTGGTTGTAACAATCCGGCTGGCCTTTGATGTTCAGCCTTAACTCGTCGGCACACATCACAAAGTGCAACATATTCGGCTATGTCCTTTTTCATGCTGGCCCACCAATAACATGTCTTTAAGTCCTTGTACATCTTTGTACAGCCAGGATGAATTGAGTAAGGCGAGTCATGTGCCTCCTTCAATATTGTTTCTCGAATATGCCTGACATTAGGTACCACAATCCTCTTTCCAAGCCATAAGGTACCTTGTTCGTCCTCATCAAATCTGAATTCCTTTCCTTCTTGGGTCCTTTCTTTGATTTCTTGTATTTCCTTGTCCTTTGTCTGTCCTTCCCGTATTTCCTGCTCCAATGTTGGGTTGACTTCCATCGTTCCCATCTCATTTATGAATCCGAGGTTCAACCGTTCAAACTCCTTGCATAACTCGGATGGCAGTTCTTGAACTGTAAGTTGATGACTTACTCCCTTCCGGCTCAAAGCATCGGCCACTACGTTGGCCTTCCCTGGGTGATAGTTGATTCCCACGTCATAATCCTTGATGAGCTCCAACCATCGGCGTTGCCTCAGGTTCAGATCCGTTTGCGTAAATATGTACTTGAGACTCTTGTGGTCCGTATAAATCTCACATCGGTGACCAAAAACATAGTGTCTCCATATCTTCAAGGCGTGTACCACGGCTGCGAGTTCAAGGTCGTGTGTAGGATAATTCAACTCATGTTTCTTTAGTTGCCTCGATGCATAAGCTACCACTTGGCCTTCTTGCATGAGCACACATCCTAATCCTTGTCTTGATGCATCACAGTATATATCAAAACTCTTGCTCACGTCCGGTAATACTAACACTGGCGCGGTTGTCAATCTTTTCTTTAACTCTTCAAAGCTATCCTGACAAGCTTGAGTCCATCGGAATGCCTTTCCCTTCATGAGTAATTCGGTCATAGGCTTGGCTATCTTGGAAAAATCCTTTATGAATCAGCGGTAATATCCAGCCATTCCAAGGAAACTCCGAATCTCCTTGACATTCTGTGGCGGTTCCCACTTAAGCACATCTCTCACCTTCCCTGGGTCAACTGATACTCCTCCTCCAGAGATAATATGGCCTAGGAAAGAAACTTCCCGTAACCAAAATTGACATTTACTGAACTTGGCGTACAATTGATGCTCCCTCAATTTCTGCAGCGTAAGCCTCAAGTGTTCCTCGTGTTCCTTCTCATCCTTCGAGTAGATCATAATATCGTCGATGAACACTACAACGAACTTATCCAGATATTCCATGAAGACCTTATTCATGAGATACATAAAGTACGCAGGCGCGTTCGTTAATCCAAATGACATGACGGTGTACTCATAAGATCCATATCGTGTCCGAAATGCCGTCTTGGGTATGTCTGATGGTCTAATCTTCATTTGGAAGTATCCTGACCGCAAGTCGATCTTGGAGAAGATACAGGCACCCTTCATTTGGTCGAACAAATCCTCTATACGGGGCAGTGAGTACTTGTTCTTAATTGTCACTTCGTTGAGAGCCCTATAGTCCACACACATCCTCTGGGTTCCATCCTTCTTATCTACGAAGAGCACTGGGGCTCCCCACGGGGATGAACTTGGGCGTATAAAACCCTTCTCTAGCTGCTCTTGAATTTGCTTCTTGAGCTCTGCTAATTCCTTAGGAGGCATCCTATACGGCCTCTTAGCTATAGGTGCAGTTTCGGGTATCAACTCAATGGCGAATTCTATGTCACGATCAGGTGGCATACCTGGCAACTCATCTGGAAACACGTCCGGGTACTCGCGAACGATCGGAATGCTTTCCAATGTCACTTCTTCCACGTGATTCAGCATCGCTTTTCCTCTTGCAGGTTGGGCTGCTTCAACTTCAATGCGTGTACCATGTTCACTTGTCAACTGCACAATCCTCTCGGCGCATTGAATGACTCCATTATACTTGCTCAACCAGTCCATTCCAAGTATTATGTCTATTCCTTGGGAGTCCAATACTATGAGGTTTGCGAGAAAGTCTACCCCCCTTATTTTAATGCTTACTTTCGGACATACTATATTTGTCCTCATCTCTCCGCCAGGAGAACTTACTAGCATAGTTTGCTTCATATGAGATATAGGCAAATTGTACTTGGCAACATACTTTGACGAGATGAATGAATGAGATGCTCCTGAATCAAATAAAACAGTCGCGGGGTTGGAGTTGGCGAGAAACATACCAATCACGACGTCATCAGCTTGCTGGGCTTCCTCAGTAGAGATATGATTGACATTGCCACGAGCAAAATTCTGCTGTCCACGGTTGCCTTGTGGTGCTCCTCCATTTGGTCGCGGGTGATTTGGCCTTGGTGCATTGTTCATAGGTCCATTGTTTCTCTTGGGGCATTGACTCGCAAAGTGTCCGGGTTCTCCACACGCATAGCATGTCTTACCACTCATAGCATTGGGGAAGTTTGGGCGCATCTGGTTCTGAGCATTTGCCGCCATGTTGGGACGTGGCGCAGGTGGAACAGGATTGCGAGGCGCTTGCATGGCGGGGCGTTGCTGCGGTGGCTGATTTGGGCGGGGCGGATAAGCAGTGCGGTATGCAGGAGCAGAGGGGTTGTATTGTGGTGCAGTAGGTGGTGCATAGCGGGGGCGAACATTGCTTCCTTGCTGCGGTCCATGATGTGACATCTTCCTCTTGTTGTCCTGCTCCATCTCACGAATCTTGTTCTCAACCACAATAGCCTTGTCAACCAGCTTTTGGAAGTTTGGATAATCAGTATTGAGCAACTGGACTTGAATTTCATTGTTGAGACCTCTCATAAACAGATACTGCTTCCTACTATCAGTTTTGATGTCTTCTGGAGCATATCTTGATAATTGAGTGAATTTGTTGAGATACTCACTCACACTCATCCTTCCTTGCCTGAGATTTTCAAAGTCTTGTCTCCTCAGTATCGTAACTCCTTCAAGTACATAGTGGGAACGGAAACTCTGTTTAAACTCAGCCCAAGTGATTGTCTCCTGATTATCATGAGCGTTGCAAAGAGCTTCCCACCAGTCAGCGGCTGCTCCAACTAGTTGATGTGATGCAAAGAGAACCTTCTCCCTGTCAGTGCACTGGACAATAGCAAGCTTCTTCTCAACAGACTTCAGCCAATCGTCAGCTTCCATTGGGTCTGTAGCTTGTGCAAAGGTAGGCGGTCTGGTCCTCATGAACTCTCCCAAACGGTTGTGATGTGGCGGGGGTGGTGGTGGAGGCATATGGGGCTGATTGTTGTTGCCAGCTTGCAGCTGTCCCATGGTCTGTATCATGGTCTGCATGAGCTGGTTCTGCATAGCTAATAGTTGTTCAATGTTGATAGCTCCATGAGCATGTACCTGGTTGTTCTGAGGTACTTCATTGCGCTCCTCCTCATCGTTGGCATCCCTCTGGTTACGAGTCCTCACCATCTGTTGGCGAAAGAAAGGTGGGGATAGAAGGATTTAGAATTTGGAAGGAAACGTCCCAACTATATGCATCAAGGTATGTGACACTAAATAATCCTTTATTAATATAGACCTATATTACGAGGATGTGGACAATTGCCGAAGCATCCCACAACTCTCTACTAAGCACACAAGCACTCAAACAAGCACCAAACAGAATTTACAAAGATCCTAAAAGAAGTAATACAACTCAAGGCCACACAAGTATATCTACATCGCTCTTATTTACTAACGGGGGTGTGCCTATCCTTGAGTCGTGGCATAGGTCGAGGACTACTCGTCGTCGAGCGGGAACTCATCCGGGTCCTCGTCGTCGTCGTCGTCGTCGGGGTCCTCGGGGTCCTGTGGGTCCTGGGGTGGTGAGGCAGCAGGCGGCGGTGGTGCGGTAGACGCCACACTGGAAGGCTCCTCGTCAGAGGACTCCTCAGAGGATGACTCACGCTGACCGTTGCGACGGTCTGGAGAGTCCGGGGTCCACATCGGGGTGTCGGACGCGTAGTCGTCCGGGTCCTCGTCGGTGATCCGACGATACCTCCTGATTATCGCCTCATGGCGCTGGGCGAGGTCGCGTCCATCCTGGATCTCCTGCTGCGCCCTCTGAAGTCGGGCACTCAGCTGGGTCACGTCGCCAACAGTCTGACGAGACTGCGGGAGGTCCAGGGGTCCCTCCACGTGCCTGGAGACGAAGCGCGCAGTGCCACTGGGACGCTACGGGACGAAGGCGTGAACCGTGTCCTCCAGACGGAAACGGCGGGCGTGGCTCCAGAAAGTGGCTGCTTCCCAGCTAGCATCCTGCTCTGCAGATCGGCGGGAGCTCCTCCAAGCGGGGCTGCTGTGGGTCTTCACCAACTCGCCACCGTAGTAGATATAAATTTTGCAGCTCCACTCCTTCCTGCCGGGGCGCTGCACTCCAGTGGTGTGGTAAGAGAGCGAGAGGCTGTGGTGACGGTAGCCAGCCTCACGGAGTAGGGCACGGAGACGGTGTCGCAGTTGTCCTGCGGCTCTGCCGTCAGAACGGATCACCACGGGGTGACGGGGGTCGACGGCCGGGGAGCGACTAGCCAACCTACGCGTGGGCACGAGTCCACCGGTCGACTTACGGGGGGTTGTCTTGGTGCGGGCCATCTACAAGAAACAAGAATACATTAGAAAAATAATGAAAAACAAATCTGAAAATTTCAGCAGCTAAACGGCGGACAAAGAGCGGTGCAGCGGTTCCAAAAGAACGAAAAATAAAGAGAAAAATTACAGCAACCAACACAATAATTTTACCCACACATAATAGCAGCAATACACACCGTTTTCGCGAAAATTTATACAGCAAAACAGCAGCACTTAATATTGCTCACTTCTGAAAATTTTTATCAAAAACGCAGCAGCGATCAATACTTTTTGCGGCCGAAAGTAAAGGAACAAAACAGCAGCAAAAATTTTCGGAAATAGCATATTAGAAGAGTGTTCCTAAGTGCTCTAGAGTGTCCATTCTACCTAGGCTTGCGTCCTGTGGTCAACGCGGCTCTGATACCAATTTGTGACACCCGGTTCCGAATATGAACCAAGCGTAACGCATATGTGTGCCCAGGATGTTCAACACACATACACGAATGATTCACAAATGATAAACAGAATTTAACCACGTCTTAACTAATAAATAAGTACTTTATTACAATAATCCAATAGTTCACGAATAATATAACTCTAAATAATTGCAGCGGAAAATAAACTAAGCAATACGACTCCAATCCACAGGCAAATGACGGCGGTACGCAACCTAGTACTCCACGTGATCCTCAGGGTACTCCCAATTGTCTCCAGTAGCTGTTGGGGGGGGATTGCAAGGGTGAGTACATGTCGTACTCAGCAAGTGTGGAAAGTATGACATGTGGCTAATTCAAATGACGACAATAATAATGGCTAAGTGCTGAAAAGTACAGTAAAACATTTGAAAAGCATTATACTATGTCTATGTGAAACAAATCCCATCATATTAACAATATCCAATTATTACCAACATTACCATTATCCATGTCCAATTACCATAACTCAATTTCATAACCATTACCAGATAACCATCCATAACCATTACCAAACCATAACCATCCCAAATCCCAATTCCAACTCTAATCATGTAGGTCATCCAGGCGCTCATAACCGGGAGCACGACTATCATGATAGTTTTTAACACTCTGCAGAGGTTGTACCACTTTACCCACATGTTTGTGATTTCATCACCTTTCGATGACTAAGAAACCTCCATTGTGCCATCTCACACTTCCGTAGGTGTGTGGCCAAGAGATCACAAAATAGCCTTTCAAAAGGGACTACTAGTATGTACGGCCCCACTAAGGTTTCACCGGCAGGCTTGAACCTCTATTCTCCCACCCACGGGTCCCCTCGTGTGCCATGCGGATCCCAGGGCAGTCCTCCTCGACTCCCATTCCCCGCGCCATCCAATGGTCCATACAATACTAGCAGCGCTCCTAATTATTCAGCTACGCCGCACCCATACTTGGCCTTGTGGTGGCACTGTTGACCTGGCATATTCTCGCATGAACCGGTCCTTAGATCTAAAGCAAGCAAACCACCATAACGACCAACCCATCCACATAACCATGCTTGCTTAGATCACCCATCGTATTGACCAGTTCACATTAACCAGAATATCATTGATGCATAATTAAATGTGTAGTGTTGTTTATCATCCCAATTAATTAAGCGAAGCGATAAGGTAAAAACCCTTCCCGACTCTCTACCATAATTCCAGGTGACAAGGGTGGTCAAACAAAACTAGTAAACTTCCTACCATAGGGTTCCCATCAATTTGATACAAGCATGCAAGTTCGCAAACAAAACATTTAATTTAAAATAGGATCAATATGCTTCAAGGACACTTGCCTTGCTCCGGCGGATGGGGTTGCTCAAGCGCTTCGAAGTCTTGGTTTTGGAAATCCTCGTATGCAACCTCTTGAGTACGTTCCTCTACGCGTGATCATACATACAAGAAAACATATACAATTCAACATAATGCACACAAAATAATCAACATGCAATGACATGTATGCATGCACAATTTAATAATTAATTTACTACGGTCATTTATTAATTAGATGCGACTAGTTCATACGTGTTCATAAGGGTTTACGGGGGTTTTAGGGTGGATTAATGCTGCTGAAATAAAATTTATGGTGCAACTAAAATTAATTTACGCCTACTAGATTCAATACGGTCGCAAAAATTCGCATCGGGAACGAACCCTACCGTAGATCTGACGGTGTGACGGTCGCGGAATAAATGCAACGCGTAGACGAAAAAGATGGTGCAGCAGTCCTTCGGCGGTACGACGGCGGCGGCGCGATGTCGGCGACGATCTCCGGCGAACGGCGGTGTCCTCCTCTTTTTCTCCCTCTTCTTCCCCTTCTTTTTCTCCTTTTTTCTTCCCTGGACGCCTCTGTTTTCTCTGCTTCCGTCGGCTGCTTCCGTCGGCTCTGGCGGCTGCTGGTTCGTGGGAAAAAAAAGCCTAGGCCTGGGTCCTATTTATAGGGGCGGTGCTAGGGTACGTCACCGGTAAAATCGGAAGCGGTTACGGGATGAACTCGTATCCGGGAAAAATTTTGGGGCGTTACGGCGCGGGAGAGGAGGCGGGACGGGGCGGGAGAATCGGGGAGGCGGGATTCCACGCGCGGTGGGGCCGGCTGCGGCGCGTGCGCGCGTTGCGTTGGTCGGGCGGGCTGCGCGAGGCGGGCGGCGCGCGTCAGGGGGCGGGGCCCGGCGCTGGCAGCGCAGCGCGGTCAGGGGGGCGGGGCCCGGGCGCACGGCGCAGCGCGCGCTGCGCTCGGCAGGCGGTGCGGACAGGGGGCAGGCGGCGGGTGGGGCCCCCGGGGCGGGGCCCGCTGCGGGCGCGCGCGTCGCGCGCGGACGCGCTGGGCGGAGCGGGGCCAGCTCGGCCGGCTGGCCGCTGGCCTGGCCGCCGGGCGGCTCCTTGTTTTTTTTTTTCTTTCTTTTTTTTTTCTTTTTTTTTTACTTTTCCTTTATTATAATTTATTATATATATATATTTATATATATTATTAATATTATATATTTATTATTTATTATTTTTATAACATATGTTATTAATATTTTTTTTCTATTATTTTTTTCATATTGTCATATATATTATTTATATATTTATATATATATATTTACTATTATTTTATTCCCATTCCCTATTACAAGTTTTAGCCTATAATTATTGTTTTCTTTTCTTCCTTTGCCACACGTATTTGTATATGCATATGTTTTATTTATTTTCTTTTATTCTACTAGTGTTTAATGCATGACCATGTATGCAATGCATTATGCGAAAATTTAGGGTGTTACAAATCAGCTACGCCGCACCCATACTTGGCCTCGTGGTGGCACTGTAGTCCTGGCTTATTCTCGCATGAACCGGTTCTTAGATCTAAAGCAAGCAAACCACCATGACATCCAACCCATCCACGTACCAGGCTTGCTTAGATCACCCATTACCATACCATATCGACCAATTCACATTAACGAGGATATCATTAATACATAATTAAATGTGTAGTGTTGTTTTCCCATCCCAATTAATCAAGCAAAGCAAAAAGGTAAAATCCCTTCCCGACTCTCTACCATAAACTCCAGGTGACAAGGGTGGTTAAACAATTCTAGTAAACTTCCTATCATAGGATTCCCATCAAATTGACACAGCATGCAGTTTTGCAAACAAACATTTATTTAAAACAGGATCAATATGCTTCAAGGACACTTGCCTTGCTCTTGCTGTTGATTAGGGTCAAATCCTTCAAACTCTTGGTTCTGTAGATCCTCCGTGGCACTCTCTAGCGCAAATCCGTCTAATCCACACAATAAACATACAAGACAAGAAACACAATCAAAGAGTGCACAATATTACTCAATATGACATGCATGATTTATGCAAATGCAAGGTAGAACTTGTTAATAGATTGCTTTTAATGATCAATAACTAGTCTAATAGCTTTTAACAAGTTTATACAGGTTTTGAGTTGATTAGGTCAGTTTTTAGAATTAATTCAACCCAATTTAACCAGGAAGACCGGACTAGTCCGCTAGGGACCGGACAAGTCCGCACTTTGCAAGATCAGCAGATTAGGGTTTTCTAGATCGACGTAAATTCGAAGATTAAGGGTTGAGTTCACGTAAGGAAAAGATAATAGAAGGTATACCAGGTGTTTAGGACTCCAATGAATCAAGAAACTTGGAGGTAGCACTTGGATCTTGGTGATCTAGGGTTGGTGATGAACTTGGAGATGAATTGGTGATGAATAACGAAAACTTGGTGTAGATCTTGATCCTATTTCGTTTCCTCCTCTTCTTCTTCTTGCTTGGGATCCTCTCCTCCCTCCTTGATGGTGGATCTCCACGAACTAGGGTTTAGGTGGGTGGAAAAGTGGCAAATAGATGTCAATGCGAGGGGTGGGGTTGTTTATATAGAGGTGGAGGCTAGGGTTAGATGGATTTCGAGTTTGGGATGAGTAGAGGCCGGTTTAGAGTCCCACATGGGCTCTAAAAGAGTTAGGCATGACGTCCCGAGACCCACTTAACGTGAAACCCAAGAAACAAGTCGTAAAACGAAAGATCAAATTCGAGTCACGTAATATTGGACAAGTCCGGAAAGGACCGGACTAGTCCGAAGTCGTCCAGAGAGAAAATTGGACAAGTCTGGCAAAAAATTGGACAAGTTCGACTTTTAACAGAGAGGAAATCGGACAAGTCCGCTGGAACACCGGACTAGTCCGGAAAAGTCCAGGGACTTAGCAAAATTTCAAGGATTCTTGGAATATCGGACTAGTCCAAACAAAATCAGACAAGTCCATTTTTAGTCAGGAAGAAATCGGACTAGTCCTCAATAAAATCGGACTAGTCCGCACTTTCCTGCATTTTAAGTGTGGTTTTGTTCAAAATCAATTTTAAATTCTGCAAATAAATTTTAAACTCATTCCTCTTTATGTGGATCAGTGTTAAACATGTATATGAGTGTATGTAGGGCATGATGCATTAAAATGAGGGTGTTACACTTGAAGACACGACTCAAAAACCAAAGGATGGACCCACCTCCGGCAGAACGACTTCATCCAGAAGGTCTCTCCCAGAGGTGGGCCCAGTGGGCTACTGTCGGTACCCTGCGTACCGTATACCCCTTACTGCAAAAAGATCAAAGGAACTTCACCTGTCTGTGTTGAAGACTTCCGAAGGCCCCACGTGTCATACGAGACCGGACCTACCTCCCTTCTATGGTTAGTCCCGGTGCTGCCACGTGTATACTGCAACCGGAGCTACGTCCCACACATGGGAAAGCTCTGGGCCAAATACCTGTGTGGCACCCTTGGACCTAACCCCCGACAGAGGGAAGCTCCGGTACCGACACGTGTACAACTGCACCGGACCTACTCGTCCCAGACGGTAAGCTCCAGAGCTGCCACGTGTCCAACCGTCGGACCTTCAACCTCAACAATCAGACTGGTGGACCCCCAATGGCTCGTACCTTGAAGGGACAATCAAGGACTTCAAGACCCGATTAAGTGTCATTAATAACACCTTAATGACACATGATCAAGGCTCGTTACCACACTATTAAGGGTAATTAACCTCATTAATTGTGTATTAAGCATCAGTAACCGCCAGGGCCACATGTCGGGCCAGGCTAGCGATGTAACGACCAGTCCTTGTACTATAAAAGGACTCGTCGAGCGATACACAAAGAAAGGTTCTTCCAGACCTCTTCGAGGCTCGGTTCTGACAAACTCACAAGTGCTTAGACGCTATATACAACAACTACACACCCCGTGGAGTAGGGTATTACGCTTTGGCGGCCTGAACAACGTAAATCCTCGTGTCTACTTGCCATCTTGTTCTGAATTTCTGTGCCCAATACTAAACTACAAACTCCGTGGGCTACCAACAGTAGTACCGGGAGAATTGCTGGAACCAAACTCTGACAACTTGCTAAACCGAATGATAGGAAAATGCAATCTGCTGTAATTAGTCAAAAACATGCAAAGTTTGCTCCCAAACCTACTGTTTTTCGTGCTACACATGTAACATCTCGTAGGACAGCAGTTGGGCACAAAAATCCTCAAGCTTTGGCTCATAAACCTGTTGTTTTATCTCAGCTTTCGCTTGTTATTCCTGCTGGACGTCGTGTGACTCAGTACTGGATTCATAAATGCCTTTTGACTAACCTCAGTATTGAGTCATCGACATATTGTGCTTCTATGTAGGTTACACGCTTGAGGATGGAGAACTTTTGGATTGTGGATTCAGGTTGCTCACGCCACATGATCGGTAACAAAGAATGGTTTTCCTCCCTCTCTTTTGTGTCACGTTTAGAGAATGTTACTTTTGTCGATAATTCTTCAACTCCTATAATTGCTAAGGGTTCAGTTAGAGTAAATGATCACTACACTTTGAAGGATGTGGCACTTGTTAAAAATTTTAAATACAACTTGCTTTCTGTTTCACAACTGCTAGATGAAAATCTGGACATTATTTTCACTAAAAATTCTGGCAAAGTTGTAAATTCAAACAGTGAGCTTATTTTTAACATGTCACGTTTTGGAAGAGTTTTTAAAGCTGATTTTGATGTCTTCCTCTAAGCATAGGTGTCTAGTTGCTAATGATTCCAAAGATTATATTTTTTGCATTGTAGACTTGGTCACGTAGGCTTTGATCATCTCACACTTGATAAATTTGAACCTAGATCCATTGATGGCATGTTTCTTGGTTATCCATCTCATACTAGAGGCTATCATGTGCTTTTACTTGACACTAACAAAATTGTGGAGACTTGTGAAGTGTCTTTTGATGAAGCTAGCCCAGGTACTAGCTCCGGTGTTGCAGGACCATATCCGTATCCTCAGGGGGAGGGTATTTTCGAAGATGAAGAAGAGCCGGTGATACTGCCTGGTAGTTCCGATGTTGACACGTGTCCAGCTCCGGACATTGAACAAGCTCCGGCTATCACCTCTGTTGGTCCTGATCGTCCACAAGTCACAAGCTCATCAATCTACGATGAACCTAATGAAGAAGAAGCTTGTGAGACATCTGTTCCCCTACGATTTTACAAAGATCACCCCCCACAACAGATGATTGGAAGCTTGCACGAACGAGTCACATGGTCCAGGTTTTGCGATCCAAACTCTCATGCTCATTCTGCTTTTCTTGCTTCTTTTGAACCCAAAGATATATCACACGCACTCACTAATGAATCTTGGATTATTGCCATGCAAGAAGAGTTAGAAAATTTTGAAAGAAATAATGTTTAGAAACTTGTACCTCCACCTCAAGGTCACACTTTAATTGGAACTAAATGGGTATTTAAAAATAAACAAACTGAGGATGGGGTTGTGGTTAGGAATAAGGCTAGGTTGGTTGCTCAAGGTTTCACTCAAGTTGAAGGTCTAGATTTTGATGAAACTTTTGCTCCTGTCGCTAGATTAGAAGTCATAAGAATTTTGTTAGCTTTTGCAGCATCTAAAGGTTTTAAGCTATATCAAATGGATGTTAAAAGTGCTTTTCTTAATGGCTACATAGATGAGGAGGTTTATGTCAATCAACCACCAGGTTTTGAAAATCCAGATTTTCCTAATCATGTTTACAAACTGTCTAAAGCCTTATACGGTCTCAAACAAGCCCCTAGAGCATGGTATGATAGGTTAAAAACATTCTTACTTGAAAAGGGGTTTACCATGGGCAAGGTTGATAAAACTCTTTTTGTGCTTAAGCATGGCAATGACTCATAATTTGTTCAAGTGTATGTGGATGATATTATCTTTGGTTGTGCTTCTCATGATCTTGTGTCCAAGTTTTCAGCAATGATGAGTTCCGGATTTGAAATGAGTATGATGGGTGAACTCACTTACTTTTTGGGGCTGCAAATCATGCAAACCAAGGAGGGTACCTTTGTGCATCAAACGAAGTATACCAAAGACCTCCTAAGGCGCTTCAACATGGACAAAAGCAAGCCTCTTTGGACACCAATGGGAACAGCAACAACACTTGAACTTGATGAAGATGGTGAACCCGTGGATCAAAAAGAATATAGAAGCATGATCGGATCACTTTTGTACCTCACGGCATCAAGACCGGACATACAATTCAGCGTATGTCTTTGTGCACGGTTTCAAGCTTCCCCACGTGTTTCACATCGTCAAGCCGTCAAAAGGATTCTTAGGTACTTACATGGAACCCAAGAATTTGGCATTTTTCTTCCTTCTTCCTCAACCGTTACTTTGAAAGCTTTTTCGGATGCTAATTTTGGGGGTTGTAGGATTGATAGGAAAAGTACTTCCGGTGCTTGTCATTTTCTTGGTAATTCTCTTGTTGCTTGGTTCTCTAGAAAACAAAATTCAGTTGCACAATCCATAGCCGAATCTGAATATGTAGCTGCTGCTAGTGCTTGCTCACAAATTCTTTGGATTGTTCAAACACTTAAGGACTATGGGGTTGATCTAGATAGTGTTCCACTATTTTGTGATAACACTAGTGCTATTTGCATTGCTAAAAACCCCGTGCAACATTCTAGAACTAAGCACATTGATATTAGATATCACTTTCTCCGAGATAATGTTGAAAAAGGAAACATTGTGCTTCACCATGTAGATACCAAACAACAATTGGCTGACATTTTTACAAAACCTTTGGATTTCACTCGTTTTTGTTACATTCGTAGTGAAATAGGGGTTATACATCCTCATGGCTTAAATTGAGGGGGGGTTTTTGAAACTTGGGAAGTCTATGTGTGAATCTGAAATTAAAATAATATGAGCATAGTATTTCATACATATATGACTTTGTGATTCCTTTTACATGCTGAAAGTTCTTACTACATTACTCGTGTTATACATTTCGTAGTTTTTGCCATGTCTAGTAATTGGAATAATTACTTACACTAAATCTGGTCATGGTCGAACTTTCTTGCTATTTTGAACTTGTTGCATGTTCACAAATGCTTTTAATCATAAATAATTAATCAAGTAATCAACTCAAATGTTGAGTTTTTATGAACAAATATAAATTGAGAAAAGATCAAGAGAATATGCATGCATCGCACTTCTTCTTTTGAGATGGCTTATCATTGCACTTAGATATGAACTTGGAAGAAGTTGTGTATGACTAAAACCATGTCCTTAAGCTTCTGATTGTCAAATGACATAGGCTTGGCTTGGTTGGTTAGAATAAGGCAGATGCGCATATAATCTCTTGCAAATATCATATGATCTAAATTTATGCTTTGAAAAATAATAAAATGTAGCAACTAGTGTCATGCTTTCAGGTTGTTAAATAGTTAAGTTTGTGAGATCATGACTCGCTTAAATTGAAAAATTACATTTGATCTCTAGCATGGCTTACACTACCTTATGTATTTCATTGATGTGATAATGTAAGGTACTTGATAGTATGACTTGGATGAGCTTTGTTTATATGTATATGTTATAATATGCTCATAACAACTATAGAGGGAGAGATAATTTGTTTATATGCTCATGACTTGCTGAATACATTGTCAAAGGGGGAGAGATAAGCATGAAGAGAAAGAGAATATGTGCATAAGGAGAGATAATAAAGGGGGAGAGATAATATGGGATAATTTTTTCTTCTCATTTCACTTTTGATTTACAAAGGGGGAGAAATTTTCTTCAAAACTTTTATGTGAATAAGCCAATGTTCGGATTTTAAATGATGTTGCCACTGCATTCATCAAGGGGGAGATTGTAAGACCTATATGTGTTGAACACATTGGCTTGTAATGAATACACTTGGCTTTGATGATAAAAGTTTTGAATATCACCAAAACACCTTTTTATCAAGGTCCGACTCTAGCTCTGAGCTACAGCAAGGTCGGACGGTAGGTCCGGCTTGTTTTGGGTAGCTCCGGTGACGTTCGATGCTAGGTCCTACTAGTTTTTGGTCAGCTCCGGTGAAGTTTCATCTTTGATAGCTCCGACACGTTTTTGATAGCTCTGACATGTTTTTTGCTAAGCTCCGAGTTGATTTGTCTAGCTCCGGTTTTGGGTTGACTAGTTTTGACTAGTTTTTGGTAAGCTCCGGTTCTAGGATCTACTAGTTTTGGTAAGCTCCGGCAGGTGCTTCATTGTACTACTTTTGGAAAGCTCCGACGCTAGGTTCTACTAGCTTTTGTTAGCTCCGGCTCAAGCTCCGGGTTGCTCTGGCAAGGTCCGGAACTTGACCGCAGTGCTTCTGCTTTGCATTTGCAGTGTTTCGTACTCGCTTTACATGATTGGAAAGATTGCTTAGTATTCATTTGCTAAGTTTTTGGTGCGTTTTGGTTGAATACGGTTTATATCGTTTCTACTGTGGTTTTGCAACATGCTTATGTGAGGTTCTCACGTAAGGTGTTGTGTTCGGAACTAATTTGAGTCAAGTCGAGGACTTGGGATCGTACGGATTGTTTGTTTGTTCATGTGCAGGTGTTGCTTGAGTTCAAGTCATGGCTAGTGACAGGATCCATTGGACAAGTCTCAGGAGGGGATGAGTTTCCAACAATCAAGTTCGGGAGGAACTGTGGTTGAGCGGGTCGGGAGGTCGCGCAGGATGATTGACTCAAGGGCAGTGCATATGAAGGTCAAAGGAAGGTGTTCGCACATATGCATGAGGTGCATGACGTGGCAATATGCTTCTAGAGACAGATTATGGAAGGAAGATCTGATCGGAAGGATCGGATCGTATCGGTTGAAGACTTAGGCTGCTAGCTGAGTCGATTATGGCTCGGTATGGAAAATATCGAGTTGGTTATGTTAGGATTTCGTGTGTGTCACGAATTTGAGTTGTTTAGGAATGTGGGATACGTTCCTAAGGTGTTTAGAAGTCTTAATATTGCTTCTATCTGCGTATAGAAGAATCTTGAGCAGTTATGGAAAGTTCCGATTGTGATCGGATTAGGATTGGAGTCCGAGTTGAGATTGGGATGGCCTAAGGGCTGGTTATATAAGCGAGGGAAGGCCAAAGATCGAGGTAGACGACTTTGGGGCTGTTCCTCTTGTGTTCTATTGAATATAATTCGTAGTTTGAAGGAACTTTTGTACCTTGTTCGTCCGACTTGTTCCAGACAAGTTTTACTCGTCGAGTTTCTGACAACACTACCTTTCGCCGGTGGTTTTATCATAACTCGAATTTTACAGATCCAATTGATGCGATTCTTTTTGGGTTGTCTTCGCAACTTTATTATCTATCTTCTGTCAAAATTTCACAGTCATTGGATTTGTGGTTTCTGAGATACACGAGTTTCTTTGCAGCATTCCAGAAACTGTTTCTCTCGGGTAGGTCAGATTGACCATAGTCTGATCTTTCGATCATAACTTGAGTTTTTCTCGACGGATTTGAGTAATTCTTTTTTTGTTGTCTTCTTGACTTGATTCTCTCTGATATCTATCACTTTTGTCACAGTGAAACACGTTTAGATTAGTCTCATACACGATTTCTTTAACAGATCGTTTTTCTGCCGAAAGGGTTTGGGGTTTAATTGTTTCCGCTGCATAAGATTTTTAAATCTACCATTCACTCCCCCTCTGGTAGCTTTTCACATTCTCTTCGATCCTACAATTGGTATTAGAGCCAGGTTGCTCTAATCTTTGTGATTTGAACTTTTTTGACTAATCATCATGGAGAAGTACTCCGCCAAACCTTGTGTGTTTGCTGGTATTGATTTCCAGGTTTGGAAGGCACGCATGGAGGCTTTCATCCAGGCACAAGGCTTTGCAATATGGGAGAAGGTGTATAAGCCTTATGAAGTGCCACCTAATGATCAAGTCACGGCCAAAAACCTACGGGACGTCGACAACAACAACAAAGCCCGAAACTTGATCATCCAAGGACTCACTCAAAGCGACTTTGATCGTGCCGCGCACCTCCGATCAGCATACGATGTTTGGAGAGCTCTCTGTGATTATCATGAAGGCTCCAACACAATCAAGGAGGTAAAACAAGATATGTTCAAAAAGGAATATATGCGTTTTGAGATGCAACCAGGTGAGTCTATCGATGACCTTTTTGCTCGTTTCAATAAAATTCTCAGCAACTTACGTAGTGTCAGTGTAAATTTTTCTGATGCTGAGAATGCTAGGCAACTTCTTAGTGCATTAGACATGTCAATTTGGGTGATGAAAGTAACATCTATTCGTGAATCAATTGTTATGAGTTCTCTTACATTAGATGTACTTTATTCTAAACTAAAAACTCATGAAATTGACATCCTAGCACGTAAGAACCCAAACAAATCTATTGCATTTGTCTCACAACGTGATATGTCTAGCACCGGCCAATCATCATCTTGCAATACACTTGCTTTGTTGTCCTCACTAACCCTTGAGCAGATCGAAGAATTTCCAGAAGAGGAGCTGGCACTCATCTCTACTAGATTCTCAAAAGCATTGCAAAATGTGAGAACTAGAAGGAGAGGAAGCTCCGTACCTCAACGCTGTTTTGAATGTGGTAAAACAGGACACTTTCGTACAGAATGCCCTAACCTTTCAGGTCCGATCACCCGGGAAGAAAAACAAAGCAAGGTCCGGACCCCCTCTGGAAATTCCAACAAGAAGAAGAAAGGTACCATAGGACGCAAGATGATCAACAGCTTCATCACCGCGCTTCAAGAGCTCAGTTCAAGTGACATTGACTTTGAAAGTGATGAAGAGAATGATGACCTAGCCAACATATGCTTCATGGCGGGCAAAGCAAGATCAAGATCAAGTCAGGAGGAAGCAGAACACAACAGTGACGATGATGAGGTATGTTCAACCTGTAATGAAATGTGTGATGCTATTTCTCGTGCCACTATTATTGTCAAGAAAAAGGACAAAAAGCTTAGGGACAATGCTGCTAAAATTGAGTCACTAGAATCTGAAATTAATCGTTTGAAACCCTTAATTCCTAGTGATGATTCTTGTTCCTCATGTGACTTAATATATGAACAATTGTCCTCCCTAAGAAGTGCACACTCCTCCACTCTAGATAGACTTGATGACGAAATTAAAAAGAACAAAGAGCTTGCTGCACTTAATGATAAAAAGTTGAAAGATGCTAGCTGTTCTACAATTGATTTGCATTGTTCTACTTGTGATGATATTGACAAGAAACTACAAGATGCTATGAATGAAATTTCTATATTGTACAATGCTTTACGATCTCATGAAGTTAACAATTGTTCCAATTGCAAACTAAAAGGAAAAACTTCATGTGCAAACTGCCTAGACTTGTCTAAGAAACTTGATGACATGAATAGGACACTAGGTCGGTTTTGTAATGGGAATAAGAATCTAAACTTGCTGCTGAATTCTTCCAAGTCTTGCAAAGATAAAACTGGTTTAGGTTTTGATTCTCATGCTCAGGCTAAGGCTCATCCACCTAAAATTGTAAAGTCATTAGGAAGTGGTTTGATTCAAACAGTTCCTAAACAAAAAGGAGTGGTTTTCAAATCTGCAGGAGTGATGCCTCATTCGGTTTCAAATAAAAATATTGCTTGCTCATCTAGACATGAACACAAAGTTAAATTTCATTGTACCTTCTGTGGTAGAGATGGTCATGTCATAGATTTTTGTTATAGACTAGCTAAACAACAGAAAAGGGAAAGAAAAATTGCTAGATCTTATAACTTTCATGCAATTAGAAAAACACAACCTGCTTTAGTGAGTCAGAAATTTGAAAAGGTAGCTTCCGGACCTTCTGGTAAGAAATCCGCAAAAGCAGCTCCGGTAGTTCCGATAGCTCCGAGAGCTCCCGGACCTTCTGTTGTTTCCTTTGGAGCTTCAGCTTTGTCTTTTGGAACTGCTGCTTTTACCTCCGGAGCTACTAGTTTTTGTGCTAAAAGAGTTAAGAATAGAAAACCTCAAATTTCGACTAATAAACCTGCTGTTTTATCTCAGCTTTTGCGTGTTTTTCCTGCTGCACGTCGCGTGACTCAGTACTGGATTCTTAAATGCCTTTTGACTAACCCCAGTATTGAGTCATCGACGTATTGTGCTTTTATGTAGGTTACACGCTTGAGGAAGGAGAATATTTGGATTGTGGATTCAGGTTGCTCACACCACATGACCGGTAACAAAGATTGGTTCTCCTCCCTCTCATCTGTGTCACGTGTAGAGAATGTTACTTTTGCTGATAATTCTTCAACTCCTATAATTGCTAAGGGTTCGGTTAGAGTAAATGATCACTACACTTTGAAGGATGTGACACTTGTCAAAAATTTGAAATACAACATGCTTTCTGTTTCACAATTGCTAGATGAAAATCTAGAAATTATTTTCAATAAAAACTACTGGAAAGTTGTAGGTTCAAATAGTGAGCTTATTTTTAACATGTCTCGGTTTGGAAGAGTTTTTAAAGCTGATTTTGATATGTCTTCCTCTAAGCATAGGTGTCTAGTTGCTAATGATTCAAAGGACTTATATTTTTGGCATCGTAGACTTGGTCACGTAGGCTTTGATCACCTAACGCGTGTTAGTGCTCTTGATCGCATACGTGGGCTGCCTAAGCTTAAAGGGGACAAAGATATTGTGTGCTCCTCTTGTAGACATGCTAAGACGGTTGCAGGTTCACATACTCCTCTCACAATGATCATGACAACTGAACCATGTCAACTTTTGCATCTTGACACCGTAGGACCTTCACGTGTTCAATCCTTCGGAGGTAAATGGTATGTTCTTGTTATCGTTGATGATTATTCTAGATACTCTTGGGTTTACTTTATGGCGTCTAAGAATGAATCTTTTAGTCACTTTAGAACTTTATTTCTTAGATTATCAATTGATCACCCAGGATCATTAAAAGCAATTAGAAGTAATAATGGAACTGAATTTAAAAATCAATCTTTTGATCACTTTTGTGCTGAAAATAGAATAGATCATCAATTCTCTTCACCATATGTACCTCAACAAAACGGTGTTGTAGAAAGAAAGAACAGAACCTTAGTTGAGATGGCTAGGACTATGCTTGATGAATATCAAACTCCTAGGAAATTTGGGTTGATGCGTTAGCAACCGCTTGTTATGTATCAAATCGTGTTTTCTTGCGTGCTGAGCTAGGTAAAACGCCATATGAGCTTCGGTTTGGACATAGGCCTAGTGTTACACACTTTCGGGTCTTTGGTTGCAAATGCTTTGTTAAGAAACATGGTAATCTTGATAAATTTGAACCTAGATCCATTGATGGCATGTTTCTTGGTTATCCATCTCATACTAGAGGCTACCGTGTGCTTTTACTTGACACTAACAAAATTGTGGAGACTTGTGAAGTGTCTTTTGATGAAGCTAGCCCAGGTACTAGCTCCGGTGTTGCAGGACCAGATCCGTATCCTCAGGGGAGGGTATTTTTGAAGATGAAGAAGAGCCGGTGATACTGCCTGGTAGTTCCGAAGTTGACACGTGTCCAGCTCCGGACATTGAACAAGCTCCGGCTATCACCTCTGTTGGTCCTGATCGTCCACAAGTCACAAGCTCATCAATCTACGATGAACCTAATGAAGAAGAAGCTTGTGAGACATCTGTTCCCCTACGATTTTACAAAGATCACCCCCCACAATAGATGATTGGAAGCTTGCACGAACGAGTCACACGGTCCAGGTTTTTCGATCCAAACTCTCATGCTCATTCTTCTTTTGTTGCTTCTTTTGAACCCAAAGATATATCACACGCACTCACTAATGAATCTTGGATTATTGCCATGCAAGAAGAGTTAGAAAATTTTGAAAGAAATAATGTTTGCAAACTTGTACCTCCACCTCAAGGTCACACTTTAATTGGAACTAAATGGGTATTTAAATAAACAAACTGAGGATGGGGTTGTGGTTAGGAATAAGGCTAGGTTGGTTGCTCAAGGTTTCACTCAAGTTGAAGGTCTAGATTTTGATGAAACTTTTGCTCCTGTCGCTAGATTAGAAGGCATAAGAATTTTTTTAGCTTTTGCAGCATCTAAAGGTTTTAAGCTATATCAAATGGATGTTAAAAGTGCTTTTCTTAATGGCTACATAGATGAGGAGGTTTATGTCAAACAACCACCAGGTTTTGAAAATCCAGATTTTCCTAATCATGTTTACAAACTGTCCAAAGCCTTATACGGTCTCAAACAAGCCCCTAGAGCATGGTATGATAGGTTAAAAACATTCTTACTTGAAAAGGGGTTTACCATGGGCAAGGTTGATAAAACTCTTTTTGTGCTTAAGCATGGCAATGACTCATTATTCGTTCAAGTGTATGTGGATGATATTATCTTTGGTTGTGCTTCTCATGATCTTGTGTTCAAGTTTTCAGCAATGATGAGTTCCGAATTTGAAATGAGTATGATGGGTGAACTCACTTACTTTTTGGGGCTGCAAATCATGCAAACCAAGGAGGGTACCTTTGTGCATCAAATGAAGCATACCAAAGACCTCCTAAGGTGCTTCAACATGGACAAAAGCAAGCCTCTTCGGACACCAATGGCAACAGCAACAACACTTGAACTTGATGAAGATGGTGAACCCGTGGATCAAAAAGAATATAGAAGCATGATCGGATCACTTTTGTACCTCACGGCATCAAGACCGGACATACAATTCAGCATATGTCTTTGTGCACGGTTTCAAGCTTCCCCACGTGTTTCACATCGTCAAGACGTCAAAAGGATTCTTAGGTACTTACATGGAACCCAAGAATTTGGCATTTTTCTTCCTTCTTCCTCAACCGTTACTTTGAAAGCTTTTTCGGATGCTAATTTTGGGGGTTGTAGGATTGATAGGAAAAGTACTTCCGGTGCTTGTCATTTTCTTGGTAATTCTCTTGTTGCTTGGTCCTCTAGAAAACAAAATTCAGTTGCACAATCCACAGCCGAATCTGAATATGTAGCTGCTGCTAGTGCTTGCTCACAAATTCTTTGGATTGTTCAAACACTTAAGGACTATGTGGTTGATCTAGATAGTGTTCCACTGTTTTGTGATAACACTAGTGCTATTTGCATTGCTAAAAACCCCGTGCAACATTCTAGAACTAAGCACATTGATATTAGGTATCACTTTCTCCGAGGTAATGTTGAAAAAGGAAACATTGTGCTTCACCATGTAGATACCGAACAACAATTGGATGACATTTTTACAAAACCTTTGGATTTCACTCGTTTTTGTTACATTCGTAGTGAAATAGGGGTTATACATCCTCATGGCTTAAATTGAGGGGGAGTTTTTGAAACTTGGGAAGTCTATGTATGAATCCGAAATTAAAATAATATGAGCATAGTATTTCATACATATATGACTTTGTGATTCCTTTTACATGCTGAAAGTTCTTACTACATTACTCGTGTTATACATTTCGTAGTTTTTGCCATGTCTAGTAATTGGAATAATTACTTACACTAAATCTGGTCATGGTCGAACTTTCTTGCTGTTTTTGAACTTGTTGCATGTTCACAAATGCTTTTAATCATAAAGAATTAATCAAGTAATCAACTCAAATGTTGAGTTTTTATGAACAAATATAAATTGAGAAAAGATCAAGAGAATATGCATGCATCGCACTTCTTCTTTTGAGGTGGCTTATCATTGCACTTAGATATGAACTTGGAAGAAGTTGTGTATGACTAAAACCATGTCCTTAAGCTTCTGATTGTCAGATGACATAGGATTTGCTTGGTTGGTTAGAATAAGGCAGATGCGCATATAATCTCTTGCAAATATCATATGATCTAAATTTATGGTTTGAAAAATAATAAAATGCAGCAACTAGTGTCATGCTTTCAGGTTGTTAAATAGTTAAGTTTGTGAGATCATGACTTGCTTAAATTGAAAAATTACATTTGATCTCTAGCATGGCTTACACTACCTTATGTATTTCATTGATGTGATAATGTAAGGTACTTGATAGTATGACTTGGATTAGCTTTGTTTATATGTATATGTTATAATATGCTCATAACAACTAAAGAGGGAGAGATAATTTGTTTATATGCTCATGACTTGCTGAATACATTGTCAAAGGGGGAGAGATAAGCATGAAGAGAAAGAGAATATGTGCATAAGGAGAGATAATAAAGGGGGAGAGATAATATGGGATAATTTTTTCTTCTCATTTTACTTTTGATTTACAAAGGGGGAGAAATTTTCTTCAAAACTTTTATGTGAATAAGCCAATGTTCGGATTTTAAATGGTGTTGCCAATGCATTCATCAAGGGGGAGATTGTAAGACCTATATGTGTTGAATACATTGGCTTGTAATGAATACACTTGGCTTTGATGATAAAATTTTTGAATATCACCAAAACACCTTTTTATCAAGGTCCGACTCTAGCTCTGAGCTACAGCAAGGTCTGACGGTAGGTCCGGCTTGTTTTGGGTAGCTCCGGTTACGTTCGGTGCTAGGTCCTACTAGTTTTTTGTCAGCTCCGGTGAAGTTTCGTCTTTGATAGCTCCGACACATTTTTGATAGCTCTGACATGTTTTTTGCTAAGCTCCGAGTTGATTTGTCTAGCTCCGGTTTTGAGTTGACTAGTTTTTGGTAAGCTCCGGTGCTAGGATCTACTAGTTTTGGTAAGCTCCGGCAGGTGCTTCATTGTACTAGTTTTGGAAAGCTCCGACGCTAGGTTCTACTAGCTTTTGTTAGCTCCGGCTCAAGCTCCGGGTTGCTCTGGCAAGGTCCGGAACTTTACCGCAGTGCTTCTGCTTTGCATTTGCAATGTTTCGTACTTGCTTTACATGATTGGAAAGATTGCTTAGTATTCATTTGCTAAGTTTTTGGTGCGTTTTGGTTGAATACGGTTGATATCATTTCTACTGTGGTTTTGCAACATGCTTATGTGAGGTTCTCACGTAAGGTGTTGTGTTCGGAACTAATTTGAGTCAAGTCGAGGACTTGGGCTCGTATGGATTGTTTGTTTATTCATGTGCAGGTGTTGCTTGAGTTCAAGTCATGGCTGGTGACAGGATCCATTGGACTAGTCTCAGGAGGAGATGAGGTTCCAACAATCAAGTTCGGGAGGAACTGTGGTTGAACGGGTCAGGAGGTCGCGCAGGATGATTGAATCAAGGGCAGTGCATATGAAGGTCAAAGGAAGGTGTTCGCACGTATGCATGAGGTGCATGATGTGGCAATATGCTTCTAGAGATGGATTATGGAAGGAAGATCTGATCGGAAGGATCGGATCGTATCGGTTAAAGACTTAGGCTGCTAGCTGAGTCGATTATGGCTCGGTATGGAAAGTATCGAGTTGGTTATGTTAGGATTTCATTTGTGTCACGAATTTGAGTTGTTTAGGAATGTGGGATACGTTCCTAAGGTGTTTGGAAGTCTTAATATTGCTTCTATCTGCGCATAGAAGAATCTTGAGCAGTTATGGAAAGTTCCGATTGTGATCGGATTAGGATTGGAGTCCTAGTTGAGATTGGGATGGCCTAAGGGCTGGTTATATAAGCGAGAGAAGGCCAAAGCTCGAGGTAGACAACTTTGGGGCTTTTCCTCTTGTGTTCTATTGAATAAAATTCGTAGTTTGAAGGAACTTTTGTTCCTTGTTCGTCCGACTTGTTCCAGACAAGTTTTACTCGTCGAGTTTCTGACAGCACTACCTTTCGTCGGTCGTTTTATCATAACTCGAGTTTTACTGATCCAATTGATGCGATTCTTTTTGGTTTGTCTTCACAACTTTATTATCTATCATCTTTCAAAATTTCACAGTCATTGGATTTGTGATTTCTGAGATACACGAGTTTCTTTGCAGCATTCCAGAAACTGTTTCTCTCGGGTAGGTCAGATTGACCATAGTCTGATCTTTCGATCATAACTTGAGTTTTTCTCGACGGATTTGAGTAATTATTTTTGTGTTGTATTCGTGACTTGATTCTCTCTGATATATATCACTTTTGTCATGGCGAAACACGTTTAGATTAGTCTCATACACGATTTCTTTAACAGATTGTTTTTCTGCCGAAAGGGTTTGGGGTTTAATTGTTTCCGCTGCATAAGATTTTTAAATCTACCATTCAGCCCCCCTCTGGTAGCTTTTCACGTGCTCTTCGATCCTACAACTACATTACTCGTGTTATACATTTTGTAGTTTTTTCCATGTCTAGTAATTGGAATAATTACTTACACTAAATCTGGTCATGGTCGAACTTTCTTGCTGTTCTGAACTTGTTGCATGCTCAAAAGAGCTTTTAATCATAAAGAATTAATCAAGTAATCAACTCACATGTTGAGTTTTTATGAACAAATATAAATTGAGAAAATATCAAGAGAATATGCATGCATCGCACTTCTTCTTTTGAGATGGCTTATCATTGCACTTAGATATGAACTTAGAAGAAGTTGTGTATGACTAAAACCATGTCGTTAAGCTTCTGATTGACAAATGACATAGGCTTGGCTTGGTTGGTTATAATAAGGCATATGCGCATATAATCTCTTGCAAATATCATATGATCTAAATTTGTGCTTTGAAAAATAATAAAATGCAGCAACAAGTGTCATGCTTTCAGGTTTTGAAATAGTTAAGTTTGTGAGATCATGACTTTCTTAAATTGAAAATTACATTTGATCTCTAGCAAGGCTTACACTACTTTATGTATCTCATTGATGTGATAGTGTAAGTTACTTGATCGTATGACCTGAATTATCTTTGTTTATATGTATATGTTATAATATGCTCACAACATTTGAAATTTCTCTTTTGAATGTTGTTGAATACATTGTCAAAGGGGGAGAGATAATATGGTGAATTTTTAAAGAAGATAATATGGTAAATTTTTAAAGATAAGTATGCAAGGGGGAGAAATATGTATAGGGGACAAATTTATTTCTATCTCATTTGATTTTCAAAAAGGGGGAGAAATTGTTCTCAAAACTTTTCATGCCAATGTTTGGATTTTAAATGGTGTTGCCAATGCATTCATCAAGGGGGAGATTGTGAGACCTATGTGTGCTGAATACATTGGCTTTGACAATAAAAGTTTTCAATGCTGCCATAAATCTTTTTAGCAAGGTCCAACTTTAGCTCCGACATATCTTTGATAGCTCCGACATGTCTTTGTTAAGCTCCGATATGTTTTTGCTAAGTCCGACATATGTTGGTTATCTCCGACATGTTTTTCTAGCTCTGGTACTAGGTTGTACTAGCTTTGCTAAGCTCCAGCTCAAGCTCCAGTTAGTTTTGGCAAGGTTCGGAGTTTGATCGCAATGTTCCTTGTGAATTGTCTCGAACTTGCTTTACATTGTTGGAAAGATTGCATAGTATTCATTTGCTAAGTTTTTGATGTGTTTTGATTGATATGGCTGATATAGTTTTACTGTGGTTTTGCAACATGCTAATGAGAGGTGTTCACGTAAGGTGTTGTGTTCGGAACTAATTTGAGTCAAGTCGCGGACTTGGGCTCGTACGGATTGATTGTTTATTCATGTGTAGGTGTCGCTTGAGTTCAAGACATGGCTGGCGATGGTATCCATTGAACTAGTCTTAGGGAGAATATGAGGTTCAACAACCAAGTTCGGGGGGAATTGTGGTTGAGTTGATCGGGAGGTCGCGCAACATGTTTGAATCAAGAACAATGCATATGAAGGTATCGTGGATGTCGTTGGAAGATGTTTGCACGTGTGCAAGGAGTGCATGGACGTGGCTACATGGTTCCGAGACGTGATGAAGAGATGTGGACGTAAAGAATTGGTCGGAAAGGTCCAACCAAATAGGTTATGGACTCAGGCTGCGACTGAGTCGGGTTTGACTCGAATATGGAAAGATTTGAGTTGGTTATGATAGGATTTTGTGTGGGTCACGAATTTGAGTTGTTTTAGGAATGTGGGATACGTTCCTAATGTGTTTGTAAGTCTTAATATTGCTTCTATCTGTGTATACAAGAGTCCTAAGTAGTTACGGAAAGTTTCGATTCGTGATTTGAGTAAGATTAGAGTCCTAGTTGAGATTGGGTTGGCCTAAGGGCTGGTTATATAAGCAAGGGAGGCCAGAGCTCGCAGGCGACGACTTTGGGGCTGTTCCTCTCGTGTTCTATTGAATAAAATTCGTAGTTGAAAGGAACTTTTGTGCCTTGTTCGTCCGACTTGTTCCAGACAAGTTTTTCTCATCGAGTTTTCTGCATAGCACTACTTTTCTTTGGTGGTTTTATCATAACTAGAGTATTACAGATCCAATTGACGTGATTCCTTTTGGGTTGTCTGCACAACTTGATAATCTATCATCTATCAAAATTTCACGGTCATTGGATTTGTGGTTTATGATCTACAAGAGTTTATTTGCAGCGTTCCAGAACTGTTTTTCTCAAGTAGGACAGATCGACCTTTGTTCGATCTTTCGATCGTAATTTGAGTTTCTCTCGACAGATTTGAGTGATTTTTGTTGTGTTGTCTTCGTGACTTGATTCTCTCTGATATCTATCACTTCTGTCATGGTGAAACATGTTTAGATTAGTCTCACACACGATTTCTTTAACAGGTCGTTTTTCTGCCGAAGGGGTTGGGATTTAATTGTTTCCGCTGCGTAAGATTTTTTAATCTACCATTCACCCCCCCCTCTGGTAGCTTTTCACGTGCTTTCCGATCCTACACAAATTATTATTTATTATCATTTTTGTCTATAATGAAGTTGTGCAATTATTTTTAAGTTTTAGTCCAAGTTATTTATTTGTGATACAAGTTATATTGTTAGTCTTTTTAGATCTGAACATTGCTGCATAGTCTACTTGCCTGAACGCCAAGACAACATAGGTCCGGAGTGCGTTATCGACTTAGCCTGGTCTTGCACCCTAAGTATGCCTCTCTACCTACACCCCGGCATGCCTAAGTAGGTTGAGTACTAAACAAGCATACGGGTCCAAAAAGATTACATCAATATGCTTGTTATCATATTGAGTTTCTTCGGATCTAAAAATAAAACAAGAACGATAAGTCACAAAAAATATATAGACAAGAGGGCAAATTTTACTCTTTTTTCTTGTGTTTAATGTACAGGAAAAACACAGTGATCGTGGACAATGCGGAGCTACCAACCTCCGACAACCCCAGGGGGCCCGCCGTCGACGTCTTACACATTGATAATGGGTGCCACCAGAGCTACCAAGCTCCAAAAACACCAGGGGGCTCGCCGTCAATGTTTTACATGCTGATAGTGGGTGCTGCCAGAGCTACCAAGCTCCGACAACCCCCGGAGGGCCCTCTGTCGACGCAACAAAGGGTTTCCGGAAGTATCAGATTTAAAGAGTTTGGACCTAAAATCTACAAACTCGAAGCGCTCAAGTCATCAACATACTGTTAAAACCTTTTGGTATATGTTCACAACTAAATTGTGCACATCTACCAGGGGTCAACAAGACAGAGCACAGTATATTGAAGACAAAGTGAAATTCATGGCAGAAAGAGTGGATTTCATTAATTCAAAGTATTGGATTACAAAATTGGAATTACAAAAAAGGGCAAAAGGAAAAGACCTACCTACTGGAGGATCTAAGTCATGTGAAAAAACGAAGCAACCTTCTCAGCTGCCTCTTGGACACTAGCTTTGGCGGCATATTCCTCTTCAGCAATGAGTCCTTCAAAGACTGGATCAAGAGAAAATTGGGGGTCTCGGCTTTTGTAACACACCAATACATACTCGGCGATGTTTTTAGCTAGAGATCTCCCCTTTGTCTCCAGTTGATCAGCGATGACATTACCCATTGCATCGAGTTTGCTGCTTAGCCAAGTGCCACTGGTGTCTGGTTTAGCTCCTGTGCTCCGGGCGTACTGGACTAAAGCCAAGAAGAACAAGGGCCCTGTCTGCACGTCCAGGAAATCCCACAACATCAAGGATTCGGTCGCCCTCGATCTCCGCAGCTCCTCTAGTGACCCCCGGGCGGCCGCTGGCTCCGAACTCTCCCGAGCGAGGCACTCAACCGCTTTGGCGTGTTGCTGCATATTCTCAGCAACTTGCTTTTCACGGTTGCTTAGCTCCGTCTCCCGGAGGTGGATATGGTTCCGCCGTTCGGCCAGGTCCTTCTCCCTGCCCCTCACTTTTCCTTCTCTGGCGGCAATGTCAGCCTCTCTTTTTGAGAGCTCCTGCCCCAGCTTCCAGTACTTCTCTTTTTCTTCCGCACTCCACAAATCCAACTTTTTAGTGCGATCTGTCAAATTTTGCTCAGCCAGAGTTAATTTTTGGGTGAGCTCCTCCTCTCGCTTCAAAACATCCTCCTGCTGTTCCAAGAGCTTCTCTTCCCTCGCATCAAGGTCCGCTCGACGCTTCAGGAGGACCTCATTTAATTCATTGAGGCTTTCGTGATGCTCATCAACAGCATCACGCCTTTACTTGGCTTGCTCGAGGATCTCCTGAGAATTAGCGTCGAGCGCCCTGATGGCGGCTTCCTTCTCTTCTAGCAGTTTGCCTCAGTATTCCATCTGGGCCTTTTCCCTCTTGACCCAATCCTTTTGATCAGCTAGCCTTGTTTGAGCAAGCCGGGTCTCAAAATGGAGCCTGTTATGCCAACGCCTCAAGGTGTGGCGCTCCTCTTCAAGGACTTTGGTCTCATGTTTGAAGGCGAGCTGAACTTGTTGGAGGCTCGAGCAGGCATTGTCTATGGACAACGCCAAGGGGATAGGCTCCGGACCTTCTGGGGTCATCTCAGCTGGTTCCAGGGGATTCTCCATAACCAAAATAGGGTCCCACTCTACAAGTGACGCACCCTCAGCTACTGCAGCATTGGGGCCACCCTCCGGAAGCTCTTCAGCTACAGCAGAGGAAGAACCCGCTGGGTGAACTCCTACCTCCGGGGCCGACGCCTAAGGTCCTGCTGCAAAAACTTCAATTGCTGGCTCCGCGGGAGAAGAGCCTGTCTTCGCCTCTTCATGGCGCCCTGCCTCGGGCATGGGCACCTCCGGAGCAATTACTTCCAGGGTGGTCGTCGGGGCCTCACCCGAAGCCATTTCCATCACTGGCTCGACAGCTGGAGCTTCAGTCATCTCTTGTTTAGCGATCGGACCTTCAACAACTTCTGGCACGAGGGCTAGAGCTTCAACTACCTCTGGCTCAATGACCATAACTTCGATTATCTCTGGTTCAGCAGCCAGGACTTCAATGACTCCCGGTCCAAGGAACAGAGCTTCTGGCCCCACCGGCCCCGCAACAACCTCTGGTGTAGGAACTGGAGCTTCAATAACCTCTGGCTCAGACACCGAAGCTTCTGACATCTCCAACTCCTACACTGGAGCCTCAGCCTCCAACGATGTTGCCGGTGGTGCATCTTCAACTTCTTTCACATGGTCCGGCACTACCACGGGAGTCTCTGGCGACCACTCTGAATCCAGATCCACAACAGCTGGTGCCGGAGCTGACATGACCTCGGCCAATCCTCATCCCCGATCAGAGCTCCACTGCCTCGCCATTTTTCTTCCGCCGCGCGCCATCGCCGCCGCTCGCCACTGCTCCGCGGCGTGCCGCCGTTCCACGCCGTTTCAAGCCTAGCTCCAAAGAGCAAAAAGGTGCGCCTGATCAAACTCTAGCTCGTGGTACAAACCATTTCCCTTATCGTTGAAGCCTGAGCAAGATATTGTTCGTTTCCTCTACGGCCGAGGGTAGATAGCTAGCTATGATTTCATGTCAAATTCCTTTTCGGCAAGCAATCATCCTTTGCAATTACTTAGAGATAGTTTCTATAGGCCCTAGCGGTCCTGTCTGAGCAAAAACCTTTAAGGATCGTCAAGCAACGGCTCTGAATTTCGAGTTTTGCTCGCCGCCGGTGAGAAAACCTCGGTTCACCGTCGAACTCATGATTCCCGGCAACTCACTCCCCTTCTGCGCCCATATCCATGAACTCCATCATCCCAGAAAGGTTTTGGAGCAATTCCCGAGTGATTTGAGCTACTCTATAGAGAGCTCTAGGTTGCCCGAGCGCTCATCGCCGCCACCGCCGTCGCACGACCTTTTCCGGCGAGTTTCAAGACCCACTGACCTCACCACCGTGCTCAGCGACCCCAAAAACCCCCAGGCGGCAAGTTTCCGCGATTCTGGTGCGTTGGATTGGCCGGCGGCGAGGCTCGCCGGAGAGCACCGCCGCGGGAACCCCGCGCGCCGCCCGCGTCGGGAGGTAGAAGACGACGCGGCGGGTCCCGCGTGTCAGCGGCGGTAAATCCCGTCGGATCAGGTGTGGCCACGGGATTTGCTGTGGCTACGCGGTGGGAATCTGTGGCCCCCGTGTGGTTTAAATACTATTGGTTCATTTTAAAACAGTGGGGCCCACGAGTTAAATCAAATTAGGAAATTATTCCAGAATAGGCTCCAACTTAGAAAATCCATAACTTTCTGTAGAATACTCCAAAATTCTTCAAACAAATTTTGTTCGAAAGCTCTCGAGCTCTAGTTTCTGTCAATACCAATTAGGTTCTGTGAAACTCAGAGTTAAATTCTGTAGAAAATAATCTTTCCTAATGCAAATGAAATTTTTCCAGACAAGATATTAAGAGTAATGGTTGTGGTGTCTAGCTAATTAGATGAGTATGACATGTCAGGAAGGCCAAGTATGGTAGAGATGCATTTCCATAAAGGGGGTCCATCATTTTGGGTTTACTACTGTAAACTTGGTCTTGAGATGATATATTTTGTATAAAGTTTGTGCTTTATCAATATATGTAAATGTTATGCATCGTCTATTATTGTCTACCGCATTTCTAAGGGAGGATAAACTTGAGGCAATGGGACTTACCGTGTTATTCATTATATTGCAGTATGGTGCGTACTCGTACAGCCTCAGAGGTAGGAGGATCTAGTGGAGGACAGGGGGATGACACACCACCCCCGGGGCAGAATACGCCTCAGACGCAACCACCTCCACCACCTCCAACCACACTCCCCAGGAGTCTCGCGGAGGTTCTCGCTGCAGTGCTCGGCTCGCGTGACGAGCAAACCGAGTTACTGCGGACGTTGGTGCAGCACTCGTCCCGTCAAGGGGGACGACAGGATGATGGACCGCGTCAGCAATTTCAGAGTTCCTACTCTGATTTCTCATCGACACACCCACCGGTATTCAGAGAAGCCGATGAACCGTTGGACGCGGATAACTGGCTCCGCACCATTGAAGGAAAGTTCGGTTTACTCGCGGTAACCGAACAACAGAAGACATTGTTTGCAGCGCAACAACTGCAGGGGTCTGCCGGTGCGTGGTGGGCCAATTACCTTGCCGCACGCCCCGCAGGTCATGTCGTAAGCTGGACCGAATTCCGAGAGGCATTTCGCGCCTACCACATCCCTCCCGGGATTATGAGGAGGAAGCTTCAAGAGTTCTTGGAGCTAAGGCAAGGAGGAAGGAGTGCATACGAATATTCCAAATCATTCAACCACTTGGCCCAATATGCTCAGGACCAAGTGAATACCGAAGATCGGAAGCGGGAATGTTTCTACCGGGGTTTGAACCCCAAGTTGAAGGACAAGCTTGCTCTGTTCAACCGCGGCAACTTCAACGACATAGTCAATGCCGCTATCATGCAGGAGGACGCTACGCGCGAGCTGTCCTCCGATAAAAAGAAGAGGGGTGCTCCACAGAGCAGCGGAGGTGGTGCTCCTCAGAAGTACCGTATGGTGTATCGATCACCATCCGGCCAAAGGTGGCAGCCGCCATCGCGACCACCAATGTTCCGTGGTCGTCAGTTCAACAACGGCGGATTTCGGCCGCAGCAACAACAGGGGATTGTTCCACGTGCACTTCCACCTCCACCACGTGCACCGGGATTCCGTCCTCCCCTTCGCATTGGCCAAACCCCGTACACGTGTTTCACGTGTGGACGTACGGGGCACTTCGCCAAGGATTGTCCGCAGAATCGACAAAGCGGAGGGCAATCATCTTACCAGGGGGCCAACCAACCCCGCAACCAGCCCAAGAAGCTAGCCACCAGACCCGGCAACATCCACCACCTCGCTATCGAGGACGTTCCAGAAGGCGCACCCGTGCTCACGGGTACGTTCTCTATCTTCAATCAACCCGTAGTCATACTCTTTGACTCCGGAGCTTCACACAATGTCATTAGTAAATCTTTTGTCGTTAAAAGTCAATTGCCTGTTATCTCCACAAAAACCCCATATGTGATTAGCACTCCAGCCGGGAAAACGGTAACAAATAAATTGGTTCCTGGAATCCCACTTAACCTAGATGGAACCATATATCTTACTTCATTTCTGATATTAGAACATCAAAAGCTAGATATCATCTTAGGAATGGCATGGTTGCAATACCATGGTGCTATCCTTGATATCGTTCCTCGAAAAATTTATCTAAACTCTCCACTCCATCAGCCCCAGGTTCTCACTCTTGAGAACATCATTCCATTAGACCCATCCACTCACAACACCGAGGTTATGGAACTTAAGGATATTCCGGTAGTATGTGAATACCCCGACGTATTTCCTGAAGATCTTCCTGGTATGCCCCCAGAGAGAGATATAGAGTTCAAGATTGAACTTGCACCAGGAACAGTGCCAATTTCAAGGCCATCCTACAAGATGGCACCTAAGGAACTTGCAGAACTGAAGGAACAATTAACTGAACTTGAAAGCAAAGGTTTTATTCGTCCAAGTTCATCACCATGGGGTTGTTCTGCACTGTTTGTAGAAAAGAAAGATAAGACCTTGAGGCTGTGTGTAGACTATCGTCCACTTAATGCTGTCACCATCAAGAACAAGTACCCACTACCGCGCATTGATATTCTTTTCGATCAATTAGTGGGTGCTAAAGTGTTTTCGAAGATGGATCTTCGTTCTGGTTATCATCAAATTAGAATCCGACCAGAAGATATATCCAAGACAGCATTCTCAACAAGGTATGGACTGTATGAGTACCTGGTTATGTCCTTCGGGTTAACCAACGCCCCGGCTCATTTCATGTATCTCATGAACTCAGTGTTCATGCCGGAATTGGACAAGTTCGTCGTGGTCTTCATTGACGATATACTTGTGTATTCCAAATCCGAAGAAGAACATGCTCAACACTTGCATATTGTGCTTCAGCGATTACGGGACCATCAGTTGTATGCTAAGTTCAGCAAGTGTGAATTCTGGATCAACCAGGTGCCATTTTTAGGGCACATCATTTCAGCAGAAGGTATTGCAGTTGATCCAAGCAAGATCAAGCAAGTCCTCAAATGGGAGTCTCCAAAGTCTGTACATGAAGTCCGAAGTTTCCTGGGTTTAGCAGGATATTACCGGAGGTTTATACCCAGTTTCTCCAAAATAGCTAAACCAATGACAGAACTTCTGAAGAAAGGACAAAAGTATGTATGGACTGAGGCATGTGAGGCAGGTTTCAAAGCATTGGTGAAACACCTTACAACGGCACCAGTTTTAGCCCAACCAGACACAACCAAAGCATTTGAGGTCTTTTGCGACGCATCTGGGATTGGTTTAGGTTGTGTATTAATGCAAGAGCGAAGAGTGATCGCGTATGGATCGCGACAGCTTCGGAACCACGAGCAGCACTACCCGACTCATGATCTTGAGCTGGCTGCTGTGGTGCTAGCATTGAAGATGTGGAGGCATTATCTACTGGGTAATTTAGTACACCTCTACACTGATCACAAAAGCTTGAAATACATCTTCACCCAGAAGGATTTGAATATGCGACAAAGGCGATGGTTAGAATTGATCAAGGATTATGAGATTGAGATCCACTACCATCCAGGCAAGGCGAATGTAGTCGCCGATGCACTGAGCCGCAAGTCCCATGTCAACAATCTTTCCCTCACCACAATGGAAGGTAAAGAAGGACAGAGTCTTTACTTGGTTCCATATGCAGCACTCTACAACCTAGCTCTCATTCCTACCATCAGGGAGGATATTGTAGCAGCTCAAAAGGAAGACAAGGGGATGTCGCATATTCGACAAAGAATGATAAAGGGGGAAATGAAATGTTTCCATAGTGACAAAGAGGGTACCATCTGGTTTAACGACCGTATAGTGGTACCCCGAAACATGGAACTTAGAAAGAAGATACTGGACGAAGCTCATTTGTCCAAGTATTCCATTCATCCGGGAAGCAACAAGATGTACCAAGATTTGAAGAAGAAATTCTGGTGGACTCGGATGAAGAGAGAAGTAGCTAAATACGTGTCCGAGTGTGATACGTGCCGGCGAGTAAAGGCCGACCATATGAAGGCAGCTGGACAGCTTCAACCTTTAAGCATACCGACTTGGAAATGGGAGGATATCAGTATGGATTTCATTGTTGGGTTGCCTCCCACTCTCCATAAACACGACTCCATTTGGGTGATCGTTGACCGATTGACCAAATCGGCTCATTTCATACCGGTCCGCGTGGCATACGATGCGAGGCGATATGCGGAAATTTATATCTCCAGAATAATATGTCTACATGGTGTACCCTGTACCATCATCTCAGATCGTGGAGCTGTATTTGTTTCGCGATTCTGGGAGCATCTCCACGCTGCACTGGGAACCAAGTTAATTCGGAGCTCGGCCTATCATCCTCAGACCGATGGTCAGACCGAACGGGTGAATCAAGTGCTAGAAGACATGCTTCGTGCCTGTGCCATCCACCAGGGCAAGAACTGGGATGATCATCTACCTTTGGCGGAGTTTTCATACAACAACGGTTACCAAGCTAGCATCCAGATGGCGCCCTATGAAGCTCTCTATGGCCGAAAGTGTCGCACACCCTTGAACTGGTGCGAATCAGGTGAACGGGCAGTGTACGGCATCGACTTAGTAAATGACGCCGAGGATCGAGTTCGCACTATTCAGGCGAATCTCAAAGCTGCTCAGTCTCCTCAGAAGAGCTACGCGGACAAACGACGTCGACCTCTTCACTTCAAAATTGGAGATCAAGTTTATCTTCGGGTATCCCCTATGAAAGGTATCCATCGATTCGGAATGAAAGGGAAGCTAGCCCCACGTTTTATTGGGCCATTCGCAATCCTAGCACAATGCGGACCTGTGGCATATCAATTAGAGTTACCACCGTCACTTTCAGGGGTTCACAATGTGTTCCACGTTTCTCAGTTACGAAAGTGTCTTAAAACTCCCGCTGATGTCCGCATAGAGGATTTGGAAGCTCTCCAACCAGATCTCACCTATTCCGAGCATCCAATTCAGATCATCGATGAAAAGACTCGCACCACAAGAAGCCGCACCTTGCATTTCTATAAGGTTTTGTGGAGCAACCACAGTGCGGAAGAAGCCACGTGGGAAAGCGAGGAGTATCTTAGAACGAACTATCCGGACTTATTAGCGGCATATGTTCGATAGATCCTTTTTCCTTTGCCTTCTTTTGTAATCTCGGGACGAGATTCTTTTAAGGGGGGAGGAATGTAAAACCCCACTTTTATGGCATGTTAAGTTCATATGGGTTTTGTGATCAACTATTTTGGATCTCCAATATAATGGTACACATGAACTATGCCATCCAAAACTTATCTTGCACTCTTTGTTAGATTCTTTTATCATAGGTATTGGACTTCACCATGAATCCAAATTATATTCTATTCACCTTTTAAGAATAAGAATTTTTAGATAAGGATTAGTAAGCAATGCACAATGAAGCCCTAATAAGCTCTAAACCAAATATTCAAATTAAGGGCTCTAAATTTTTCCATGAACTCCCAAATTCCTCAAATAGCATGCTTACAAAGTTTCAAAATTTTAGAAACTCATCTACTATTTTTATTGAGGTGCGTAGCAAATTTGAATCAAATTCAAATCTGAATTTTTAATTCTTCTCCAACTTCTTTAAACATAAGAATTGAATTCACCATTGTGTTCAGAATAATTCATTTGCCATCTCCACAAAATTTCATGATTTTTGGAGTTGATCTTCTATTTTTAAATGAATTAGTAACTGAGCTGTGGGGAGAATCACTGGACAGTGGGCCCCACATGTCAGCTCCCCTTTTAAACGGATCAGCTCAACCCCGACACCTCTGCACCGCCGCGCCCCCGCTCGACACCGCGCGCGCATGCAGCTCCAGCGAGCTGCCTGCCTGCTCGCCGCGGCTCTATAAAAGGCCGGCCGAAGCCCCCTTTAATCCTCATCCCCGATCACAGCTCCACTGCCTCGCCATTTTTCTTCCGCCGCGCGCCATCGCCGCCGCTCGCCACTGCTCCGCGGCGTGCCGCCGTTCCACGCCGTTTCAAGCCTAGCTCCAAAGAGCAAAAAGGTGCGCCTGATCAAACTCTAGCTCGTGGTACAAACCATTTCCCTTATCGTTGAAGCCTGAGCAAGATATTGTTCGTTTCCTCTACGGCCGAGGGTAGATAGCTAGCTATGATTTCATGTCAAATTCCTTTTCGGCAAGCAATCATCCTTTGCAATTACTTAGAGATAGTTTCTATAGGCCCTAGCGATCCTGTCTGAGCAAAAACCTTTAAGGATCGTCAAGCAACGGCTCTGAATTTCGAGTTTTGCTCGCCGCCGGTGAGAAAACCTCGGTTCACCGTCGAACTCATGATTCCCGGCAACTCACTCCCCTTCTGCGCCCATATCCATGAACTCCATCATCCCAGAAAGGTTTTGGAGCAATTCCCGAGTGGGTTGGGCTAAAACTGGTGCCGTTGTAAGGTGTTTCACCAATGCTTTGAAACCTTCCTCACATGCCTCAGTCCATACATACTTTTGTCCTTTCTTCAGAAGTTCTGTCATTGGTTTAGCTATTTTGGAGAAACTGGGTATAAACCTCCGGTAATATCCTGCTAAACCCAGGAAACTTCGGACTTCATGTACAGACTTTGGAGACTCCCATTTGAGGACTTGCTTGATCTTGCTTGGATCAACTGCAATACCTTCTGCTGAAATGATGTGCCCTAAAAATGGCACCTGGTTGATCCAGAATTCACACTTGCTGAACTTAGCATACAACTGATGGTCCCGTAATCGCTGAAGCACAATATGCAAGTGTTGAGCATGTTCTTCTTCGGATTTGGAATACACAAGTATATCGTCAATGAAGACCACGACGAACTTGTCCAATTCCGGCATGAACACTGAGTTCATGAGATACATGAAATGAGCCGGGGCGTTGGTTAACCCGAAGGACATAACCAGGTACTCATACAGTCCATACCTTGTTGAGAAGGCTGTCTTGGATATATCTTCTGGTCGGATTCTAATTTGATGATAACCAGAACGAAGATCCATCTTCGAAAACACTTTAGCACCCACTAATTGATCGAAAAGAATATCAATGCGCGGTAGTGGGTACTTGTTCTTGATGGTGACAGCATTAAGTGGACGATAGTCTACACACAGCCTCAAGGTCTTATCTTTCTTTTCTACAAACAGTGCAGAACAACCCCATGGTGATGAACTTGGACGAATAAAACCTTTGCTTTCAAGTTCAGTTAATTGTTCCTTCAGTTCTGCAAGTTCCTTAGGTGCCATCTTGTAGGGTGGCCTTGAAATTGGCACTGCTCCTGGTGCAAGTTCAATCTTGAACTCTATATCTCTCTCTGGGGGCATACCAGGAAGATCTTCAGGAAATACGTCGGGGTATTCACATACTACCGGAATATCCTTAAGTTCCATAACCTCGGTGTTGTGAGTGGATGGGTCTAATGGAATGATGTTCTCAAGAGTGAGAACCTGGGGCTGATGGAGTGGAGAGTTTAGATAAATTTTTCGAGGAACGATATCAAGGATAGCACCATGGTATTGCAACCATGCCATTCCTAAGATGATATCTAGCTTTTGATGTTCTAATATCAGAAATGAAGTAAGATATATGGTTCCATCTAGGTTAAGTGGGATTCCAGGAACCAATTTATTTGTTACCGTTTTCCCGGCTGGAGTGCTAATCACATATGGGGTTTTTGTGGAGATAACAGGCAATTGACTTTTAACGACAAAAGATTTACTAATGACATTGTGTGAAGCTCCGGAGTCAAAGAGTATGACTACGGGTTGATTGAAGATAGAGAACGTACCCGTGAGCACGGGTGCGCCTTCTGGAACGTCCTCGATAGCGAGGTGGTGGATGTTGCCGGGTCTGGTGGCTAGCTTCTTGGGCTGGTTGCGGGGTTGGTTGGCCCCCTGGTAAGATGATTGCCCTCCGCTTTGTCGATTCTGCGGACAATCCTTGGCGAAGTGCCCCGTACGTCCACACGTGAAACACGTGTACGGGGTTTGGCCAATGCGAAGGGGAGGACGGAATCCCGGTGCACGTGGTGGAGGTGGAAGTGCACGTGGAACCATCCCCTGTTGTTGCTGCGGCCGAAATCCTCCGTTGTTGAACTGACGACCACGGAACATTGGTGGTCGCGATGGCGGCTGCCACCTTTGGCCGGATGGTGATCGATACACCATACGGTACTTCTGAGGAGCACCACCTCCGCTGCTCTGTGGAGCACCCCTCTTCTTTTTATCGGAGGACAGCTCGTGCGTAGCGTCCTCCTGCATGATAGCGGCATTGACTATGTCGTTGAAGTTGCCGCGGTTGAACAGAGCAAGCTTGTCCTTCAACTTGGGGTTCAAACCCCGGTAGAAACATTCCCGCTTCCGATCTTCGGTATTCACTTGGTCCTGAGCATATTGGGCCAAGTGGTTGAATGATTTGGAATATTCGTATGCACTCCTTCCTCCTTGCCTTAGCTCCAAGAACTCTTGAAGCTTCCTCCTCATAATCCCGGGAGGGATGTGGTAGGCGCGAAATGCCTCCCGGAATTCGGTCCAGCTTACGACATGACCTGCGGGGCGTGCGGCAAGGTAATTGGCCCACCACGCACCGGCAGACCCCTGCAGTTGTTGCGCTGCAAACAATGTCTTCTGTTGTTCGGTTACCGCGAGTAAACCGAACTTTCCTTCAATGGTGCGGAGCCAGTTATCCGCGTCCAACGGTTCATCGGCTTCTCTGAATACCGGTGGGTGTGTCGATGAGAAATCAGAGTAGGAACTCTGAAATTGCTGACGCGGTCCATCATCCTGTCGTCCCCCTTGACGGGACGAGTGCTGCACCAACGTCCGCAGTAACTCGGTTTGCTCGTCACGCGAGCCGAGCACTGCAGCGAGAACCTCCGCGAGACTCCTGGGGAGTGTGGTTGGAGGTGGTGGAGGTGGTTGCGTCTGAGGCGTATTCTGCCCCGGGGGTGGTGTGTCATCCCCCTGTCCTCCACTAGATCCTCCTACCTCTGAGGCTGTACGAGTACGCACCATACTGCAATATAATGAATAACACGGTAAGTCCCATTGCCTCAAGTTTATCCTCCCTTAGAAATGCGGTAGACAATAATAGACGATGCATAACATTTACATATATTGATAAAGCACAAACTTTATACAAAATATATCATCTCAAGACCAAGTTTACAGTAGTAAACCCAAAATGATGGACCCCCTTTATGGAAATGCATCTCTACCATACTTGGCCTTCCTGACATGTCATACTCATCTAATTAGCTAGACACCACAACCATTACTCTTAATATGATACAAACATGGTCACAAAAGAGAAACACTAGCAACCATTTAACTATATGCCGCCCGGTGTTGGCGGAAGTGCTACCACATCTAACTTCAATGCGCTCTACTCGACGTATTCAAGTTCCTCTGGGTCTTCCTCTTCTTCTTCATCTTCAGGGCTAGGCACCTCTGATACGGGTGCTGGAGTAGAAGCTGATACATCGTTCAACATCAACGTCTTCTTGGCAGCCATAGCTTGCCAATCTGTCTGTATCATAAACATCCCCCAGGCCTCATTCTCTTGCTGAGCCTGTTCACAGCTGGTCTTCCAGCTCTGAGCTTCTACTCTGGACTGATCCCTGTCTGCAGTCACCACGTTCAACTGTGTGTCCCGTTGGTGCCCATAAAGTAGGCTTGCCTCCAGATCAATATCTCTCTCTAGAGTCTCCTGGCGAGACGCGGCCAAATCCATAACAGCGTCATGCCATTGATTCTCCCTAAGGTTCAAACGATGATTAAGAGGAGCCATCATATCCCTAAGCCCGTCATTTGCCCACTCAAAGTGATTTGCTCGCTTCATGGCTTGCTTCAGATTGTTTGTCAATTCTTTTATGCATGTCCGCTGATTACCCTTTTCGCGATGTGAGGCTGCTGCATACATCGCTAAGGCTGTTGCGGATGTTTCGCCATGCTCTCCCACCTCCGCAAGCAAGCGGGTTGCCCAGGCCTCAGAAGCTCTGCCGTTGACTGGAAAGAACTCATACGGGGTACCCACCAGATGACGGTAATGGAGTTTGCAAAACCTCCCTATGGCAACACTTGCGGCGTAGCTCCATGTTTCTTCTAATATCAATCCTTTGATCTTGATGGAGTATGGAGCCCATCCGAGGTGCGGTGGACCGGCAGGCACATCGACGTAGATGGTGCAACTCCACATACCGCCCTCCTGGAACTTCTTGCCCCAATAGCTAGGTAACACCAAATAGCCAAACTGGCCGAGCAACCGTGCAAACACGTCCGGAAAACCGGCGTGCCCGGTGCATGTTGAGAACACCCATCCATTAGGCAACTGAATTCTTGGTGCTGCCATATGTGGACAAATATACCCGAATGTCAATACACCGTTTAAGTATTCGACCCAATCATTGGTGATGTGGGACAAAAAGAAATATCCATAATCAATTGGTTCAGTCAAAGCTGCAATCTGGAAATGAGTACAGTTCTGGTTTATCTGACCTATCTGCAGTAACCCGTAAGTTTCATACAGAAGAAGTCCGAACTAAACTTTATGTTGAATACAAAAATTGTAGTACACTTCAAAACCTTTCCAGATTGTACTCATACAGCCACTGTTGAACTAGTATGAACAATCTATACCAGTTTTAAGTTGACTCAAGGGTTCTGAAAATTTTGACAGAACCTCCCCTGTATATGGGCTTATCTCCACATTCTATACAGGTTCATCATGATAAGATATTGAGGTAGTGTCAAAATAAACATTGAGTAACGTCGTGTTAACAATCCAGAACTAAAGAAGTTCCACCACGACAACCTTGTCATGAAGGTATTATGCATTAATTCACAATTATGTGCAAACTGTTCCAAGTTCTGGACTGCAGGAACCAAATTTGCGACAAATGGAATTAGGCATAGCTACACCTAGATTTAGGTCAGGAGTGATAAATAAAGTTGATAGATGACTTCCTAAGCTTTCCAGAAAGGTATATGCGTAACCATATCACTGTTCTGGATTAGGGGTTATAATTATCCAAACTCAACAGTAAAGCTGACTGGTTTGCATCAGCAGTCATGCAGTTTACTGTGCTGTCTTCCCAATTTGGTTAAACTCCAATTAAAATCAGGAAGGACTCCCCAAAACAAACTCGTGAATCTCCACCTACCCTTCTCAAACATATACCCCAATAAGGTAGGGGATTTTTCTACAGTGAGTTATGGCAAGAATACAGAAACGGTACAAAGGTGGGTTCATATGGAGTAATTACAGTAAACCCCAGTTTTCAACAGATTAACAAGCTTTTCTGTCTTTATGGTCAACGGAAAAGTTGGAGAGACCTTCACGAGCTTTCCATCCATGTAGGATACTCTCATGATATCTAAGTGCTAACCAAGATTACAACCTGGCGAAGTTGAGCTAGTTCTGCCAGAAAACAAGAATCTTGGTTCTATCCACCTTATCAAGTCGAGCCCGAAATTATCAGTATCTGATAGTTGGACTTTCTCAAAACACAATGCAACCATTCTGTCGGTGGGGAGGGTCTAGTATCATGTTTGATACTGACGGTACTACGTGCCTCACGAAAGGAAATTCTATCCGGTACATCCGGTTACGTCTATAGGTGGTTCCTATATCGTTCCCTCGCAAACGGCTTCTACACGGGTTGCTACCGGGGTTAGGTTACCTGCAGAAGACAAACAATCCCCTTTCACACCTTCGCACTTCAAGGGCGGCACGGGGAAACATGGCAGGCAGTCACAATAATATATAACTAAAAGTAAATGCATACGACTCTGGCGTGAGTCGTCCTCGAGCGAGGCCATGTCTCGAGGTACATGGCTGTAAATACGTCTGTACAGCAAAGACTCCCGTACGATCCGGCTTATACACGCTCGGGCATACGTGTTCGCATGTTCTCATAGATATGAGAACACACTATCGGGTTACATACCACCCGACGGGGTTTCCCTCTAACTTTGTGTCACGCTGGGGTACCGCGTGTCATATGTTCTTTAGAAACATGGAAAGTTTCAAAGACTCATATTGACTTTCCGTGCCAAGCCACGGAAATTTCACATACCACCTCTCGTATGCTGAGCTTACCGAGATTGATCCGCTCTCGGTGGCGTACCTTACCTCTTACCTGATGTCGGAGCGTCGTTACAGAATATAATAACACATAGTTAGTTTACCACCTTTATATCTTATACTAATAATACTCCTTATAACGGCATATAACTAATTCCTCACTCAAGTTCCTAATTTTTGAAAATAAGTTCTTTTCCGGTACACTGTTCCCAACGAAGCTCTGATACCATGTCTGTGGGGACCGGGGTCCACACATCCGAGGATCTCATTGGGTGGTGTCGTGCGATGCGACACCCAACAGTTTACAAGAATAGAACCAGAATAATGTACAATACCAAGTCTTTTATTTACTACACAGCGGAAGTTTTCACAATACTAGCGGATGTAAAGAAATATATACATACCATAGCTACGCTCTCAGCACTAGCTATGCAAAAAGCAAAGTTTTCCATGCCAGGGATACTTTGCACTAGCAACACTCAAACTATGGCGGCGTGCAGGGTTCCCACTCGGCTGTACACCCTGGAGGGGGTGTTGCCTCATCGTCAAACCCATTCTCAAAAGGGTAACCTGCAAAAACTCGTTAACTGCAAACGTGAGCTTAAGGCTCAGCAAGACTTAACCGTCTCACTAGACAGATGCATGGGGACACTAAACATAGGTAAGGAATAGCATAAATAACTCGCCTACAAGTGGATCCTTATAACCAAGTTTTAAGTAGCAAATGACATTCCCTGAGCACGGCACATCATGGGCTCCACAATCAAACAAGAAACGCTTTACCGATGATATGACATGCCCAAAGCACATAATGCTATTACAGCTAAAGTATGGGGAAATTGTAAATCTTTAGTTATACTATCTCTAAACCAAACAAAGTTGCAAAGTAAATATAATTCAATATCATCTGACTTTCCTGACTTCTTTAGTATTTACTACGTCACCGCTCAGTGAACAAGCGGTACTCTATTACTGCGAGGGACAGTGATTGCAATCAAGACACACCCGGACAACACGACACATACGTCGTTCGGAAGTGTCAGCGAGCACACCTGTACCTACATAACACTTCAGTACTAGGCGTATATGGCCACCTTTCACAAGAAACTCAAATGCTGAGCCCGTCTCACCTCCGCAAACAGAAGGTCTCCGCACGGAACACCTCATGTGTCCGCCGACCGATTTACACCTTACTGTCCTCAACCCACCCCTATCGATGGTGAGTTAATGGGTCTCAACATCCCAGTTATCAAGTTACATCAGTTTATTGGATTCCATATGTCCATTATATTGCCGGTACAATTCAAGCTTGTCCGAAGGGGCCGCACACGACGCGGTCCTTAATCGACACAGGCAGAGCTATGCGACCGAGACTCACTTCTCGCCGCTTCCTAGCCATTCCCTGCCCGGTCTCAATTTCATTATATTAAGCCATTTTCCATTCAACCAATCCTGTGAGATACATCTCTCGCGAGTAGATTCCAACTACTCGACTTCTACCGGATCTCCTATGCATTAGCAAAGCAGTTACTACAGGTCAAACTGTAACTCGTGCCAAATAAACCCCTGGGATTTTTGGTCATGCAAGTGGAGTATCATTCACCCTAGACGTAATGCACAATTCATATACTACTCATCATAGTGATAAAGCAAAAGTTTATAAACGACTTAAATGCAAACCGGGGCTTGCCTTGTTGCAGGTCAGGTTCTGAGTTAAAAATTGGAAGGTTCTCTTCCAAGGCTTCTGGCTCCTCCTCGACTTCGGTCACTATACGATATGCAGATAACATGGATATATAAATGACTTTGAAATTTATTTATTTTAAGACCATAAATTAATTCATGGTGATCACTATATGACAGGGATCTTGATTGGCTTTGGAACTTCGATGGTAGATACTAGGGAATATGATCAAAGCTCTTGCAAAGAACAGGAGATGATCATAGCAGATTGTGGTCTCCGAAAGTATGGCAAGCAGATCAACTTCCAAAAATTTCCGAGAGGAAACTGTAGCTTGAACCTAGCTAACAGTTGATAATCAAGATGGAGGGAGTGGTTCTGGTCTTAGCAAAATTTGCTTCAAAATTTTCTAAGCTGTGGGGAAGGAGTTATTGTATTTCTAATTCGGCAAGAATTTCTGAACTTACTTTATAATTGAGTTTCTAGATATTAATTCAATATTTAGTTTGTAACTGATTTAGGACTGGCATAGTAGGTTAATTAAATCTAAGACTTTAACAGGGGCTAGGGTATGACTAAAGGAAGACTCAGTAAAATTTTGGGATCTACTAAAGCAACCTAATAGCTGTGAAAATTTAATAGCTGAAAAAGGAAATTGAATTATACAGAGAGTTAAACAGGTGCTATGGCTCCCAAATTTTGCCTGATAATCAAGAATAGGATAATAAATCTTATGTGAATTTTGGGGATTTTTCCTGTGGATATCTTGTCTGGAAAAATTTCATTTGCAAAGATTATTTTCTACAGAATTTAACTCTGAGTTTCACAGAACCTAATTGGTATTGACAGAAACTAGAGCTCGAGAGCTTTCGAACAAAATTTGTTTGAAGAATTTTGGAGTATTCTACAGAAAGTTATGGATTTTCTAAGTTGGAGCCTATTCTGGAATAATTTCCTAATTTGATTTAACTCGTGGGCCCCACTGTTTTAAAATGAACCAATAGTATTTAAACCACACGGGGGCCACAGATTCCCACCGCGTAGCCACAGCAAATCCCGTGGCCACACCTGATCCGACGGGATTTACCGCCGCTGACACGCGGGACCCGCCGCGTCGTCTTCTACCTCCCGACGCGGGCGGCGCGCGGGGTTCCCGCGGCGGTGCTCTCCGGCGAGCCTCGCCGCCGGCCAATCCAACGCACCAGAATCGCGGAAACTTGCCGCCTGGGGGTTTTTGGGGTCGCTGAGCACAGTGGTGAGGTCAGTGGGTCTTGAAACTCGCCGGAAAAGGTCGTGCGACGGCGGTGGCGGCGATGAGCGCTCGGGCAACCTAGAGCTCTCTATAGAGTAGCTCAAATCACTCGGGAATTGCTCCAAAACCTTTCTGGGATGATGGAGTTCATGGATATGGGCGCAGAAGGGGAGTGAGTTGCCGGGAATCATGAGTTCGACGGTGAACCGAGGTTTTCTCACCGGCGGCGAGCAAAACTCGAAATTCAGAGCCGTTGCTTGACGATCCTTAAAGGTTTTTGCTCAGACAGGATCGCTAGGGCCTATAGAAACTATCTCTAAGTAATTGCAAAGGATGATTGCTTGCCGAAAAGGAATTTGACATGAAATCATAGCTAGCTATCTACCCTCGGCCGTAGAGGAAACGAACAATATCTTGCTCAGGCTTCAACGATAAGGGAAATGGTTTGTACCACGAGCTAGAGTTTGATCAGGCGCACCTTTTTGCTCTTTGGAGCTAGGCTTGAAACGGCGTGGAACGGCGGCACGCCGCGGAGCAGTGGCGAGCGGCGGCGATGGCGCGCGGCGGAAGAAAAATGGCGAGGCAGTGGAGCTGTGATCGGGGATGAGGATTAAAGGGGGCTTCGGCCGGCCTTTTATAGAGCCGCGGCGAGCAGGCAGGCAGCTCGCTGGAGCTGCATGCGCGCGCGGTGTCGAGCGGGGGCGCGGCGGTGCAGAGGTGTCGGGGTTGAGCTGATCCGTTTAAAAGGGGAGCTGACATGTGGGGCCCACTGTCCAGTGATTCTCCCCACAGCTCAGTTACTAATTCATTTAAAAATAGAAGATCAACTCCAAAAATCATGAAATTTTGTGGAGATGGCAAATGAATTATTCTGAACACAATGGTGAATTCAATTCTTATGTTTAAAGAAGTTGGAGAAGAATTAAAAATTCAGATTTGAATTTGATTCAAATTTGCTACGCACCTCAATAAAAATAGTAGATGAGTTTCTAAAATTTTGAAACTTTGTAAGCATGCTATTTGAGGAATTTGGGAGTTCATGGAAAAATTTAGAGCCCTTAATTTGAATATTTGGTTTAGAGCTTATTAGGGCTTCATTGTGCATTGCTTACTAATCCTTATCTAAAAATTCTTATTCTTAAAAGGTGAATAGAATATAATTTGGATTCATGGTGAAGTCCAATACCTATGACAAAAGAATCTAACAAAGAGTGCAAGATAAGTTTTGGATGGCATAGTTCATGTGTACCATTATATTGGAGATCCAAAATAGTTGATCACAAAACCCATATGAACTTAACATGCCATAAAAGTGGGGTTTTACATTCCTCCCCCCTTAAAAGAATCTCGTCCCGAGATTACAAAAGAAGGCAAAGGAAAAAGGATCTATCGAACATATGCCGCTAATAAGTCCGGATAGTTCGTTCTAAGATACTCCTCGCTTTCCCACGTGGCTTCTTCCGCACTGTGGTTGCTCCACAAAACCTTATAGAAATGCAAGGTGCGGCTTCTTGTGGTGCGAGTCTTTTCATCAATGATCTGAATTGGATGCTCGGAATAGGTGAGATCTGGTTGGAGAGCTTCCAAATCCTCTATGCGGACATCAGCGGGAGTTTTAAGACACTTTCGTAACTGAGAAACGTGGAACACATTGTGAACCCCTGAAAGTGACGGTGGTAACTCTAATTGATATGCCACAGGTCCGCATTGTGCTAGGATTGCGAATGGCCCAATAAAACGTGGGGCTAGCTTCCCTTTCATTCCGAATCGATGGATACCTTTCATAGGGGATACCCGAAGATAAACTTGATCTCCAATTTTGAAGTGAAGAGGTCGACGTCGTTTGTCCGCGTAGCTCTTCTGACGAGACTGAGCAGCTTTGAGATTCGCCTGAATAGTGCGAACTCGATCCTCGGCGTCATTTACTAAGTCGATGCCGTACACTGCCCGTTCACCTGATTCGCACCAGTTCAAGGGTGTGCGACACTTTCGGCCATAGAGAGCTTCATAGGGCGCCATCTGGATGCTAGCTTGGTAACCGTTGTTGTATGAAAACTCCGCCAAAGGTAGATGATCATCCCAGTTCTTGCCCTGGTGGATGGCACAGGCACGAAGCATGTCTTCTAGCACTTGATTCACCCGTTCGGTCTGACCATCGGTCTGAGGATGATAGGCCGAGCTCCGAATTAACTTGGTTCCCAGTGCAGCGTGGAGATGCTCCCAGAATCGCGAAACAAATACAGCTCCACGATCTGAGATGATGGTACAGGGTACACCATGTAGACATATTATTCTGGAGATATAAATTTCCGCATATCGCCTCGCATCGTATGCCACGCGGACCGGTATGAAATGAGCCGATTTGGTCAATCGGTCAACGATCACCCAAATGGAGTCGTGTTTATGGAGAGTGGGAGGCAACCCAACAATGAAATCCATACTGATATCCTCCCATTTCCAAGTCGGTATGCTTAAAGGTTGAAGCTGTCCAGCTGCCTTCATATGGTCGGCCTTTACTCGCCGGCACGTATCACACTCGGACACGTATTTAGCTACTTCTCTCTTCATCCGAGTCCACCAGAATTTCTTCTTCAAATCTTGGTACATCTTGTTGCTTCCCGGATGAATGGAATACTTGGACAAATGAGCTTCGTCCAGTATCTTCTTTCTAAGTTCCATGTTTCGGGGTACCACTATACGGTCGTTAAACCAGATGGTACCCTCTTTGTCACTATGGAAACATTTCATTTCCCCCTTTATCATTCTTTGTCGAATATGCGACATCCCCTTGTCTTCCTTTTGAGCTGCTACAATATCCTCCCTGATGGTAGGAATGAGAGCTAGGTTGTAGAGTGCTGCATATGGAACCAAGTAAAGACTCTGTCCTTCTTTACCTTCCATTGTGGTGAGGGAAAGATTGTTGACATGGGACTTGCGGCTCAGTGCATCGGCGACTACATTCGCCTTGCCTGGATGGTAGTGGATCTCAATCTCATAATCCTTGATCAATTCTAACCATCGCCTTTGTCGCATATTCAAATCCTTCTGGGTGAAGATGTATTTCAAGCTTTTGTGATCAGTGTAGAGGTGTACTAAATTACCCAGTAGATAATGCCTCCACATCTTCAATGCTAGCACCACAGCAGCCAGCTCAAGATCATGAGTCGGGTAGTGCTGCTCGTGGTTCCGAAGCTATCGCGATCCATACGCGATCACTCTTCGCTCTTGCATTAATACACAACCTAAACCAATCCCAGATGCGTCGCAAAAGACCTCAAATGCTTTGGTTGTGTCTGGTTGGGCTAAAACTGGTGCCGTTGTAAGGTGTTTCACCAATGCTTTGAAACCTGCCTCACATGCCTCAGTCCATACATACTTTTGTCCTTTCTTCAGAAGTTCTGTCATTGGTTTAGCTATTTTGGAGAAACTGGGTATAAACCTCCGGTAATATCCTGCTAAACCCAGGAAACTTCGGACTTCATGTACAGACTTTGGAGACTCCCATTTGAGGACTTGCTTGATCTTGCTTGGATCAACTGCAATACCTTCTGCTGAAATGATGTGCCCTAAAAATGGCACCTGGTTGATCCAGAATTCACACTTGCTGAACTTAGCATACAACTGATGGTCCCGTAATCGCTGAAGCACAATATGCAAGTGTTGAGCATGTTCTTCTTCGGATTTGGAATACACAAGTATATCGTCAATGAAGACCACGACGAACTTGTCCAATTCCGGCATGAACACTGAGTTCATGAGATACATGAAATGAGCCGGGGCGTTGGTTAACCCGAAGGACATAACCAGGTACTCATACAGTCCATACCTTGTTGAGAAGGCTGTCTTGGATATATCTTCTGGTCGGATTCTAATTTGATGATAACCAGAACGAAGATCCATCTTCGAAAACACTTTAGCACCCACTAATTGATCGAAAAGAATATCAATGCGCGGTAGTGGGTACTTGTTCTTGATGGTGACAGCATTAAGTGGACGATAGTCTACACACAGCCTCAAGGTCTTATCTTTCTTTTCTACAAACAGTGCAGAACAACCCCATGGTGATGAACTTGGACGAATAAAACCTTTGCTTTCAAGTTCAGTTAATTGTTCCTTCAGTTCTGCAAGTTCCTTAGGTGCCATCTTGTAGGGTGGCCTTGAAATTGGCACTGCTCCTGGTGCAAGTTCAATCTTGAACTCTATATCTCTCTCTGGGGGCATACCAGGAAGATCTTCAGGAAATACGTCGGGGTATTCACATACTACCGGAATATCCTTAAGTTCCATAACCTCGGTGTTGTGAGTGGATGGGTCTAATGGAATGATGTTCTCAAGAGTGAGAACCTGGGGCTGATGGAGTGGAGAGTTTAGATAAATTTTTCGAGGAACGATATCAAGGATAGCACCATGGTATTGCAACCATGCCATTCCTAAGATGATATCTAGCTTTTGATGTTCTAATATCAGAAATGAAGTAAGATATATGGTTCCATCTAGGTTAAGTGGGATTCCAGGAACCAATTTATTTGTTACCGTTTTCCCGGCTGGAGTGCTAATCACATATGGGGTTTTTGTGGAGATAACAGGCAATTGACTTTTAACGACAAAAGATTTACTAATGACATTGTGTGAAGCTCCGGAGTCAAAGAGTATGACTACGGGTTGATTGAAGATAGAGAACGTACCCGTGAGCACGGGTGCGCCTTCTGGAACGTCCTCGATAGCGAGGTGGTGGATGTTGCCGGGTCTGGTGGCTAGCTTCTTGGGCTGGTTGCGGGGTTGGTTGGCCCCCTGGTAAGATGATTGCCCTCCGCTTTGTCGATTCTGCGGACAATCCTTGGCGAAGTGCCCCGTACGTCCACACGTGAAACACGTGTACGGGGTTTGGCCAATGCGAAGGGGAGGACGGAATCCCGGTGCACGTGGTGGAGGTGGAAGTGCACGTGGAACCATCCCCTGTTGTTGCTGCGGCCGAAATCCGCCGTTGTTGAACTGACGACCACGGAACATTGGTGGTCGCGATGGCGGCTGCCACCTTTGGCCGGATGGTGATCGATACACCATACGGTACTTCTGAGGAGCACCACCTCCGCTGCTCTGTGGAGCACCCCTCTTCTTTTTATCGGAGGACAGCTCGCGCGTAGCGTCCTCCTGCATGATAGCGGCATTGACTATGTCGTTGAAGTTGCCGCGGTTGAACAGAGCAAGCTTGTCCTTCAACTTGGGGTTCAAACCCCGGTAGAAACATTCCCGCTTCCGATCTTCGGTATTCACTTGGTCCTGAGCATATTGGGCCAAGTGGTTGAATGATTTGGAATATTCGTATGCACTCCTTCCTCCTTGCCTTAGCTCCAAGAACTCTTGAAGCTTCCTCCTCATAATCCCGGGAGGGATGTGGTAGGCGCGAAATGCCTCCCGGAATTTGGTCCAGCTTACGACATGACCTGCGGGGCGTGCGGCAAGGTAATTGGCCCACCACGCACCGGCAGACCCCTGCAGTTGTTGCGCTGCAAACAATGTCTTCTGTTGTTCGGTTACCGCGAGTAAACCGAACTTTCCTTCAATGGTGCGGAGCCAGTTATCCGCGTCCAACGGTTCATCGGCTTCTCTGAATACCGGTGGGTGTGTCGATGAGAAATCAGAGTAGGAACTCTGAAATTGCTGACGCGGTCCATCATCCTGTCGTCCCCCTTGACGGGACGAGTGCTGCACCAACGTCCGCAGTAACTCGGTTTGCTCGTCACGCGAGCCGAGCACTGCAGCGAGAACCTCCGCGAGACTCCTGGGGAGTGTGGTTGGAGGTGGTGGAGGTGGTTGCGTCTGAGGCGTATTCTGCCCCGGGGGTGGTGTGTCATCCCCCTGTCCTCCACTAGATCCTCCTACCTCTGAGTCTGTACGAGTACGCACCATACTGCAATATAATGAATAACACGGTAAGTCCCATTGCCTCAAGTTTATCCTCCCTTAGAAATGCGGTAGACAATAATAGACGATGCATAACATTTACATATATTGATAAAGCACAAACTTTATACAAAATATATCATCTCAAGACCAAGTTTACAGTAGTAAACCCAAAATGATGGACCCCCTTTATGGAAATGCATCTCTACCATACTTGGCCTTCCTGACATGTCATACTCATCTAATTAGCTAGACACCACAACCATTACTCTTAATATGACACAAACATGGTCACAAAAGAGAAACACTAGCAACCATTTAACTATATGCCGCCCGGTGTTGGCGGAAGTGCTACCACATCTAACTTCAATGCGCTCTACTCGACGTATTCAAGTTCCTCTGGGTCTTCCTCTTCTTCTTCATCTTCAGGGCTAGGCACCTCTGATACGGGTGCTGGAGTAGAAGCTGATACATCGTTCAACATCAACGTCTTCTTGGCAGCCATAGCTTGCCAATCTGTCTGTATCATAAACATCCCCCAGGCCTCATTCTCTTGCTGAGCCTGTTCACAGCTGGTCTTCCAGCTCTGAGCTTCTACTCTGGACTGATCCCTGTCTGCAGTCACCACGTTCAACTGTGTGTCCCATTGGTGCCCATAAAGTAGGCTTGCCTCCAGATCAATATCTCTCTCTAGAGTCTCCTGGCGAGACGTGGCCAAATCCATAACAGCGTCATGCCATTGATTCTCCCTAAGGTTCAAACGATGATTAAGAGGAGCCATCATATCCCTAAGCCCGTCATTTGCCCACTCAAAGTGATTTGCTCGCTTCATGGCTTGCTTCAGATTGTTTGTCAATTCTTTTATGCATGTCCGCTGATTACCCTTTTCGCGATGTGAGGCTGCTGCATACATCGCTAAGGCTGTTGCGGATGTTTCGCCATGCTCTCCCACCTCCGCAAGCAAGCGGGTTGCCCAGGCCTCAGAAGCTCTGCCGTTGACTGGAAAGAACTCATACGGGGTACCCACCAGATGACGGTAATGGAGTTTGCAAAACCTCCCTATGGCAACACTTGCGGCGTAGCTCCATGTTTCTTCTAATATCAATCCTTTGATCTTGATGGAGTATGGAGCCCATCCGAGGTGCGGTGGACCGGCAGGCACATCGACGTAGATGGTGCAACTCCACATACCGCCCTCCTGGAACTTCTTGCCCCAATAGCTAGGTAACACCAAATAGCCAAACTGGCCGAGCAACCGTGCAAACACGTCCGGAAAACCGGCGTGCCCGGTGCATGTTGAGAACACCCATCCATTAGGCAACTGAATTCTTGGTGCTGCCATCTGTGGACAAATATACCCGAATGTCAATACACCGTTTAAGTATTCGACCCAATCATTGGTGATGTGGGACAAAAAGAAATATCCATAATCAATTGGTTCAGTCAAAGCTGCAATCTGGAAATGAGTACAGTTCTGGTTTATCTGACCTATCTGCAGTAACCCGTAAGTTTCATACAGAAGAAGTCCGAACTAAACTTTATGTTGAATACAAAAATTGTAGTACACTTCAAAACCTTTCCAGATTGTACTCATACAGCCACTGTTGAACTAGTATGAACAATCTATACCAGTTTTAAGTTGACTCAAGGGTTCTGAAAATTTTGACAGAACCTCCCCTGTATATGGGCTTATCTCCACATTCTATACAGGTTCATCATGATAAGATATTGAGGTAGTGTCAAAATAAACATTGAGTAACGTCGTGTTAACAATCCAGAACTAAAGAAGTTCCACCACGACAACCTTGTCATGAAGGTATTATGCATTAATTCACAATTATGTGCAAACTGTTCCAAGTTCTGGACTGCAGGAACCAAATTTGCGACAAATGGAATTAGGCATAGCTACACCTAGATTTAGGTCAGGAGTGATAAATAAAGTTGATAGATGACTTCCTAAGCTTTCCAGAAAGGTATATGCGTAACCATATCACTGTTCTGGATTAGGGGTTATAATTATCCAAACTCAACAGTAAAGCTGACTGGTTTGCATCAGCAGTCATGCAGTTTACTGTGCTGTCTTCCCAATTTGGTTAAACTCCAATTAAAATCAGGAAGGACTCCCCAAAACAAACTCGTGAATCTCCACCTACCCTTCTCAAACATATACCCCAATAAGGTAGGGGATTTTTCTACAGTGAGTTATGGCAAGAATACAGAAACGGTACAAAGGTGGGTTCATATGGAGTAATTACAGTAAACCCCAGTTTTCAACAGATTAACAAGCTTTTCTGTCTTTATGGTCAACGGAAAAGTTGGAGAGACCTTCACGAGCTTTCCATCCATGTAGGATACTCTCATGATATCTAAGTGCTAACCAAGATTACAACCTGGCGAAGTTGAGCTACTTCTGCCAGAAAACAAGAATCTTGGTTCTATCCACCTTATCAAGTCGAGCCCGAAATTATCAGTATCTGATAGTCGGACTTTCTCAAAACACAATGCAACCATTCTGTCGGTGGGGAGGGTCTAGTATCATGTTTGATACTGACGGTACTACGTGCCTCACGAAAGGAAATTCTATCCGGTACATCCGGTTACGTCTATAGGTGGTTCCTATATCGTTCCCTCGCAAACGGCTTCTACACGGGTTGCTACCGGGGTTAGGTTACCTGCAGAAGACAAACAATCCCCTTTCACACCTTCGCACTTCAAGGGCGGCACGGGGAAACATGGCAGGCAGTCACAATAATATATAACTAAAAGTAAATGCATACGACTCTGGCGTGAGTCGTCCTCGAGCGAGGCCATGTCTCGAGGTACATGGCTGTAAATACGTCTGTACAGCAAAGACTCCCGTACGATCCGGCTTATACACGCTCGGGCATACGTGTTCGCATGTTCTCATAGATATGAGAACACACTATCGGGTTACATCACGCTGGGGTACCGCGTGTCATATGTTCTTTAGAAACATGGAAAGTTTCAAAGACTCATATTGACTTTCCGTGCCAAGCCACGGAAATTTCACATACCACCTCTCGTATGCTGAGCTTACCGAGATTGATCCGCTCTCGGTGGCGTACCTTACCTCTTACCTGATGTCGGAGCGTCGTTACAGAATATAATAACACATAGTTAGTTTACCACCTTTATATCTTATACTAATAATACTCCTTATAACGGCATATAACTAATTCCTCACTCAAGTTCCTAATTTTTGAAAATAAGTTCTTTTCCGGTACACTGTTCCCAACGAAGCTCTGATACCATGTCTGTGGGGACCGGGGTCCACACATCCGAGGATCTCATTGGGTGGTGTCGTGCGATGCGACACCCAACAGTTTACAAGAATAGAACCAGAATAATGTACAATACCAAGTCTTTTATTTACTACACAGCGGAAGTTTTCACAATACTAGCGGATGTAAAGAAATATATACATACCAATGTAAAACCCCACTTTTATGGCATGTTAAGTTCATATGGGTTTTGTGATCAACTATTTTGGATCTCCAATATAATGGTACACATGAACTATGCCATCCAAAACTTATCTTGCACTCTTTGTTAGATTCTTTTATCATAGGTATTGGACTTCACCATGAATCCAAATTATATTCTATTCACCTTTTAAGAATAAGAATTTTTAGATAAGGATTAGTAAGCAATGCACAATGAAGCCCTAATAAGCTCTAAACCAAATATTCAAATTAAGGGCTCTAAATTTTTCCATGAACTCCCAAATTCCTCAAATAGCATGCTTACAAAGTTTCAAAATTTTAGAAACTCATCTACTATTTTTATTGAGGTGCGTAGCAAATTTGAATCAAATTCAAATCTGAATTTTTAATTCTTCTCCAACTTCTTTAAACATAAGAATTGAATTCACCATTGTGTTCAGAATAATTCATTTGCCATCTCCACAAAATTTCATGATTTTTGGAGTTGATCTTCTATTTTTAAATGAATTAGTAACTGAGCTGTGGGGAGAATCACTGGACAGTGGGCCCCACATGTCAGCTCCCCTTTTAAACGGATCAGCTCAACCCCGACACCTCTGCACCGCCGCGCCCCCGCTCGACACCGCGCGCGCATGCAGCTCCAGCGAGCTGCCTGCCTGCTCGCCGCGGCTCTATAAAAGGCCGGCCGAAGCCCCCTTTAATCCTCATCCCCGATCACAGCTCCACTGCCTCGCCATTTTTCTTCCGCCGCGCGCCATCGCCGCCGCTCGCCACTGCTCCGCGGCGTGCCGCCGTTCCACGCCGTTTCAAGCCTAGCTCCAAAGAGCAAAAAGGTGCGCCTGATCAAACTCTAGCTCGTGGTACAAACCATTTCCCTTATCGTTGAAGCCTGAGCAAGATATTGTTCGTTTCCTCTACGGCCGAGGGTAGATAGCTAGCTATGATTTCATGTCAAATTCCTTTTCGGCAAGCAATCATCCTTTGCAATTACTTAGAGATAGTTTCTATAGGCCCTAGCGATCCTGTCTGAGCAAAAACCTTTAAGGATCGTCAAGCAACGGCTCTGAATTTCGAGTTTTGCTCGCCGCCGGTGAGAAAACCTCGGTTCACCGTCGAACTCATGATTCCCGGCAACTCACTCCCCTTCTGCGCCCATATCCATGAACTCCATCATCCCAGAAAGGTTTTGGAGCAATTCCCGAGTGATTTGAGCTACTCTATAGAGAGCTCTAGGTTGCCCGAGCGCTCATCGCCGCCACCGCCGTCGCACGACCTTTTCCGGCGAGTTTCAAGACCCACTGACCTCACCACCGTGCTCAGCGACCCCAAAAACCCCCAGGCGGCAAGTTTCCGCGATTCTGGTGCGTTGGATTGGCCGGCGGCGAGGCTCGCCGGAGAGCACCGCCGCGGGAACCCCGCGCGCCGCCCGCGTCGGGAGGTAGAAGACGACGCGGCGGGTCCCGCGTGTCAGCGGCGGTAAATCCCGTCGGATCAGGTGTGGCCACGGGATTTGCTGTGGCTACGCGGTGGGAATCTGTGGCCCCTGTGTGGTTTAAATACTATTGGTTCATTTTAAAACAGTGGGGCCCACGAGTTAAATCAAATTAGGAAATTATTCCAGAATAGGCTCCAACTTAGAAAATCCATAACTTTCTGTAGAATACTCCAAAATTCTTCAAACAAATTTTGTTCGAAAGCTCTCGAGCTCTAGTTTCTGTCAATACCAATTAGGTTCTGTGAAACTCAGGGTTAAATTCTGTAGAAAATAATCTTTCCTAATGCAAATGAAATTTTTCCAGACAAGATATCCACAGGAAAAATCCCCAAAATTCACATAAAATTTATTATCCTATTCTTGATTATCAGGCAAAATTTGGGAGCCATAGCACCTGTTTAACTCTCTGTATAATTCAATTTCCTTTTTCAGCTATTAAATTTTCACAGCTATTAGGTTGCTTTAGTAGATCCCAAAATTTTACTGAGTCTTCCTTTAGTCATACCCTAGCCCCTGTTAAAGTCTTAGATTTAATTAACCTACTATGCCAGTCCTAAATCAGTTACAAACTAAATATTGAATTAATATCTAGAAACTCAATTATAAAGTAAGTTCAGAAATTCTTGCCGAATTAGAAATACAATAACTCCTTCCCCACAGCTTAGAAAATTTTGAAGCAAATTTTGCTAAGACCAGAACCACTCCCTCCATCTTGATTATCAACTGTTAGCTAGGTTCAAGCTACAGTTTCCTCTCGGAAATTTTTGGAAGTTGATCTGCTTGCCATACTTTCGGAGACCACAATCTGCTATGATCATCTCCTGTTCTTTGCAAGAGCTTTGATCATATTCCCTAGTATCTACCATCGAAGTTCCAAAGCCAATCAAGATCCCTGTCATATAGTGATCACCATGAATTAATTTATGGTCTTAAAATAAATAAATTTCAAAGTCATTTATATATCCATGTTATCTGCATATCGTATAGTGACCGAAGTCGAGGAGGAGCCAGAAGCCTTGGAAGAGAACCTTCCAATTTTTAACTCAGAACCTGACCTGCAACAAGGCAAGCCCCGGTTTGCATTTAAGTCGTTTATAAACTTTTGCTTTATCACTATGATGAGTAGTATATGAATTGTGCATTACGTCTAGGGTGAATGATACTCCACTTGCATGACCAAAAATCCCAGGGGTTTATTTGGCACGAGTTACAGTTTGACCTGTAGTAACTGCTTTGCTAATGCATAGGAGATCCGGTAGAAGTCGAGTAGTTGGAATCTACTCGCGAGAGATGTATCTCACAGGATTGGTTGAATGGAAAATGGCTTAATATAATGAAATTGAGACCGGGCAGGGAATGGCTAGGAAGCGGCGAGAAGTGAGTCTCGGTCGCATAGCTCTGCCTGTGTCGATTAAGGCCCGCGTCGTGTGCGGCCCCTTCGGACAAGCTTGAATTGTACCGGCAATATAATGGACATATGGAATCCAATAAACTGATGTAACTTGATAACTGGGATGTTGAGACCCATTAACTCACCATCGATAGGGGTGGGTTGAGGACAGTAAGGTGTAAATCGGTCGGCGGACACATGAGGTGTTCCGTGCGGAGACCTTCTGTTTGCGGAGGTGAGACGGGCTCAGCATTTGAGTTTCTTGTGAAAGGTGGCCATATACGCCTAGTACTGAAGTGTTATGTAGGTACAGGTGTGCTCGCTGACACTTCCGAACGACGTATGTGTCGTGTTGTCCGGGTGTGTCTTGATTGCAATCACTGTCCCTCGCAGTAATAGAGTACCGCTTGTTCACTGAGCGGTGACGTAGTAAATACTAAAGAAGTCAGGAAAGTCAGATGATATTGAATTATATTTACTTTGCAACTTTGTTTGGTTTAGAGATAGTATAACTAAAGATTTACAATTTCCCCATACTTTAGCTGTAATAGCATTATGTGCTTTGGGCATGTCATATCATCGGTAAAGCGTTTCTTGTTTGATTGTGGAGCCCATGATGTGCCGTGCTCAGGGAATGTCATTTGCTACTTAAAACTTGGTTATAAGGATCCACTTGTAGGCGAGTTATTTATGCTATTCCTTACCTATGTTTAGTGTCCCCATGCATCTGTCTAGTGAGACGGTTAAGTCTTGCTGAGCCTTAAGCTCACGTTTGCAGTTAACGAGTTTTTGCAGGTTACCCTTTTGAGAATGGGTTTGACGATGAGGCAACACCCCCTCCAGGGTGTACAGCCGAGTGGGAACCCTGCACGCCGCCATAGTTTGAGTGTTGCTAGTGCAAAGTATCCCTGGCATGGAAAACTTTGCTTTTTGCATAGCTAGTGCTGAGAGCGTAGCTATGGTATGTATATATTTCTTTACATCCGCTAGTATTGTGAAAACTTCCGCTGTGTAGTAAATAAAAGACTTGGTATTGTACATTACTCTGGTTCTATTCTTGTAAACTTTTGGGTGTCGCATCGCACGACACCACCCAATGAGATCCTCGGATGTGTGGACCCCGGTCCCCACAGACATGGTATCAGAGCTTCGTTGGGAACAGTGTACCGGAAAAGAACTTATTTTCAAAAATTAGGAACTTGAGTGAGGAATTAGTTATATGCCGTTATAAGGAGTATTATTAGTATAAGATATAAAGGTGGTAAACTAACTATGTGTTATTATATTCTGTAACGACGCTCCGACATCAGGTAAGAGGTAAGGTACGCCACCGAGAGCGGATCAATCTCGGTAAGCTCAGCATACGAGAGGTGGTATGTGAAATTTCCGTGGCTTGGCACGGAAAGTCAATATGAGTCTTTGAAACTTTCCATGTTTCTAAAGAACATATGACACGCGGTACCCTAGCGTGACACAAAGTTAGAGGGAAACCCCGTCGGGTGGTATGTAACCCGATAGTGTGTTCTCATATCTATGAGAACATGCGAACACGTATGCCCGAGCGTGTATAAGCCGGATCGTACGGGAGTCTTTGCTGTACAGACGTATTTACAGCCATGTACCTCGAGACATGGCCTCGCTCGAGGACGACTCACGCCAGAGTCGTATGCATTTACTTTTAGTTATATATTATTGTGACTGCCTGCCATGTTTCCCCGTGCCGCCCTTGAAGTGCGAAGGTGTGAAAGGGGATTGTTTGTCTTCTGCAGGTAACCTAACCCCGGTAGCAACCCGTGTAGAAGCCGTTTGCGAGGGAACGATATAGGAACCACCTATAGACGTAACCGGATGTACCGGATAGAATTTCCTTTCGTGAGGCACGTAGTACCGTCAGTATCAAACATGATACTAGACCCTCCCCACCGACAGAATGGTTGCATTGTGTTTTGAGAAAGTCCGACTATCAGATACTGATAATTTCGGGCTCGACTTGATAAGGTGGATAGAACCAAGATTCTTGTTTTCTGGCAGAAGTAGCTCAACTTCGCCAGGTTGTAATCTTGGTTAGCACTTAGATATCATGAGAGTATCCTACATGGATGGAAAGCTCGTGAAGGTCTCTCCAACTTTTCCGTTGACCATAAAGACAGAAAAGCTTGTTAATCTGTTGAAAACTGGGGTTTACTGTAATTACTCCATATGAACCCACCTTTGTACCGTTTCTGTATTCTTGCCATAACTCACTGTAGAAAAATCCCCTACCTTATTGGGGTATATGTTTGAGAAGGGTAGGTGGAGATTCACGAGTTTGTTTTGGGGAGTCCTTCCTGATTTTAATTGGAGTTTAACCAAATTGGGAAGACAGCACAGTAAACTGCATGACTGCTGATGCAAACCAGTCAGCTTTACTGTTGAGTTTGGATAATTATAACCCCTAATCCAGAACAGTGATATGGTTACGCATATACCTTTCTGGAAAGCTTAGGAAGTCATCTATCAACTTTATTTATCACTCCTGACCTAAATCTAGGTGTAGCTATGCCTAATTCCATTTGTCGCAAATTTGGTTCCTGCAGTCCAGAACTTGGAACAGTTTGCACATAATTGTGAATTAATGCATAATACCTTCATGACAAGGTTGTCGTGGTGGAACTTCTTTAGTTCTGGATTGTTAACACGACGTTACTCAATGTTTATTTTGACACTACCTCAATATCTTATCATGATGAACCTGTATAGAATGTGGAGATAAGCCCATATACAGGGGAGGTTCTGTCAAAATTTTCAGAACCCTTGAGTCAACTTAAAACTGGTATAGATTGTTCATACTAGTTCAACAGTGGCTGTATGAGTACAATCTGGAAAGGTTTTGAAGTGTACTACAATTTTTGTATTCAACATAAAGTTTAGTTCGGACTTCTTCTGTATGAAACTTACGGGTTACTGCAGATAGGTCAGATAAGCCAGAACTGTACTCATTTCCAGATTGCAGCTTTGACTGAACCAATTGATTATGGATATTTCTTTTTGTCCCACATCACCAATGATTGGGTCGAATACTTAAACGGTGTATTGACATTCGGGTATATTTGTCCACAGATGGCAGCACCAAGAATTCAGTTGCCTAATGGATGGGTGTTCTCAACATGCACCGGGCACGCCGGTTTTCCGGACGTGTTTGCACGGTTGCTCGGCCAGTTTGGCTATTTGGTGTTACCTAGCTATTGGGGCAAGAAGTTCCAGGAGGGCGGTATGTGGAGTTGCACCATCTACGTCGATGTGCCTGCCGGTCCACCGCACCTCGGATGGGCTCCATACTCCATCAAGATCAAAGGATTGATATTAGAAGAAACATGGAGCTACGCCGCAAGTGTTGCCATAGGGAGGTTTTGCAAACTCCATTACCGTCATCTGGTGGGTACCCCGTATGAGTTCTTTCCAGTCAACGGCAGAGCTTCTGAGGCCTGGGCAACCCGCTTGCTTGCGGAGGTGGGAGAGCATGGCGAAACATCCGCAACAGCCTTAGCGATGTATGCAGCAGCCTCACATCGCGAAAAGGGTAATCAGCGGACATGCATAAAAGAATTGACAAACAATCTGAAGCAAGCCATGAAGCGAGCAAATCACTTTGAGTGGGCAAATGACGGGCTTAGGGATATGATGGCTCCTCTTAATCATCGTTTGAACCTTAGGGAGAATCAATGGCATGACGCTGTTATGGATTTGGCCGCGTCTCGCCAGGAGACTCTAGAGAGAGATATTGATCTGGAGGCAAGCCTACTTTATGGGCACCAACGGGACACACAGTTGAACGTGGTGACTGCAGACAGGGATCAGTCCAGAGTAGAAGCTCAGAGCTGGAAGACCAGCTGTGAACAGGCTCAGCAAGAGAATGAGGCCTGGGGGATGTTTATGATACAGACAGATTGGCAAGCTATGGCTGCCAAGAAGACGTTGATGTTGAACGATGTATCAGCTTCTACTCCAGCACCCGTATCAGAGGTGCCTAGCCCTGAAGATGAAGAAGAAGAGGAAGACCCAGAGGAACTTGAATACGTCGAGTAGAGCGCATTGAAGTTAGATGTGGTAGCACTTCCGCCAACACCGGGCGGCATATAGTTAAATGGTTGCTAGTGTTTCTCTTTTGTGACCATGTTTGTGTCATATTAAGAGTAATGGTTGTGGTGTCTAGCTAATTAGATGAGTATGACATGTCAGGAAGGCCAAGTATGGTAGAGATGCATTTCCATAAAGGGGGTCCATCATTTTGGGTTTACTACTGTAAACTTGGTCTTGAGATGATATATTTTGTATAAAGTTTGTGCTTTATCAATATATGTAAATGTTATGCATCGTCTATTATTGTCTACCGCATTTCTAAGGGAGGATAAACTTGAGGCAATGGGACTTACCGTGTTATTCATTATATTGCAGTATGGTGCGTACTCGTACAGCCTCAGAGGTAGGAGGATCTAGTGGAGGACAGGGGGATGACACACCACCCCCGGGGCAGAATACGCCTCAGACGCAACCACCTCCACCACCTCCAACCACACTCCCCAGGAGTCTCGCGGAGGTTCTCGCTGCAGTGCTCGGCTCGCGTGACGAGCAAACCGAGTTACTGCGGACGTTGGTGCAGCACTCGTCCCGTCAAGGGGGACGACAGGATGATGGACCGCGTCAGCAATTTCAGAGTTCCTACTCTGATTTCTCATCGACACACCCACCGGTATTCAGAGAAGCCGATGAACCGTTGGACGCGGATAACTGGCTCCGCACCATTGAAGGAAAGTTCGGTTTACTCGCGGTAACCGAACAACAGAAGACATTGTTTGCAGCGCAACAACTGCAGGGGTCTGCCGGTGCGTGGTGGGCCAATTACCTTGCCGCACGCCCCGCAGGTCATGTCGTAAGCTGGACCGAATTCCGGGAGGCATTTCGCGCCTACCACATCCCTCCCGGGATTATGAGGAGGAAGCTTCAAGAGTTCTTGGAGCTAAGGCAAGGAGGAAGGAGTGCATACGAATATTCCAAATCATTCAACCACTTGGCCCAATATGCTCAGGACCAAGTGAATACCGAAGATCGGAAGCGGGAATGTTTCTACCGGGGTTTGAACCCCAAGTTGAAGGACAAGCTTGCTCTGTTCAACCGCGGCAACTTCAACGACATAGTCAATGCCGCTATCATGCAGGAGGACGCTACGCGCGAGCTGTCCTCCGATAAAAAGAAGAGGGGTGCTCCACAGAGCAGCGGAGGTGGTGCTCCTCAGAAGTACCGTATGGTGTATCGATCACCATCCGGCCAAAGGTGGCAGCCGCCATCGCGACCACCAATGTTCCGTGGTCGTCAGTTCAACAACGGCGGATTTCGGCCGCAGCAACAACAGGGGATGGTTCCACGTGCACTTCCACCTCCACCACGTGCACCGGGATTCCGTCCTCCCCTTCGCATTGGCCAAACCCCGTACACGTGTTTCACGTGTGGACGTACGGGGCACTTCGCCAAGGATTGTCCGCAGAATCGACAAAGCGGAGGGCAATCATCTTACCAGGGGGCCAACCAACCCCGCAACCAGCCCAAGAAGCTAGCCACCAGACCCGGCAACATCCACCACCTCGCTATCGAGGACGTTCCAGAAGGCGCACCCGTGCTCACGGGTACGTTCTCTATCTTCAATCAACCCGTAGTCATACTCTTTGACTCCGGAGCTTCACACAATGTCATTAGTAAATCTTTTGTCGTTAAAAGTCAATTGCCTGTTATCTCCACAAAAACCCCATATGTGATTAGCACTCCAGCCGGGAAAACGGTAACAAATAAATTGGTTCCTGGAATCCCACTTAACCTAGATGGAACCATATATCTTACTTCATTTCTGATATTAGAACATCAAAAGCTAGATATCATCTTAGGAATGGCATGGTTGCAATACCATGGTGCTATCCTTGATATCGTTCCTCGAAAAATTTATCTAAACTCTCCACTCCATCAGCCCCAGGTTCTCACTCTTGAGAACATCATTCCATTAGACCCATCCACTCACAACACCGAGGTTATGGAACTTAAGGATATTCCGGTAGTATGTGAATACCCCGACGTATTTCCTGAAGATCTTCCTGGTATGCCCCCAGAGAGAGATATAGAGTTCAAGATTGAACTTGCACCAGGAACAGTGCCAATTTCAAGGCCACCCTACAAGATGGCACCTAAGGAACTTGCAGAACTGAAGGAACAATTAACTGAACTTGAAAGCAAAGGTTTTATTCGTCCAAGTTCATCACCATGGGGTTGTTCTGCACTGTTTGTAGAAAAGAAAGATAAGACCTTGAGGCTGTGTGTAGACTATCGTCCACTTAATGCTGTCACCATCAAGAACAAGTACCCACTACCGCGCATTGATATTCTTTTCGATCAATTAGTGGGTGCTAAAGTGTTTTCGAAGATGGATCTTCGTTCTGGTTATCATCAAATTAGAATCCGACCAGAAGATATATCCAAGACAGCCTTCTCAACAAGGTATGGACTGTATGAGTACCTGGTTATGTCCTTCGGGTTAACCAACGCCCCGGCTCATTTCATGTATCTCATGAACTCAGTGTTCATGCCGGAATTGGACAAGTTCGTCGTGGTCTTCATTGACGATATACTTGTGTATTCCAAATCCGAAGAAGAACATGCTCAACACTTGCATATTGTGCTTCAGCGATTATGGGACCATCAGTTGTATGCTAAGTTCAGCAAGTGTGAATTCTGGATCAACCAGGTGCCATTTTTAGGGCACATCATTTCAGCAGAAGGTATTGCAGTTGATCCAAGCAAGATCAAGCAAGTCCTCAAATGGGAGTCTCCAAAGTCTGTACATGAAGTCCGAAGTTTCCTGGGTTTAGCAGGATATTACCGGAGGTTTATACCCAGTTTCTCCAAAATAGCTAAACCAATGACAGAACTTCTGAAGAAAGGACAAAAGTATGTATGGACTGAGGCATGTGAGGCAGGTTTCAAAGCATTGGTGAAACACCTTACAACGGCACCAGTTTTAGCCCAACCAGACACAACCAAAGCATTTGAGGTCTTTTGCGACGCATCTGGGATTGGTTTAGGTTGTGTATTAATGCAAGAGCGAAGAGTGATCGCGTATGGATCGCGACAGCTTCGGAACCACGAGCAGCACTACCCGACTCATGATCTTGAGCTGGCTGCTGTGGTGCTAGCATTGAAGATGTGGAGGCATTATCTACTGGGTAATTTAGTACACCTCTACACTGATCACAAAAGCTTGAAATACATCTTCACCCAGAAGGATTTGAATATGCGACAAAGGCGATGGTTAGAATTGATCAAGGATTATGAGATTGAGATCCACTACCATCCAGGCAAGGCGAATGTAGTCGCCGATGCACTGAGCCGCAAGTCCCATGTCAACAATCTTTCCCTCACCACAATGGAAGGTAAAGAAGGACAGAGTCTTTACTTGGTTCCATATGCAGCACTCTACAACCTAGCTCTCATTCCTACCATCAGGGAGGATATTGTAGCAGCTCAAAAGGAAGACAAGGGGATGTCGCATATTCGACAAAGAATGATAAAGGGGGAAATGAAATGTTTCCATAGTGACAAAGAGGGTACCATCTGGTTTAACGACCGTATAGTGGTACCCCGAAACATGGAACTTAGAAAGAAGATACTGGACGAAGCTCATTTGTCCAAGTATTCCATTCATCCGGGAAGCAACAAGATGTACCAAGATTTGAAGAAGAAATTCTGGTGGACTCGGATGAAGAGAGAAGTAGCTAAATACGTGTCCGAGTGTGATACGTGCCGGCGAGTAAAGGCCGACCATATGAAGGCAGCTGGACAGCTTCAACCTTTAAGCATACCGACTTGGAAATGGGAGGATATCAGTATGGATTTCATTGTTGGGTTGCCTCCCACTCTCCATAAACACGACTCCATTTGGGTGATCGTTGACCGATTGACCAAATCGGCTCATTTCATACCGGTCCGCGTGGCATACGATGCGAGGCGATATGCGGAAATTTATATCTCCAGAATAATATGTCTACATGGTGTACCCTGTACCATCATCTCAGATCGTGGAGCTGTATTTGTTTCGCGATTCTGGGAGCATCTCCACGCTGCACTGGGAACCAAGTTAATTCGGAGCTCGGCCTATCATCCTCAGACCGATGGTCAGACCGAACGGGTGAATCAAGTGCTAGAAGACATGCTTCGTGCCTGTGCCATCCACCAGGGCAAGAACTGGGATGATCATCTACCTTTGGCGGAGTTTTCATACAACAACGGTTACCAAGCTAGCATCCAGATGGCGCCCTATGAAGCTCTCTATGGCCGAAAGTGTCGCACACCCTTGAACTGGTGCGAATCAGGTGAACGGGCAGTGTACGGCATCGACTTAGTAAATGACGCCGAGGATCGAGTTCGCACTATTCAGGCGAATCTCAAAGCTGCTCAGTCTCGTCAGAAGAGCTACGCGGACAAACGACGTCGACCTCTTCACTTCAAAATTGGAGATCAAGTTTATCTTCGGGTATCCCCTATGAAAGGTATCCATCGATTCGGAATGAAAGGGAAGCTAGCCCCACGTTTTATTGGGCCATTCGCAATCCTAGCACAATGCGGACCTGTGGCATATCAATTAGAGTTACCACCGTCACTTTCAGGGGTTCACAATGTGTTCCACGTTTCTCAGTTACGAAAGTGTCTTAAAACTCCCGCTGATGTCCGCATAGAGGATTTGGAAGCTCTCCAACCAGATCTCACCTATTCCGAGCATCCAATTCAGATCATCGATGAAAAGACTCGCACCACAAGAAGCCGCACCTTGCATTTCTATAAGGTTTTGTGGAGCAACCACAGTGCGGAAGAAGCCACGTGGGAAAGCGAGGAGTATCTTAGAACGAACTATCCGGACTTATTAGCGGCATATGTTCGATAGATCCTTTTTCCTTTGCCTTCTTTTGTAATCTCGGGACGAGATTCTTTTAAGGGGGGAGGAATGTAAAACCCCACTTTTATGGCATGTTAAGTTCATATGGGTTTTGTGATCAACTATTTTGGATCTCCAATATAATGGTACACATGAACTATGCCATCCAAAACTTATCTTGCACTCTTTGTTAGATTCTTTTATCATAGGTATTGGACTTCACCATGAATCCAAATTATATTCTATTCACCTTTTAAGAATAAGAATTTTTAGATAAGGATTAGTAAGCAATGCACAATGAAGCCCTAATAAGCTCTAAACCAAATATTCAAATTAAGGGCTCTAAATTTTTCCATGAACTCCCAAATTCCTCAAATAGCATGCTTACAAAGTTTCAAAATTTTAGAAACTCATCTACTATTTTTATTGAGGTGCGTAGCAAATTTGAATCAAATTCAAATCTGAATTTTTAATTCTTCTCCAACTTCTTTAAACATAAGAATTGAATTCACCATTGTGTTCAGAATAATTCATTTGCCATCTCCACAAAATTTCATGATTTTTGGAGTTGATCTTCTATTTTTAAATGAATTAGTAACTGAGCTGTGGGGAGAATCACTGGATAGTGGGCCCCACATGTCAGCTCCCCTTTTAAACGGATCAGCTCAACCCCGACACCTCTGCACCGCCGCGCCCCCGCTCGACACCGCGCGCGCATGCAGCTCCAGCGAGCTGCCTGCCTGCTCGCCGCGGCTCTATAAAAGGCCGGCCGAAGCCCCCTTTAATCCTCATCCCCGATCACAGCTCCACTGCCTCGCCATTTTTCTTCCGCCGCGCGCCATCGCCGCCGCTCGCCACTGCTCCGCGGCGTGCCGCCGTTCCACGCCGTTTCAAGCCTAGCTCCAAAGAGCAAAAAGGTGCGCCTGATCAAACTCTAGCTCGTGGTACAAACCATTTCCCTTATCGTTGAAGCCTGAGCAAGATATTGTTCGTTTCCTCTACGGCCGAGGGTAGATAGCTAGCTATGATTTCATGTCAAATTCCTTTTCGGCAAGCAATCATCCTTTGCAATTACTTAGAGATAGTTTCTATAGGCCCTAGCGATCCTGTCTGAGCAAAAACCTTTAAGGATCGTCAAGCAACGGCTCTGAATTTCGAGTTTTGCTCGCCGCCGGTGAGAAAACCTCGGTTCACCGTCGAACTCATGATTCTCGGCAACTCACTCCCCTTCTGCGCCCATATCCATGAACTCCATCATCCCAGAAAGGTTTTGGAGCAATTCCCGAGTGATTTGAGCTACTCTATAGAGAGCTCTAGGTTGCCCGAGCGCTCATCGCCGCCACCGCCGTCGCACGACCTTTTCCGGCGAGTTTCAAGACCCACTGACCTCACCACCGTGCTCAGCGACCCCAAAAACCCCCAGGCGGCAAGTTTCCGCGATTCTGGTGCGTTGGATTGGCCGGCGGCGAGGCTCGCCGGAGAGCACCGCCGCGGGAACCCCGCGCGCCGCCCGCGTCGGGAGGTAGAAGACGACGCGGCGGGTCCCGCGTGTCAGCGGCGGTAAATCCCTTCGGATCAGGTGTGGCCACGGGATTTGCTGTGGCTACGCGGTGGGAATCTGTGGCCCCCGTGTGGTTTAAATACTATTGGTTCATTTTAAAACAGTGGGGCCCACGAGTTAAATCAAATTAGGAAATTATTCCAGAATAGGCTCCAACTTAGAAAATCCATAACTTTCTGTAGAATACTCCAAAATTCTTCAAACAAATTTTGTTCGAAAGCTCTCGAGCTCTAGTTTCTGTCAATACCAATTAGGTTCTGTGAAACTCAGAGTTAAATTCTGTAGAAAATAATATTTCCTAATGCAAATGAAATTTTTCCAGACAAGATATCCACAGGAAAAATCCCCAAAATTCACATAAAATTTATTATCCTATTCTTGATTATCAGGCAAAATTTGGGAGCCATAGCACCTGTTTAACTCTCTGTATAATTCAATTTCCTTTTTCAGCTATTAAATTTTCACAGCTATTAGGTTGCTTTAGTAGATCCCAAAATTTTACTGAGTCTTCCTTTAGTCATACCCTAGCCCCTGTTAAAGTCTTAGATTTAATTAACCTACTATGCCAGTCCTAAATCAGTTACAAACTAAATATTGAATTAATATCTAGAAACTCAATTATAAAGTAAGTTCAGAAATTCTTGCCGAATTAGAAATACAATAACTCCTTCCCCACAGCTTAGAAAATTTTGAAGCAAATTTTGCTAAGACCAGAACCACTCCCTCCATCTTGATTATCAACTGTTAGCTAGGTTCAAGCTACAGTTTCCTCTCGGAAATTTTTGGAAGTTGATCTGCTTGCCATACTTTCGGAGACCACAATCTGCTATGATCATCTCCTGTTCTTTGCAAGAGCTTTGATCATATTCCCTAGTATCTACCATCGAAGTTCCAAAGCCAATCAAGATCCCTGTCATATAGTGATCACCATGAATTAATTTATGGTCTTAAAATAAATAAATTTCAAAGTCATTTATATATCCATGTTATCTGCATATCGTATAGTGACCGAAGTCGAGGAGGAGCCAGAAGCCTTGGAAGAGAACCTTCCAATTTTTAACTCAGAACCTGACCTGCAACAAGGCAAGCCCCGGTTTGCATTTAAGTCGTTTATAAACTCCACATACCGCCCTCCTGGAACTTCTTGCCCCAATAGCTAGGTAACACCAAATAGCCAAACTGGCCGAGCAACCGTGCAAACACGTCCGGAAAACCGGCGTGCCCGGTGCATGTTGAGAACACCCATCCATTAGGCAACTGAATTCTTGGTGCTGCCATCTGTGGACAAATATACCCGAATGTCAATACACCGTTTAAGTATTCGACCCAATCATTGGTGATGTGGGACAAAAAGAAATATCCATAATCAATTGGTTCAGTCAAAGCTGCAATCTGGAAATGAGTACAGTTCTGGTTTATCTGACCTATCTGCAGTAACCCGTAAGTTTCATACAGAAGAAGTCCGAACTAAACTTTATGTTGAATACAAAAATTGTAGTACACTTCAAAACCTTTCCAGATTGTACTCATACAGCCACTGTTGAACTAGTATGAACAATCTATACCAGTTTTAAGTTGACTCAAGGGTTCTGAAAATTTTGACAGAACCTCCCCTGTATATGGGCTTATCTCCACATTCTATACAGGTTCATCATGATAAGATATTGAGGTAGTGTCAAAATAAACATTGAGTAACGTCGTGTTAACAATCCAGAACTAAAGAAGTTCCACCACGACAACCTTGTCATGAAGGTATTATGCATTAATTCACAATTATGTGCAAACTGTTCCAAGTTCTGGACTGCAGGAACCAAATTTGCGACAAATGGAATTAGGCATAGCTACACCTAGATTTAGGTCAGGAGTGATAAATAAAGTTGATAGATGACTTCCTAAGCTTTCCAGAAAGGTATATGCGTAACCATACTGTTCTGGATTAGGGGTTATAATTATCCAAACTCAACAGTAAAGCTGACTGGTTTGCATCAGCAGTCATGCAGTTTACTGTGCTGTCTTCCCAATTTGGTTAAACTCCAATTAAAATCAGGAAGGACTCCCCAAAACAAACTCGTGAATCTCCACCTACCCTTCTCAAACATATACCCCAATAAGGTAGGGGATTTTTCTACAGTGAGTTATGGCAAGAATACAGAAACGGTACAAAGGTGGGTTCATATGGAGTAATTACAGTAAACCCCAGTTTTCAACAGATTAACAAGCTTTTCTGTCTTTATGGTCAACGGAAAAGTTGGAGAGACCTTCACGAGCTTTCCATCCATGTAGGATACTCTCATGATATCTAAGTGCTAACCAAGATTACAACCTGGCGAAGTTGAGCTACTTCTGCCAGAAAACAAGAATCTTGGTTCTATCCACCTTATCAAGTCGAGCCCGAAATTATCAGTATCTGATAGTCGGACTTTCTCAAAACACAATGCAACCATTCTGTCGGTGGGGAGGGTCTAGTATCATGTTTGATACTGACGGTACTACGTGCCTCACGAAAGGAAATTCTATCCGGTACATCCGGTTACGTCTATAGGTGGTTCCTATATCGTTCCCTCGCAAACGGCTTCTACACGGGTTGCTACCGGGGTTAGGTTACCTGCAGAAGACAAACAATCCCCTTTCACACCTTCGCACTTCAAGGGCGGCACGGGGAAACATGGCAGGCAGTCACAATAATATATAACTAAAAGTAAATGCATACGACTCTGGCGTGAGTCGTCCTCGAGCGAGGCCATGTCTCGAGGTACATGGCTGTAAATACGTCTGTACAGCAAAGACTCCCGTACGATCCGGCTTATACACGCTCGGGCATACGTGTTCGCATGTTCTCATAGATATGAGAACACACTATCGGGTTACATACCACCCGACGGGGTTTCCCTCTAACTTTGTGTCACGCTGGGGTACCGCGTGTCATATGTTCTTTAGAAACATGGAAAGTTTCAAAGACTCATATTGACTTTCCGTGCCAAGCCACTGAAATTTCACATACCACCTCTCGTATGCTGAGCTTACCGAGATTGATCCGCTCTCGGTGGCGTACCTTACCTCTTACCTGATGTCGGAGCGTCGTTACAGAATATAATAACACATAGTTAGTTTACCACCTTTATATCTTATACTAATAATACTCCTTATAACGGCATATAACTAATTCCTCACTCAAGTTCCTAATTTTTGAAAATAAGTTCTTTTCCGGTACACTGTTCCCAACGAAGCTCTGATACCATGTCTGTGGGGACCGGGGTCCACACATCCGAGGATCTCATTGGGTGGTGTCGTGCGATGCGACACCCAACAGTTTACAAGAATAGAACCAGAATAATGTACAATACCAAGTCTTTTATTTACTACACAGCGGAAGTTTTCACAATACTAGCGGATGTAAAGAAATATATACATACCATAGCTACGCTCTCAGCACTAGCTATGCAAAAAGCAAAGTTTTCCATGCCAGGGATACTTTGCACTAGCAACACTCAAACTATGGCGGCGTGCAGGGTTCCCACTCGGCTGTACACCCTGGAGGGGGTGTTGCCTCATCGTCAAACCCATTCTCAAAAGGGTAACCTGCAAAAACTCGTTAACTGCAAACGTGAGCTTAAGGCTCAGCAAGACTTAACCGTCTCACTAGACAGATGCATGGGGACACTAAACATAGGTAAGGAATAGCATAAATAACTCGCCTACAAGTGGATCCTTATAACCAAGTTTTAAGTAGCAAATGACATTCCCTGAGCACGGCACATCATGGGCTCCACAATCAAACAAGAAACGCTTTACCGATGATATGACATGCCCAAAGCACATAATGCTATTACAGCTAAAGTATGGGGAAATTTGTAAATCTTTAGTTATACTATCTCTAAACCAAACAAAGTTGCAAAGTAAATATAATTCAATATCATCTGACTTTCCTGACTTCTTTAGTATTTACTACGTCACCGCTCAGTGAACAAGCGGTACTCTATTACTGCGAGGGACAGTGATTGCAATCAAGACACACCCGGACAACACGACACATACGTCGTTCGGAAGTGTCAGCGAGCACACCTGTACCTACATAACACTTCAGTACTAGGCGTATATGGCCACCTTTCACAAGAAACTCAAATGCTGAGCCCGTCTCACCTCCGCAAACAGAAGGTCTCCGCACGGAACACCTCATGTGTCCGCCGACCGATTTACACCTTACTGTCCTCAACCCACCCCTATCGATGGTGAGTTAATGGGTCTCAACATCCCAGTTATCAAGTTATATCAGTTTATTGGATTCCATATGTCCATTATATTGCCGGTACAATTCAAGCTTGTCCGAAGGGGCCGCACACGACGCGGGCCTTAATCGACACAGGCAGAGCTATGCGACCGAGACTCACTTCTCGCCGCTTCATAGCCATTCCCTGCCCGGTCTCAATTTCATTATATTAAGCCATTTTCCATTCAACCAATCCTGTGAGATACATCTCTCGCGAGTAGATTCCAACTACTCGACTTCTACCGGATCTCCTATGCATTAGCAAAGCAGTTACTACAGGTCAAACTGTAACTCGTGCCAAATAAACCCCTGGGATTTTTGGTCATGCAAGTGGAGTATCATTCACCCTAGACGTAATGCACAATTCATATACTACTCATCATAGTGATAAAGCAAAAGTTTATAAACGACTTAAATGCAAACCGGGGCTTGCCTTGTTGCAGGTCAGGTTCTGAGTTAAAAATTGGAAGGTTCTCTTCCAAGGCTTCTGGCTCCTCCTCGACTTCGGTCACTATACGATATGCAGATAACATGGATATATAAATGACTTTGAAATTTATTTATTTTAAGACCATAAATTAATTCATGGTGATCACTATATGACAGGGATCTTGATTGGCTTTGGAACTTAGATGGTAGATACTAGGGAATATGATCAAAGCTCTTGCAAAGAACAGGAGATGATCATAGCAGATTGTGGTCTCCGAAAGTATGGCAAGCAGATCAACTTCCAAAAATTTCCGAGAGGAAACTGTAGCTTGAACCTAGCTAACAGTTGATAATCAAGATGGAGGGAGTGGTTCTGGTCTTAGCAAAATTTGCTTCAAAATTTTCTAAGCTGTGGGGAAGGAGTTATTGTATTTCTAATTCGGCAAGAATTTCTGAACTTACTTTATAATTGAGTTTCTAGATATTAATTCAATATTTAGTTTGTAACTGATTTAGGACTGGCATAGTAGGTTAATTAAATCTAAGACTTTAACAGGGGCTAGGGTATGACTAAAGGAAGACTCAGTAAAATTTTGGGATCTACTAAAGCAACCTAATAGCTGTGAAAATTTAATAGCTGAAAAAGGAAATTGAATTATACAGAGAGTTAAACAGGTGCTATGGCTCCCAAATTTTGCCTGATAATCAAGAATAGGATAATAAATTTTATGTTAATTTTGGGGATTTTTCCTGTGGATATCTTGTCTGGAAAAATTTCATTTGCATTAGGAAAGATTATTTTCTACATAACTTAACTCTGAGTTTCACAGAACCTAATTGGTATTGACAGAAACTAGAGCTCGAGAGCTTTCGAACAAAATTTGTTTGAAGAATTTTGGAGTATTCTACAGAAAGTTATGGATTTTCTAAGTTGGAGCCTATTCTGGAATAATTTCCTAATTTGATTTAACTCGTGGGCCCCACTGTTTTAAAATGAACCAATAGTATTTAAACCACACAGGGGCCACAGATTCCCACCGCGTAGCCACAGCAAATCCCGTGGCCACACCTGATCCGACGGGATTTACCGCCGCTGACACGCGGGACCCGCCGCGTCGTCTTCTACCTCCCGACGCGGGCGGCGCGCGGGGTTCCCGCGGCGGTGCTCTCCGGCGAGCCTCGCCGCCGGCCAATCCAACGCACCAGAATCGCGGAAACTTGCCGCCTGGGGGTTTTTGGGGTCGCTGAGCACGGTGGTGAGGTCAGTGGGTCTTGAAACTCGCCGGAAAAGGTCGTGCGACGGCGGTGGCGGCGATGAGCGCTCGGGCAACCTAGAGCTCTCTATAGAGTAGCTCAAATCACTCGGGAATTGCTCCAAAACCTTTCTGGGATGATGGAGTTCATGGATATGGGCGCAGAAGGGGAGTGAGTTGCCGGGAATCATGAGTTCGACGGTGAACCGAGGTTTTCTCACCGGCGGCGAGCAAAACTCGAAATTCAGAGCCGTTGCTTGACGATCCTTAAAGGTTTTTGCTCAGACAGGATCGCTAGGGCCTATAGAAACTATCTCTAAGTAATTGCAAAGGATGATTGCTTGCCGAAAAGGAATTTGACATGAAATCATAGCTAGCTATCTACCCTCGGCCGTAGAGGAAACGAGCAATATCTTGCTCAGGCTTCAACGATAAGGGAAATGGTTTGTACCACGAGCTAGAGTTTGATCAGGCGCACCTTTTTGCTCTTTGGAGCTAGGCTTGAAACGGCGTGGAACGGCGGCACGCCGCGGAGCAGTGGCGAGCGGCGGCGATGGCGCGCGGCGGAAGAAAAATGGCGAGGCAGTGGAGCTGTGATCGGGGATGAGGATTAAAGGGGGCTTCGGCCGGCCTTTTATAGAGCCGCGGCGAGCAGGCAGGCAGCTCGCTGGAGCTGCATGCGCGCGCGGTGTCGAGCGGGGGCGCGGCGGTGCAGAGGTGTCGGGGTTGAGCTGATCGGTTTAAAAGGGGAGCTGACATGTGGGGCCCACTGTCCAGTGATTCTCCCCACAGCTCAGTTACTAATTCATTTAAAAATAGAAGATCAACTCCAAAAATCATGAAATTTTGTGGAGATGGCAAATGAATTATTCTGAACACAATGGTGAATTCAATTCTTATGTTTAAAGAAGTTGGAGAAGAATTAAAAATTCAGATTTGAATTTGATTCAAATTTGCTACGCACCTCAATAAAAATAGTAGATGAGTTTCTAAAATTTTGAAACTTTGTAAGCATGCTATTTGAGGAATTTGGGAGTTCATGGAAAAATTTAGAGCCCTTAATTTGAATATTTGGTTTAGAGCTTATTAGGGCTTCATTGTGCATTGCTTACTAATCCTTATCTAAAAATTCTTATTCTTAAAAGGTGAATAGAATATAATTTGGATTCATGGTGAAGTCCAATACCTATGATAAAAGAATCTAACAAAGAGTGCAAGATAAGTTTTGGATGGCATAGTTCATGTGTACCATTATATTGGAGATCCAAAATAGTTGATCACAAAACCCATATGAACTTAACATGCCATAAAAAGTGGGGTTTTACATTCCTCCCCCCTTAAAAGAATCTCGTCCCGAGATTACAAAAGAAGGCAAAGGAAAAAGGATCTATCGAACATATGCCGCTAATAAGTCCGGATAGTTCGTTCTAAGATACTCCTCGCTTTCCCACGTGGCTTCTTCCGCACTGTGGTTGCTCCACAAAACCTTATAGAAATGCAAGGTGCGGCTTCTTGTGGTGCGAGTCTTTTCATCGATGATCTGAATTGGATGCTCGGAATAGGTGAGATCTGGTTGGAGAGCTTCCAAATCCTCTATGCGGACATCAGCGGGAGTTTTAAGACACTTTCGTAACTGAGAAACGTGGAACACATTGTGAACCCCTGAAAGTGACGGTGGTAACTCTAATTGATATGCCACAGGTCCACATTGTGCTAGGATTGCGAATGGCCCAATAAAACGTGGGGCTAGCTTCCCTTTCATTCCGAATCGATGGATACCTTTCATAGGGGATACCCGAAGATAAACTTGATCTCCAATTTTGAAGTGAAGAGGTCGACGTCGTTTGTCCGCGTAGCTCTTCTGACGAGACTGAGCAGCTTTGAGATTCGCCTGAATAGTGCGAACTCGATCCTCGGCGTCATTTACTAAGTCGATGCCGTACACTGCCCGTTCACCTGATTCGCACCAGTTCAAGGGTGTGCGACACTTTCGGCCATAGAGAGCTTCATAGGGCGCCATCTGGATGCTAGCTTGGTAACCGTTGTTGTATGAAAACTCCGCCAAAGGTAGATGATCATCCCAGTTCTTGCCCTGGTGGATGGCACAGGCACGAAGCATGTCTTCTAGCACTTGATTCACCCGTTCGGTCTGACCATCGGTCTGAGGATGATAGGCCGAGCTCCGAATTAACTTGGTTCCCAGTGCAGCGTGGAGATGCTCCCAGAATCGCGAAACAAATACAGCTCCACGATCTGAGATGATGGTACAGGGTACACCATGTAGACATATTATTCTGGAGATATAAATTTCCGCATATCGCCTCGCATCGTATGCCACGCGGACCGGTATGAAATGAGCCGATTTGGTCAATCGGTCAACGATCACCCAAATGGAGTCGTGTTTATGGAGAGTGGGAGGCAACCCAACAATGAAATCCATACTGATATCCTCCCATTTCCAAGTCGGTATGCTTAAAGGTTGAAGCTGTCCAGCTGCCTTCATATGGTCGGCCTTTACTCGCCGGCACGTATCACACTCGGACACGTATTTAGCTACTTCTCTCTTCATCCGAGTCCACCAGAATTTCTTCTTCAAATCTTGGTACATCTTGTTGCTTCCCGGATGAATGGAATACTTGGACAAATGAGCTTCGTCCAGTATCTTCTTTCTAAGTTCCATGTTTCGGGGTACCACTATACGGTCGTTAAACCAGATGGTACCCTCTTTGTCACTATGGAAACATTTCATTTCCCCCTTTATCATTCTTTGTCGAATATGCGACATCCCCTTGTCTTCCTTTTGAGCTGCTACAATATCCTCCCTGATGGTAGGAATGAGAGCTAGGTTGTAGAGTGCTGCATATGGAACCAAGTAAAGACTCTGTCCTTCTTTACCTTCCATTGTGGTGAGGGAAAGATTGTTGACATGGGACTTGCGGCTCAGTGCATCGGCGACTACATTCGCCTTGCCTGGATGGTAGTGGATCTCAATCTCATAATCCTTGATCAATTCTAACCATCGCCTTTGTCGCATATTCAAATCCTTCTGGGTGAAGATGTATTTCAAGCTTTTGTGATCAGTGTAGAGGTGTACTAAATTACCCAGTAGATAATGCCTCCACATCTTCAATGCTAGCACCACAGCAGCCAGCTCAAGATCATGAGTCGGGTAGTGCTGCTCGTGGTTCCGAAGCTGTCGCGATCCATACGCGATCACTCTTCGCTCTTGCATTAATACACAACCTAAACCAATCCCAGATGCGTCGCAAAAGACCTCAAATGCTTTGGTTGTGTCTGGTTGGGCTAAAACTGGTGCCGTTGTAAGGTGTTTCACCAATGCTTTGAAACCTGCCTCACATGCCTCAGTCCATACATACTTTTGTCCTTTCTTCAGAAGTTCTGTCATTGGTTTAGCTATTTTGGAGAAACTGGGTATAAACCTCCGGTAATATCCTGCTAAACCCAGGAAACTTCGGACTTCATGTACAGACTTTGGAGACTCCCATTTGAGGACTTGCTTGATCTTGCTTGGATCAACTGCAATACCTTCTGCTGAAATGATGTGCCCTAAAAATGGCACCTGGTTGATCCAGAATTCACACTTGCTGAACTTAGCATACAACTGATGGTCCCGTAATCGCTGAAGCACAATATGCAAGTGTTGAGCATGTTCTTCTTCGGATTTGGAATACACAAGTATATCGTCAATGAAGACCACGACGAACTTGTCCAATTCTGGCATGAACACTGAGTTCATGAGATACATGAAATGAGCCGGGGCGTTGGTTAACCCGAAGGACATAACCAGGTACTCATACAGTCCATACCTTGTTGAGAAGGCTGTCTTGGATATATCTTCTGGTCGGATTCTAATTTGATGATAACCAGAACGAAGATCCATCTTCGAAAACACTTTAGCACCCACTAATTGATCGAAAAGAATATCAATGCGCGGTAGTGGGTACTTGTTCTTGATGGTGACAGCATTAAGTGGACGATAGTCTACACACAGCCTCAAGGTCTTATCTTTCTTTTCTACAAACAGTGCAGAACAACCCCATGGTGATGAACTTGGACGAATAAAACCTTTGCTTTCAAGTTCAGTTAATTGTTCCTTCAGTTCTGCAAGTTCCTTAGGTGCCATCTTGTAGGGTGGCCTTGAAATTGGCACTGTTCCTGGTGCAAGTTCAATCTTGAACTCTATATCTCTCTCTGGGGGCATACCAGGAAGATCTTCAGGAAATACGTCGGGGTATTCACATACTACCGGAATATCCTTAAGTTCCATAACCTCGGTGTTGTGAGTGGATGGGTCTAATGGAATGATGTTCTCAAGAGTGAGAACCTGGGGCTGATGGAGTGGAGAGTTTAGATAAATTTTTCGAGGAACGATATCAAGGATAGCACCATGGTATTGCAACCATGCCATTCCTAAGATGATATCTAGCTTTTGATGTTCTAATATCAGAAATGAAGTAAGATATATGGTTCCATCTAGGTTAAGTGGGATTCCAGGAACCAATTTATTTGTTACCGTTTTCCCGGCTGGAGTGCTAATCACATATGGGGTTTTTGTGGAGATAACAGGCAATTGACTTTTAACGACAAAAGATTTACTAATGACATTGTGTGAAGCTCCGGAGTCAAAGAGTATGACTACGGGTTGATTGAAGATAGAGAACGTACCCGTGAGCACGGGTGCGCCTTCTGGAACGTCCTCGATAGCGAGGTGGTGGATGTTGCCGGGTCTGGTGGCTAGCTTCTTGGGCTGGTTGCGGGGTTGGTTGGCCCCCTGGTAAGATGATTGCCCTCCGCTTTGTCGATTCTGCGGACAATCCTTGGCGAAGTGCCCCGTACGTCCACACGTGAAACACGTGTACGGGGTTTGGCCAATGCGAAGGGGAGGACGGAATCCCGGTGCACGTGGTGGAGGTGGAAGTGCACGTGGAACCATCCCCTGTTGTTGCTGCGGCCGAAATCCGCCGTTGTTGAACTGACGACCACGGAACATTGGTGGTCGCGATGGCGGCTGCCACCTTTGGCCGGATGGTGATCGATACACCATACGGTACTTCTGAGGAGCACCACCTCCGCTGCTCTGTGGAGCACCCCTCTTCTTTTTATCGGAGGACAGCTCGCGCGTAGCGTCCTCCTGCATGATAGCGGCATTGACTATGTCGTTGAAGTTGCCGCGGTTGAACAGAGCAAGCTTGTCCTTCAACTTGGGGTTCAAACCCCGGTAGAAACATTCCCGCTTCCGATCTTCGGTATTCACTTGGTCCTGAGCATATTGGGCCAAGTGGTTGAATGATTTGGAATATTCGTATGCACTCCTTCCTCCTTGCCTTAGCTCCAAGAACTCTTGAAGCTTCCTCCTCATAATCCCGGGAGGGATGTGGTAGGCGCGAAATGCCTCCCGGAATTCGGTCCAGCTTACGACATGACCTGCGGGGCGTGCGGCAAGGTAATTGGCCCACCACGCACCGGCAGACCCCTGCAGTTGTTGCGCTGCAAACAATGTCTTCTGTTGTTCGGTTACCGCGAGTAAACCGAACTTTCCTTCAATGGTGCGGAGCCAGTTATCCGCGTCCAACGGTTCATCGGCTTCTCTGAATACCGGTGGGTGTGTCGATGAGAAATCAGAGTAGGAACTCTGAAATTGCTGACGCGGTCCATCATCCTGTCGTCCCCCTTGACGGGACGAGTGCTGCACCAACGTCCGCAGTAACTCGGTTTGCTCGTCACGCGAGCCGAGCACTGCAGCGAGAACCTCCGCGAGACTCCTGGGGAGTGTGGTTGGAGGTGGTGGAGGTGGTTGCGTCTGAGGCGTATTCTGCCCCGGGGGTGGTGTGTCATCCCCCTGTCCTCCACTAGATCCTCCTACCTCTGAGGCTGTACGAGTACGCACCATACTGCAATATAATGAATAACACGGTAAGTCCCATTGCCTCAAGTTTATCCTCCCTTAGAAATGCGGTAGACAATAATAGACGATGCATAACATTTACATATATTGATAAAGCACAAACTTTATACAAAATATATCATCTCAAGACCAAGTTTACAGTAGTAAACCCAAAATGATGGACCCCCTTTATGGAAATGCATCTCTACCATACTTGGCCTTCCTGACATGTCATACTCATCTAATTAGCTAGACACCACAACCATTACTCTTAATATGACACAAACATGGTCACAAAAGAGAAACACTAGCAACCATTTAACTATATGCCGCCCGGTGTTGGCGGAAGTGCTACCACATCTAACTTCAATGCGCTCTACTCGACGTATTCAAGTTCCTCTGGGTCTTCCTCTTCTTCTTCATCTTCAGGGCTAGGCACCTCTGATACGGGTGCTGGAGTAGAAGCTGATACATCGTTCAACATCAACGTCTTCTTGGCAGCCATAGCTTGCCAATCTGTCTGTATCATAAACATCCCCCAGGCCTCATTCTCTTGCTGAGCCTGTTCACAGCTGGTCTTCCAGCTCTGAGCTTCTACTCTGGACTGATCCCTGTCTGCAGTCACCACGTTCAACTGTGTGTCCCGTTGGTGCCCATAAAGTAGGCTTGCCTCCAGATCAATATCTCTCTCTAGAGTCTCCTGGCGAGACGCGGCCAAATCCATAACAGCGTCATGCCATTGATTCTCCCTAAGGTTCAAACGATGATTAAGAGGAGCCATCATATCCCTAAGCCCGTCATTTGCCCACTCAAAGTGATTTGCTCGCTTCATGGCTTGCTTCAGATTGTTTGTCAATTCTTTTATGCATGTCCGCTGATTACCCTTTTCGCGATGTGAGGCTGCTGCATACATCGCTAAGGCTGTTGCGGATGTTTCGCCATGCTCTCCCACCTCCGCAAGCAAGCGGGTTGCCCAGGCCTCAGAAGCTCTGCCGTTGACTGGAAAGAACTCATACGGGGTACCCACCAGATGACGGTAATGGAGTTTGCAAAACCTCCCTATGGCAACACTTGCGGCGTAGCTCCATGTTTCTTCTAATATCAATCCTTTGATCTTGATGGAGTATGGAGCCCATCCGAGGTGCGGTGGACCGGCAGGCACATCGACGTAGATGGTGCAACTCCACATACCGCCCTCCTGGAACTTCTTGCCCCAATAGCTAGGTAACACCAAATAGCCAAACTGGCCGAGCAACCGTGCAAACACGTCCGGAAAACCGGCGTGCCCGGTGCATGTTGAGAACACCCATCCATTAGGCAACTGAATTCTTGGTGCTGCCATCTGTGGACAAATATACCCGAATGTCAATACACCGTTTAAGTATTCGACCCAATCATTGGTGATGTGGGACAAAAAGAAATATCCATAATCAATTGGTTCAGTCAAAGCTGCAATCTGGAAATGAGTACAGTTCTGGTTTATCTGACCTATCTGCAGTAACCCGTAAGTTTCATACAGAAGAAGTCCGAACTAAACTTTATGTTGAATACAAAAATTGTAGTACACTTCAAAACCTTTCCAGATTGTACTCATACAGCCACTGTTGAACTAGTATGAACAATCTATACCAGTTTTAAGTTGACTCAAGGGTTCTGAAAATTTTGACAGAACCTCCCCTGTATATGGGCTTATCTCCACATTCTATACAGGTTCATCATGATAAGATATTGAGGTAGTGTCAAAATAAACATTGAGTAACGTCGTGTTAACAATCCAGAACTAAAGAAGTTCCACCACGACAACCTTGTCATGAAGGTATTATGCATTAATTCACAATTATGTGCAAACTGTTCCAAGTTCTGGACTGCAGGAACCAAATTTGCGACAAATGGAATTAGGCATAGCTACACCTAGATTTAGGTCAGGAGTGATAAATAAAGTTGATAGATGACTTCCTAAGCTTTCCAGAAAGGTATATGCGTAACCATACTGTTCTGGATTAGGGGTTATAATTATCCAAACTCAACAGTAAAGCTGACTGGTTTGCATCAGCAGTCATGCAGTTTACTGTGCTGTCTTCCCAATTTGGTTAAACTCCAATTAAAATCAGGAAGGACTCCCCAAAACAAACTCGTGAATCTCCACCTACCCTTCTCAAACATATACCCCAATAAGGTAGGGGATTTTTCTACAGTGAGTTATGGCAAGAATACAGAAACGGTACAAAGGTGGGTTCATATGGAGTAATTACAGTAAACCCCAGTTTTCAACAGATTAACAAGCTTTTCTGTCTTTATGGTCAACGGAAAAGTTGGAGAGACCTTCACGAGCTTTCCATCCATGTAGGATACTCTCATGATATCTAAGTGCTAACCAAGATTACAACCTGGCGAAGTTGAGCTACTTCTGCCAGAAAACAAGAATCTTGGTTCTATCCACCTTATCAAGTCGAGCCCGAAATTATCAGTATCTGATAGTCGGACTTTCTCAAAACACAATGCAACCATTCTGTCGGTGGGGAGGGTCTAGTATCATGTTTGATACTGACGGTACTACGTGCCTCACGAAAGGAAATTCTATCCGGTACATCCGGTTACGTCTATAGGTGGTTCCTATATCGTTCCCTCGCAAACGGCTTCTACACGGGTTGCTACCGGGGTTAGGTTACCTGCAGAAGACAAACAATCCCCTTTCACACCTTCGCACTTCAAGGGCGGCACGGGGAAACATGGCAGGCAGTCACAATAATATATAACTAAAAGTAAATGCATACGACTCTGGCGTGAGTCGTCCTCGAGCGAGGCCATGTCTCGAGGTACATGGCTGTAAATACGTCTGTACAGCAAAGACTCCCGTACGATCCGGCTTATACACGCTCGGGCATACGTGTTCGCATGTTCTCATAGATATGAGAACACACTATCGGGTTACATACCACCCGACGGGGTTTCCCTCTAACTTTGTGTCATGCTGGGGTACCGCGTGTCATATGTTCTTTAGAAACATGGAAAGTTTCAAAGACTCATATTGACTTTCCGTGCCAAGCCACGGAAATTTCACATACCACCTCTCGTATGCTGAGCTTACCGAGATTGATCCGCTCTCGGTGGCGTACCTTACCTCTTACCTGATGTCGGAGCGTCGTTACAGAATATAATAACACATAGTTAGTTTACCACCTTTATATCTTATACTAATAATACTCCTTATAACGGCATATAACTAATTCCTCACTCAAGTTCCTAATTTTTGAAAATAAGTTCTTTTCCGGTACACTGTTCCCAACGAAGCTCTGATACCATGTCTGTGGGGACCGGGGTCCACACATCCGAGGATCTCATTGGGTGGTGTCGTGCGATGCGACACCCAACAGTTTACAAGAATAGAACCAGAATAATGTACAATACCAAGTCTTTTATTTACTACACAGCGGAAGTTTTCACAATACTAGCGGATGTAAAGAAATATATACATACCATAGCTACGCTCTCAGCACTAGCTATGCAAAAAGCAAAGTTTTCCATGCCAGGGATACTTTGCACTAGCAACACTCAAACTATGGCGGCGTGCAGGGTTCCCACTCGGCTGTACACCCTGGAGGGGGTGTTGCCTCATCGTCAAACCCATTCTCAAAAGGGTAACCTGCAAAAACTCGTTAACTGCAAACGTGAGCTTAAGGCTCAGCAAGACTTAACCGTCTCACTAGACAGATGCATGGGGACACTAAACATAGGTAAGGAATAGCATAAATAACTCGCCTACAAGTGGATCCTTATAACCAAGTTTTAAGTAGCAAATGACATTCCCTGAGCACGGCACATCATGGGCTCCACAATCAAACAAGAAACGCTTTACCGATGATATGACATGCCCAAAGCACATAATGCTATTACAGCTAAAGTATGGGGAAATTGTAAATCTTTAGTTATACTATCTCTAAACCAAACAAAGTTGCAAAGTAAATATAATTCAATATCATCTGACTTTCCTGACTTCTTTAGTATTTACTACGTCACCGCTCAGTGAACAAGCGGTACTCTATTACTGCGAGGGACAGTGATTGCAATCAAGACACACCCGGACAACACGACACATACGTCGTTCGGAAGTGTCAGCGAGCACACCTGTACCTACATAACACTTCAGTACTAGGCGTATATGGCCACCTTTCACAAGAAACTCAAATGCTGAGCCCGTCTCACCTCCGCAAACAGAAGGTCTCCGCACGGAACACCTCATGTGTCCGCCGACCGATTTACACCTTACTGTCCTCAACCCACCCCTATCGATGGTGAGTTAATGGGTCTCAACATCCCAGTTATCAAGTTACATCAGTTTATTGGATTCCATATGTCCATTATATTGCCGGTACAATTCAAGCTTGTCCGAAGGGGCCGCACACGACGCGGGCCTTAATCGACACAGGCAGAGCTATGCGACCGAGACTCACTTCTCGCCGCTTCCTAGCCATTCCCTGCCCGGTCTCAATTTCATTATATTAAGCCATTTTCCATTCAACCAATCCTGTGAGATACATCTCTCGCGAGTAGATTCCAACTACTCGACTTCTACCGGATCTCCTATGCATTAGCAAAGCAGTTACTACAGGTCAAACTGTAACTCGTGCCAAATAAACCCCTGGGATTTTTGGTCATGCAAGTGGAGTATCATTCACCCTAGACGTAATGCACAATTCATATACTACTCATCATAGTGATAAAGCAAAAGTTTATAAACGACTTAAATGCAAACCGGGGCTTGCCTTGTTGCAGGTCAGGTTCTGAGTTAAAAATTGGAAGGTTCTCTTCCAAGGCTTCTGGCTCCTCCTCGACTTCGGTCACTATACGATATGCAGATAACATGGATATATAAATGACTTTGAAATTTATTTATTTTAAGACCATAAATTAATTCATGGTGATCACTATATGACAGGGATCTTGATTGGCTTTGGAACTTCGATGGTAGATACTAGGGAATATGATCAAAGCTCTTGCAAAGAACAGGAGATGATCATAGCAGATTGTGGTCTCCGAAAGTATGGCAAGCAGATCAACTTCCAAAAATTTCCGAGAGGAAACTGTAGCTTGAACCTAGCTAACAGTTGATAATCAAGATGGAGGGAGTGGTTCTGGTCTTAGCAAAATTTGCTTCAAAATTTTCTAAGCTGTGGGGAAGGAGTTATTGTATTTCTAATTCGGCAAGAATTTCTGAACTTACTTTATAATTGAGTTTCTAGATATTAATTCAATATTTAGTTTGTAACTGATTTAGGACTGGCATAGTAGGTTAATTAAATCTAAGACTTTAACAGGGGCTAGGGTATGACTAAAGGAAGACTCAGTAAAATTTTGGGATCTACTAAAGCAACCTAATAGCTGTGAAAATTTAATAGCTGAAAAAGGAAATTGAATTATACAGAGAGTTAAACAGGTGCAATGGCTCCCAAATTTTGCCTGATAATCAAGAATAGGATAATAAATTTTATGTGAATTTTGGGGATTTTTCCTGTGGATATCTTGTCTGGAAAAATTTCATTTGCATTAGGAAAGATTATTTTCTACAGAATTTAACTCTGAGTTTCACAGAACCTAATTGGTATTGACAGAAACTAGAGCTCGAGAGCTTTCGAACAAAATTTGTTTGAAGAATTTTGGAGTATTCTACAGAAAGTTATGGATTTTCTAAGTTGGAGCCTATTCTGGAATAATTTCCTAATTTGATTTAACTCGTGGGCCCCACTGTTTTAAAATGAACCAATAGTATTTAAACCACACGGGGGCCACAGATTCCCACCGCGTAGCCACAGCAAATCTCGTGGCCACACCTGATCCGACGGGATTTACCGCCGCTGACACGCGGGACCCGCCGCGTCGTCTTCTACCTCCCGACGCGGGCGGCGCGCGGGGTTCCCGCGGCGGTGCTCTCCGGCGAGCCTCGCCGCCGGCCAATCCAACGCACCAGAATCGCGGAAACTTGCCACCTGGGGGTTTTTGGGGTCGCTGAGCACGGTGGTGAGGTCAGTGGGTCTTGAAACTCGCCGGAAAAGGTCGTGCGACGGCGGTGGCGGCGATGAGCGCTCGGGCAACCTAGAGCTCTCTATAGAGTAGCTCAAATCACTCGGGAATTGCTCCAAAACCTTTCTGGGATGATGGAGTTCATGGATATGGGCGCAGAAGGGGAGTGAGTTGCCGGGAATCAAGAGTTCGACGGTGAACCGAGGTTTTCTCACCGGCGGCGAGCAAAACTCGAAATTCAGAGCCGTTGCTTGACGATCCTTAAAGGTTTTTGCTCAGACAGGATCGCTAGGGCCTATAGAAACTATCTCTAAGTAATTGCAAAGGATGATTGCTTGCCGAAAAGGAATTTGACATGAAATCATAGCTAGCTATCTACCCTCGGCCGTAGAGGAAACGAACAATATCTTGCTCAGGCTTCAACGATAAGGGAAATGGTTTGTACCACGAGCTAGAGTTTGATCAGGCGCACCTTTTTGCTCTTTGGAGCTAGGCTTGAAACGGCGTGGAACGGCGGCACGCCGCGGAGCAGTGGCGAGCGGCGGCGATGGCGCGCGGCGGAAGAAAAATGGCGAGGCAGTGGAGCTGTGATCGGGGATGAGGATTAAAGGGGGCTTCGGCCGGCCTTTTATAGAGCCGCGGCGAGCAGGCAGGCAGCTCGCTGGAGCTGCATGCGCGCGCGGTGTCGAGCGGGGGCGCGGCGGTGCAGAGGTGTCGGGGTTGAGCTGATCCGTTTAAAAGGGGAGCTGACATGTGGGGCCCACTGTCCAGTGATTCTCCCCACAGCTCAGTTACTAATTCATTTAAAAATAGAAGATCAACTCCAAAAATCATGAAATTTTGTGGAGATGGCAAATGAATTATTCTGAACACAATGGTGAATTCAATTCTTATGTTTAAAGAAGTTGGAGAAGAATTAAAAATTCAGATTTGAATTTGATTCAAATTTGCTACGCACCTCAATAAAAATAGTAGATGAGTTTCTAAAATTTTGAAACTTTGTAAGCATGCTATTTGAGGAATTTGGGAGTTCATGGAAAAATTTAGAGCCCTTAATTTGAATATTTGGTTTAGAGCTTATTAGGGCTTCATTGTGCATTGCTTACTAATCCTTATCTAAAAATTCTTATTCTTAAAAGGTGAATAGAATATAATTTGGATTCATGGTGAAGTCCAATACCTATGATAAAAGAATCTAACAAAGAGTGCAAGATAAGTTTTGGATGGCATAGTTCATGTGTACCATTATATTGGAGATCCAAAATAGTTGATCACAAAACCCATATGAACTTAACATGCCATAAAAAGTGGGGTTTTACACCACCACTTGAGGAGGCACGGGGGTTGAAGCGGGACTCTCCGTCCGCACTGTTTCGACAGTTGCGACAGAGGTCAGAGCTTTAAACACCAATTTTGACGCTCTGTAGTAAAAAAATTGGAAGATTTAAAACATAACAAAAATTAGAATGACAAATCAAGGTGAAAAAGCAAAGATTACCTTGGGAAGCTACCGCTCCAAGCAGCACGGAACCTCTTCGCCGGAGGCTCGGAGCCGGATCTTGTTGTGGTTGGCACAGAAGGAGCTCTGAAATGTTTCCTGGATCCTGCAGTCGTCGTTGGCGATGCCCCAGCCGGGGTTTCCCTCGGCCAGGAAGAACCTCCGGGCCTAGAGCCCCTCGATGGCATAGAGACCGGAGTCGACTGTCCGGAGCTGGCGCCTGTAGAAGACGCTTACCCCGGAGGAGGTGTAGCTGCAGAAGATCCCCCTCGCCAGGCAGAAGGGGCAGTTGTAGATGGAGCAGGCCTAATGGACCTCCCATCAGCATGCTTTAGTTTCCTCTTCCGACTGGAAGATTCGACTGGCTCCTTGCCCTTGCCAATGTCTTCAACTTTCTGGCTCGGAGCAGGGGCGGCCACCCCCTCGGATGCTTCGGGGATTACAACCCTGGAGGTCCGCCGTTTTTCCACCTCACCAAGCTCATCTAGCGCCGGCATCTTCCTTCGGAGCTCCTTGCTGATCTCTGGAATCATATTTAAAGGCAGGAAAGCAATCGGCGCAGCTAAGGCATCATCGTCGACAATCCCATGTTGAAATTTCTTTAGATGAAGCTTCAAAGCTTCGTCATCTATGTTGGATTTCAAACCGGTTTCAATCTGGTCATCATCCATTATGCTGTTAAAAGCCCAGGCAAGCTTCTCCCTCCTGCTCAGCGGAGCCCACCTGTTCACCAAGAAATTTCCAAAGATGATCTGGGGGGTCACTCCACCCTCCACACACTCTCGGATCCTAGTCAGGACAGGGTTGAATGCATCTGACAGCTTCGGAACTACATTCCAGGCATCGTTGTCGACGTTGGGGAGTCCTTGGGGTAGCTCCAACATGTCATGCTCATCCACTACATTGATGACCCAGTCGTTCTTCTAATCATCCCACTTGACAGAGGGGAACGACTTCAGGTACTTGAAGGGGCAGTTCTTGTGCTTCATGAAGTAGTAGAAGCCAATCAACTCAGTCCCTTTGCCAGTGAAATGGGTTGTGAAGAAGGTACGGAACAAGTCGACACAGGGAGGCATGCCCACCCACATCTCACAGAAGTGGACAAAAGTGGCCATGAGCACAAGGGAGTGTGGGTCGAGGTGATGCAGTTGGAGGCTGTAGAAGTCCATCAGCATCAGGATGAAGATTGAGAATGGTGGGATCACCCCCACCATGGCGTACGCTGAGAAGTACACCATCTCCCAGCGGCACTTCTTCTTGAAAGGGAGCTTGCGGACACGGACCAGGTGGTTGAAGGAATCGCTAGACCATCCCATGAAGGTCCGGACCTTCCTCAGATTGTCCTTGCTCTGGATGCGTCTCTTGGGAAGACCTAACTCCACCGCAACAAGCTGGAGCGAAAGAGGAGAAAGCTAGGCAAAGTTTGGGAGGCTCTGAGCGCAAGTTTGATCAAAAGCGTAAAGAGTGCACAAACCACGCGTGCTTTCCTTCTTAAGTAAGCCTCCATGATGATTGGATGGAAATCGCAATGAGAGCAAGTCCACATTACAAAGAACCTACCCTGTCAATGACGAATGGACCCAGGGCCACACCGACGAAGAAGTCGAGGTTATTACCCTCAGCGAACCATTGTCATGATGGGCGGCGGGAAACCCAAAGGCGATAGCCTGACAAGGCGCTTGGAACCGATATGGTTTTCGTATTGGGAACTAGCGACCTTCAATTGCGTGAAGATCTCATCTACCGCATTCAAGACAAGCCACGCGGCGATGGTTTAACCCCAAACCATCACCACAATAGTACATCAGAAGACCTTTGAAGTTACAACACGGAGATCAAGGATGGACCCACCTCCAGTAGAATAACTTGACCCAAAGGGTTTCTCCCAAAGGTGGGCCCGGGGGCTACTGTCGGTACCCTGTGTACCAGGTACCCTATGATACCGCAAGAAGTGCAAGAGTGTTCCACCTGTCAGAGTTGAAGGCTTTCTCAGGCCCCACATGTCACATGGCACCGGACCCGCCTCCCTCATATGGGTAGATATGAGAGCGCCACGTGTAATATAAGACCGGAGCTAAACTCCCAACATAGGGAAGCTCTGGGTTTGACACGTGGATAATGACCCCGGACCTAACCCCCCATAGAGGGAAGCTCCGATCCTGCCACATGTATAATAGCTCTGGGCCCATCTCACCGTGAAGGGAAGCTCCAGAGTGGCCACGTGTGGACCCTCCAGGCCTCACAACCAATGGGAATTTGGCAGATCTCCACTAGCACGAGCATTCAAGGGACAGTTAAGACAACAGTTACAAGACCTGATTACGTGTCATTAATGCTATGTTAATGACACACAATCAGTGGGCTGTGAATAGGCATAGCGCTGCTATTAAGGCACGTTATCACAATATTAACCACTCTTAATATCTGTAGACCTTGTATTAGGTTATTAAACACGCCAGGGCCACATGTCGGGCCAGACAAATGTTGTTATGACCAGTCCTTAGACTATAAAAGGACTGCATCGCACGGAACAGGGAGGCTAATCGGATCCAAGCTCAGACTCACACAAGCTATACTGAAGCACTCAATACACAAAACACACCCCGTGGAGTAGGGTATTAAGCACAGGCGGCCCGAACCACATAAATCTCACGTGTCATCATCTTGTTCCTAATCTCTGCGCGCCCAAACCGATACAAGAACCTTTGCGGGCTACATTTAGTAGTACCGGGGGAAGTGTCATTGATACACTTCGACCGCATACTAATGACTTAGGGATAGGTGGTAGAATTCGAGTAGTTAGAATCTACTCGCGTATGGTCACCTTTTATTGACCAAAAGTCAAGTAGTTGAATTTTACATGCAAAAGAAGTTGGGTGAGGGAAACCTACTCGCGAGATGTCACCAAAGTGTTCACTATTAAAGTTGAGATGTGGACCGAATATTTTTGTAGGAAGGGACGCACAAGGTTGATCTAGGCCCAAAGGGTGAGACAACGCTTCTGACCACATCGTGCCTGGGTCGGTAATGGCGAGGCAGGTGTTGGAGTTTGGTATGGTATCCTCGTCTATGTCGCTTAAGGATCGCGTCGTATGCGGCCTTGCTGGACAAGTTTGAGTTGTACCAGATGCATACTGGTATATGGGACATAGAAAACTGATCTAACTCATAGACCTTGGTGTGGAAACTCCTCCGCTGTCTTTCAATGGAGTTGAGAAGGCAAAAGGTGTAAATCTTCTAGTGGGCAACTTCGACGTGTCCGTGTATAAGACCTTTTGCACGGGATTGAGAATTGATTCCATATTAGGGCCTCTTGTGAAAAGTTGCTGCGTGCAAAGTAGAGAGAAGACTACCATTGTGTCTTCGTTGTGGGCGTACCTGTCGTGCATTCTGGGTTGTTATTAATTCGAATGACCATCACTCGCGGTTATGAATTGTGCATACTTGTTCACTGCATTGTGATGTAGTAATAAGAGAATGTTTATGTTTAATCTACTATTGTCTTTGAATTAATAATTGTAATTATTAGTGATTGTATTAAGGAAGAGCTCATTAAGTTTACATTTCAACGAACTATAAATTTTAAGCTAAAACTGCATGTAAGGATCTATTTTAGGCGAGTCTTTATGCAAATTCAGCTTCCTAAGTTATTTAATTTTCTTTCATATAGTGTTTCATGTTTAGTTAGACGGTTAAGTCTTGCTGACCCTTTGCGCTCACGGTTGCTATATATATGGTTTTGCAGGTAATAGTTAACTGTTTCTATTGCGGTTGTCCATGAGACCTCGGACTTTCTGAGGTGTATGGCTCACGAGAGACCTTGCTGCTGCCTTATAGTCTTCGTGTTGCTAGTGAGAAGCGTCCACAAGCATGGACGTCTTCTCTTGTGCTTAGATAGGTTGAGAGTTTGAGTATATTGCTTCCGCTGTTTATGTAATCCTTATGTAAATTATGTTGTAAACTCGAATATTTTATGAAATAAATTTTTTGTATGTTTCACATATTCTTTTTGTGTGTACTGTTGGGTGTTGCATCGCACAACACAACCCAATGTGATTCCTGGACTGTTTGGACCCCGGTCCTCACACTGGCCTATGGGGCCCACAATTCTCCCTATTATCCTCTCCAAAGCTTTTAATTAATGTAGCAAATGAATTCTACAATTCATGAAACATAGCAGGGCTGCTTATTGAAATATGAAAAACATAATGGTGAACCAGAATTTGAATGTGGAATACTTTGGGCACGGAACTTTAATCCATATTTGAAGCCTCCCTAATATGTTGCACTTAATTAAATAATGAATCTTGCTGCATAACTTGCAAACTTAGTGGCTCAGCTAACTTGAACATGAGGAGTTCATTGGTTGTTTCATATTTGTATTTCAATACAATTTAATGTGGAATTTATCTTTGAATTTAAATTTCCCTTTTGTGACTTGCTTTAACATTACCCTCACATAGGAATTAGATAAAAAATTTCTTTCTTTACTCTAACTAATCCAATATCTAAACAGAATACAACATCGTAGGATTTTACATTTGCTATAATTTGGATTTTTGCCTTGGCATTTTATTTGACTTTGTCTTTTGAATTGTATTAGGAACACTCCCTTTCAATAGTTACTTGCTTAAGTGCAATCATACACTCGCAAGCTCTAATCTAGTTTAAAGTTCTAATAAGCCCATTTTTTAACATCACATTTGATGAGGACATCACAACAGCAGAGACACAAATTGAAATGCAAGGACCAATCACAAGAGCATGAGCACGGTTAATAAATCAGCAGGTGAATTCGCTCCTAACTTCTTTTGCATGTGAGTTTGAGAATAGATTGCTATGTGATGATTTAATTGTTATTAGGAATAATGGATAAGATCAACAAGTGAAGGAAAGAGTCCTTGGAGCGTGGAGAACCAGCTGGGACGTCAACAAGTTGATGGAAACATTTTACAACTCGAACTCGAAATCAACTCGGAGTCCAGAAGCAGTCCACCTTAAAACGAACGCTCGGGAGGCACACGGACTCCGTTTTCGACGTTCCACATATGCACAGAAAGAGGAGAAGATAAAATTTCCAATGGTTCTCGTCCCACATCAAAATTCCCCCGGAGTCATTCGAAATCGTCGAAACAAGTCGAGTCCATATTTCTGTCCGGTGTTGCGCCACTAATCGGGCCTTTGGGCCTTGTATCCCGTAAGAGTCCATTAGGGACGCGTCTAATCGTGTCTTGGCCGAACCCTAGCCTTTAAATACTGCAGCCGCCGGTCATATTCAGTGGGTTTTTCTTAGAATAACAATTTCGCCATTCTACGGTTTGTGAGACCCCAATTTCTCAATTTCAGATCGTGTCTTCTACGTTCTTGCTTGTGTTCTCGGTTCACTTGCAGGGATTAGACTTCTTGGGGTGGTCAAGTGTGTGCCGCACGGTTGATAACCAATGCAGCATTGGTGTAGTGATTGTCGTGGTATTCGAACTACTTGAGTGCCGCGGATCATCAACGTCGAGTTCTCTACTCCAATCGACTTACCTTTCGAAAGATTGGGCCTAAACCTACTCATCAATTGGTATAAGATTTCCAGGTTGCCCGTGAGGTATCTTTGTTTTCCTTCCATTAGATCGATTTTGTTTCATACCTAGAGTCCATAGAAAAGCCACAAAAAAAATTAGATCATTTTTCCCGCTTCCTAGACTATAGTGCCTGCAGTTTCATTTTTTAGTTTGCATTTGTGTTGTCGAGTCTTGTTACTGGCTTAGCTTTGTGTATTGGGTCCTAGTTATCATGTTTTGTCCTTGTTTTCTTGCTGTTCGACACCTATTCCACAATCCCTAAATAACAAACCGATCCACCACGTTCATCGGTTTGCCCTAGCTAGCCGCCTTGCGTGAACTCCCGCATCGCTAGCCCTAGATTAGGTGACAAACCTTTGTGCCACTCATCCTTGAATCCTCACACATCACCCCATCAGTTGCTGTGCAAATTTACGATCATTTTCATATCCGATTGCGAGTTCTGTTCTCAAACCGAGTTGGAATCAACATCCAAAATCGTAACTCGGATAGCCTACCTTAAAATAGCCATAACTTTCGCATACGATCTCGAAATCGGGCGATTTTTTTCAAATTTATCTACGCAAAATTTTGCATCTGGTTTTCCACCGCGTAGCCGCGTTCGTGAAATTAGATTGCCCAAATTCCCTTCGGAAGATAGGTTATCCGGCCTCCGAAGTTTCAACATGAATTTTAAAGAATCTTCTTGATTTTCTATAGGATGCATATTACATCCAATTGAGCTGCAAATTTGTGTGCTTCATATCTTCGTGCTCCTGAGTAAATAAAAAATATCAGAAAATATTACATAAAATAAAAAATAGTGAAGAGCACGCATATTAAAGCAATTGGCCTATACTACTTGTGTTGTGATTTTTGGTTATATCATTATGTCTTCCTTTTGCCTTGCTACTTCCTTGTGTTGTGCTAGGCCCTAGAGCACTTGGTTGACCAACAACAGTTTCCTACATTGAATACTTATTCAACTTTGTTTACCTGTTAACGATTTTCTGCTTATTAACCACCATATTGTGCCATCCAAGCTCCACCTTTCTCTTGAGCATAACAGGTACCTTTGCAATCACCCCACGCTTCATTGGTTCATCTCACCGTTCACACCACCTGCTGTGTCGGTAAGAACACTTGTAAGAGTGTGGTAAGACGCTTGAGCGAGAGAGATTGTTTTTTTCCACCTTTCACATTGTCACTATAGTTGATAGGGGTAACATATTTTTGTAATCTTTTGTTTCCTACTAATAATGGCAGGAGAAGACAATGATGACGAATGTGTTCAACATGCTGAGTTACGTGATATGATGAAGACCATGACAGATATGTTCGCCAAATACAACACAACAACGGAGGAGTCATCGGCAAACTTGACTCGCCAACTTGATGACCTTGCTCTTCGGATGAATACTTTTGAGGCTCGGTTGCCTCTCGCTGGAAGACATGAAGACAATACTTATGATGATATGGAAGATCACAACAATCAGCCAAGACTACCACTTTATCGTCGAGGTATGGGAGGTAATAATCATCATAACAATTATAATCGTCCTCCTGATGATCCTTTTGCTAAAGTGAAATTTACTATACCCCCTTTTTCTAGTGCTTATGATGTTGAGGCTTATCTTGATTAGGAGATGACAGTAGAGCAAAAATTTAATGCCCATCTTGTTCCTAACAACATAGAGTTCGTCAAGCCACTAGTGAGTTTAAGGACTTTGCTATCATATGGTGGAATGAACTTGTTAAAACTAGAACTGATCCTCCAACATGGGATAGATTAAAGGAAGCTATGCGTGTTCGATTTGTTCCTCCATCTTCTCAGCGGGACCTTCATAAAAAATTGCAGTGCTTAGACCAAGGTAACATGTCCGTAGAGGAGTATTATCAAGAGTTACAAAAGGGTATGCTGCGTTGTGGGGTTATAGAGGACATGGATGATATAATAGCTCATTTTTATGGGGGGTTGAGGCGTGAAATTCAGGACATTGTTGATTACAAGGAATATGATATTGTTAACAGATTGTTTCAGCTTGCTATGTTGGCAGAAAAAGAATTGCAGGGCCGACAACAACAACAACAATGCACGAGGAGCAACTTCACGCCGTGTTCAACGTCTACACCATCCAAAACAGCACCATCTCTGACCCCCCGTGCAGCGACTACACCATCCAATGGAGGCCAATGAACTATACCTGCTGCTCCACCTTCTCGCGTGCTGGAAGGCAGCAAGGCCACATCATTCAAGCCTTCGTCGTCCACTCCTTCTACGGGTCGTACTTCCGATATTAAGTGTCACTGCTGCAAGGGACTTGGTCATATGATGAGAGATTTCCCGAGCAAATGAGCATACATAGCACACGACGATGGCGGATATGATAGTACTTTGGATGTTGAAGATGAATATTCTCTTGCTACTGACTTTACAGATCCAAATGACGAACACACCGAAGAAGAGGTACTTGGTATAGCGGCAACGGAGAACTATAGGAGCATCATTGTGTAGCGTGCCTTGAGCTCCAAAGTGGAGACCGACGACAAGCTACAACGACACAACCTCTTCCACATGTTTCTCGTCATCAAGGACTGCCGTGTACACACTATAATTGATGGAGGTAGCTGCAATAACTTGGTGAACATGGACGTCGTCAAGAAACTTGGTTTGACAACAAGAGCATACCCTCATCCATACCACATTCAATGGTTCAACAACAGCAATAAGGTTCGGATAACACAAACAGCGATAATACATTTTTCAATTGGTTCTTACCATGATTTTGCTGATTTTGATGTCGTCCCTATGGATGCTTGTTCTCTTTTATTGGTTCGTCCTTAGGAATTTGATACAGATGATATTCATCATGGTAGACCTAATAAATATACTCTCATGCATAAGGAAAAAAATCACTTTGCTCCCCATGACTCCCACTGAAATTGTTCATTTTGAGAAGAGTAAAATTCGTGATGGCAAAGCAACAAAACTAGAATCTGAAAAACAGCAAGTCATTAAGTTAAAATCACCATCGTTGCTCGCAACTAAATCTGACCTTGCTGATTTATTCGATGCTAAGGGGATGTGCTATGCTTTAGTATGCAAAGAAGCCATGTTTTCACTTCATGAATTGTCTATTGCATTGCCCTCTGCTGTTGCTAACCTTTTGCAGAAGTTTGAGGATGTGTTTCCCTCCGAGATACCCCCTGGTTTACCACCGATGAGAGACATTGAACACAAGATCGATTTGATTCCAGGAGCAAGTTTGCCAAATCATGCAGAATACAGGGCGAATCCAGAGGAAACTAAGGAAATTCAGCGACAAGTCGAAGATCTTTTGGACCGCGGGTACATTCATGAAAGTCTTAGCCCTTGTTCTGTTCCCATTCTTTTGTTTCCTAAGAAAGATGGTAGTTGGCGCATGTGTGTTGATTGTCGAGCAATTAATAACATCACCATTCGATATTGTTATCCTATTCCTCGCTTAGATGACATGCTTGATGAATTGAGTGATGCTATCATCTTCACAAAAATTGACTTGTGTAGTGGTTACCACCAAATTAGAATGGCACTAGGAGATGAATGGAAAACTGCATTTAAAACCAAGTTTGGACTTTATCAGTGGTTAGTCATGCCTTTTGGTTTAACTAATGCACCCAAAACCTTTATGCGTTTAATGAACGAGGTTTTATGTGCTTTCATTGGACAATTTGTGGTGGTTTACATCGATGATATCCTCATTTGCAGCAAGTCATATGATGAACATCTCCATCATTTATGTGCTGATTTTACTATTTTGAGATATGCACGTTTGTTTGGTAACCTCCAAAAGTGCGTCTTTTGCACCAATCGAGTCTTGTTTCTTGGCTATGTCATTTCCTCGCAGGGAATTGAGATGGATGAGGCAAAATTTGAAGCAATCACAAGCCGGCCAGCCCCAACAACCGTCACGCAGGTTCGTAGTTTTCTTGGTCTTGCAGGTTTTTATCGGCGTTTTGTGTGGGATTTCAGCACCATTGCCGCACCTCTACATGAGCTAATGAAGAAGGGAGTGCCATTTTGATGGGGTGAACAGCAGCAACAAGCTTTTGATGCTCTCAAATCGAAGCTTACACAAGCACCATTGCTACAAATTCCTGATTTTGAAAAAAACCTTTGAGCTAGAATGCGATGCAAGCGGCATTGGTATTGGAGGCGTTCTCACACAAGGAGGTAAACCTGTTGCTTTCTTTAGTGAAAAACTTCATGGTCCTTCTCTGAATATTCCACTTATGATAAGGAATTGTATGCCTTAGTACGAGTATTACAAACATGGCAACATTATCTTTGGTCTAAGGAGTTTGTCATACATTCTGATCATGAATCATTGAAGTATCTTAAGTGTCAAACCAATCTGAATAAACGACATGCTAAATGGATTGAGTTCATAGAGTCGTTTTCATACATCATAAAGCATAAGAAATGGAAGAAAAATGTCATTGCCGATGCATTATCTAGGCATTATACTATGCTGTCCCAACTTGATCATAAAATCTTTGGTTTGGAAACAATAAAAGCATTATATCCTACTGATATGGACTTCAAAGATGCTTTTGAAAATTGAAGAGAAGTAAGAACTTGGAATAAATATGTGCTGCGATAGGGTCTCCTCTATCGTGCTAACAAGCTATGCGTTCCAGCTAGCTCCTTTCGTCTATTACTTTTGCAGGAAGCACATGGAGGAGGTTTGATGGGATATTTTGGAGTGAAGAAATCTGAAGACATGTTGTCCACACACTTCTTTTGGCCAAAGATGAGGCGTGATATCGAGCGCTACGTGTCACGATGCACTACTTGCAATAAAGCTAAGTCTCTTAACCCACATGGTCTTTATATGCCTCTTCCTATTCCTAGTGTACCTTGGGAGGATATTTCTATGGAATTTGTTTTGGGATTGCCTAGGACTAAGAGGGGGAGGGATAGTATTTTTGTAGTTGTTCATCATTTCTCCAAAATGCCCCCTTTATACCTTGTCATAAGAATGACAATGCCTCACACATTGCTGATTTATTTATGATGGAAATTGTCCGTTTACATGGTGTGCCAAATACCATTGTTTCTGATCGTGATGCAAAATTTTTAAGTCATATTTGGAGAACTTTGTGGTATAAATTGGGAACCAAGTTGTTGTTTTCAACCACATGTCACCCACAAACGGATGAAAAAACTGAGGTAGTTAATCGTACTTTATCTACTATGTTGGGGAACTGTCTTGAAAACAAATTTCAAGTTGTGGGAGGAGTGTTTACCACATATAGAATTTGCTTACAACAGATCCTTTCACTCCACGACAAAGGTAAGTCCATTCCGGGTAGTGTATGGTTTCAATCCCCGTGCTCCTATTGATTTACTACATTTGCCTCCATCTGAAACTATAAATTTGGATGCCACACAACAATCTGAATTCATTCTTAAGATGCATGAAACTACAAAGAAAAATATTGAAATGATGAATGAGAAGTATAGGATTGCAGGTAGTAAAGGTAGAAAAGAAGTAAAACTTGAACCGGGTGATTTGGTGTGGTTACATTTGAGAAAAGAGTGATTCCCCGACTTGACAAAATCTAAACTTATACCACAAGCTGTTGGTCCTTTTAAGATTGTTCAAAAGATTAATGATAATGCATATAAGCTTGAATTGCCTCCCGATTTTGGGGTTAGTCCTACATTTAATATTTCAGATTTGTGATCGTACTTGGGAGAAGAAGATGAACTTGAGTCGAGGATGACTCCAATTCAAGAAGGGGAGGATGATGAGGACATCACAACAGCGGAGACACACATTGAAATGCAAGGACCAATCACAAGAGCACGAGCACGGTTAATAAATCAGTAGGTGAATTCGCTCCTGACTTCTTTTGCATGTGAGTTTGAGAATAGATTGCTATGTGATGATTTAATTGTTATTATGAATAATGGAGAAGATCAAAAAGTGAAGGAAAGAGGCTTTGGGAGCATGGAGAACCAGTTGGGACGTCCACAAGTTGATGGAAACAGTTTACAACTCGGACTCGAGTTCAACTCAGAGTCCAGGAGCAGTCCACCTTAAAATGAACGCCCAGGAGGCATACGGACTCCGTTTTCGATGTTATATATATGAACGTAAAGAGAAGAAAATAAACTTTCAAATGGTTCTTGTCCCACATAAAAATTCCTCAAGTGTCATTGGGAATCATCGAAACAAGTGGAGTCCAGATTTCTGTCCGGTGCTGCGCCACCGAATTGGTCATTTGGGCCTTGTATCCCGTAAGAGTCCATTAGGAACACGTCTAATCGTGTTTTGGCCGAACCCTAGCATTTAAATACTGCAGCTGTCGGTCATATTCGGTGGGTTTTTCTTAAAATAACAATTTCGTCGTTCTGGGGTTTGTGAGACCTCAACTTCTCAATTTGAGATCGTGTCTTCTACGTTCCTGCTTGTGTTCTCGATTCACTTGCAGAGATTAGCCTTCTTGGTGAGGTCAAGCATGTGCTGCACTGTTGATAACCAACAGAGCAGTGGTGTAGTGATTGCAGGGGTATTCGAACTGCTCGAGTGCCGTGGATCATCCATGTCGAGTTCTCCACTCCAATCGACTTACCTTTCGGAAGATCAAGTCTAAACCTACTCATCAACATTATGCTATAAACTAGTTCATGAGACTTTGAATAAGAATCTTTGGAATTCGAATTCAACTTGTGTAGGATCGAAGAGCACGTGAAAGGCTACTAAAGGGGGGTGAATGGTAGATTAAAACTTTCTTGGCAGCAGCTACATTTTCAAATTCGGTTGTCGATTGTGCAACTAAACTTTGTTTTCTAGAGGACCATGCAAAAAGTGAGTTACCAAGAAAATAACAAGCACCCGATGTACTTTTACTATCAATCCTACAACCCCCAAAAATCAGCATTGGAAAAAGCTTTCAAAGTTATAGTTGAGGAAGACGGAAGAAAAATGCCAAATTTTTTAGTTCCATGTAAATACTTGAGAATCTTTTTGACGGCTTGATGATGTAAAGCACGTGGTGAAGCTTGAAATCTTTCACAAAGACATACACTGAATTGTATGTCTAGCCTTGATGCCATGAGGTACAAAAGTGATCCGATCATGCCTTGATATTCTTTTTGATCAATAGGTTATCCTTCTTCATGAAATTCAAGTTTTGTCATTGTTCCCATTGGTGTCCGAAGAGGCTTGCTATTTTCCTTGTTGAAGCGCTTAATAAAATCTTTTGTATACTTCGTTTAACGCACAAAAGTTTCCTCCTTAGTTTGCTTGATTTACAGCCCTAAAAAGTGTGTTAGTTCTCCCATCATACTCATGTCAAATTCTTAACTCATCATAGCTGAAAACTTGGACACAAGATCGTGAGAAGAACATCCAAAGATAATATCATCCACATACACTTGAACGAACAGTAAGTCATTGTGCTTGAGTACAAAAAGACTTTGATCTACCTTTCCCATGGTAAACCCCTTTCCAAGTAAATATGTTTTTAACCTATGATGCCATGCTCTAGGGGCTTGTTTGAGACCATACAAAGCTTTGGACAGTTCGTAAACATGATTAGGAAAATCTGGATTTTCAAAACATGGTGGTTGCTTAACATAAACCTCCTCATCTATATAGCCATTAATAAAAGCACTTTTAACGTCCATTAATATAACTTGAAACCTTTAGATCCAGCAAAAGATAATAAAATTCTTATGGCTTCTAATCTAGTAACGGGAGTAAAAGTTTCATCAAAATCTAGACCTTCTACTTGTGTGAAACCTTGAGCAACAAATCTATCTTTATTCCTAACCACAACCCCGTCCTCACTTTGTTTGTTTTTAAACACACATTTGGTTCCTATCAATGTGTGATCATTAGGTAGAGGAACTAATTTACAAACATTCTTTCTTTCAAAATTTTCTAACTCTTCTTGCATGGCAATGATCCCAGATTCATTAGTGAGTGCATGTGACATACATTTGGGTTCAAAAGAAGCAAAAAAAGCAGAATGAGCATGAATGTTTGGATCAAAAACCTGGACCGTGTGACTCATTCGTGCAAGCTTCTAGTAATCTGATGTGGAGGGTCACTTTTGAGGACCCGAAGGGGAGTATATACTTCACAAGCTCCTTGTTCTTCATGTTCATTACCAATGGAAGAGCTTGTAGCTTGAGGATGATCTGGACCATAAAGAGTAGTCGTCGGTTCTGGTTCTGGATCAAAATCAGGAGCAGGAACGATGTTATTAGCCGCTGAATTTTTGGGTAGCAGCACCACTTCTTTCTCATCTTCAATGAAAATACTTGATTGAACCCAAAACCTCCAAAAGATTGAACACGTGAGGGACCTACGGTGTCAAGATGTAAAAGTTGTGTCGGTGTTGTTGTCATGGTCATTATCAATGGAGCATGTGAACCTACTACCATCTTACCATGTCTACAAGAAGAGCACACAATTTCTTTGTCCCCTTTAAGCTTAGGTAACCCAATTATGCGATCAAGACCACTATTCCACTAACATGTTTGGGGTGATCAAAGCCTAAGTGACCAAGTCTACAATGCCAAAAAAAATAAGTATTTTGAATCATTATCTACTAGACACCTATGCTTGGAGGATGACATATCAAAATCAGCTTTAAAAACTATTCCAATCTCAGACATGTAAAACATAAGCTAACAATTTGAATCTACAACTTTGCAGCAGTTTTTAGTGAAAGTTATTTCAAAATTTTCATCTAGCAATTGTGAAACAGAGAGCAAGTTGTATTTCAAACTTTTAACAAGTGCCACCTGCTTCAAATTGTAGTGATTGTTAACTCTAATCGAACCCTTAGCAATTATAGGAGTTGAAGAAATATTGGCAAAAGTAACATTTTGTATACATGACACAAAAGAGAGGGAGGGGAACCATTCCTTGTTACAAGTCATGTGAGCAACCCGAATGCACAAGCCAAAAATTTCTCCTTGCTCAAGCATGTAACCTACATAGAAGCACAATACATAGATGAATCAATACTGTGGTTAGTCAAAAGGCATTTTGGAATCCAGTACTGAATCACGCGATGCCCAGCAGGAATAACACACGAAAGCTAAGGTGAAACAGCAGGTTTATGAGCCAAATTTTGAGAATCTTTCATCCAACTGCTGACCTATGAGGTGTGTTTTGTGTAGCATGAAAAAAGGTAGGTTTGGGTGCAAATTTTGCATGTTTTTGACTCATTACAGCAAGTTGCAAGTGTCTAACATTCGATTTAGTACGTGCAGCAAGTTTTGCTCGGTTGTTACTCGATCTAGCTAGCATTCTTTGCTTCTTTTCCTTTCTAGCTAGTCTAAAAAAATCTATGACATGACCATCTCTACCACAGTATGTACAATGGAATTATACCTTATGTTCATGTCTAAATAAGCAAGCAACGTGTGTGTTAGCATCCGAATGAGACAACACCCCTGTTGTCATAAAAACCACCTTTTTTGCTTAGAAACTGTTTGAATTAAACCACTTCCTAGTGACTTTACAAACTTAGATGGATGTACCTTACAATGAGAATGAGAATCAAAACCTAAACCAGTTTTATCATTGCAAGACTTGGAAGAACTCAACAGCAAGTTTAGGTTCTTATTTGCATTACAAAACTGCTCTAGTGTCCTATGCTTGTCATTAAGTTTATTGGACAGATCTAGGCAATTTTCACATAAAGTTTTTCCTTTTAATTTACAACTAGAACGACAATTATCTTCATGAGTATGTAAAGCATTGTTCAAAATAGAAATCTCATTCCTAGCCTAATGTAGTTTCTTATTAAGATCTATTCAAATCTGTTGTACAATAGCTAGTGTCTTTTAAGTTTCTATCATTAATAGAAGCAAGCGTTTTGTTCTTTTCTATTTCAAGGTCAAGTTTGTCAAATGTGGGTGAAAGTGCATCTAGGCACACCCTTGTGGGTTTTGGATGATTGATGACAAACAAACTCGATCCTAATGAGATTTGTTAAGACAAAAGAAGGCTTTTGGAGAATGAAAATAACAGTGCACAAGAAGGTAAAAAATGAGAAACAAGAAGGAAAGAGCCCAAGTAAAGAATGGAAGCGCAAAGTAGTTCTTGATGTGTAGGGTGTGTGTAAGAGACACACCCAAGAGCTCAAACATTTGCGTAGAGAGTAAGGGCTAAACAACAAATGGAAAAACACACTGAAGCATTGGACAAGTCATGTAATAAGTGGACTAGTCTGATTTCCTTTCTATTTAACAACGGACAAGTTTGATATTGTACGAACTAATCCGATATTCTCACTGGTGCTCAAGCAGACAAGTCCCGAAATGCGGACTAGTCCTTCAACACTTCACAAATTCACCATGCATCGGACTAGTCCAATTTAATCTCTGGACAAAAACAAACTAGTCTGGTCCAATGCAGACTAGTCCGGTACACTCACAAAAATTAGGGTTTCATAGTGTGGTGCATTTCTCCACGCATAAATCACTTAGCACACCGGACTTGTTCGGTACCACATATCGCACTAGTACAGGTGTCGGGATTCAAACGCTAACTTTTCAAAATGTCTATAAATATGTGATCCACGACCCCATAAACACACACCAAGAACCCTAGCACCGTCACACCTCCCAAGAGCACGAAAACACTCCTCTCCACACATCTAAGGCCCTATAAAATTCAATCTTTTGGGATTTTAGATTTGGGAAAGGGAAAGCAACGTCTACACGATCTTGAGCTCTTGGGGTTTGATCTCTCTCTCACTCTTGTTGTTCTTTTAAATCATTCGAGTGTGTTTGATCAGTTCTTTTTTTGTGTGAGACCTATATGCAGAATATGTAGGCAATTATGTTAAACGTGAAGGTTTACATGCAAGGATATGAATATACTTGAGAAATACACTTTGCACTGTCTGAACTTTTGTTGCACGTGAGCTGCATGTGTTTTGCATTCTGGAATGTTCAAACTTTTCTTTTATAATGCATAGCGGCTATTTTGGACTGTCCGAACTTTCTATTTGCTGAAATAGTCGGGTGGTTGCTATGTTTTTCATTTAAAATGTTTCAAACTTGCATTACACTTATGGGAAGATTTGCTTAGTACTTTTGAACTAAGTTTTTGATGTGTTTTGGATGATCATGATGGACATTATCTTGCTATGTTTGCAACATGCTTATGTGAGGTGCTCACGTAAGATGTTGTGATTTTCGAACTAACGAGAGTCAAGTCCCGAACTTGTGCTTGGGAGAATTGGTTGTTCTTAACATGTCTTGGTTTGTAAGAGGTTTTAAAGCTGAATTTGATATGTCATCCTCTAAGCATAGGTGTCTAGTTGCTAATGATTTGAAAGACTTATATTTTTGGCATCGTAGACTTGGTCACGTAGGCTTTGATCATCTCACGCGTGTTAGTGCTCTTGATCGCATACGTGGGCTTCCTAAGCCTAATGGGGATAAAGAAATCGTGTGCTCTTCTTGTAGACATGCTAAGATGGTTGCAGGTTCACATGCTCCTCTCACAATGACCATGACAACTGAACAGGGACAACTTTTGCACCTTGACACTGTAGGTCCTTCACGTGTTCAATCTTCTGAGGTAAATGATATGTTCTTGTGATTGTTGATGATTATTCTAGATACTCTTGGGTTTACTTTATGGAATCTAAGAATGAAGCTTTTAGTCACTTTAGAACTTTGTTTCTTAGATTAAAAATTGATCACCCAGGATCTTTAGAAACAATTAGAGGTGATAACGGAACAGAATTTAAAAATTAATCGTTTGATCACTTTTGTGCTGAAAATGGAATAGATCATCAATTTTCTTCACCCCATGTAGCTCAACAAAAGGGTGTCGTGGAGAAAGAACAGAACTATAGTTGAGATGGCTAGGACTATGCTTGATTAATATCAAACTCCTAGGAAATTTTGGGTTGATGCAATTGCAATCACTTGCTATATCTACAATTGTGTTCTCTTTCGTGCTAAGCTAGGAAAAACACCATATGAACTTCGGTTTGGACATAGGCCTAGTGTCACATACTTTCGGGTCTTTGGTTGCAAATGCTTTGTTGATAAACATGGTAATCTTGATAAATTTGATCATAGATCTGTTGATGGCATATTTCTTGGTTATCCATCTCATACTAGAGGTTATCGTGTGCTTTTACTTGACACTAACAAAATTGTGGAGACTTCTGAGGTTTTTTTTTGATGAAGCTAGCTCAGGTACTAGCTCTAATATTGCAGGTCCAGATCCATATCCTAAGGGGGTGAGTATTTTCACCGAAGAAGACGAAAAAGTGGTGTTGCTGCCCAAAAATTTATAAGCAAATGACATTGATCACACTACTGATTTTCCACCACTACCACAACCAACAACTACTACAGCTTGTACAGATTGTCCTCAAGCCACAAGCTCTTCAATCTATGATGAACATGAAGAAGAGGGAGCTTGTGAAGTGTCTACTCCCCTCCACGTCCTCAAAAGTCATCCTCCACAACAAATCATTGGAAGCTTGCATGAACGGGTCACACGGTCCAGGTTTTGCGATCCAAACTCTCACGCTCATTCTGCTTTGTTGGTTCTTTTGAACCCAAAGATATATCACATGCACTCACTAATGAATCATGGATTATTGCCATGCAAGAAGAGTTAGAAAATTTTGAAAGAAATAATGTTTGGAAACTTTTACCTCCACCTCAAGGTCACACTTTAATTGGAACTAAATGGGTGTTTAAAAATAAACAAAGTGAGTATGGGGTTGTGGTTAGGAATGAGGCTAAGTTGGTTGCTCAAGGTTCCATAGAAGTTGAAGGTCTAGATTTTGATGAAACTTCTGCTCCTGTTACTAGATTAGAAGCCATAAGAATTTTGTTAGCTTTTGCTGCATCTAAACATTTGAAGTTATATCAAATGGGTGTTAAAAGTGCTTTTCTTAATGGCTACATAGATGAGGAGGTTTATGTCTAGCAACCACCGGGATTTTAAAATCCAAATTTTCCTAGTCATGTTTACAAACTGTCCAAAGCCTTTTATGGTCTCAAACAAGCCCTTAGAGCATGGTATGATAGGTTAAAAATATTCTTACTTGAAAAGGGGTTTACCATGTGCAAGGTTGATAAAACTCTTTTTGTACTTAATCATGGCAATGACTCATTATTCGTTCAAGTGTATGTTGATGATATTATCTTTGGTTGTGCTTCTCATGATCTTGTGTCAAAGTTTTCAGCTATGATGAGTTCAGAATTTGAGAAGAGTATGATGGGAGAACTCACGTACTTTTTGGGGCTGCAAATCAAGCAAACCAAGGAGGGTACTTTTGTGCATCAAACAAAGTATATGAAAGACCTTCTTAAGCGCTTCAACATGGACAAAAGCAAGCCTCTTCGGACACCAATGGGAACAGCAATGACACTTGAACTTGATGAAGATTGTGAATCCGTGGATCAAAAAGAATATTGAAGCATTATCGGGTCACTTTTGTACCTCACGACACCAAGATTGGACATACAATTCAGCGTATGTTTTTGTGCATGATTTCAAGCTTATCTATGTGCTCCACATCGTCAAGCCGTCAAAAGGATTCTCAGGTACCTACATGGAACTCAAGAATTTTGCATTTTTCTTCCTTCTTCCTCAATTGTTACTTTGGAAGCTTTTCGAATGCTAATTTTGGGGGTTGTAGGATTGATTGGAAAAGTACTTCGGGTGCTCGTCATTTTCTTGATAATTCACTTGTTGCTTGTCCTCTAGAAAACAAAATTCAGTTGCACAATCCATAGCTGAAACAGAATATGTAGCTGCTGCAAGGGCTTGCTCACAAATTCTTTGGATTGTTCAAACACTTAAGGACTATGGGGTTGATCTAGATGGTGTTCCACTATTTTGTGATAACACTAGTGCCATTAGCATTGCTAAAAACCCTGTGCAACATTCGAACAAAGCATATTGATATTAGGTATCACATTCTCTGTGATAATGTTGGAAAAGGAAAGATTGTGCTTCACCATGTAAATACCGAACAACAATTGGCTGACATTTTTACAAAACCTTTGGATTTCACTTGTTTTTGTTTCGTTCGTAGTGAAATAGGGGTTATGCACCCTCATGGCTTAAATTGAGGAGGAGTTTTTGAAACTCAGGAAGTCCATGTGTGAATCTGAATTTAAAAAAAATATGAGCATAAGTATTTCATACATATATGATTTTGTGATTTCTTTTACAAGCTAAAAGTTCTTACTACATTACTCATGTCATATATTTTGTAGCTTTTTTCCATGACTAGTAATTGGAATAATTACTTACACTAAATTTGGTCATGATCGACTTACTTGTTGTTTTAAACTTGTTACATGCTCACAAGTGCTTTTAATAATAAAAAATTAATCAATCAACTATCTACATGCTGGGCTTTTATGATCAAATAAAAAATGAGAAAGGATCAAGAGAATATGCATGCATCACACTTCTTCTTTTGAGATGGTCTATCATTGCACTTATATATGAACTTGGAAGAAGTTGCGTATGACTAAAACCATGTCCTTAAGATTTTGATTGTCAAGTGACATAAATAAGGCTGATGCGGTATATAATCTCTTGCAAATGTAATATGATCTGAATTTGTGCTTTGAAAATAATAAAATATAGCAACAAGTGTCATGCTTTCAGATCTTGAAATAGTTAAGTTTGTGAGATCATGACTTGCTTAAATTGAAAATTACAGTTGATCACTAGCATGGTTTACACTACTTTATGTATCTCATTGATATGATAGTGTAAGCTACTTGATAGTATGACTTGGATGAGCTTTGTTTTATATGTATATGTTATAATATGCTCATAACTATTGAAATTTCTCTTTTGAAGCTTGTTGAATATATTGTCAAAAGGGGAAAATATGTATAGGGGGAGAAAATATTTGTTTTTGAAATTTCTTTCTCATTTGATTTTCAAAAGGGGAAGGAAATTTTTTTCAAAACTTTTCATTTTAATAATCTAATGTTTGGATTATAAGTGGTGCCAATGCATTCATCAAGGGGGAGATTATGAGAACTATGTGTCGAATACATTGGCAATTTTGTTAAACGTGAAGGTTTATACGCAAAGTTTTGAATACACTTGAGAAACACACTTGGTGTTGTCCGAACTTTTGCTGCACGCGAGCTGCACGTGTTTTGCATTCCGGAATGTCCGAACTTTTCTTGTATAATGCATATAGCGGCTGTTTTGGACTGTCTAAATTTCTGTGTGCTGAAATAATCATGTGGCTGCTATGTTTTTTATTTACAATGTTTCAAACATTCTTTACACTTATTGGAAGATTTTCTTAGTACTTTTGGACTAAGTTTTTGATGTGTTTTGTCTGATCGTGATGGACATTATCTTGCTATGTTTGCAACATGCTTATGTGAGGTGCTCACGTAAGGTGATGTGGTTTTAGAACTAACGGGAGTCAAGACGAGGACTTGTGCTCCATATAATTGTTTTTTTGTTCAATTCGAAGAGATATGGACGTGAAGATATGGCCGGAAAGGTTCAACCGACTAGATTATGCCTCAAGCTACGGTTGAGGTGGTTATGGTTCATTTATAGAAGGTTTAGAGTTTGTTTTGGTTAGATTTCAAGGTGAGCATGAAGTTGAGTTGTTTTCAGAATGTTTGGTACGTTCCTAAGGTGTTTGGAAGTCTTAAGATTGCTTCTATCTTCATATGGAAGAGTCTTGATCAGTTATGGAAAGTTTTGGTTCAAACTGAGTAAGATTAGAATCCTAGTTAGGATTAGGTTGGCCTTAGGGTTGGTTATATAAGCAAGGGAGGCCAGAGCTCATGGGGAGATGACTTTGGAATGTTCCTCTTGTGTTTTTATCAATAAAATTCATAGTTTAAAGGAACGTTTGTGCCTTGTTCATCCGACTTGTTTCAGGCAAGTTTTTCTCATTGAGTTTCTGCACAACACTATGGTGTGTTGATGTTTTATCATAACTCAAGTTTTACAGAATCAATTGATGTGATTCTTTTTGAATTATATTTGCAACTTGATTTTCTTTCATCGTTGAAAATTTCACGGTCATTGGATTTTTGGTTTCTGATCTACACAAGTTTCTTTGCAGGGTTGCCAATCTGGTTTTTTACTCGGTTAGAACAGATTGACCCTTGTTCGATCTTCCGGTCATAACTTGATTTTTTCTCGAAGTTTTTTCGTGATTCTTGTTGTGACTTCTTCATGATTTGATTCTTCACAATCTATACCACTTTTATCACCGTTTAACACGTCTAGATTAGTCGCACACATTGTTTCTTTATCACATTGTTTTTTTGTCAAGGGGTTTTTGTTGCTGCTGGTGAATAAATTTTTAATCTACCATTCACCCCCCCCCCCCCCCCCGCTCCGGTAGCTTTTGATGTGTTTTTCGGTCCTACAGCTTGTAAGCTGGTGGGATCCCTCAACCTATGAGAAATCCCCCTAACTTGGTTATTAACCATTTGTGATAGTGGGAACCAAGTCAGCCTTTGTGGTGACATGGCAAGGGAAGGGTTGGTGAAGATACGGCTCTATATGAGCTCATCAACGGGGACATAGATCCGTTGTGTGGGATTGAACCTTGGTAAAAAATCGCTTATCTCATGTGTCACTACAAGTATTCCGGTTTATCATGAAAAAAATCGTTGCAATAGGTCAAAATTCGTTGCAATAGGTCAATGTTACAACAAAAAAAACGTAGTGATAGTTTTTTTTACAAATCATAGCTATAAGTCCCTTGGCAATAAGTTATTGCAACGACTTGAGATCCATAGCAAATAGTATGTATTGCAGCGATTTCACATTAGTGGCAAACAGTATTCTATTGCAAGAATTTAGCGTATCGCAAGGATTTAACGTATTGCAACGAATAGTATAGTATTGCAATGATTTCACATTTGTGGCAAATAGTATAGTATTACAACGATTTCACATAAATGGCAAATACTATAATATTGTAACGATTTAACGTATTGCGATGATTTAACGTATTGCAACGAATAGTATGGTATTGCAACGATTTCACATTTGTGGAAATAGTATGGTATTGCAATGATTTCACATTAGTGGCAAATTGTATAGTATTGCAATGATTTCACATCCGTGGTGAATAGTATGGTATCGTAATTATTTCACATCCGTGGCGAATAGCATTGTATTGCAACGATTTAACATATTGCAACGATTTAACGTATTGCAATAAATAGTATGATATTCCAATAACTTAACATTTGTGGCAAATAGTATGGTATTGCAACGATTTCACATCCGTGGCAAATAGTAAGGTATTGCAACAATCTCGAATCTGTGGCAAATAGTTTGGTATTGCAACGATTTCACAAGTGTGGCGAATAGTATTGTATTGTAATGATTTCACATCTGTGGCGAATAGTATGGTATTGCAACAATTTCACGAATGTGGTGAATAGTATGGTATTGCAACGATTTCACAACAATGGTGAATAGTATGGTATTGCAACGATTGCTGATTTGTGGCAATAGGTTCGTAATGCAACGATTTCTGATCTGTGGTAATAGGTTCGTAATGCAACATTTTTTGATCTCTGGCAATAGGTTTGTAATGCAACATTTCTTGATCTGTGGCAATAGGTTCGTAATACATTGTTTTCTGATCTGTGGCAATACGGTTGTAATGCAACGTTTTTTGAGAGTTGGCAATAGGTTCAAAATGCAACGTTTAATGATTTGTGGTGATTGAGGTGTAATGCAACATTTTTCATCTGTGGCAATAGGGTTGTAATGCAACATTTTCAGGGTGGTCGCAATAGCAGTATAGTGCAACGTTTTTTGAGTCGTGGCTACATATTTCTGATGCAATGTTTTGTAATTCGTGGCAACACCTTCCCATTGCAATAATTTATCATTCATGACTATAAATTCGTAATGCCACATGTTTTATAGTTAGCGTCAGTAGACTCCTAATGCACAAGGTTTGAAAATTAGTTGCAACAGAATCAATTTCTTTCCACACGATATGTATGTTGAGTTTAACAATGAACATCCATCAATTGGTGCAACACGCTTAACAACGCTCAATAATTAATGAAACATTACTGCATGTTTACAATTTGCCTAAGAAGATGGGGGCTAATTATAAGAACAGAAGTTCTAGAACCCTTTTGTTGACCAACACCCTTTTGTTTAGCAGAATCCTTTTGTGGAGTTACTAGCTGTTGTGTACATGTTCATTGAATCTCCACCGTTATGAGCATTTATCCATCATTGTGCTTGTGTCCTCTATTTCCTTAGCTGTCCGTTCACGATCAGCTGCCACCTGACCTTCTAAGTTTTGGACTTGAAGGTTTAGCTCTTCATTCTTCTGGCCTATGCCGTTCATCTGGGTGGTTAGTTCATCATTCCTTCCTTCCAAGTCCTACACTTGTAGATTGAGGTCTGTATTTCTATCTTTTAAGTTTCAAATTGGTAGTTGAGGTTTTCAGCCATCTGGATACGTAGTCGTTCAGAAACATTAGGTTTAGCCATATAACCATGCCCCCGAATCTGTGATTCTCCACAACCGATCGAGGATCTATAACAACGCTAGAAGATGTTGTTTCTCTCTTCATTTGGATTGGTCCTCCCTGGTCAGCTTCCTTGTCGTTCACTTTGGCACGTGCCTGGCTCTATATACGAAAAGAAAAGTCACATGTACATTGTAAATATTTATTTAAATTGGAATTGTTTGAAGTGTTACTCACATGTACAGCTTCTGTGTGCTCGTTTGCCCATTCACCGTTCTTCAAATGGTTTTGTCTGTCACAGTTGTATGTCACCGGGTTCTTCTCCGGTCTCTAGGTCTCGCTACACAAAATACAAGTAAAATTCAACATGAAGGTATATATGTTGATTGTAGGGCAAAGTAAAAGCATGATTTATTATTCATACCTTCTCGTAACTATGTTGGACGTAAGATTTGGAGCCAAGCAAGTGTTTCGACTTTTGGCTTCTTTGATTTTGAGAATTGGTTCTGCTTAATGACAGCAATTTTAAGAATTAATTCCACAAATGAATATAAATCAAATATTTTTTGTATGATGTGAAGCTATTAAAAAGTTAGCTGACCTTGAATTGCTCAGACCCAAAATACTCTATTAGGTGCAACCAATCGGCGTCCCCTATGTCATCAGGCTTGTTTCATATGCGTTCATCATCGGTCGAATAACTCTTATAGGTGGCATGCAATGTCAATTGCCACCCCTTGTAGCGCTCACTAGCAATCTACAAAATTTTCCTTGAGCTCTGCTCTGTGTTCTCCAAGTCCCAGTAATCTTGTACATTGTATAACACATTGGTGTAAACCTACAAGATGGATATTGCTAGAAAAAATACTTTTTCGGGTGTAACCAGAATGTCTTTTACTATTTCTTTCTTGTGAGCAATGCCAACCTCTGTCCACTTCCTTACACCAGTGAGGGGTGCATGTCTTTTTGTAGTTATAACCACATCATCCACAAAGTGTCGGTGACTAGTACCAACCGCAGCACCCAACCTACTGGAGAACTGAATTGGTAGCTTCTGATTCTCAATCGTTCTATTAGCATAGGTTGCATAGCATATTTTGGCAACCTGAAGTCCTTTAGCCACCCCTCTTCCAAACTTCCTTCTTCTGTTAAATTGATTCAAACGATAAATTATTAAAGCAAATTACCACCTGACCCAGTTTAGTATCATGTACAAATAGTGTGAAAGAAGAAAACTCTGATGTTCATACCATCTTCAGTAAGAGTGCGGCAAATACGAGTGTGGGACCACCGCATCCCATCAGCATTTTCTTCCATATCAGGGGGGTGATGCATTACATTGTTTACTTCTTTGTTGTTGTTCATGCCCTAAAATCAGCCATCAGGCATACATGTCGCTGGCATTACTGCACCAGTAGTATTGCTGAGGATTTTTAGTTCGGCAATTAAGTAGGCAAGACAAGGGGGGCGGGCATGCAGCTGGCGACGCTAGACAAAGATAGGGTTCCCTAGTTCAATCTAACTCACATCTGTCGGAGCGTGTCACAGGGAGAATTGGTGGTAGGGCGAGTAATGAATGCCAATGGTAGCACGTGATAAATGCAAGACTGAAGAGGCGGGCAGCTTGCGATGCTTAATAAAGCGAGGGTTCGGTCTGGCTGAGATCACACAGAGAAACTCTCGAGGAGGATTGGTGGCAGGCCAAGTAATCGCTAGGGGTTTGCGAGTGGTTGGGTCATCATGGCACGCGAAGGATGGGATGTGGCGATGGGCGAGGGAGACACTTCGGGGAGGACACTGAAATGACTAGCAGCAGAGCATGGGCGTCGGTGCCGTAGTGGCTGGCGGCAAGAGAGCGCAGCGTGGAGGCATCAAAAAATCATGCCATCACATAGACTGAGTATCCTAATGCAATAGTTTTCTAATTTGAGCTAGGGCGAGTAATGAATGCCAACAGTAGCAGGTGGCGAATGCAAGACAAACGAGGCGGACATTGCAACGCTTAACAAAGCGAGGGTTTGGTCTAGACGAGATCACCCGGAGCAAGCCTCGATCAAGGAGGCTTGGTGGCAGGGAGAGTAATGGCCAAGGTTTTGCTGGCGGCAGAGTCATCATGGCATGTGAAGGATGGGGACGTGGCGATGGGCGAGGGAGACATGTCGGGGAGGACACTGAAGTGACCAGCAGCAAGGCATGGGCGCCACCGCCGTAGTGGCCGGCGACGAGAGAGTGCAGCGTGGAAGCATCAAAAAATCTTGCCATTACATAGCCTGGTGAACTGTTAACTGGGACTAGGAAAGTAGAATCGCAAGGCATGCTAAAACAATTAGTAGAGCCTAGTACATACTCGTAGTACCTGGGAGTACAAACTGTATATCTATACTTGTTGTTGGTTCATGCATACTCGTAGTACCAGAGAATGAAGAATCTTGGGGTTCCTGAACATCTCGTAGTGCATTCTCTGCATACCATACAAAGGAATTAGTGTCTTCTAAAATTTTTAATTTTGATAGTAAACACATTTATAGTTATACCAAGTGCTTTTTGTTGGCCACCACTATTACCTGTAGACGACATGACGGTTTGGTGTCTTGTTCCTAAAAGTAAAGAGTATATATAGTAAATAACAGTGATAACGTCGGATTACATGACTGACGTAGATTTTGGATTGAGTGGTGTGGTTTCTATAAACTGAGAGTGTTTGTTTGGATCGGAGGAATTAGAAACGCAGGAATAGGAAAAAACGTACGATCCGAGGAAAACACGAGAAAGAAAAAAGTGTAAAAACCGTTGGAACTGAAAATCTTAGAAATACATGTTTGGAACACAGAAATGAGAGTACAACGTTTGGAGTGGTTGATTAGATAACCCTTGCATCATTTACTTCTAAATCCAAAAATTACATATTACCTTAGGTTTTTAATATTTGTGTATCCCAACAAGTAATTGAACTAGAATACGCTACCGTAAGCTGTCGGAGTGACACTTATTTTGGGACAGAGGTAGTATATGCAATATATATCTATAACTAAATTCGTGAAATATAAGAGCGCATTTCTTCTTTGTTAATTTATTTAATCTTGGTATATCAGCCCACCATCTGTTTCCATTATTTACACATTTTCTTTTATTAAAAAGCTCATGTCAATCTGTGTGTAGGAGTAGCATTGGGTGATTATTGTTAGTTGGGGTGGACTAATAATTAGCTGTACAGCTACTCTGTTTTGAATCCTTATGGTTAATTTTAGCAGCTAACAATTATCTATAGAGGTTCCAAACAGGCCCTAATGTGTATCGCTCCACAAGCCAATATAGCTCTATAAAAAGACAGCATGGATCGTGTAGAACTTACCTAGCACAAAACTAGAGTTCGGGATGTCGCAGGGAGGTGTCGGCGACGAAGATATTCGGTAGAGCCCGTCAAACTTTCTATTCTATTTCTTTCTATTTCTATTATTATAGAATGAAACATAGTAAATTAGAACTGTAGGATCGAAGAGCACATGAAAAGCTACCAGAGGGGGGTGAGTAGTAGATTTAAAACTTTTTAGCGGAAGCAACTAAAATCCCTCAGCAAAAAAAATAATTTGTTCAAGAAATCGTGTGTGTTACTAATCTAAATGTGATCAATTGTGACAAAACCAGTATATATTGTGTAGAATCAAGTTACGAAGACATCACAACAAAAATCACGAAAATCCGTCAAGAAAAACTCAAGTTATGATTGAAAGATTGAACGAACGTCAATCTGTTCTACCAAGTAAAAACCAGATTTGTAATACTGCAAAGAAACTTGCGTAGGTCTAAAATCAAAAATCCAATGACTGTGAAATTTTCACAGATGATAGAAAATCAAGTTCTGAAGACAACCCAAAAAGAATCACGTCAATCGGATTTGTAAAACTCGAGTTATGATAAAACCACTAAAGCAAGGTAGTGCTATACAGAAACTTGACGAGAAAGACTTGACGAAAACAAGTCGGACGAAGAAGGCACAAAAGCTCTTTAGACTACGAAATTATATTGATCAAAACACTAAATGAACAGCCCCAAAGTCGTCTACCACGAGATCTGGCCTCTCTTTCTTATATAACCAGCCCAAAGGCCAACTCAACTCAAACTGGGACTCTAATCCTACTCAATTCACGGATCGAAACTTTCCATAACTGCTCAGAACTCTTCTATATGCAGATAGAAGCAATCTTAATACTTTAAACCACCTTATGAGCATATCCCATATTCCTAAAACCAAACAAATTTGTGATACTCACGAAAACTTGTCGTAACCGACTTGATACTTTCCATATACGAGCCAAAGTCCGACTCTGCCGCAGCCAGAGTCATTATTCGATACGATCCGATTCTTCCAACTAAATCTTTCCTTCCATAACCCGTCTTTGGAACCATGTTGCCATGTCATGCACCGCATGCATACGTGTGAATACCTTCCTTCGACATCCAGTTTCCTTCATATGCACTGCCCTTGATTCAATCACCCTGCGTGACCTCCTGATCAGCTCAACCACAGTTCCTCCTGAACTTGGTTGTTAGAACCTCATCTCCTCCCTTAGACTAGTCCAATGGATCCTGTCACCAGCCATAAATTAAACTCAAGCAACACCTGCACATGAATAAACAACCAATACTTTCGAGGACAAGTCCTCGACTCGACTATCGTTAGTTCTGATAACCACAACACATTACGTGAGCACCTCACATAAGCATGTTGCAAACCATAGCAAAATGATATCAGCCAGAACCACCAAAACACACTAAAAACTTAGCAAAAGAATACTAAGCAAACTTTTTATAGATGTAAATCAAGTTCAAATCAATTCAAAGTAAAAGCAGAACCACTGCGATTAAGCTCTGAACCTTACAAAAGCTAACCGGACCTTTAACCAGAGCTTACCAAAACTTAGCGCCGGAGCTAACCAAATCTAGTTGGACCTAGTGCCGGAGCTGACCAAAGATAGTCGGACCTAGCCAAAGCAAGTAGGACCTATCCAAAATAAGTCGGACCTAGACAAAATAAGTCGGACCTTGCAGGAGCTACCAAAAACATGCCGGACCTATCGTCGGACCTTGCAGGAGCTCGGACCTAGAGTCGGATCTTGTTCAAATTGTGTTTTGGTAGTATTCAAAACTTTTTATCATCAAAGCCAATGTATTTAGCACACATAGGTCTCGTAATCTCCCCTTGATGAATGCATTGGCAACAGCACTTAGAATATGAACATTGGCTTATTCACATGAAAAGTTTTGAAAACAATTTCTCCCCCTTTTTGAAAACCAAATGAGATCAATGAGATAGAAATAAATTTCTCCCCCTATACATATTTCTCCCCCTTTCATACTTCTCCCCCTTTGACAATGTATTCAGAAAGGTACGAAATAGAAAATTTAATTTGTTATGAGCACATTATAACATATACATATAAAAAAAGCTCATCCAAGTCATACTATAAAGTAACTTACACTACCACAACAATGAAAATACATAAAGTTGTGTAAGCCATGCTAAGGATCTACTGGAATTTTCAATTTAAGCAAGTCATGATCTCACAAACTTAACTATTTCAAGACTTGAAAACATGACACTTGTTGCTGCAATTTTATTTTCTTTTAAGCACAAATTTTGATCATATGACATTTGCAAGAGATTGTATGCCGCATATGCTTTATTGTATCCAACCAAACCAAGCCTATGTCATTTGACAATCAGAAGCTTAAGGACATGGTTTTAGTCATACAACTCCTTCCAAGTTCATATCTAAGTGCAATGATAAGCCATCTCAAAAAAAGAAGTGGGATGCATGCATATTCTCTTGATCTTTTCTCAATTTATATTTGACCATTAAAGCTCAACATGTGAGTTGATTACTTGATTACTTCTTTATGATTAAAAGCACTTGTGAGCATGCAACAAGTTCAAAACAGCAAGAAAGTTCAACCATGACCAGATTTAGTGTAATTAATTATTCCAATTACTAGACATGGCAAAAACTACAAAATGTATAACATGAGTAATGTAGTAAGAACTTTCAGCATGTGAAAGGAATCACAAAGTCATATATGTATGAAATACTATGCTCATATTATTTTAAATTCAAATTCACACATAGAGTTCCAAGTTTCAAAACTCCCCCTCAATTTAACCCTTGTGGACGCATTACCCCAATTTCACTACGAATAAAGGAAAAAACATGTGAAATCCAAAGGTTTTCTAAAAATGTCAGCCAATTGATGTTCGGTATCTACATGATGAAGCGCAATGTTACCTTTTTCAACATTATCACGGAGAAAGTGATACCTAATGTCAATGTGCTTAGTTCTCGAGTGTCGCACGGGGTTTTTAGCAATGCAAATAGCGCTAGTATTATCACAAAAAAAGTGGAACACTATCTAGATTTACTCCAAAGTCCTTAAGTGTTTGAACAATCTAAAGTGTTTGTGAGCAAGCACTAGCGGCAACTACATATTCAGATTCAGCAGTGGATTGTGCAACTGAGTGTTGTTTTCTAGAGGACCAAGCAACAAGAGAGTTACCAAGAAAATGACAAGTACCAGAAGTACTTTTCCTATCAATCCTACAACCCCCGAAATCAACATCAAAAAAAAAAACTCTCAAAGAAACGATTGAGGAAGATGGAGAAAAATGCCAAATTCTTGAGTTCCATGTAAGTACCTGAGAATATGTTTGACGGCTTGACGATGCGAAGCTTGTGGGGAGGCTTGAAACCTTGCACAAAGATATACGCTGAATTGTATGTCCGGTCTTAATGTCGTGAGATACAAAAGTGATCCAATCATGCTTTGATATTCTTTTTGATCGACTGGGTCACCATCTTCATCAAGTTCAAGTGTTGTTGTTGTACCCGTTGGTGTCCGAAGAGGCTTGCTTTTGTCCATGTTGAAGCGCTTGAGAAGGTCTCTTGTATACTTCATTTGATGCACAAAGGTACCTTCCTTGGTTTGCTTGATTTGCAGTCCCAAAAAGTATGTGAGTTCTCCCATCATATTCATTTCAAATTCCGAACTCATCATCGCTGAGAACTTGGACACAAGATCATGAGAAGCACAACCAAAGATAATACCATCCACATACACTTGAACAAATAGTGAGTCATTTCCATGCCTAAGTACAAAAAGAGTTTTATCTACCTTTCCCATGGTAAAACCTTTTTGAATCAAGAAAGTTTTTAACCTATCGTACCATGCTCTAGGAGATTGTTTTAGACCATACAGGGCTTTATTCAGTTTGAAAACATGATGAGGAAATTCTGGATTTTTAAAACCAGGTGGTTGCTTAACATAAACCTCCTCATCTATGTAGCCATTAAGAAAAGCACTTTTTACATCCGTTTCATATAACTTGAAACCTTTTGATGCAGCAAAGGATTATAAAATTCTTATGGCTTCTAATCTAGCAACAGGAGCAAAAGATTCATCGAAATCGAAGGCTTCAATTTGTGTGAAACCTTGAGCAACCAATCTAGCTATATTCCTAATTACTACACCATCCTCAATTTCTTTGTTTTTAAACACCCATTTAGTTCCGATTAAGGTGTGGTTATGAGGTGGAGGTACAAGTTTCCAAACATTATTTCTTTCAAAGTTTTCTAACTCTTCTTGCATGGCAATAATCCAAGATTCATTAGTGAGTGCGTGTGATATATCCTTGGGTTCAAAAGCAGCAACAAAAGCAGAATGAGCATCAGAATTGGGGTCGGAAAACCTGGATCTTGTAACTCGTTCATGCAAACTTCCAATTATCTGTTATGGGGGATGATTCTTGTAAATCTATAAGGGAACAGATGTTTCACAAGATTCTTACATCAGTTTCATCGTAGATTTATGAGCTTGTGGCTTGTGAACGATCAGGACCAATAGAGGTGGTAGTCGGAGCTTGTTCAAAGTTCGGAGTTGGAGACGTGTCAGCTTCGGAACTATCAGGCTGTATCACCGACTCTTCTTCTTCTTCAAAAATTCCCTCCCCCTGAGGCTATGTATCTGTTCTTGCAATACCGGTGCTAGTACCTGGGTTAGCATCATTAAAAAAAACTTCATAGGTCTCTTTAATTTTGTTAGTTTCCAATAATTGCACACGATAACCTCTAGTGTGAGATGGATAACCAAGAAGCATGCCATCATCGAATCTAGATTCAAATTTATCAACATTTCCATGTTTCTTCACAAAATATTTGCAACCGAAAACCCTAAAGTGTGAAACACAGGGCCTATGTCCAAACCGAAGATCATAAGGTGTTTTACCTAGCTTGGTACGCAAGAAAATACAGTTTGAAACATAACAAGTTGTTGCAGTTGCATCTGCCCAAAATTTTCTAGGAGTTTGATATTCATCAAGCATGGTCCTAGCCATCTCAACTAAGGTTCTATTTTTCCTTTCTACAACACCGTTTTGTTGAGGAACATATGGTGAAGAAAATTGATGTTCTATTCCATGTTCAGTACAAAAGTGATTGAATGATTGATTTTTAAATTCAGTTCCATTATCACTTTTGATTGCTTTTAACGATCCTGGTTGATCAATAAATAGTTTAAGAAATAAAGTCCTAAAATGGGTAAAAGCTTCATTCTTAGATGCAATAAAATAAACCCAAGAGTATCTGGAAAAATCATCAACAGTCACAAGAACATAGCATTTACCTCCGAAGGATTGAACACGTGAAGGTCCAACGGTGTCGAGGTGCAAAAGTTGACTAGGTTCAGTTGTCATAGTCATCGTGAGAGGAGCATGTGAACATGCAACCATCTTAGCATGTCTACACGAAGATCATACAATTTCTTTGTCTCCTTTGAGTTTAGGCAAACCACGTATACGATCAAGAGAACTAACACGAGTGAGGTGATCAAAGCCTGCGTGACCAAGTCTATGATGCCAGAAAAATAAATCTTTTGAATCGTTGGCAACTAGACACCTATGCTCAGAAGTTGACATATCAAAATCAGCTTTAAAAACTCTTCCAAAATGAGAAATGTTAAACAAAAGCTCGTTATTTGAATCTACAACTTTCAAATTTTAGATAAAATTATTTCCAAATTTTCATCAAGCAATTGAGAAACAGAGAGCAAGTTGTATTTCAAATTTTTAACAAGTGCCACATCTTTTAAATTGTAGTGGTCTTTTACTCTAAACGATCCTTTAGCAATAATAGGAGTCGAGTAATTATCGGCAAAAGTACCATTTTCTACATGTGACACAAAAGAGAGGGAGGAGAACGATTCTTTGTTACCGGTCATGTGGCGTGAGCATATTGAATCCACAATCTATATGTTCTCCTTCCTCAAGCGTGAAACCTACACAGAAGGACAATACGTCGTTGACTCAATACTGGGGTTAGTCAATAAGCATTTGGGAATCCAGTACTGAGCCAAGCAACATCCAGTAGGAACAACATGCAAAAGTTGTGACAAAGCAACAGGTTTATGAGTCAAAGGTGGAGGTTTTTTGTTCTTAACTACTAATTTAAAAGTTGTGTCTTGTTTAGCACGAAAACCAGTAGCTTCGAAGGTAAAAGCAGTAGTTCCAAAGGGAAAAGTTGAAGCTCCGGATGCAAAAACTGAAGTTTCGAAGGGAACAACAGAAGGTTCGGGAGCTCTCGGAGCTATCAAAACTATCGGAGCTGCCTTTGCAGATCTCTTACCAGAAGGTCCGGAAGCTACATTTTCAAATTTCTGACTCATTAAAGAAGGTTGCATGATTCCAATTTTAGGTTTAGCATGCATAGTAGATTTAGCATGAAAGTTATGAGATCTAGAAGATATTTTATCCTTTTTAATTTGTATAGCTAGTCTATAACAGAAATCTACGACATGACCATTGTCGATACCCTCAAGACCGGGTACCCCCGCATACAAGAAGAAGCTCCGGACCCAACCTCCCCGCTGAGGTGAACTCCAGAGCTACCACACGTCCTCTGGCTCTGGGCCCTCGCTCCCACCGACGAGTGCTCCGGAACTGCCACGCATCCTCCAGCTCCGGGCCCTTGCTCCCACCAAGGAGGGCTCCGAAGCTGCCACGTGTCCTTCGGCTCTGGGCCCTTGCTCCTACCAAGGAGGGATACCGAGCTGCCACGTGTCCTACAGCTCTGGGCCCTTGCTCCCACCGAGGAGGGCTTCGAAGCTGCCACATGTCCTGCAACTTGCCCTGGGCGGTAGGTTGCGGGAGTAAGGGGTGGTGCCTCCTGTCCAATTGCGTATTGAAGGCACGCATCTTCCCCAAGCGTACAGGTGTGGTGCACGCCTCTTGTCAGGTACTGCTACGTCCAATCGCATCACAGTCAAGGCGCAGCGGGCCTACCCCACACCACCAAGTGGTTAGCTTACGACGACAAGACGGATGGGACGTTCCCTGCTGTCATCAACGACTATGCCTAGCCACTCGCGACCGACGCGGCAAGATAGCAAGTCTTCAAGGCGCGATCAGAGGAATTGTACGCAATAAGCCTTAGATCTTGTACAGGATAAAATCACCCGAGGGCCACCTGTCGATCCCCGGGCCCCACTTGTAAGTTGTTCGGCCTTGGACTATAAAAGGATTGGATAGCCACTGACTTGTATATCTTCTCTGGTCCGCTCGGACTAGAGAACTAGATTCCCACTTCAAACATCACACACACACATACCAGCAATACCACTCACCGTGGAGTAGGGTGTTACGCTCCTTGCGGCTCGAACCACGTAAAAACCACTGTCTCATACTTCCATCCGCTAGAACACTTGATTGAGGTCTAAGCCCCGCCAAACAAAGAACCTCTGCGGGCTACTCCTTAGCAGTTCCGGGGAAGTGTCGCTCTAACACTTCGATTTTGTCGCGCCAGGTAGGGGCTTTTTCCCTCAAAAAAGTGGTAGCACTTTCACCACCATGGTGTCCATCAAGCCTGCGAGTAGCAGCAAGATCAAGCTGCAAAAGGTCGACCAACTCCGGCACCACCCAGGGTGCCGTCGACATTTCTAAAGTGACGATGGGCGACGTCGGAGCAGCCAGCTCCGGCACCACCCAACAGGCTTGCCGTCGATGTTTCTACAGCAACGATGGGCAACGCCGGAGCAGCTAGCTCTGGCACCACCCAAGGGGCCTGTTGTCGACGTTTCTACAGCAACGATGGGTGACACCAAAGCAGCCAGCTTCGGCACCACCCAAGGGGCCTGCCGTTGATGTTTCTACAGCGACCACGGGCGACGCCAGAGCAGCCAGCACCAGCGCCACCCAGGGGGCCCGCCGTCGACGTTCTTCTCGTTGATGATGGGCGATGCCGGAACATCCAGCTCTGGCACCTCCCAGGGGGGCCGCTGTTGATGTTTCTGAGTGTTGATTGTAATATCCCGAATATTTAAGGAAAAAACAGTATCTCAGAAAAAATGGTTGACCAAATTGTGACTCATCGAACATTCCTCCGGTGGACTATCGGAGACTGTATGTGCATTGCATTCGTCGAAACCATTTAAGAATAATTAACCCTGTAACGAGAAACACTATAGGGTTGAACAAGTTTGACTTTTTGAATCCTTGATCGGATGGACGATCGGAGACCGTAGATGTGTAGAGCTCGTTGAGATGATTCCGTTTGACTACTCATACTCTTGATTCGGAGACCGGATGAAATGATTATGATCCGATTTAATTTCAACGTCGGATAGCAAACTAGGTCAACTATATATAAAAGGAAACCTGAATTTTTTTTCCTCTGGAGTCCTGACCCAGCGCCGCCAGTCCTGACTTGCTCCTTCTTCCACCTTACGGTGATTTTCGGCTCCAAGGGCCACTGCCTCCATTGGCTAGCCTTCGGCAGCCTTGCGCAGAGCAGTGCATTGCCGCAGCTGCTGGTAAGCATCGGGGCTGTTCCTTGTCTCCTGCAGGAAAAAAAATAAAGTGATGCTGCCGTGTTTTGTTTTGAGCTTCAGCTGGTGAATTCTTCCTGCGTTGTTTTGACTTCCTTCTACAAATTGAGGTTGCTTGCTGTAGGGTTACGGTTGCTGGTAGTCTGACTTGCCCAGTTTCTTGCCTGTTGCCTCTGCTCGCTTGATCTAATCTGTTCATGAGGAATTAGTTGTATTAGTTGCAATTGTATTGCCGTGTAGTACTAGGTACTGCTGTTGTTTGATATAGTACTATGAGCTTTGTGCTTATTTGTTCTACCAGTTGCTGCACAGTACCAATTATTGTTGCTATTAATTATTATCCAGGTTAGATAAACAATGACATTGTTTAATGAAATTAGATATCTAGATCAGAAATTTAGTATTATTATTAGCTAGCTGCTACAACCGCCTTGCCATTTAATTTGTTGTTGTTGCCGCTATGTAATTTGCTAGCTGTTGCCTCGTCACCAGCTATAGTCTCGATCTGGTTTCAATTGTCTGTTGTGTAGCCAACTTGCTAACGGTTAGCTGCACGCCATCTTGTAGACTCAGGCTTGGAGAGTCCCGGTGTTGGGAGAGTGTCTTTGGGTTCTCACTGAGGTTAAGGCAAGTGAATGACAGGTTCATTCTAATATATGTGAATTGCTTGTGGTTAAGCTTTCTTGTGCTTTAATTTGTTATTTGTGGTTTCAAGATTCAAATGCTTCATCACTCTATTTTATTCACATTCAAGATTCAAGTTATTTATTTAATTGTCATTCAAGTACCGGTTAAGTCCGGAGTCATTCTTATATTCAAGTTCCTGTCAGTAAGTGTTGGCCTCACTTGCTCGGCTTTACCAGTAAATGCTAAGGAGAATTCATGTGTCATCCGTTTCAGACGGAAACTACTATTTCATTATTTCTTATTTCAAGTTCAAGTATTGCTATGTTTCATTCAGTTAATTCCAATGTTCTTCAAGCTCTAAGTGTACTTGCTGAGTGTTTTTACTCACTCTTGTTTTATTTAGTTTTTAGGTACCCGTTGATCAAGCATGCATTGAGAAGAGGTTAGCATATGTACTTGAGCATGCGAACTATTTAATAAGCTTAGTTTATCAATGTTCTTAGTTAATTGCATAATCTTGTATCATTGAGATTGTGGTGTGATCATTTGGGGGCTTTAATTCACTTGTGGGAATGAATTTTAGCTTAGTAGTATTGCTATATAATCTTATGCCTATTATTGTGTTTTGTCGCCGCGGATGATAGAGTTTTCAAAGGAGACTATGCCGAAATTTTTAATATTTTCCTTACTAGGAATTGTTTAGATGGTTTTAGTAGCGTTCAGGGGTGTTCATACCTGGGGCGTTACAGTTGGTATCAGAGCCTAGGTTTTATAGTTTACTTAGAGATTTTAATGACTAGCGAGAAAAAAATAAAATTAACTACATAGATCTAAAATTAAATTTAACACACTTATGCACAATAGAACAGGTTCATGGGCATACCTTTCATTCTTCTTTTCGTTGCATTTTTCTCATGTTTATTTTTGTTATGATGATATGTTATTTAATTATACTTTTCTTGTACTTTAGAATTATGCCGCTGCAACGGAGTGCACCTGTTGCCGCACGTGGAAGAGGTCGTGGTAGAGGTCGTGGTGGTGGTGGTCGTGGTAGAGGTGATGCTAACCAAGAGGTTGAGCACGAGCAAGTAAACCAAGTAAACAAAGAGGTTGAAGGAGGGGAGGAACACTCAGTGGCTGTTGAAGTTCCTATTGCTCAGGGTGGTAATGTTGTGGCCCAGACAATGACGTTCGCTAGGTGGATGTCTATGCGATTGGATAACTTTGATGGTTCTGGAACACCTACTGATGTCACTAATTGGCTACGTAAGATGGAGAAGGTCATGACTACTTGTAGGATGACAGAGGAGGAGATGATCTTGTTCATTCCTCACCAGTTGACAGGTCAAGCTAATATTTGGTGGGTAGGAGTATGTGACACTTGGACTCCTGCTCGTGGTGCTATCACTTAGGAGGTATTCTTGGCACAGTTCAGGGCTAAATATTATCCAGATTCCTTCAGAGACAAGATGAATGATGAGCTGAACCATATCCAGGAAGGGAACAAAACAGTGGATGAGTATGAGCGAGATTTCAGCAACATCGTTCGCTTTGTGACTACTCTTTCAAGCAATGAAAGTGAGAAATCTAGGAAGTTTTTCATGGGGCTTAACGCTCGGTACAGAGAGGTGATGCGTAGAAACCCTCCCACTACATACATCACAGCAGTTGAGGAGGCTAGAGGTATGGAGACTCAGTTTTAGCTTACAGCTCTACAAAAGAAACATAATGGGAATGAGAGTAATACTGGAAATGATCATAAGAGGGTTCATCATGAGGGAGGAGAGTTGTCTCACAATACCTCTTTCAAGAAGCCTGAGACTAACAATTCCTCTCAACAATCTTTCAAAACCAAAGAGTCAAGTGATCCATCTTCCACGGGGCAACACACTTTGAGTGCTTCGTTTATGCGTGTTGTTCCAGGACAGGGTTTGATTTGTTTCAAGTGTGGGAAGCCTCATCATGTTTTAGAATGTGGTTTTTCTATAACCTCCCGTCTCTGTGGGAGAGAGGGACATATGACTCTAGTTTGCAAGAAAAATCCAAATTCTATTATCAAGTGGCAAAGGGCAAATTCTTGCTCACCATGACCCATGTCTATGGCTAGCTCTAGGGGTTCAGTTCTGACAGTTAATGCTCCTCGTGGCACCGTTCAGATGATGACTGGTCCTTCAGCTCCACATTAGTAGTTCCCTCAGCAGCCTTTTCCTCCATCAGGCTACTACTGGTCAGCGCCTCAGCTTCTTGCTCACAATGTTCCACTACAGCAGCCTGCTCCTCCTGCTCCTCCAGCTCAGTCCGCTCAGCATGTTGTAGGCGGATCTTCTTCCGCTCTTGCTGGAGTCTACACCATGCCAACACGATCCTCTTTTGGTTGCCCAGATGTGGTTTCAGGTACTGTCAATGTTGACTCTCATGACGCTCATGTTTAATTTGATTCGGGTGCCAGCTTTTCGTTCATTTCATTTGATTTCGTAAGAAAGGCAAATATCTCTAGTCAAGAGATATCTCAGGCGGTTCATGTTAGTTCTCCCAGGGGCTTGGTTTCTAGTTCTGTTGTGTGTTCTGGTTGCATTATTTCTATAGGAGATGACGAACTCATAGCTAATCTAATAGTGATTCCACTACCGGTTTTTGATGTTATCCTTGGCATGGATTGGCTATATCGCTATTGAGCCATTATATCTTGTTTTTGGAAGACCGTAACGTTAGAGGTGCCATCTGGGAAGATTATCACTTTTCAAGTGGATGCACCTCTTCGTTCTTTATCTTTGATGGAAAATCATTTTCCTGGTCGTTATCCTGTAAAGACGGGCTTTCTATGGATCCTTGTTGGAAAGCATACAAGGGCATTGGTGATTAAGGAGATTCCAATAGTGTGATACTATTCTAATGTCTTCCCTGATGAGCTTCCAAGAATGCCACCTATGCGAGAAGTGGAGTTTCGCAATGATCTTATACCTGGTACCCGCCCTGTATCCATAGCTCCCTACCGATTATCTCATCCTTTTCAAGAGGAGTTGAGGAAGCAGTTGGATGACCTATTGGCTAAGAATTTGATATGTCATAGTGTTTCACCTTGGTGAGCTCCAGTATTGTTCACTAAGAAGAAATATGGAAGTTGGCGTATGTGTATGGATTATTGTGGTTTAAACGCTGTGACGATGAAGAACAAGTATCCATTACCTCGCATTGATGTGTTGTTCGTTCGATTCATAGGATCAAGAGTCCTCTCCAAAATTGACCTTCAATCTGGTTATAATCAAATTCATGTTCAAGAAGAAGATATTGAGAAGACAGCTTTTTCCACTATGTATGGTCATTATGAGTTCATAGTTATGTCTTTTGGACTCACTAATGCACCCGCATACTTTATGGAGATGATGAATAATATGTTTCATGGATTGGAGGAGTTTGTAGTGGTATTTATTGATGATATACTTGTCTTCTCCAAGTCCAAAGCAGAACATGAGAAACATTTGAGGAGAGTTCTTGAGACACTAAGGAGTCATAAGTTCGATGCCAAATTGAAAAAGTGTGAATTTTGTCTCTGGGATGTTGGCTTTCTAGGTCATGTAATTAATCAACATGGTATCTCAGTTGATCCAAGCAAAGTTTCTGGATTTCTAGGTCATGAAATTAATCAACATGACATCTCGGTTGATCCAAGCAAAGTTTCTATAATAGTTGAATGGGAAAGACCAACCAATGTCAAGCAGGTTGGGAGTTTCTTGGGTATGGCTGGTTATTACCGTCGCTTTGTAAAGGATTTCTCTCGCATTGCTAAGCCTATGACACAACTTACTCAAAAGAATGTCAAGTTCTTGTGGACTCAAGAATGTGAGCGTTGCTTCCAATTATTGAAGGAGAAGTTGATTACTGCTCCTATCCTTGCCCTTCCTGAGCCTGTTAGACGTTTCACCGTGTATTCAGATGCCTCTCGCGTGGGACTTGGTTGTGTACTTATGCAAAAAGGAAAAGTGATTGCCTATGCCTCAAGACAGTTAAAGACACATGAGCAGAATTATCCCATCCACGATCTAGAGCTTGCTGCTGTAGTTTTCGCGTTGAAAATCTGGAGACATTATTTATATGGGGAGTCATGTGACATTTTCACTGATCATAAGAGTCTGAAGTATATATTCACTCAGAAGGACTTAAATTTGAGGCAACGGAGATGGTTCGAGTTGATCAAGGACTATGACCTAAATATCCAATACACACCTGGTAAAGCAAATGTGGTGGTTGATGCATTAAGTCGTAGAGCTACTCCTCCTACTATGAATTCCCTAATAGCTGATTTGAACGGATGGATATTTCTTATTGCTTTGTTGGAGTTCTGGAGGTAGAGAATCAACTAATCTTATCATCAGATATTTCAGAAAGAATCTTAGAGGCACAAAAACGACATCGCTTGTTGCTAGATGTTAAGAAACGAATTCAACAAGGAAAGGTAGGAGATTTCACTTTGGACGCCGTTGGGGCTGTTCGGTTTCGTGGTCGCATATCAATTAGCGTTGCCTAAGCCAATGAGAGAAGTTCACAATTTATTTCATGCCTCAATGTTGAGAAAGTATTTGAGGGATCCAGAGCATCACATAGTCGTAGAGCCAGAGACTATTGAACAAGATCTATCGGTTGAATTCCGTCCTGTGAGGATTTTGGAATCATCTGAGAGGGTTCTTAGACGCAAATCATTCAAGTTTGTGAATGTTCTGTGGACCAACTAAACTGAGCGTGAAGCAACCTGGGAGCTTGAGTCTGAGATGCAAGAAAAATACCCGAAACTGTTCAACACTGGTGAGCATTTATAGTTTTCTTCAAATTATCAGTTTCACATCATTTTCCCTATAGTGGTAATAAAGAATTCCAGGGCGAATTCTTTGGAGGGGGGGGGAGAATGTAATATCCTGAATACTAAAGGAAAAAAACATTATCTCAGAAAAAAATGGTTGACCAAACTGTGACTCATCGAACATTCCTCCGGTGGACAATTGAAGATTGTATGTGTATTAAATTCGTCGAAACCATTTAAGAATAATTAACCTTGTAACCAGAAACGCAATAGGGTTGACCAAAGTTTAACTTCTTGAATCCTTGATCGGATGGAGGATTGGAGACCGTAGATGCATAGAGCTCGATGAGATGATTCCGTTTGACTACTCATACTCTTGATTCGAAGACCGGATGAATCAGTTATGATCCGATTTAATTTTAACCGTCGGATAGCAAACTAGGTCAACTATATATAAAAGGAAACCTGGATTTTTTTTTTTCCTCTGGAGTCCTGACCCAGCGCCGATAGTTCCTGACTTGCGCCTTCTTCCACCTTACGGCGATTTTTGGCTCCAAGGTCCACTGCCTCCATTGGCTAGCCTTTGGCAGCCTTGCGCAGGGCAGTGCATTGCCGCAGATGCTGGTAAGCATCGGGGCTGTTCCTTGTCTCCCGCAGGAAAAAATAATAAAGTTCTGCTGCCGTGTTTTGTTTTGAGCTGCAGCTGGTGAATTCTTCCTGCGTTGTTTTGACTTCCTTCTAAAAATTCAGGTTGCTTGCTGTAGGGTTACGGTTGCTGGTAGTCTGACTTGCCCAGTTTCTTGCCTGTTGCCTCTGCTCGCTTGATCTAATCTGTTCATGAGGAATTAGTTGTATTAGTTGCAATTGTATTGCCGTGTAGTACTAGGTACTGCTGTTGTTTGATTTAGTACTACGATCTTTGCGCTTATTTGTTTTACCAGTTGCTGCAAAGTAAAAATTATTGTTGCTATTAAGTATTATCCAGGTTAGATAAACAATGACATTGTTTAATGAAATTAGATATTTAGATCACAAATTTAGTATTATTATTAGATACAACCGCCTTGCCATTTAATTTACTGTTGTTGCCGCTATGTAATTTGCTAGTTGTTGTCTCGTCACCAGCTATAGTCTCGATCTGGTTTCAATTGTCTGTTGTGTGGACAACTTGCTAACGGTAGCTGCACGCCATCTTTTAGACTCGGGCTTGGAGAGTTCTGGTGTTGGTAGAGCGTCTTTGGGTTCTCACCGAGGTTAAGGCAAGTGTGTGACTGATTCATTCTAATATGTGTGAATTGCTTGTGGTTAAGCTTTCTTGTGCTTTAATTCGTTATTTGTGGTTTCAAGATTCAATTGCTTCATCACTCTATTTTATTCACATTCAAGATTCAAGTTATTCATTTAATTGTCATTCAAGTACCGGTTAAGTCCGGAGTCGTTCTTATATTCATGTTCCTGTGAGTAAGTGTTGGCCCCACTTGCTCGGCTTTACCGGTAAATGCTAAGGAGAATTCAAGTGTCATCCGTTTCAGACGAAAACTACTATTTCATTGTTTCTTATTTCAAGTTCAAGTATCGCTATGTTTCATTCAGTTGATTCTAATGTTCTTCAAGCTCTAAGTGTACTTGTTGAGTGTTTTTACTCATTCTTGTTTTATTTGGTTTTTGAGTACCCAATGATCAAGCATGCATTGGGAAGATGGTAGTATATGCAATTGAGCACGCGAACTATTTAAGAAGATTAGTTTAGCAATCTTCTTAGTTAATTGCATAATCTTGTGTCATTGAGATTGTGGTGTGATCATTTGGGGGCTTTAATTCACTTGTGGGAATGAATTTGAGTTTAGTAGTATTGCTATATAATTTTATGCCTATTATTGTGTTTTGTTGCCGCGGATGATAGAGTTTTCAAAGGAGACTATGCCGAAATTTTTAATATTTTCCTTACTTACTAGGAATTGTTTAGATGGTTTTAGTAGCGTCCAGGGGTGTTCATACCTGGGGTGTTACAGTTGGTATCAGAGTCTAGGTTTTATAGTTTACATAGAGATTTTAATGACTAGCGAGTAAAAAATAAAATTAACTATATAGATCTAAAATTAAATTTGACACACTTATGCACAATAGGACGGGTTCATGGGCATACCTTTCATTCTTCTTTTCGTTGCATTTTTTCTTATGTTTATTTTTTTATGATGATATGTTATTTAATTATACTTTTCTTGTACTTTAGAATTATGCCGCCGCAACGGAGTGCACGTGTTGCCACACGTGGAAGAGGTCGTGGCAGAGGTCGTGGTGGTGGTGGTCGTGGTAGAGGTGATGCTAACCAAGAGGTTGAGCACGAGCAAGTAAACCAAGTAAACAAAGAGGTTGAAGGAGGGGAGGAACACTCAGTGGCTGTTGAAGTTCCTATTGCTCGGGGTGGTAATGTCGTGGCTCAGGCAATGACGTTCGCTAGGTGGATGTCTATGCGATTGGACACCTTTGATTGTTCTGGAACACCTACTGATGCCGTTGATTGGCTACGTAAGATGGAGAAGGTCATGACTGCTTGTAGGATGACAGAGGAGATGATCTTGTTCATTCCTCACTAGTTGACAGATCAAGCTGATATTTGGTGGGTAGGAGTATGTGACGCTTGGACTCCTACTCGTGGTGCTATCACTTGGGAGGTATTCTTGGCACAGTTCAAGGCTAAATATTATCATGATTCCTTCAGAGACAAGATGAATGATGAGCTGAACCATATCCAGTAGGTGGACAAAACGGTGGATGAGTATGACCGAGATTTCAGCAACATCATTCGCTTTGTGCCTAGTGTTGCAAGCAATGAGCGTGAGAAATCTAGGAAGTTTTTCATGGGGCTTAATGCTCGTTACGGAGAGGTGATGGTAGAAACCCTCCCACTACATACATCACAGCAGTCGAGGAGGCTAGAGGTATGGAGACTCAGTTTCAGCTTACCGCTCTACAGAAGAAACAAAATGGGAATGAGAGTAATACTGGAAATGATCATAAGAGGGTTCATCATGAGGGAGGAGAGTCCTCTCAGCATAACTCTTTCAAGAATCCAAAGACCAACAATTCCTCTCAACAATCTTTCAAAACCAAATAGTCAGGTGCTCAATCTTCCACGGGGCAGCACACTTCGAGTGCTTCGTTTATGCGTCCTGTTCCAGGGTAGGGTTTGTTTTGTTTCAAGTGTGGGAAGCCTCATCGTGCTTCAGATTGTGGTTTTTCTATAACCTGCCGTCTCTATGGGAGAGAGGGACATATGGGTCTAGTTTGCAAGAAAAATCCAGATTCTATTATCAAGTGGCAAAGGGTAAATTCTTCCTCACCAAGACCCCTGTCTATGGCTAGCTCTAGGGGTTCAGTTCCGACAGTTAATGCTCCTCGTGGCACCGTTCAGATGATGACTAGTCCTTCAGCTCCACATTAGCAGTTCCCTTAGTAGCATTTTCCTCCGTCAGGCTACTACTGGCCCGCGCCTCAGCTTCCTGCTCCACATGTTCCACTACAGCTGCCTGCTCCTCCAGCTCAGTTTGCTCAGCATGTTGTAGGCGGATCTTCTTCCGCTCCTACTGGAGTCTACATCATGCCAACACGATCCTCTTTGGGTTGCCCAGATGTGGTTTCAGGTACTGTCAATGTTGACTCTCATGACACTCATGTTTTATTTGATTAGGGTGCTAGCTTTTCGTTCATTTCACTTGATTTTGTAAGAAAGGCAAATATCTCTAGTCAAGAGATATCTCAGTCGGTTCGTGTCAGTTCTCCCGGGGGCTTGGTTTCTAGTTCTGTTATGTGTTCTAGTTGCATTATTTCTATAGGAGATGACGAATTCATAGCTAATCTAATGGTGATTCCTCTACCGGTTTTTGATGTTATCCTTGGCATGGATGGGCTATATCGCTATCGAGCCATTATATCTTGTTTTTGGAAGACTTTAACGTTAGAGGCACCATCTGGGAAGATTATCACTTTTCAAGCGAATGCACCTCTTCGTTCTTTATCTATGATGGCAAATCTTTTTCCTAGTCGTTATCCTGTAAAGACGGGCTTTCTATGGAGCCTTGTTGGAAAGCATACATGGGCATTGGTGATTAAGGATATTCCAATAGTGTGAGACTATTCTGATGTCTTCCCTGATGAGCTTTTAGGAATGCCACCTAAGCGAGAAGTGGAGTTTCACATTGATCTCATACCTGGTACCCGCCCTGTATCCATAGCTCCCGACTGATTATCTCGTCGTTTTCAAGAGGAGCTGAGGAATCCGTTGGATGATCTATTGGCTAAGAAGTTGATACACCGTAGTGTTTCACCTTGGCGAGCTGCATTATTGTTCACTAAAAAGAAATATGGAAGTTGGCGTATGTGTGTGGATTATCGTGGTTTAAACGCCGTGACAATCAAAAACAAGTATCCATTACCTCGCATTGATGTGTTGTTCGATCGATTAATAGGAGCAAGATTCTTCTCCGAAATTGACCTTCCATCTGGATATAATCAAATTCCTGTTCGAGAAGAAGATATTGATAAGACATCTTTTTCCACTATGTATGGTCATTATGAGTTCAGAGTTATGTCTTTTGGACTCACTAATGCACCCGCATACTTTATGGAGACCATGAATAATATGCTTCATGGATTGGAGGAGTTTGTAGTGGTATTTATTAATGATATACTCGTCTTCTCCAAGTCCAAAGCAGAACATGAGAAACATTTGAGGAGAGTTCTTGAGACACTAAGGAGTCATAAGTTCTATGCCAAATTGAAAAGGTGTGAATTTTAGCTCTCAAAAGTTGGATTTCTAGGTCATTTAATTAATCAACATGGCATCTCGGTTGATACAAGCAAAGTTTCTGGCTTTCTAGGTCATGTAATTAATCACCATGGCATCTCGGTTGATCAAAGCAAAGTTTCTATAATAGTTAAATCGGAAAGACCAACCAATGTCAAGGAGGTTAGGAGTTTCTTGGGTATGGCTGATTATTACCGACGCTTAGTAAAGGATTTCTCTCGCATTGCTAAGCCTATGTCACAACTTACTCAAAAGAATGTCAAGTTCTTGTGGACTTAAGAGTGTGAGTGTTGCTTCCAATTATTGAAGGAGAAGTTGATTACTGCTCCTATCCTTGCCCTTCCTCAGCCTGGTAGACGTTTCACCGTATATTCAGATGCCTTACGCGTGGGACTTGGTTGTGTACTTATGCAAGATGGAAAAGTGATTTCCTATGCCTCAAGACAGTTAAAGACGCATGTAGAATTATCCCACCAACGATCTAGAGCTTGCTGCTGTAGTTTTTGCGTTGAAAATCTAGAGACGTTATTTATATGGGGAGTCATGTGACATTTTCACCGGTCATAAGAGTCTGAAGTATATATTCACTCAGAAGGACTTAAATTTGAGGCGATGGAGATGGTTGGAGTTGATCAAGTTCTATGACCTGAATATCCAATACACACCTGGTAAAGCAAATGTGGTGGGTGATGCATTAAGTTGTAGAGGTACTCCTACTATGAGTTCCCTAATAGCTGATTTTGAACGGATGGATATTTCTTATTGCTATGTTGGAGTTGTGGAGGTAGAGACTCAACTAATCTTATCATCAGATATTCTAGAACGAATCTTAGAGTCACACAAACGAGATCGCTTGTTGCTAGATGTTAAGAAACAAATTCAAGAAGGAAAGGTAAAAGATTTCACTTTGGACGCTGTTGGGGCTGTTCGGTTTCATGGTTGCATATCAATTAGAGTTGCCTGAGTCAATGAGAGGAGTTCACAATGTATTTCATGTCTCAATGTTGAGAAAGTATTTGAGGGATCTAGAGCATCACATAGTCGTAGAGCCAGAGACTATTGAACAAGATCTATCAGTTGAATCTCGTCCTGTGAGGATTTTGGAATCATCTGAGAGGGTGCTTAGACGCAAATCATTCAAGTTTGTGAAGGTTTTGTAGACCAACCAAACTGAGCATGAAGCAACCTGGGAGCTTGAGTTCGAGATGCAAGAAAAACAACCGGAACTATTCAACACTGGTGAGCATTTATAGTTTTCTTCAAATTATCAGTTTCACATCATTTTCCCTATAGTGATAATAAATAATTCGAGGGCGAATTCTGTGGAAGGGGGGGATGTAATATCCCGAATATTTAAGATAAAAAACTTTATCTCAGAAAAAAAATGGTTGACCAAACTGTGACTCATTGAGCATTCCTCTGGTGGACTATCGGAGACTGTATGTGCATTGAATTCGTCGAAACCATTTAAAATAATTAACCTTGTAACGAGAAACACTATAGGGTTGACCAAATTTTTACTTCATAAATCCTTGATCGGATGGATGATCAGAGACCGTAGATGCGTAGAGCTTATTGAGACGATTCCATTTGACTACTCATACTCTTGATTCGGAGACCGGATGAATCGGTTATGGTCCGATTTAATTTCAACCGTCGGATAGCAAACTAGGACAACTATATATAAAAGGAAACCTGGATTTTTTTTCCTCTGGAGTCCTGTCCTAGCGCCGCCTGTTCCTGACTTGCGCCTTCCTCCACCTTTCGGTGATTTTCGGCTCCAAGGGCCACTTCCTCCATTGGCTAGCCTTCGGCAGCATTGCGCAGAGCATTGCATTGCCGCAGCTGCTGGTAAGCATCCGGGCTGTTCCTTGTCTCCCGCAGGAAAAAAATAAAGTGCTGCTGCCGTGTTTTGTTTTGAGCTGCAGCTGGTGAATTCTTCCTGCATTGTTTTGACTTCCTTCTACAAATTCAGGTTGCTTGCTATAGGGTTATGGTTGCTGGTAGTCTGCCTTGCCCCGTTCCTTGCCTGTTGCCTCTGCTCGCTTGATCTAATCTGTTCATGAGGAATTAGTTGTATTAGTTGCAATTGTATTGTCGTGTAGTACTAGGTACTGCTGTTGTTTGATTCAGTACTACGAGCTTTGCGCTTATTTGTTCTACCAGTTGCTGCACAGTACCAATTATTGTTGCTATTAAGTACTATCCAGGTTAGATAAACAATTACATTGTTTAATGACATTAGATATTTAGATCAGAAATTTAGTATTATTATTAGCTAGCTGCTACAACCGCCTTGCCATTTAATTTGCTGTTGTTGCCGCTATGTAATTTGCTAGCTGTTGTCTCGTCACCAGCTATAGTCTCGATCTGGTTTCAATTGTCTGTTGTGTGGCCAACTTGCTAACGGTTAGCTGCACGCCATCTTGTAGACTCAGGCTTGGAGAGTTCCGGTGTTGGGAGAGCGTCTTTGGGTTCTCACCGAGGTTAAGGCAAGTGCATGATGGGTTCATTCTAATATGTGTGAATTGCTTGTGGTTAAGCTTTCTTGTGCTTTAATTCATTATTTGTGGTTTCAAGATTCAATTGCTTCATCACTCTATTTTATTCACATTCAAGATTCAAGTTATTCATTTATTTGTCATTCAAGTACCAATTAAGTCCGGAGTCGTTCTTGTATTCAAGTTCCTGTGAGTAAGTGCTGGCCCCACTTGCTTGGCTTTACCGATAAATGCTAAGGAGATATCAAGTGTCATCCGTTTCAGACGGAAACTACTATTTCATTGTTTCTTGTTTCAAGTTCAAGTATCGCTATGTTTCATTCAGTTGATTCTAATATTCTTCAAGCTCTAAGTGTACTTATTGAGTGTTTTTACTCACTCTTGTTTTATTTGGTTTTTAGGTACCCGTTGATCAAGCATGCATTGGGAAGAGGGTATCATATGCACTTGAGCATGTGAACTATTTAATAGGTTTAGTTTATCAATGTTCTTAGTTAATTGCATAATCTTGTGTCATTGAGATTGTGGTGTGATCATTTGGGGGATTTAATTCACTTGTGGGAATGAATTTGAGTTTAGTAATATGTTATATAATTGTATGCCTATTATCTTGTTTTGTTGCCGTGGATGATAGAGTTTTCAAAGGAGTCTATGCCAAAAATTTTAATATATTCCTTTCTTACTAGGAATTGTTTAGATGGTTTTAGTAGCGTCCAGTGGTGTTCATACCTGGGGCGTTACATTGATGGTGGGCGCCGCCGGAGCATCCAGCTCCGGACCTCCCAGGAGGCCCGCCATCGACGTTTCGCATGTTGAGGTTGGGCGCCACCTTGGTTTGGTGGCTAACTCGTTGCCATCGCCGCTAGCGTCAACTATCCATGATCCTGCTCTATGCTGGGGGCCCGCCGATGACATCCTGCGACTAAGTGGTAGGCGTGCCCAACAAGTCGGCCACACCTACCAGGGGGCCTCTAAGGGGTCTCATGGGCAGGACGTCAAGCAGTTTCCCGCCACCACGGCGACAACAACGTCACCAACGTGTTACGGTAAGTTCAACCTGAAGATCTGATGTAAGTTTTACTTTTGGCACGGGGAGAGGTCCAGAGTATGCAGCCTACTTAGTCTGGTCCTTCACCCTAAGCGTGTACACTTTCCCTCCCCAGCGCCACTTCGGTAAAGCTTCACCCTGGGCGTAGTGGCAGGATAGTGTTTCTTTTCTCGGAAAAGGGTGTCATAGCGTCTAGGAGCAGCGCTCGAAGCAACAAAGCTCCGGTGGGTCCGATTCAGGGTATTCATCCTGCTTAGCATGGTTTCATACTCTAAGCCTGTACATTTTTCATCCCTTGTCATCTGGAGCGGGTCGTTGCCTTCTTGTAAAGCCTACCCCCTCCTATGATTATCAAGTTAGAAGAACCACTATCTTGCCCAATGCTCTATTTATGTTCATTTAAATACACATTAATTTTATGATCATCAAATCATGCTCGTTCTCGCATATTCTGTCATATGCTCGGGCACTCTCTCTCTGTCTCGCGCCTAGTGGAGTTATGTAATCCTGCTGCTGGTGGGTCTGCTTAAGGTTTTTGTGATGTATTTGGGTTATTTAGTTGATTTCCTTCTCGGGAGCCCGTGGCGCCAAATGGTCACTCCCCTGAAAAGCTAACGCCCGTGGGAGGTCCAGAGTGTACAGCCTGCTTAGCCTGGTCCTGCACCCTAAGCGTGTACACTTTGCCTCTTCAGCGCTAACGGCTGAGTACAGGGGGCCGGACGGCACACACTCCTGAGCAGGGCGATAACCATAACCTGAATATTGTCACATTGAATTAGCCATGCACCGTAAGCCCCGCTTTGGACCGTAAGACATAACGAGACTAAAAGCAGGAAAGGAGTAACCGACGAGCAAAATTATTTACATTATGCTTTAATTTTTTGCTTACTTTCGCATATTGTCTGCCATATGCCCGGTTACATTTCTCCTGTCTCGTGCTAGTTGGAGTTGTGCTATCCTACTAAAGGTGGATCCGCATGAGGTACCAGCAATGTGTTTGGGGTCCAATGATCGTTTTCTTGGTCGGGGTCCATGGTGTCGAATGGTTTTAACTCCTAAAAGGCTAACGCCAAGCTGAAGGTCTAGGGTGTGCAACCTGTTTAGCCTGGTTCTATACCCTAAGCATTTGCACCTTGCCTCCTGGTGCTAACAGCTGAGTAATGGGGTCCGGACGGCTCATGCCTTGAGCAAGGCAGCAACCATACCCTGAATCTTGTCGCACCGAATTACCCATGCCCTGCATCTTAGTTAAGGATTGTAAGCCATAACAAAACTAAAGAGCAGGGAAGTGGTGATCGACGAGCAAAATTACTTTTTTCTACCATGTGTGCAGGACATATGGGGAGCCCGCCGCTGACGTTCTCCACGTTCGTGGTAGGCACTATCAATGCCCTCCTTCTAGCGCAACTTCTGCGAGCTCTAACGCCTCACTAGGGGGCCACCGGCATCACTTCTTCGAGCTTCGGCGCCTTTCAAGGGGGCCGCTGATGTCACTTCTGCGAGCTCCAGTGCCCCCCAAGGGGGTTGTCGACATCACTTCTCCGAGATCCGGCGCCCCCAAGGGGGCCGCTAGAGTCACTTCTTCGAGCTCCGGCGCCTCCCACAGGGACCGCTGGCGTCACTTCTGTGAGCTCCGGCGCCTCCCAAGGAGGCCGCTGATGCCACTTTTGCGAGCTCTAGCGCCCCCATGTGGGCCATTGACGTCACTTCTTCGAGCTCGAGCGCCCCCCAAGGGGGTTGTTGGCGTCACTTCTCCAAGCTCCGGCACCCCCTAGGGGACCGCCGGTGTCGCTTCCTCGAGCTCCGGCGCCTCCCACAGGGACTGCCGACGTCACTTCTACAAGCTCTGGCGCCTCCCAAGGAGGCCGCCGGCGCCACTTCTTTGAGCTCCGGCGCCTCCCAAGGGGACTGTCGGCGCCACGTCTACGAGCTCTAGCGCCCCCCAAGGGGGCCGCTGGCATCACTTCTTCGAGCTCCGGCGCCTCCCCAAGGGGGCCGCTGGCATCACTTCTCCAAGCTCCGACACCCCCAAGGGGACCGCCGTTGTCACTTCTTCGAGCTTAGGCGCCTCCCACAGGGACCGACGATGTCACTTCTGCGAGCTTTTATGCCACCCAAGGGGGTCGCCGGCGTCACTTTTCCAAGCTCTGGCACCAACAAGGGGACCGCCAGTGTCACTTCTCCGAGCTTCGGCACCCCCCAAGGGGGCCGCCGACGTCGCTTCTTCGAGCTCTGGCATCCCCCAAGGGGGTCACTAGCATCACTTCTCCAAGCTCTGATGCCGGGGCCGCCACATCTCTTCTCCAAGCTCCAGCACCCTCCAGGGGGCCCGCAGGCAAGGCAAGATGAAGGCCCCACCTACGGAATCGTCGCCTCCCCTGAGGTGGGCCCAGGGGCCACTGTCGGTACCCTCAAGACTGGGTACTCCCGTATAAAAGAAGAAGCTCCGAACCCGGCCTCCCCGCTGAGGCAGACTCCAGAGCTACCATGCGTCCTCCGTCTATGGGCCCTTGCTCCCACCGAGGAGGGCTCCGGAGTTGCCATGCGTCCTCCGGCTCCGGGCCCTTGCACCCACCAAGGAGGGCTCCGGAGCTGCCACGCGTCCTCCGGCTCCAGGCCCTTGCTCCCACCAAGGAGGGCTTCAGAGATGCCATGTGTCCTCCGGCTCGGGGCCCTTCCTCCCACCAAGGAGGGTTCCAGAGCTGCTTCGTGTCCTGCAACTTGTCATGGGCGGTAGGTTGCGGGAGTAAGGGGTGGTGTGTCCTGTCCAGTCGCGCATTGAAGGCACATGCCTTCCCCAAGTGTTGGCACACGCTTCTTGTCAAGCACCGTTGCGTCCAATCGCATCACAGCGAAGGCACCGCAGGCCTACCCCACTCCGCCAAGTGGTTAGATTACGATGACAAGACAGATGGGATGTTCTCTGCCGTCATCAACGACTATGCCTAGCCACTGGCGATCGATGCGGCAAGACAGCAAGTCTTCAAGGCGCAGTCAGAGGAAGCGTACGCAAGAATCCTTAGATCTTGTACAGGATAAAATCACCCCAGGGCCACTTGTCGGGCCTCGAGCCCCACTTGTAAGTTGTCCAGCCTTGGACTATAAAAGGACTAGACAGCAACCTGAATGTGGCCTAGAGGGGGGTGAATAGGCCTTTTTGAATTTTAGTCGGAACCTGCAACACTTAGCAACTTGATCAAATACCAGGAAATCAGACTAGTCCGGAAGTGTGCGGACTAGTCTGGTGCGTGCGGACTAGATTGATCAAGTTAGATCAATGATTTCAATACAAGCACAGTATGCAGCGGAATATAGTAGGTAACTTGAAAGTATTGAGTCAATGAAGTTAAGTGTAACACAAACTAACTTTGATTTCAATGTTTTAACGTAAGATGGACAAGATCAAGTAAACCCTAGAATATGATGTGAAAAACTCAAGAACCAGTTTGACACTAGATTTTATCCCGTGGTTCGGTTCTCACAAAGGCAACCTACGTCCACGTTGAGGATCCCACGAATGAACCGGGTCTTCACTGACCCTACTCTCGTTGAATCGCCACGAAGGCCAATTCTCTTTCATTATCACAAGGGTAAATCACCAAGTTCAAGGGGCCTTCTCACAAGTTGAGGGCTCCCCAAGATTAAAAATCAAACACCACCAAGAACACACTCTTAAGATCAACAATGTGTGAGACCTATGTGTGCTGAATACATTGGCTTTGACGATAAAAGTTTTGAATGCTGCCATAACATATTTTTAGCAACGTCCGACTCTAGCTCTGAGCTTCTGCAAGGTCCGACAATAGGTCTGACTTTCTTTGTCAATGTCCGACATTTTTTTGGGTAGCTCCGATGAGCTTTGTCTTTAGATCTGGCATGTCGTTGTTAAGCTCTGATATGTTTTGTTAGGTCCGACTTATGTTGGTTAGCTCCGACATGTTTTTCTAGCTCCAGCTTTTGGGTTGACTAGTTCCGACTAGCTTTGGCAAGCTCCGGCGCTAGGTTGTACTAGCTTTGGTAAGCTCTGGTGCTAGGTTGTACTAGCTTTGGTAAGATCCGGCGCTAGGTTGTACTAGCTTTGGTAAGCTCCAGCTCAAGCTCCGGTTAGCTTTGGCAAGGTTCTAAGCTTGATCGCCATGTTCCTGATTTTACTGTGAATTATCTCGAAGTTGCTTTACATTGATGGAAAGTTTGCTTAGTAATATTTTACTAAGTTTTTGATGTGTTTTTGTGGTTATGACTGATATCATTTTTGCTATGGTTTGCAACATGCTTATGTGAGGTGCTCACATAAGGTGTTGTGGTTTCAGAACTAACGAGAGTCAAGGCAAGGACTTGTGCCCGAAAGTATTGGTTGTTTATTCATGTACAGGTGCTGCTTGAGTTCAAGACATGGCTAGTGACGGGATCCATTGAACTAGTCTTAGGGAGATGATGAGGTTCAACAACCAAGTTCGGGAGGAATTGTCGTTGAGTTGATCGGGAGGTTGCGCAGCATGTTTGAATCAAGAACAATGCATATGAAGGTATTGTGGACGTCGTTGGAAGATGTTTGCACATGTCCAAGGAGTGCATGGACGTGGCTACATGGTTCCGAGGCGTTATGAAGAGATGTGGACGTAAAAAATTGGTCGGGAAGGTCCAACCGACTAGGTTATGGACTCAGGCTGCGGCTGAGTCATGTTTGACTCAAATATGGAAAGTTTTGAGTTGGTTATGTTAGGATTTAGTGTGGGACACGAATTTGGGTTGTTTTAGGAATGTGGGATACGTTCCTAAGGTGCTTGGAAGTCTTAAGATTGCTTCTATCTGCATATAGAAGAGTCCTAAGCAGTTATGGAAAGTTTCAATTCGTGAACCGAGTAGGATTAGAGTCCTGATTTGAGTTGAGTTGGCTTTCGAGCTGGTTATATAAGCAAGGGAGGCCAGAGCTCATGCTGTACGACTTTGGGGGCTGTTCCTCTTGTGTTCTATTGAATAAAATTCATAGTTGAAAGGAATTTTTGTGCCTTGTTCGTCCGACTTGTTCCAGACAAGTTTTTCTCGTTGAGTTTCTGCACAGCACTACCTTTCTTTGGTGGTTTTATCATAACTCAAGTTTTACAGATCCAATTGACGTAACTCTTTTTGGGTTGTCTTCACAACATGATTATCGTTCATCTGTCAAAATTTCATGGTCATTGAATTTGTGGTTTCTGATCTACACGAGTTTCTTTGCAACATTCCAGAACTGTTTTTCTCGGGTAGGACAGATTGACCTTTGTTCGATCTTTCAATCGTAACTTGAATTTCTCTCGACGGATTTGAGTGATTCTTGTTGTGTCGTATTCATGACTTGATTCTCTCTCTTTTACTTTGGTCACAGTGAAACACATTTAGATTAGTCTCACACACGATTTCTTCAACAGATCGTTTTTCTGCCGAGGGGTTTTCATTGCTTCCGCTGAAAAAGTTTAAATCTACCATTCACCCCCCCCCCCCCCCTCTGGTATCTTTTCACGTGCTTTTCGATCCTACACAATGGAACAACAGGAGTGTGTTAGATAGTCAAACCCAAGAGCTCAAACGTGTGAATCGTATCTCTCCTTTGATCCAAGGTGAATCCTCAAGGATTTGATATTTCTTGCGTTGGATTCCGTGGAGAGATGTGTTTTCTAAGCTCTTGGAGGGTGTGACAGCGCTGAGATTCGAGAGAGTTGAAAGTAAAGTCGTGCACATCTATTTATAGGGTGTTTCCAAAAGTTACCATTAGGGTTTCGAGAGGCTGGACTAGTCCATGGTGATGTCCGGACTAGTCCGATGTGCGGAGTGTAGTAAACCCTATGTTCTCAGAAACATCAGACTTGTCTGGCATAGGATGGACTAGTCCGATTTAGGCTCTGGAAGGGTTCGGACTAGTCCGGTTATTATCGGACTAATCTGGCTGTGGTGAATCCCTTAGTGAATTGGGACAAAACCGCATTTAGAGGACTTGACCGATTTTAGTCAGAGAGATTATCGGACTAGTCCGGATATTATCGGACTTGTCCGATGTCGTGCAAAGTTGTTAAGTGTTGAGGACTAGTCCACACAGGGGAGGACTAGTCCGTTTTTAGTCAGGAAGATATCAGACTAGTTTGTGGTGATATCGGACTAGTCCGGTCTGTGTAAACCTGGATTGTGCAGACAAGTCTGCACTGGGAGGACTTGTCTGATTTTGAACAGAGGGGATATCGGACTAGTCCTGATATTATCGGACTAGTCCGGCCTGTATAAATTAGTGCATTGAGTGAGTTTTCTTGTGATTGAGCTCTTGGGGTGTGTTTCTCCAACACACTCCATATACAATGATCTAATCTATTCAGCTATTGAGATCTTTTCCATATAGATCCTCATTCTCCTTTCTTTTTGTGCTTTCTTCATAATTTCTTTTAAGACATGCTCTCATCTCAACAATTTGGTTAGGATCTCATTTGTTTGTCATAAATCAATCAAATCCTACAAGGGATGCCTAGATGCACTTTTCAGTGTCCACCTTTTTGGTGATTGATGACAACCAATTGAGATTTCACAAAATTTGATAAAAATACGAAATTTTCATAAAGTGTGCACATATGAGTTAGGTACAAGTTAAGCAATGAAAACATAGGTCATGTGTGCACTCTTTATGGTGGAGTGTAAAACTACGTGAGTGTGAGCAATAATCGTGATGAGAATGAAGTGATTGACATTAAAATACCAATATCAAGCATATATGTCAATTTCAAGGCAAAACATAAATTTCATAACATAAGCAATGTCATTCCATCACACCACAATACCAAATAGAGATAACAGTATTAAAGTTTTACAACCCAAGAGAGACACAAAATGATACACAAATGAAGCACTCATCTCTCAACCTACAGCTAGAATCCAGTGACTCCCCCTCAATCTCTCCCCCTTTGGCATCAAGACACCAAAAACAAGGAGGAGAGGGATCTAGTGGCTCATTCCTCGCTGTCGGTTCTCTCCTCATCTTCATCTTCATCTTCCAGCTGTGAAGGAGGAGGAGCAGATCCACTCGAAGTGCCCCCAATGCCAAGGTAGGCAAGCTCGAAGGGAGTAAAAGGTCCAAGCTCAGTGAAATTAGAGGCTGAATCTTCAGAGATGACTGGGGATCCAATAGGCTCGATCTCCAGCTTCTGGCAAATATGCTTGACATTTTCTTTGACATACCTCATATCTGCCTTCCTCGCCTTGTTCAGCTTGTGAGTATTCACTTCGGCTTTCTTGCATGAGGCAAAGATTGCTGCCAAGTACTTCAAGATTCCACTAGGAGACCCTTTTTGTGGAGGGGCCCTAGTGGTGGGAGCAGCCCTCTCATCTCCTCGAGCTCTCCTTGGAGCCTCTTCACTGGATGCAGGGGATGGAGCAGCTTGGACAGTAGCTTGGGGAGGCTTCTGGGGCCTCAAAGGAGTGTGCTCCACATCCTTCACGAACTCGATCCCTGTGACCTTATCAATCATGAACATCAAGTAGGGGGCATAGCCACAGGATCTATTCGGCGTGCAGGAGATGTTGACCATATCATTCCAGATATAGTCAAAGATGTCAAACTTCTTGTTCTTGCTTATCACTTTCATCAAGGTCCTCAAGTAACCTTGGACACTTCTTGCATCCCCATCTTTTGGTGCTATGGTCTTCCTCAGCACCCTGTTGAGAACCATGAAGAGGGGCTTCATGTTCTTGGTTTAGTGAGGATTGAACTTCAGGCTAGTGTCATATAGGAAGTCCATCTTATCCTTGCTCAAGACACCGATGTTGTGAATAGTCAACTCATTGTTGCCAGTGTCTTCAAGGTGAAGGAGTCTTGCAAAATCATCAAAAGTAATGGTGTACTTGGATCCATGAGTCATCCAAGTCACCATTTCCTCCTCATCACTCAAAGAAACAAGTTGCATAGAATTGAGCAATGACCTCATCATTCTAGTTAAATCTGAAGGCGAATAGGTCCTTCAGTCCTTGCCTGGCAGCAGCCTCTACCACCTGATCAAATGCTCCACAGCTCTTTCTCTTAAAGAGATCCCAGTCGATCCACTGGTTGCGGACCATTGGAGTCTTCATGGTAGGGTACACCGAGCTGTAGAAATCTGCATGAAAATTGCTCCAAAATCTGGCATCTGCAGCCTTCTTGGGTCTGTTGTAACAATCCACAAATCTCAGTTTGGAAGCAGTATGGCTTCCCTTGCCGTTGAACTTCTCATCGGAGGGATCTCTATTTCCCTGCCTTGGAGCATGCATCTTGAGTGGGCCGATGGGGCCCGAAGCAATTCCTTCTCCTTTTCCCTTCACTTGGCGAAGAGCCGCCGAGCTGGAGCCAGCTGTGTCCTTGGCCTTGGACGCGGGCTTCTTGGCGAGCACCTTGCGTTGCACATGAGGTGGGGAAGGTGCAGGCTCAGAGGGATGATCTTGCCTCTTCTGAGCGCGAGACTCTAAAGCACGGGGCAACAATTCTTGTTCCATCTCATCTTCAAAGTCAGAGATGTTCTTGTTCGACATTTTCCTGAGAGAGCATTGCACAATGTATGGATAAGAATTGATGGCAAGGAAGTGCATTGAGGAATGAGAAATTAGGGTTGAGATCAGTTAAAAATCGGACTTGTCTGGTGTACAGGTATGGACTAGTCCGGGGACCAGACTTGTCCGTACATGGACCGGACTAGTCCGGTGTTCACCACCTCAAACCCTAACTAGATGACAAATGGTGATTCCCAATGCAAAACTAGTTCAAGGTAAATGTAATACATCAAGGAGGCATGATTAACCGAGAGGAACTAGGCTATTTAGTCAACAATGAAGAAAATCATGATTTCTAGGGTTTGGGAGGAAATTTTACCGAAAAACCTTGATTCTTGGAGATGGAGGGGTTGAAGGTGCGGAGAAGTCTGTGGTCTTCAATCCCTATGCAATGGAGATCGATTTCCACCCAAACTTGGAGGGATTTGATGGTGAACGAAGGAAATCACATTGGGAGCACTCGAGCGAGGAGAGAGAGCGTGGGGCGAGTTGTGAGGATGAAGAAGTTTAGGTTTTGGCGGTGGCTAGGGTTATATAGTCGAAAGATCGGACTAGTCCGTGGACTAGTCCGTCGTACACCGGACTAGTCTGGACTACCGAACACTCTGCGGACTAGTCTGCAGTGTGCGGACTAGTCTGGATAACCACGGACTAGTTCGTGGTCATCAGGACAGATTAGTTTAGCCCATTCATATATATTTGAAGGTTCTCATAAAGAAAACATGGGGGGCCAAAACAATCAAGTAATCTCGATGAATATGATCAGTAAGCATACAACAATCAAGCAATGAACATAATTCATCAAGATCAAGTAGTTGAAATAGTTTTTTGGAGAAAATTGAGAGAGATTATTTTTGCAACTCAAACAATATATTTTGAAGAATCCATACAGGTATGCAAGTTTTCAAGCCACATTCTGAGCATCAAGGATATTTAGTTCATTTTAGAGCTCGCAAAAACATTTTTCATCAAGTGGCTTGGTAAATATATCGGCTAGTTGTTTTTCGGTGTTGACATGGGAAATAGCTATGTCTCCTTTCATTGAGTGGTCTCTCAAAAAGTGGTGTCGGATGTCTATATGTTTGGTCCTAGAGTGCTCAACAGGGTTATGGGCAATCTTAATAGCACTCTCATTATCACAAAGGAGTGGAATATGGCTCATATTGTAACTGTAATCCCTTAGAGTTTATCGCATCCAAAGAAGTTGTGCACAACAACTCCGGCTGCAACATACTCCGCTTCGGTCGTGGATAAGGCAATAGAGTTTTGCTTCTTGGAGGACCAAGAAACTAGAAATCTACCTAGAAATTGGCATGTATCGGAGGTGCTTTTTCTATCTACTTTGCATCTGGCATAATCTGCATCGGAGTATCCAATGAGATTGAACTTGGAACCTTTAGGATACCAAAGGCCTAGGTTGGGTGTATGAACTAAATACCGCAAGATTCTTTTTATGGTTGCCAAATGACACTCTTTTGGGTTGGCTTGAAACCTTGCACACAAACATACACTCAACATAATGTATGGCCTAGATGCACATAAGTAAAGTAGAGATCCAATCATGGAGCGATATACCTTTTGATCCATGCTTGGTCCGTCTTCATTGAGATCCAAGTGTCCATTTTTTGCCATGGGAGTCTTTATGGGCTTCGCCTTGTCCATTCCAAACTTCTTGAGTATGTCTTGAGTATAGTTGGTTTGTCTTATGAACGTCCCTCCTTTTGTTGCCTCACTTGGAATCCCAAGAAGTATTTTAGCTCTCCCATCATAGACATTTTAATCCTATCTATAATAATTTTACTAAATTCTTCACAGAAAGATTTGTTAGTTGGACCAAAAATGATATCATCAACATAAATTTGGCAAACAAAGAGATCATTATCAAAATGCTTCGTGAATAATGTATAATCTGCTTTACCAATCTTAAAACCATTTTAAATTAATAAATATCTAAGACACTCATACCAAGCTCTAGGAGCTTGTTTGAGGCCGTAGAGAGCCTTACGCAATTTAAAGACATGGTCGGGGAACTCTTCATCTTCAAATCCGGGGGGTTGCTCCACATACACCTCCTCCTTGATTGGTCCATTCAGGAAGGTGCTTTTCACATTCATTTGATAGAGCTTGAAATCATGGTGAGTAGCATATGCAAGTAATATTCTAATAGATTCAAGCCTAGCTACGGGAGCAAAATTTTCTTCGAAATCCAAACCTTCGACATATGAATACCCTTTGGCCACAAGTCGCGCCTTGTTAATTTTCACCACACCATGGTTGTCTTGTTTGTTGCGGAAGACCCATTTGGTGCGACGATGTTGAACTTGGTTCTTTTGACAAGTTCCCACACTTCGTTCCGCTTGAAGTTGTTAAGTTCTTCTTGCATCGCCACCACCCAATTCGGATGCTTCAATGCATCTTTAAGACATGCATGGTTCCAAAAAGGATACAAAGGAGTAATGTTCACAAAAATTAGCTATGCGAGATCTATTCGTTACTCCCTTTTTTGATGTCCCCGATTATGTTGTCGACAGGATGATCTCTTTGGACGCATTTGTGTACTCTTGGGTGTGGCACTTGTGGTCTTGAGTCTTCATGATCATCTTCTTCTCCCCCTAGATGGTTGCCCTCATTGACTTGTTGATCATCTTCATCTTCTTGATGTTAATCGTGTGGAAGCTCCCCCTTGATCGTTTACCTCCTCTTGTGGTTCATCTTCTTCATTTGCATTTGGAGGCCGCGCTTGTGGTTGAATATCGTCCAACGCCATTCTTCTCAATGCTTGACATGGAGATTCTTCTCTATCTAGCACACATGGATCAACTTGCTCTTCTTGAGAGCCGTCAGTTTCATCGAACACCACGTCACGTGCTACTTCAACAAGTCTGGAGGTCTTGTTGAAGACACGATAGGCGTAAGAGTTTGAATCATAACCAAGGAAGAAACCTTTATCGGACTTTGAAGCGAACTTTGAAGTCCTAGGCTTCTTGTTCAAAATATAGCACTTAGAACCGAAAACTCGAAAATACGAAATATTAGACTTGTTACCGTGAGTAGCTCATATGACGTCCTCTTGAGTAGTCGATGAAGGTAGAGGCGGTTTATGGCGTGGCAAGCGGTGTTAACCGCTTCCGCCCAAAACCGATCTGAGGTCTTGTATTCATCGAGCATTGTTCTCGCCATCTTCATGATGGTTTGGTTCTTCCATTCGGCAACTCCATTTTGTTGAGGGGAATAAGGTGCTAAAAACTCATGCTTTATTCCTTCTTCGTCTAGGTAATCCTCAACTTGAGTGTTCTTGAACTTCGTGCCATTTTCGCTTCGTATGTTCTTGATCCTCAATGAGAATTCATTTTGGGCATGCTTGAGAAACTTCTTGAGGGCTCCTTGAGTTTCTGTCTTATCATGCAAAAAGAAAACCTAAGTGAAGTGCGAATAGTCATCAACAATTACTAAGTCATATTTGTTACCGCCGATGCTTATGTAAGCAATTGGACCGAATAGGTCCATGTGAAGTAGCTCGAGCGGTCTTGTTATAGTCACGACGTTCTTCGCGGGATGGGGTGCTCCTACATGCTTCCCAGCTTGGCACGTGCTACAAGGTCTGTCTTTCTCAAAAACAACATCCTTTAAACCTCTGTGATCGCCCTTGAGGAGTTTTTGAAGATTCCTCATACCAACATGTGCTAGCTGTCTATGCTATAGCCAACCCAAGTTGGTCTTTGCAATCAAGCATGTGTCCAGTTCGGCTTTATCTTTGTTGAAGTCAACAAGATAAAGCTTTCCCTTCAACACACCCTTGAATGCAATCGAGTCATAACTCCTTCTAGAGAAGATCACACCCTCATTAGTAAACAAGCAATTATAACCTTTGTCACATAATTGAGATATGGACAGCAGGTTATAATCTAAGGAATTGACATGTAAAACGTGAGAGAGAGTATGTTGAGATGATATGGCAATTTTACAGGTACCGAACACCCTTCCTTGACTATTGTCTCCAAAATAGATGCCCTCACTTGGATCCTCATTTTCTTTATACTTAACAAACATCATTCTTTCTCCGGTCATATGGTTGGTGCATCCGCTGTCTAGCACCCATTTCGATCCACCGGAGGAATAGGCCAGCAAAATCAAATCATGCCTTGGTTTTAGGTACCCAAGCTTGCATGGGTCCGTTGAGGTTAGTTACAAGAGATTTAGGCACCCACACATGAGACTTGGTGTTCCCATGGCGTGGCCAAACATAATGAGCATAAACTTTACCAAAACTTTTCATAAGAACATATGATGCATCGAAAGTCCTAACCAATAGTTGTTCTTGTTCATGAACAAAACTAGTCCGAGAAATCGGACTTGTCCGGAGGACCGGACTTGTCCATGTAGGGAATGGACTAGTCCGGTTTTCATATGTGTTAACTATCTTGGACTTATTAGTATCATTTGTCTTTCTAGCTTGAGAGGAGTTTCCCCTCACAAAGGCAAAGCACTCCTTGTTATTCTTATAGCTTCTAGCATTTTGCTTTTCACTATAGAAATACCCAATGCCATGTTTGACATTAGGAGGTCTTGTGGCCAGATATGCACTACGTGCATATTTGACCTTCTCCTTGTCAAATATGCCACTTTGGGAAGGATGCTTGTCCTTGGTAGAGGTTGACTTGTCTTTCAAGCTAGTGTCAGTTTTAAGGGGTTGAGAGGGCGAGCTTGAAGAGGATGAATGGTCACTTTGTTTGAGTGACTCAACTTTCACTTCAAGGATCTTGTTAACTTTGGTTAAGTTAAGTTAACAAGTTCTTCCTTGATGATTGCATTTGAGTCGCTTAACTTCAAACAAACTTCCTTGCTTGAAGATAACTCAAGTTCAAGTGATTTGCTTCGCTCCTTTTCAAGTTCAAGGAGCTCATTTATCTTGAGATACTCCTCCTTTTGGAGGATGATCATATCTTCTTGACGATCAATCAGCCCCTCCCTATCAACAAGCTTATCCATCAAGAATTTCATTTTGGCAGTAGTTTTCTTGTCTAAGCCAGCTAGCATGTCCTCATCATCACTATAGTTGTCACTATCACTATCAAAAGAACGCGAAGAGGTAGATTTTTTTGTTACCTTTCGTTTACCTTCCTTCACCATGAGGCAAGTGTCGTTGCCCTTCCATGCGCCGAGAGTTGGGAAGAGGGTGGACTTCTTAGTTGTCTTCTCAATAGCTATGCTAGCCATCTCCTCTTCCTCTTCAGATGTGGACTCATCATTTGAGTCCCACTCCTTTCCTAGGTGCGCTTGTCCAGATTGCTTCTTCTTCTTGAAGAATTTCTTGGGTTGAGGCTTTGTTTCCTTGGTCTTCTTCTTGTTTTCTTTATACAGGCAATCAACTATAAAGTGGTAATATTCACCACAGTTATAGCATGCCCACCTCAACATTGGTCTTGACTTCTATTTGTACTTTCCTTCACTTGATTTTCCCCCTTGTCTTTTCTTCATCATTTTCTTGAACCTCTTCATAAAGAGGATCATGTCCTCTTCGCCAATATCGCTGCTCTCATTATTGTTGTCCTCTTCTTGTTGAGCTTCTCGAGCTTCCTTTGACAAGGGCTTGCAGGTGGACTTCAAAGCGACCCCTTTCTTCTTTGTCGAGGTGAGGTCGGTGATCTCCTTGACATGTTTATCTTGCTTCTCCATCATCTCGAAGTTGATGATCTTTACAATTAGTTCATCTGGGGTCATTTTCTTATACTCGGGGCTTTCTCTAATCATCGAGCATAGGGTAACATTGCGAGGCATGAAAGCTCTAAGGATGAGCTTCACTACCTCGTGATCATTCCACTTCTTACTTTCGTATGCTCAAACCTTGTTGATGAGAGTCTTTAACCGGTTGTACATGTCCTGTGGCGACTCATCTTCTTCTATGGCGAATCTTCCCAATTCGCCTTCAATCATTTCGATCTTCGCCTCTCGCACATGACGATCGCCTTCATGCGTAGTTTGCAATGTGTCCCAGATTTTCTTTGCAATCTCAAGTCCATCCACCTTGATGAACTCATCCTGACTTAGTGAAGATGTGATGACTGCTGCAGCTTGAGCATTCTGATGAATTGCTTGCTCTTGGCTTGGTGTAAGCTCTTCATCGTCATTCGGGATATCTATTCCTGTACACAATATGCCACAAGCTGGGATTGAGTGAGATTAAGTGCATTTTCATGTTTTGCATCCACACTGAGTAATCATTGCCATCAAAGTATGGGGCTTTTCCTAAAGGAATAGACAAATAATGGCTATTGTTGGAATTTAAACGATCGTAGTTGAAAGGGTATCGGGAGTAGTTGGTATGACTACTCCCCTTCTTCTTGTCCTCGATCTTCACTTTCCCTTTGGAGAGGGCTTTCTTCCTTAGGAGCGCCTTGAGTTCAAGCGTCTCCTCATCGTCATCCTCGAAGTTCTGAATGGCGTCGAGGAGCTTCTCCAACTTTTGAGCTTTTTCATCTTCAACCTTCTCTTGGTTGAGACTCTTGTGCACATCCTTCATGTCCGACATGTTCTCTTCGAGTTATTAGTCTCTTGCGAAGAAACCTGCTTTGATACCAATTGAATGTGGCCTAGAGGGGGGGTGAATAGGCCTTTTTGAATTTTAGTCAGAACCTGCAACACTTAGCAACTTGATCAAATACCAAGAAATCGGACTAGTCCGGTAGTGTGCGGACTAGTCCGGTGCATGCGGACTAGATTGATCAAGTTAGATCAATGATTTCAATACAAGTACAGTACGCAGCGGAATATAGTAGGTAACTTGAAAGTATTGAGTCAATGAAGTTAAGTGTAACACAAACTAACTTTGATTTCAATGTTTTAACGTAAGGTTGACAAGATCAAGTAAACCCTAGAATATGATGTGAAAAACTCAAGAACCAGTTTGACATAAGATTTTATCCTGTACGGTTCCCACAAAGGCAACCTACGTCCACGTTGAGGAGCCCACGAAAGGATCAGGTCTTCAGTGACCCTACCCTCGTCGAATCGTCGCGAAGGCCAATTCTCTTTCACTACCACAAGGGTAAATCACCAAGTTCAAGGGGCCTTCTCACAAGTCGAGGGCTCCCCAAGATTACAAATCAAACACCACCAAGAACACACTCTTAAGATCAATAATGGAACAACAGGAGTGTGTTAGAGAGTCAAACGCAAGAGCTTAAACATGTGAATCGTGTCTCTCTTTTGATCCAAGGTGAATCCTCAAGGATTTGATCTTTATTGTGTTGGATTGCGTGGAGATATGTGTTTTCTAAGCTCTTAGAGGGTGTGACGGTGATGGGAATCGAGAGAGTTGAAAGTAGGGATGTGCACATCTATTTATAGGGTGTTTCCAAAAGTTGCCGTTAGGGTTTCGAGAGGCCGGACTAGTTCATGGTGGAGTTCGGACTAGTCCGGTGTGCGGAGTGTAGTAAACCCTAAGTTCTCAGAAACATCGGACTTGTCTGGCATAGGGCGGACTAGTCCGATTTAGGCTCTGGAAGAGTTCAGACTAGTCCAGTTATTATCGGACTAATCCGGCTGTGGTGAATCCCTTAGTGAATTGGGACAATTCCGCATTTAGAGGACTTGTCTGGTTTTAGTCAGAGAGATTATCGGACTAGTCCGGATATTATCGGACTTGTCCAATGTCGTGCAAAGTTGTGAAGTGTTGAGGACTCGTCCGCACTGGGGAGGACCAGTCCATTTTTAGTCAGAAAGATATTGGACTAGTCCGTGGTGATATCGGACTAGTCCAGTCTGTATAAACCTGGACTGTGCAGACAAGTGCGCACTGGGAGGACTTGCCCGATTTTGAACAGAGGGGATATCAGACTAGTCCAGATATTATCAGACTAGTCCGGACCTATATAAATTAGTGCAGTGAGTGAGTTTTCTTGTGATTGAGCTCTTGGGGTGTGTTTCTCCAACACACTCCATACACAATGATCAAATCTATTCAGCTCTTGAGATCTTTCCATATAGATCCTCATTCTCCTTTCTTTTTGCTCTTTCTTCATAATTTCTTTTAAGACCTGCGCTCATCTCAACAATTTAGTTAGGATCTCATTTGTTTGTCATAAGTCAACCAAAACCCACAAGGGATGCCTAGATGCACTTTCACAACTGACTTAGACATCTTCTCTGGTCCTCTCGGACTAGAGGACCAGATCCCCACTTGGAACATCACACACACACACATACCAGCAATACCACTCACCATGGAGTAGGGTGTTACGCTCCTTGCAGCCCGAACCACGTTAAAACCACTGCCTCATACTTCCATCCGCTATAACACTTGATTGAGGCCTAATCCCCGCCGCACAAAGAACCTCCGCGGGCTGCTCCTTAGCAGATCCAGGGGAAGTGTCGCTCTAACACTTCGACAACCATATTTATCACAGTAAGTACAATGAAATTTAATTTTTTTAGTCATGTATAGATGAGCATCCAGCATTATAAATAGAATTAGAAAGCACTCCTGCAGATTTAAAAATCACATCCTTTTATTTAGGGACAGTTTTGATTAAACCTCTTCCAAATGATTTTACAACGTGAGGTGGATGTGTTTTAGAATAAGCATGGGAATCAAAACCTAAACCATTTCTATCATTGCAAGCTTTAGAAGAATTTAACAGTAAGTTTAGATTCTTGTTTCCATTGTAAGACCGCTTTAGTATCTTATTTTTTCAAGTTCTTCAGATAAAACTAGGCAGTTATTACATGAAGCTTTTCCTTTAAGTTTGCAGTTAGAACAGTTTTAACTTCATGTGTTTGTAAAGCATTGTTCACAATGGAAATTTCATTCATTGCATATGTTAGTTTCTTATCAATATTATCACATGCAGAACAATGCAGATGATCTGTAGAACAAGAAGCATCTTTTAAGTTTTTAACATTAAAATCAGACATCTTTTTGTTCTTTTCAATTTCTTCATCAAGTCTATCTAGAGTGGAGGAGTGTGCACTTCTCAATGTGGACAATTGTTCATAGATTAAGTCACATGAGGGACATGCATCATCACTAGGAATCAAAGTTTTACACGATTGATTTCAGATTCTAGTGATTCAATTTCAGTAGCATTATCCCTAAGTTTTTTGTCCTTTTTCTTGACAATAATAGTTGCACGAGAAATTGCATCACACATTTCATTACAGGTAGAACATACCTCATCGTCGTCACTGTTGTGTTCAACATCCCCCTGACTTGATCTTCATCTTGTTTTGCCCGCCATGAAGCATAAGTTGGCCTGATCATCATCATCTTCATCACTTCCAATGTCTACATCACTTGAACTGAGCTCTTGAAATGCGGTGATGAAGCTGTTTATCATCTTACGTCTTATGGAACCCTTCTTTTTCTTGTTGGAGTTTCCAGAGGTGGTCTTGACCGTGTTCTGCTTTTCTTCATGGGTAGTACGACCTGAAAGGTTAGGGCATTCTGTATGAAAGTGTCCTGTCTTACCACATTCAAAGAAACATTGTGGTCTGAAGCTTCCTCTCCTTCTAGTTCTCACATTTTGCAGTGCTTTTGAGAATCTAGTAGAGATGAGTGCTAACTCCTCTTCTAGAAATTGCTCGATTTGCTCCAAGGTTAGTGAGGACAACAAAGCAAGAGTATTGCAATATGATGATTGGCCAGAGCTAGGCATATCTCGTTGTGAAATAAATGCAATAGACTTATTTGGATCCTTACGTGATAAAATTTCAATTTCATGAGTTTTTAGTTTAGAGGAAAGCACATCTAAAGTAAGAGTACTCATGACAGTTGATTCACGAATGAATGTTACTTTCATCTCCCATATTGTTATGTCTGATGCACTAAGGAGTTGCCTAGTATTCTCAGCATCAGAAAGTTTACGTTGACACTACATAGATTACTGAGAATTTTATTAAACCGGGCAAAAAGTTGATCGATGGACTCACCATACTGCATCTCGAAACGCATGCATTCCTTTTTGTACATATCTTGGTTTACCTTCTTGGTTGTGTTGGAGCCTTCGTGATAATCACAAAGAGCTCTCCAAACATTGTATGTTGATCGGAGGTGCACGACACGATCAAGGTCGCTTTGAGTGAGTCCCTAAATGATCAAGTTGCAGGCTTTGTTGTTGTTGTCAACGTCCTGTAGGTTTGTAGCCGTAACTCGATTGTTTGGTGGCACTTCATAAGGTTTGTATACCTTTTCCCATATGGCGAAGCTTTGTGCTTGGACAAAGGCTTCCATGCGTGCCTTCCAAACCTGAAAATCAATACTAGTAAACACACAAGGTTTTCCGAAGTACTCCTCTATGATGATTATTCAAAACGTATGCAAATCTCAAAGATTAAAGAACTGTGGCTCAGATACTAATTGTGGGATCGAAGAGCACATGAAAAGCTACCACAGGGGGGTGAATGGTAGATTTAAAACTTTTCAGCGGAAGCAACTAAAACCCCTCAGTAAAAAAATGATATGTTAAATAAATTGTGTGTGACTAATATAAACGTGATCAATTATGAAAAAACCAGTATAGATTATGGAGAATCAAGTTATGAAGACGTCACAACAAGAATCACGAAAATCCATTGAGGAAAACTCAAGTTATGATCGAATGATTGAACGAAGGTCAATCTGTTCTACCGAGTAAAAACCAGATCTATAACACTGAAAAGAAACTCGTGTAGATCCAAAACCATAAATCTAATTACTGCCAAATTTTCACAAATAATAGAGAATCAAGTTTTGAAGACAACTCAAAAAGAATTCACGTCAATCGGATCTGTAAAACTTGAGTTATGATAAAACCAATTAAGCAAGGTAGTGCTGTATAGAAACTCGATGAGAAAGGCTTGACAAAAACAAGTCAGATGAACAAGGCACAAAAACTCCTTTAGACTACGAAATTTTATTGATAAAAACACAAAAGGAACAGACTCAAAGTCGTCTACCACGAGCTCTGGCCTCTCTTTCTTATATAACTAGCCCGAAGGCCAACTCAACTCAAACTGGGACTCTAATCCTACTCAATTCACGGATCAAAACTTTCCATAACTGCTCAAAACTCTTCTATATGTGGATAGAAGAAATCTTAAGACTCTCAACCACCTTAGAAACATATCCTATATTCCTAAAACTAAACAAATTTGTGATACTCACGAAAAGCTGTCGTAATCGACTTGAAACTTTCCATATACAAGTCAAAATCCGACTCTGCCGCATCCAGAGTCGTAATTCGATACGATCTGATTCTTCCAACCAGATCTTTCCTTCCATAACCCGTCTTCAGAACCATGTTGCCATGTCATGCACCGCATCCATACGTGCGAACACCTTCCTTCAACATCCAGTTTCCTTCTTATGCACTGCCCTTGATTCAATCACCCTGCGTGACCTCCTGATCAGCTCAACCGCAGTTCCTCCTAAACTTGGTTGTTAGAACCTCATCTCCTCCCTTAGACTAGTCTAATGGATCCTGTCACCAGCCATGACTTGAACTCAAGCAACACCTGCACATGAATAAACAACCAATACTTCCGAGCACAAGCCGTGGACTTGACTCTCGTTAGTTCCGATAACCACAACACCTTACGTGAGCAGCTCACATAAGCATGTTGCAAACCATAGCAAAATGATATCAGCCAGAACCACCAAAACACACCCAAAACTTAGCAAAAGAATACTAAGCAAACTTTCCATAGATGTAAATCAAGTTTGAATCAATTCAAAGTAAAAGCAGCACCACTGCAATCAAGCTCTGAACCTTGCCAAAGCTAACTGGATCTTGAACCAGAGCTTACCAAAACTAGTCAGACCTAGCTAGCGCCAGAGCCAACCAAAGCTAGTCAGACCTAGTGCCGGAGCTGACCAAAGCTAGTCGGACCTAGCCAAAGCAAGTCGGACCTATCGAAAATAAGTCAGACCTAGACAAAATAAGTCGGACCTTGCAGGAGCTACCCAAAATAAGTCAGACCTATCGTCAGACCTTGCAGGAGCTTGGACCTAGAGTCAGACCTTGTTAAAAAGGTGTTTTGGTAGTATTCAAAACTTTTGATCGTCGATGCCAATGTATTCAACACACATAGGTCCCACAAGAATGACTCTTTCTTAAAAGGGTTTTTTACAAGAGTGAAACAAAACTAAATAAAGAGAGAAAAATAAAGTTTGGTGGTCACCCACGAGTCACCACCACCAAGAGCTTCAATGTGTCACTACGAGATCCATGGAAAAAAGTGTAAAAATCATGGGAACTGAAAACACGGGAATTTAAGAATACAAGTTTGGAATACAGGAATGAGAGTAGAATATTTTGAGTACTACGAGATCACCAGAAGGGCGGGGTAGCGGTATTACGAGAACGGAGGCCAGTGTTTCCATTTATACTCATCGTGGCTAGGATAGGGTTACAATGGGCGGGAATGAAAATAAAGGCGCAGTGAGTGAAATTTCAATTGTAAAAATATCAATTGTGGCGCGCCAAGAAGAACAAAAAAAATTTTGTGGCAATATCGAATTTGGTGCTAGTCGTGCCCTTGTGCACGCATGCAATGGCGATTATATTCATGTCATGTCGTGTCGATTCCTGCCCATGGTTTTACTCTTCACCGAATGCATTAGTTACAACAGATAAATTACTTTCCATGCACTTGATGCATCAAGCGATGGACTAGTTAGCAATTAAGATGACGTAATTTCCCATTCATGTGAATTATGCCATGTTAGTTGTTAATTCTATTAATTGTAAGGATTATGTTGGTTGTAAATTAATAAATCATTTTTGTCAATATATGAGCTATAGAAAAAATAGTCTCATCAATTATGAATATTGTAGGATCGAAGAGCACATGAAAAGCTACCATAGAGGGTGAATGGTAGATCTAATTTTTTTCAGTAGAAGCAACAAAAACCCCTCGGTGGGAAAACAATCTGATAAAGAAATGGTGTGTGCGCCTAACCTAAATGTGTTCAACTGTGACAAAAGTGATAGATATTATAGAGAATCAAGTAACAAATACACGACAACAAGAATCATGAAAAACCGTTGATAAAAACTCAAATTATGATCAAAAAATTGAACAAAGGTTAATATGTTCTACCCAAGTAAAAACCGGATTTGCAACACTACAAATAAACTCGTGTAGATCAGAAACCACAAATTCAATGATCGTGAAATTTTCACATATTATAGATACAAGTTTTGAAGACAACCCAAAGAGAATCACGTCAAATGGATTTGTATAGCTTGAGATATGAAAAAAACACCGAAGCAACGTAGTGATGTGCAGAAACTCGACGAGAAAAACTTGTCTGAAAAAAGTCGGACGAACAAGGCACAAAAGCTCATCTAAAACTAAAATCTTACTCAATTGAGAACAAGAGGAGCAGCCCAAAGTCATCTCACTGCGATCTCTGGCCTCCCTTGTTTATATAACCAGTCCTAAGGCCAACCCAATCCTAACTAGGAATCTAATCCAACTCAGTTTCAACTGAAACTTTCCATACCTGCTCAAGACTCTTCTATACGCAGATAAAAGCAATCTTGAGACTTAAAGACAGCTTACAAACGTACTAAAAATTCATAAAATAACTCAACTTCATGACCCAACAAGAAATCTAACCAAAACAAATTCGAAGCTTTCCATAAGCGAACCATAACCACCTCAGCCGCAGCTTGAGGCATAATCTAGCCGGTTGGACTTTTCCAACCATATCTTCACGTCCACTTCACTTCATCACGCCTTAGAACCATGTTGTCACATCCATGCACTCCTTGCACACGTGCAAACACCTTCCAACGACGTTCACAATACCTTCATATGCATTGTTCTTGACCCAAACATGTTGTGTGACCTCCTGATCAACTCTATCACAATTCCTCCCGAAGTTGGTTGTTGAACCACATTTTCTCTGTAAGACTAGTTCGATGGATTCCGTCACCAGCCATGTATTTACCTCAAGCAACACCTGCACATGAACAAACAACCAATTCTCTCGAGCACAAGACCTTGACTTGACTCTCGTTAGTCCGATAATCACAACACCTTACGTGAGCACCTCACGCAAGCATGTTGCAAACCACAGTAATGTTTAACCAACATAATCAGCCAAAACACACCAAAAACTTAGTTCAAATGTACTAAGCAAATCTTGTCATAAGTGTAAAGCAAGTTTGAAACATAGCAAGTTAAAAGCAGAACCACTGCAATCTTGCACCGGACCTTGCAAAAGCTAACCGGACCTATCCAAAGCAAATCGGACCTTGCGTCGGACCTAGCCAAAGTTTGTCAGACCTCACGTCGTACCTAGCCAGAGCTACCCAAAGCATGTCGTACCTATCGTTGGACCTCGCCGGAGCTACCCAAAACAAGTCGGATTTATTGTCGTACCTTGCTAAAGCTACCCAAAACATGTCGGACCTATTGTCGGACCTCGTCGGAGCTCGGACCAGGAGTCGGACCTGGTTGAAACAAAACTTTTATCGTAATAGCCATTGTATTCAGCACACATAGGTCTCACAATCTCCCCCTTGATGAATGCATTGGCAACACCACTTAAAATCCGAACATTGGCTTATTCACATGAAAAGTTTAGAAAACAATTTTCTCCCCCTTACTGAAAATCAGATGAGAAAGAAATTTCAAAAACAAATATTTCTCCCCCTATACATAATTCTGTACATATTTCTCCCCTATTTGACAATGTATTCAGCAAGGTCCAAAAGAGAAATTTCCATGGTTATGACCATATTATAACATATACATATAAAACAAAGCTCATCCAAGTCATACTATCAAGTAACATACACTATCACATCAATGAGATACATGAAGTAGTGTAAGCCATGCTAGAGATCAAGTCATTTTCAATTTAAGCAAGTCATTATCTCACAAACTTAACTATTTCAAAAACCTGAGAGCATGACACTTGTTGTTGCTTTTTTATTATTTTTCAAAGCTCAAATTCAGATCATATGATATTTGCAAGAGATTATATGCTGCATCTGCCTTATTCTAACCAACCAAGCCAAGTCTACGTCATTTGACAATCAGAAGCTTAAGGACATGGTTTTAGTCATATACAGCTCCTTCCAAGTTCATATCAAAGTGCAATAATAAGCAATCTCAAAAAAAGAAGTGCGATGCATACATATTCTCTTGATCTTTTCACGATTTTTCATTTGAACATAAAAGCAAAAAATGTGAGTTGATTATTTCATTTATTCTTCATGATTAAAAGCACTTGTGAGCATGCAACAAGTTCAAGAAAGCAATTAAGTTTGATCATGACCAGATTTAGTGTAAGTAATTATTCCAATTACGAGTCATGGCAAAAACTACAAAATGTGTAACACGAGTAATGTAGTAAGAACTTTATGCATGTAAAAGGAATCACAAAGTCATATACGTATGAAATACTATGCTCATATTATTATAAATTTAGATTCACACATATTCCCGAGTTTCAAAACTCCCCCTCAATTTAAGCCAAGAGAATGCATAACCCCTATTTCACTACAAATGAAACAAAAACGAGTGAAATCTAGAGGTTTTGTAAAAATGTCAGCCAATTGTTGTTCGGTATCTACATGGTGAAGCACAATGTTTCCTTTTTCAACATTATCACGGAGAAAGTGATACATAATGTCAATGTGCTTTGTTCTTGAATGTTGCACGGGGTTTTAGCAATTCAAATGGCACTAGTGCTATCACAAAATAGCGAAAACTATCTAAATCAACCCCATAGTCCTTAAATGTTTGAACAATCCAAAAAAATTGTGAGCAAGCGCTAGCATCAGCTACATATTCAGATTCAGTTGTGGATTGTGCAACTGAATTTTGTTTTCTAGAGGACCAAGCAACAAGTGAATTACCAAGAAAATGACAAGCACCCGAAGTACTTTTCCTATCAATCCTACAACCCCCAAAATCAGCATTTGAAAAATCTTCCAAAGTAACGGTTGAGGAAGAAGGAAGAAAAATGCCAAATTCTTGAGTTCCATGTAAGTACCTGAGAATTATTTTGACGGCTTGACGATGTGAAGCACGTGGGGAAGCATGAAACCGTGCACAAAGACATACGCTAAATTGTATATCTGGTCTTGATGTCGTGAGGTACAAAAGTGATCCAATCATACTTCTATATTCTTTTTTATCGACCGGGTCACCATCTTCATCAAGATCAAGTGTTGTCATTGTTCCCATTTGTGTCCGAAGAGGCTTGCTTTTGTCCATGTTGAAGCGCTCTACGAGGTCTTTTGTATACTTCGTTTGATGCACAAAAGTTCCCTCCTTGGTTTGCTTGGTTTGAAGCCCACAAAATTATGTGATTTCTCCCATCATACTCATCTCAAATTCTGAACTCATCATAGCTGAAAACTTAGACACGAGATCATGAGAAGCACAACCAAAGATAAAATCATCCACATGCACTTGAACGAATAATGAGTCCTTGCCATGCTTAAGCACAAAAAGAGTTTTATTGACCTTGCCCATGGTAAACCCCTTTTCAAGTAAGAATGTTTTTAACCTATCATACCATGCTCTAGGGGCTTTTTTGAGACCATACAAGGCTCTAGACAGTTTGTAAACATGATTAGGAAAATCTGGATTTTCAAAACCTGGTGGTTGCTTGACATAAACCTCCTCATCTATGTAGAAATTTAAAAAGCACTTTTAACATCCATTTGATATAGCTTAAAACATTTTGATGCAGCAAAAGCTAACAAAATTCTTATGGCTTCTAATCTAGCAATAGGAACAAAAGTTTCATCAAAATCTAGACCTTCAACTTGTGTGAAACCTTGAGCAACCAACCTAGCCTTATTCCTAACCACAATCCCATCCTCACTTTGTTTATTTTTAAACACCCATTTAGTTCCAATTAGAGTGTGACCTTGAGGTGGAGGTACAAGTATCCAAACATTTTTCTTTCAAAATTTTCTAACTCTTCTTGCATGGAAATTGTCTGTAGGATCAAAGAGCACGTGAAAAGGTACCAGAGGGGGTGAATGGTAGATTTAAACATTTTCAGAGGAAGCAACAAGAATCCCTTGGCAGAAAATCAATCTGTTAAGAAATTGTGTGTGCAAATAATATATACGTGATCAATCATGACAAAACCAGTATAGATTGTGGAGAAACAAGTCACGAAGACACGACAACAAGAATCACGAAAAACTGTCAAGAAAAACTCAAGTTACGATCGAAAGGTTGAACAAAGGTCAATCCGTTCTACACGAGAAAAACTAGACCTGCGACACTGCAAAGAAACTTGTGTAGATACAAAACCACAAATACAATGAGCGTGAAATTTCACAGATGCTAGATAATAAAGTTTTGAAGACAACCCAAAAAGAATCATGTCAATTGGATCAGTAAAACTCGAGTTATGATAAAACCACCAAAGCAAGATAGTGTTGTGCAGAAACTTAACGACAAAGACTTGACGAAAACAAGTCGGGCCAACAAGGCACAAAAGTTCCTTTAAACTACGAATTTTTTTGATCAAACCACAAAAGAAACAGACCCAAAGTCGTCTACCACGAGCTCTGGCCTCCCTTGCTTATATAACCAGCCCGAAAGCCAACTGAACTCAAACTAGGACTCTAATCCTACTCAATTCACGAATCGTAACTTCCATAACTGCTCAAGACTCTTCCATTCACAGATAGAAGCAATATTAAGACTTCCAAACACCTTACGAACGTATCCCACATTCCTAAAATAACTCAACTTCGTGACCCACACGAAATCCTATCATAACCAACTCAAATCTTTCCATATTTGAGTCAAACTCGACACAGCCGCAGCCTGAATCCATAACCTAGTCGGTTGGACCTTTTCAACCAATTCTTTACATCCACATCTCTTCATCATGTCCCGGAATCATGTAGCCACATCCATGCACTCCTTGGACATGTGCAAACATCTTCCAACGACGTACACAATACCTTCATATGCATTGTTCTTGATTCAAACATGTTGTGCAACCTCCCAATCAACTCAACCACAATTCCTCCCGAACTTGCTTATTGAACCCCATCTTCTCTCTAAGACTAGTTCAATGGATCCCGTCACCTGCCATGTCTTGAACTCAAGCAACACCTGCAAACCAATAAACAACCAATGCTTTCGAGCACAAGTCCTCGACTTGACTCTCGTTAGTTCTGAAACCACAACACCTCACGTGAGCATCTCACATAAGCATGTTGCAAACCATAGCAAAAAGATATCAACCATAACCGCAAAAACACACCAAAAACTTAGTAATATAATACTAAGCAAACTTTCCATAAGTGCAAAGTGTGTTTGAAACATTGCAAGGTAAAAGCAGAACCACTGCGATCAAGCTCCAGACCTTGCCAAAGCTAATCGGACCTTGAGTCGGAGCTTACCAAAGCTAGCAGGACCTAGTGCCGGAGCTTACCAAAGCTAGTCGGACCTATCGTCGGAGCTGACCAAAGCTAGTCGAACCTAGCCACAGCAAGTCGGACCTTACGTCGGACCTTGTCGGAGCTACTCAAAACAAGTCGGACCTATTGTCGGACCTTGCTGGAGCTTAGATCAAGACTCGGACCTTGATGAAAAATGTGTTTTGGTGATATTCAAAACTTTTATCGCCATAGCCAATGTATTCAGCACACATAGGTCTCACATTGTCAATACACTGCATACCAGGTATCCCTTCATACCAGAAGAAGACTCGTCCAGTTCCACATTCCAGTGTTGAAGACATCTGGAGGCAACACGTGTCCTATGGTACTGGACCTGCCTCCCTCCTTAGGGTGACTCCAGTGTTGCCACCTGTCCTGCAGTGCCGGACCTGCCTCCCTCCTTAGGTTGGCTCCGATGCTGCCACGTGTCCTACAATGCTAGACCTGCCTCCCTTCTTAGGGTGGCTCCAGCGCTGCCACGTGTCCACGGACACCAGACCTGCCTACCCGACAGGGGAAGCTCCAGTGCTGCCACATGTCCAGTAGCTCCGGACCTTCCTCCCCCCAGAGGGAAGCCCCAGAGCTACCACGTGTCACATGCCCGGACCTATATCTGCAATGCGATGAATGCGCGCTCTCTAACGGCAGGGACATTCAAGGGCTATCAATTGGTCGTTACAAGACCTGGTTAACACGTCATTAATGATATATTAATAACACACGATCAGAGGACTATCAATACTTGGTAACGCTGCTGTTAAGGCACGTTATCACACTATTAACCACCCTTAACACCATAGATCATGTATAGGGCGGTTATTACAGCCAGGGCCACATGTCCGGTCAAGGCACACACTGTAACAGCTAGTCCTTGGCATATAAAAGGGTTGCACTGCATGGTAGAAAGGGAGAGCAACCATCAGCTAAACTCATACACACTTAAACTCATACGATCAACACACACCCCGTGGAGTAGGGTATTACGCTCAGGCGGCTCAAACCACATAAAATCCTTTGTGTTCACCCATGTTCTTGATCTTGATTAGTGCCCCATCCAAATACAAAACTTCGTGGAATGCTCTTAGTAGTACCAGGGGAAGTGTCTTAGTCCACACTTTGACAGTTGGCGCGTCAGGTAGGGGGCTGCTTTTAATATCTCAAGATGGTGAACTTCGTTGCTGCTTCATCCAACGAACCGGATGTACAGCCTATTGGAGGAAATCCCTCTAATGTGTAGCAGCCGGCCAACATTGTTGTCCTGGAAGGTGTCGTACCACCACAACCACCACCTGCTCCAGTAGCCAATGTTGGACAGCAGGATGGTGAATTCGCGTTGGCCACAGCATCGATGGACAACCCAGAGAATGCACTCAACGCAGCTCGGACTCTACTTCAGCATCCTCCAGTGCCAAGAGCTCCTCTGGCCATGCTAGTGCAGTGGCACGCTAACATTGAGCACTTGTTGCAGCTTCCACTGCGCTCAACAATCAAGGTATGCCGATGCAGGGCAAACACCTTCTCTAAACAGGACCTTGTCTGGTAGACTTGGTCCTCCAACATCGCAGGTCAAGAGACATGCACCCTCACAGCAAGTGACTTCACTGTCCTTCGGGGCTCGTCCTACTCACACAGCGTCGAGGCTCCCGACTCAAGACCTCCGGTCGGAGTTCGATCGCCGCTACATGAGGCAGGACGATCGTGTCAACATCGAGCGTGCTTCGGAGAGGCGAGTTGCTCGAGAAAACCCTTCTCCTCTAGGACTTGGGGGCGACTGTTCAGCTCTTTCCATGCATCTCCGCATGGTCGAGTGGCCACCCAAGTTTCGGCCTCATCTGCTGGAGAAATAGGACAGGACAGCCAACCTCGTCGAGTTTCTTCAGATCTACTCCATCGCCATCCTAGCGATTGGAGGTAGTGAGGCCGTCATGGCCAATTACATCCATAGGGCTCTGACTGGGACTGCAAGGTCCTGGTTTATGAGCTTACCTCCCGACTCCATCTATAGTTGGGGGGGGAACTATGTCACCAGTTCACCGCCAACTTCGGGAGCTCTTACACCGGGCCTGGCACCGAGCTAGATCTATTCGATGTACAACATAAGTTAGGAGAGTCAATGCGATCCCTCATCCAGTGATTCTCTCAGGTATGGAACACTATTCCTTCTATCTCCAACACTTAAATCGTGGTTGCATTCCGTCAGGGAGTGAAAGACAAGAAGATGCTGGAGAAGCTGGCAACCAAGGATGTCAGCAGCTTCATGGAACTCTTCAGCTTGGCCAACAAATGTGCCAGAGATGCGGAGGGCCATGAGATGCACTCCAAACCAGCTGCGGAGGTCAAGCAATCTGCCTCAGAAGCTAAAGCTATTGCCTCTGGCAGTAGTAAAAAGAATAAAAAGTCAAGTGGCAAGAATAAGTCATTTGCCGGCACACCTACTACTGCTGTTGTCGCAGCACCGGGTGGCCAGGGGCCACGCTCCGACAAGCGACCTCGACCATCATTTAAGAACGGTGAAAAGATGTGGTATCTGATTCATAAATCTACAAGCCATAATTTTGAAGATTGTCGTGAGGTCAAGAGGCTTGTTGAATGCAATAGCAAGCGTCAAGATGAGACTCCATTCCGCCAGCTGGAAGGGAAGCAAAAAGTCGGTGAAGAAGCTCTATCTGATTAGGAGCTAGGCTTCCTAGATGCCAAGAAGGTGTTAAAGGTGGTCTACAACACCGTTGACGATGAGTCTAACATCTACGACAACGAACGTCAGAAGACTCTCCATATGATGTATGGAGGGTTCTGGGATATCACCTCGCGATGCATTCTGAAGACTATGCATCGAGAAATGGTTGCTGCTACCCCTACTGCCAAGGCGGAGCCTTATCAGAAGTGGATGGATACTTCTATTACCTTTGATGCTTTGGACTGTCTAAAGAACATGGCAGGATATGGACAATTTCCCCTGATGGTCTTGCCGACTATCAACAATATCAGCTCTTCCATGTCTTGGTGGATGGAGGGGCGACACTCAACCTCATCAGCTTTGCAGCCTTTGTGAAGCTCCAGCTCAACCTCTTGGACCTCGGGCCCTCACGTCCATTCTCGAGAGTGGGTCTGGGAGCTATCACGCCTCTCGGGTCAGTTACTCTATCGGTGACCTTCAGGACACCAGAGAACTATAGGTCCGAGAAGCTAGTGTTTGACGTGGCACGCATCAACCTTCCCTTCAATGCCATCCTAGGCAGGACATCCCTGCACAGGTTCATGACAGTGGCCCACTACGGCTACCTTGTGTTGAAGATGCCAACTCCATCAGGAATCCTCTAGATTTTAGGGGATCGCACTACCAGAGTCACTGCGTTGGAGAAACTTCATGCACTTGCAACAGTTCAAGAAGATGAATCCAGCAAGGATCAACCTGCTCAACAACCACCGAGATTGCGCTAGTGCGGCTCATCCTCTGCACTATGTGTGCAACCAAGTGGTGATACTGACATTCCCATCAAAGTCATCCAAATCAGTTCTGATGCAACTCAGACCACCCGTATATCGGGAGGTATGACTGACAAATAGGAACTCACACTTGTCACTATCCTCTGGGCAAACGTCGATGTGTTTGCATGGCAACTGTCACAAATATCTGGGATCCCTAGGGAGGTGATCGAGCAGCACCTGAAGACCTACCCCGACGCACGAAATATAGGACAGAAGCCTCAGAGGCAATTTGTTGACTGGCAAAACTTCATTAGAGAAGAAGTCAAAATGTTGTCTAATGCTGGATTTATCCGAGAGGTTCATCATCCAAGGTGGCTGGCAAACCCAGTCATCGTGCCAAAGGCTGGCGGGAAGCTTCCGATGTGTTTCGACTACACCACACTAAATAAGGCATGTCCAAAAGACCATTTTACACTACCAAGAATAGATAAAATAGTGGATTCTACCTCTGGGTGTGAACTACTGTGTTTCCTATATGCTTATTCTGGATATAATCAAATTCCAATGTCTAAGGAAGATTAAGAGCATACCGCCTTCATCACAGTAGATGGGTTGTATTGTTATATTGTCATGCCTTTTAGTCTTAAAAACGTTGCCTCTACTTTTGTGCGAGCCATGCAAAAAACTTTTGGGGAGCTGATTAGGGACCTGGTAGAAGTCTACGTCGATGACATCATTGTCAAGGTGAAGAACAAAGACTCACTCCTCGACAATCTTTACTCCTTCTTCGACAAGTCATGCCTGACGCACACGAAGCTCAGCCCACACAAGTGTGTCCTTGGGGTTAGCTCCAGAAAGCTTCTTGGTTTCTTGGTGACCCACCGAGGAATTGAAGCAAATCTGGCGAAGGTCAAAGCCATAGTAGCGATGCGGCCTCCATCCCATATGAAAGATGTCCAAAAGCTTACTAGGTGTCTAGCTTCGCTCACCCGGTTCATCTCAAGACTAGCTGAGCGGGTGCTTCCCTTCTTCAAGTTGTTGAGGAAGTCCAGACCATTCCATTGGTATGAAGAAGCAGAGAAGGCATTCCAAGAACTCAAGCAGCTCCTCACAGCACTACCAATCATGGTAGCTCTGGAGCCTGGTGAGCCTCTTCTGCTTTACATCGCTGCAACTACGGAGGTTTTCAGCATGGTTCAGGTTGCGAAAAGACCAGAAACATCTTCCACTCAAGAGCTTAGACTCCTTCGGGAGGGTTTGGAGCTACCTGAAGGCGAGCTTGGGTCCCAGCCCCCAGGCACAGATCCTAAAGGCAAGATGCTTGTGGATCAACCTCTCTCATCTGAGGGAGTATCTACTGACCGAGAAGGAGATCCGGACCCCTCGGAGAGGGTCCGGGTTGATGAAGAAGAAGCTTTGGACCCCTCCGAGAGGGTCCGAACTGTCCAACGGCCAGTGTACTTCATCAGCAAAGTACTTCATGATGCCAAGACTCGGTACATTGAGGTGCATAAGCTTCTGTACGCAGTTCTTATAGTCTCAAGGAAGCTTTGTCACTACTTTCAAGCCCGCAAGATACCAGTGGTAACTTCTTTTCCACTGTGAGCTATTTTACATAACCCCGATTCAACGAGAAATATCGCCAAGTGGGCTACAGAGATGGCAGAATTTGATCTCAAGTTCTTTCCTCGACATGCAATCAAGAGTCAGGCACTGGCTGATTTTGTGGTGGAGTGGACACCTTCTTCATCAACTTTAGGGGGCCTCAACGAGCATAAACCCAGAACTTAAGGTTCGGGTCTTCACTAAGCCTCACTGGACTCTCTACTCTGACGGCTCCAATGTACAGCGATCAATGCATGGTTGACGGTTATGTGCTTGTACTCCACCACAGGTGGCCCATTCACTAATCCTGAGACCTGGTTTCAGTGCTCAGTGCCGGAAGGTAATTCTAGCAGCCAACAGGGGGCCAGGTCGCTCATCCTTGCTGTGATTTGGGAGATATGGAAGGAGCGCAATGCAAAAGTTTTTCAAGCAGTGGAATGACCTGTTGCTGAGATTGTCAGTAGTGTGAAGGACGAGGTGTCCATGTGGTGTATGGCGGGAGCTGAAAATGTTACAACCCTTGTAGCTACTGCACACTAGAAGAGATGCCACCACGGTGGCAGTACGTTTAGGTCACAAACTACTCTCATGTATTACCTGTACATGTATTTGTACCATCTTTTTCTTCTTATAATATGATCCGGCTAGAACCGGCTTTTCGAAAAGAAAAAAAAGAAACGAAGATCAACAGGCTGAACCAGAGCAAATGCACATACAGCTGTCAGAGTCAGAGAGTGACCAATCTCCTTCCCATGAGGGACACAATACTGGAATACTGGAAGGAAACAATGCTTTTAGGACGAGAAGTGTCCATAGGAGTATGGATAAGGGCAAAGAAGTTGCTTTTCCGGCTGAGACAGAAAAGTTAGGAGACAACCCTGATTCAAAAGACTCGGATGTGGAGGCTCTAGCTCACTACATCATACAGAAGATCAAGAACCTGACAAAAGATTCTGGTGAGTCATCCAAATAGGTGATCAAGAACTTTGTCACAGCTGACATAGACGCTTGTCAGGTCTAATACCTTCCGAGCGCTAAATGATCAGACAACCAAGGAAGATCTACCAGCAAAAAGGATTGAATGTAGCCTAGAGGGGGATGATATGAATAGGCTTTTTGAACTTTTGCGGAATCCTGAAACACTTAACAACTTGATCAAATACAGAGAAATCGGACTAGTCCAGTATGGTGCGGACTAGTCTGGTGTGTGCGGACTAGAACGATCAAGTTTGATCAAAGAATTCACGCCAAGTACAGTATGCAGCAGAAAGTAAGTTGTAATTTGGATGTATCACGACAATGAAACTATGTATGGCACAAATTAACTTTGATTTTAATGTTTTAATGCAAGTTATCCAAGACTGAGTAAACCCTAGAATATGATAAACAATAAGAACAAAAGTATGCGACACAAGATTTTATCCCGTGGTTCGATTCCACTGAGGAAATCTACATCCACGTTGAGGAGTCCACAGAGGACCGGGTCTTCACCAACCCTACCCTCGTTGAATTGCCACGGAGGTCGATTCTCTTCCACTAACCACAAAGGGGCAAATAACTGTGTTCAAGGGGCCTTCTCACAAGTTGAGGGCTCCCAAAGATTTACAATGATGAACACCACCAAACACACTCTAACGATATGCAATAAACAACAGGAGTGTGCGAGAGAATCAAACCCAAGAGCTCAAGATCGTGTGAAACAAGTCTCTCCTTTTGATCAATGCTAATCCTCAAAGATTTGATCTGTCTAGGGTTAGAATGAGTGGAGAGATGTGTATTTTGGGCTCTTGGAAGGTGTGACGGTGCAGGGGGTCGAGAGAGATGGTTGTAGGGTCGTACACCTCTATTTATACTAGGGTTTCCAAAAGTTACCATTAGGGTTTGCGATGTCCAGACTAGTCCGTGGTGGACTCCGGACTAGTCCGGTGTGCGACATGTGGGAAACCCTAAGTGTTCTGATGTATCGGACTTGTCCAAAAATGAGTGAACTAGTCCGATTTTGTCTCTGGAAGTGTTCAGACTAGTCTGGCTTATATCAGACTAGTCTGGTGTGGTGAACCTCATGTAGAATTGAGGACAAGTCCGTACTTGGAGGACTTGTCCGATTTTAGTCAAAGAGTTTCCGGACTAGTCTGTGGTGATATCGGACTTGTCTGTTTCTGTGTAAAGTGTGAGGTCCTAATGACAAGTCTGCACTGGGGCGGACTTGTCCGTTTTTAGTCAGAAAGATATCGGACTATTTCGTGTTGTTATCGGACTTGTCCATTTTTGTACAGATGTGAAGTGTTGAGGACTAGTCCACACTAGGGGGAACTAGTTTGATCTTAGTCAGAGAGATATCGGACTAGTCGGTGGTGTTATCGGACTTGTCCATTTTTGTACAAATGTGAAGTGTTGAGGACTAGTCCGCACTAGGGGGGACTAGTCCGATCTTAGTTAGAAAGATATCGGACTAGTCTGGTGAATATCGGACTAGTCTGGACTTGTGAAATTTTGTGCAGCGAGGGTGATTTCTTTTGCTTGAGCTCTTGGGGTGTGTTTCTCCAACACACTCCATACACAACAAAGTATTCTGTTCAACTCTTGAGCTCTTTTCCATATAGACTCCTCATTCTCCTTTTTTTTTTGCACTTTGTTCATGATTTCATTAAAACCTGCGCTCATCTCAAAAATTTTGTTAGGGTCTCATTTGTTTGTCATAAATCAACCAAAACCCACAAGGGATGCCTAGATGCACTTTCAACCTCCCCCTTTTTGTTGATTGATGACAACTAATTGAGATTTCACAAATATGATAAAAATCTAGATTTTCATAAAGTGTGCACATATGAGCTTGGAACAAATTAAGCAATGAAAACATAAGACATATGTGCACTCTTTATGGTGGGGTGCAAAACTATACGTGTGTGAGCAATAATTATGATGAGAATGAGGTAAATGACATAATCATATCAACATCAAGCATTTATGCCAATTTCAGAGCATAAACATAGATCATAGCAAAGCATCATCACAAACTTCATAAACATGACTAGAAACATAATAAGAGTCTTACAACACTAAAAGCATAACAAAGAGCAAAAGAAACACAAATAGAGCTATCATATCTCATCCACTGCTATGACCTAATGACTCCCCCTCAATCTCTCCCCCTTTGGCATCAAAGCACCAAAAAGAAGGAGAGGAGGGATCTAAACGTCGTCGCCGACTCACTCCTCACTGTCAGTCCTCTCGTCGTCTTCATCATCAGGCTTAGGAGGAGGAGGATGAAAACCACTCGTCGAGCCCCCAATGCTGAAGTATGAAAGCTCGGAAGGAGATAAAGATGGAAGCTCCGAGAAGTCAGAAGGAGAGTCTTGGGAGATAACTGAAGGCCCAACAGGCTCAATCTCCATCTTCTGACATATGGCTTTGATATTATCCTTCATGTACCGTATTTCCTCTTTTCTTGCCTTCTTCATCTTATGGACCTTCACCTCAGTCTTGCGGCAAGAACCAAAGATGGCGGCCAAGTACTTCATAATGCCACTAGGAGACCCTTTGTGAGGAGGGCCCCTAGTGTTAGAGGCAGGCCTTGCATCTCCTTGATCTATCCTTGGAGCCTCTTCACTTGAAACAGGAGATGGAGCAGTTGGAAGAGAGGCTTGAGGAGGCTTCTGCGGCCTTAGAGGAGTATTCTCTACATCTTTCACGAACTCAATTTCTGTGACTTTTGCAATCATGAACATTAAGTATGGAGCATAACCACAGGAGCGGTTTGGTGTGCAGGAGATGTTCACCATGTCATTACAAATGTAGTCAAAGATGTCAAACTTTCTCTTCCTACTAATCACTTTCATCAAGGTTCTTAAGTATCCTTGCACACTCCCTGCATCTCCATCCTTTGGAGCAATGGTCTTTTGGAGAACTCTATTGGGAACCATGAAGAAGGGATTCATGTTCTTGGTTGAGGGAGCATTGTATTTGAGGTGGGTATCATAGAGAAAGTCCATCTTGTCCTTCTCTAAAATCCAAATGTTGTGAAAAATCACTTCATTGCTGCTGGTGTCATCAAGGTGCAACAGCCTAGCAAACTCATCATATGTCACAATGTACTTCGATCCATGTGTCATCCAAGTCACTCACTCTTCTTCATCACTGGCAAAGTAGCAAGTTGCATATAACTGAGCAATGACTTCATCATTCTAGTTATACCTAAAAGCAAACAAGTCTTTTAAACCATATCTCTCCACAGCCTCTATCACTTCATCAAAGGCTTGATAGCTCTTTCTCTCAAAGTGTGTCCAGTCGATCCATTGGCTGCGGACTACTGGAGTCTTCATCTGAAGGTACACGGAATTGTAGTATTCTGCATGAAAGTGACTCCAAAATCTTGGGTCAGCTGCCTTCTTGCCACTGCTATATGCATCGATCTTCCTGAGCTTCCATGCCACATCACTCCCTTTTCCATTAAACTTCTCTTCTGAGGGGTTTTTGTCCCCTGTCTTGGAGCAGTCATCTCCAAGGGACCAATCGGTTCAGAGGCAAGCCCCCTTCCCTTGCCCTTGGTTTGGCGTGGAGCCGCCGAGCTAGGACCAGCCATATCTTTTGCTATAGAAGCTGGTTTCTTGGCTCCAACCTTTGACCACACCCTAGGTGGAGTAGGCGAAGGCTCGGCAGCACGCTCTTGCCTTTTGATAGCGCGCGACTCCGAGGCTCGTGGCAACACATGTTGATCCATCTCATCTTCAAAGTCGAAGATGTTTTCATTCGACATTGTCCTGACAAGGAGGTTATACATGACATAGATAAGGGTTGATGGCAAGGGAAGGTTGTGTCCAGTCAAAATTCGGACTTGTCTGGTGCTCAAGAGCGGACTAGTCCGGAATACCGGACTTGTCAGCTCTGAGAACAGACTAGTCTGATATGGCCGTTTGAACCCTAACTAGTAGAGCAATGGTGTTATCAATGCAAAAGTGGCTCAGTGTAGTTGTAATACAACAAGAAATCATGTAGCAACAGGAGGAACTAAGCTATTTGAGCAAAAACAAGAGAAATCGAATGTTCTAGGTTTCGAGAGAAACTTTACAAAATCCTTCGATTCACGGAGTTGGAGAGGTTTTTTATGCGGACAAGTCTGGGGTCCTCGATCCCCTTTCGATGAAGATCGTTTCCCACGGATATTTGAGGAGATTTGGTGGGGAACTCGCCAAATCACCTTGGGGGCACTTGAGTGAGGAGAGAGAAAGTGAGGTGCGTTGTGAAGATGAAGAAGATTAGGTTTTGGCGTACCTAGGGTTATGGAGTCGAAAAATCGGACTAGTTTGTGGTTGACCGGACTAGTCCGGACTACCGGAACTCTACGGACTAGTCTGCATTGTGCGGACTAGTCCGGGTAACCACAGACTAGTCCGTGGTCACCAGAACAGAAACAGTTAGACCATTTGTATATATTCAAAGGTGCTTACAAAGAAAATAGGGGACAAAACACACAAATAATCTTGATGAATATGATCAGTAAATATACAACAATCAAGCTATGACCATAATTCACCAAGATCAAGTAATTGACATAGATTTTCGGAGAAAATAGAGAGAGATGATTTCCATAACACAATCAATAGATTTTGAAGATGGCATACAGGTATGCAAATTTTCAAGCCACGTTCAGAGCATCAAAGATATTTAGTTCATTTCGGAGCTCACAAAAACGTTTTTCATCAAGTGGCTTGGTAAAGATATCAGCTAGTTGTTTTTCAATGTTGACATGGGAAATGGCTATGTCTCCTTTCATTGAGTGATATCTCAAAAAGTGATGTCGGATGTCTATGTGTTTGGTCCTAGAGTGCTCAACAGGGTTATGGGCAATTTTAATGGCACTCTCATTATCACAAAGGAGCGGAATATAGCTCATATTGTAACCGTAATCCCTTAGAGTTTGTCGCATCCAAAGGAGTTGTGCACAACAACTCTCGGCTGCAACATACTCTGCTTCGGCCGCGGATAAGGCAATGGAATTTTGTTTCTCGGAGGACCAAGAGACTAGGGATACCTAGGAATTGGCAAGTACCGGAGGCACTTTTTCTATCTACCTTGCATCCGTCATAATCTGCATCGGAGTATCCAATGAGATTGAACTTTGAACCTTTAGGATACCAAAGTTCTAGGTTCGGTGTATGAACTAAATATTGCAAGATCCTTTTTACGGCTGTCAAATGACATTCCTTAGGATTGGCTTGAAATCTTGCACACAAACATACACTCAACATAATATCAGGCCTAGATGCACATAAATAAAGTAGGGAGCCAATCATGGAGCGATATACCTTTTGATCCACATTTGCACCGTCTTCATTAAGATCCAAGTGTCGATTTGTTGCCATGGGAGTCTTTATAGGCCTTGCTTTGTCCATTCCAAACTTCTTAAGTATGTCTTGAGTGTACTTTGTTTGGCTTATGAATGTCCCTTCCTTTTGTTGCTTCACTTGGAATCCAAGAAATAACTCAACTCTCCCATTATGGACATCTCGAATTTATGTGTCATAATCTTACTAAATTCTTGACAAAAAGATTTGTTAGTTGAACCAAGTATAATATCATAAACATAAATTTGACAGATAAATAGATCATTATCAAAATGCTTAGTAAACAAAGTGTAATGAGCTTTACCAATCTTAAATCCATTTTCAATCAAAAAATCTCTAAGGCACTCATACCAAGCTCTAGGAGCTTGTTGGAGGCCATAGAGAGCCTTACACAGTTTGAACACGTGGTCGTGGAACTCTTGATCTTCGAACTTGGAGGGTTACTCCACGTACACCTCCTCCTTGATCAGTCCGTTGAGGAAGGCGCTTTTCACATCTATTTGATAAAGCTTGAAATCATGGTGAGTAGAATATGCAAGTAATATTCAAATCGATTCAAGCCCAGCTACGGGAGCAAAAGTCTCATCGAAATCCAAACCTTCGAATTGTGAATACCCTTTGGCCACAAGTCGCGCCTTGTTCCTTGTCACCACCCCGAGCAAAAGTCTCATCGAAATCTTCTTCTCCCTCTGGATGGTTGCCCTCATTGATGTGTTGATCACCTTGATCTTCATGAGGTTTATCCTGTGTAGAAGCTCCCTCTTGATCATTTTCCTCCACTTGTGGTTCATATTCCTCATTCGCATTTGGAGGTGGCGCTTGTGGTCAAACATCGCCCAATGCCATTCTTCTCAAGGCTTGACATGGAGCGTCTTCTCTATCTAGCACACATTGATCAACTTGCTCTCCTTGAGAGCTGTTAGCTTCATCGAACACCACGTCACGTGCTACTTCAACAAGTTTGGAGGCCTTGTTGAAGACACGATAGGCGTAGGAGTTTGAATCATAGCCAAGTAAGAAACCTTCAATGGACTTCGAAGCGAACTTTGAAGTCCTAGGCTTCTTGTTCAAAATATAACATTTAGAACCAAAAACCCTAAAGTATGAAATATCCGGCTTGTTGCCCGTGAGTAGTTCATACGATGTTTTCTTGAGTAGGCGATGAAGATATAGCCGGTTTATGGCGTGACATGCGGTGTTAACCGCTTCATCCCAAAACCAGTCCGAAGTCTTGTATTCATCGAGCATTGTCCTCGCCATATCAATGAGTGTTCGATTCTTCCTTTCGGCTATTCTGTTTTGTTGAGGAGAATAAGGTGCTGAAAACTCGTGCTTTATCCCTTCTTCGTCAAGATACTCCTCAACTTGGGTATTCTTGAATTTCGTTCTGTTGTCACTTCGTATGTTCTTGATCGTCAACAAAAATTCATTTTGAGCTCGCTTGAGAAACTTATTGAGGGTTCCTTGAGTTTCTGTCTTATCATGCAAAAAGAAAACCCATGTGAAGCGCAAAAAATCATCAATAATTACTAAACCGTATTTGTTGTTGCCGATGCTTATGTAAGCAATTGGACCAAATAAGTCCATGTGAAGTAGCTCGAGCGGTCTTGTTGTTGTCATGACATTCTTCGCGGGATGGGGTGCTCCTACTTGATTCCTGGCTTGGCACGCGCTACAAGGCCTGTCTTTCTCAAAAACAACATCCGTCAAACCTCGGATGTGATCGCCTTTAAGGAGTTTTTGAATATTCCTCATACCAACATGTGCTAGCCGTCTATGCCACAACCAACTCATGTTGTTTTTTGAAATCAAGCATGTGTCGAGTTCGGCTTTATCTTTGTTGAAGTCAACTAGATAAAGCTTTCCCTTTAACACACCCTTGAATGCAACCGCGTTATCACTCCTTCTAGAGACGGCCACACCCTCATTAGTGAACAAACAATTATAACCCTTGTCACATAATGGGATAGTTATAATCCAAGGAATCAACGTGTAAAACGTGAGAAAGAGTATGTTGTGATGAAATTGCTATTTTACCGGTACCGAGCACCCTTCCTTGACTGTTATTGCCAAAATAAATGCCTTCGCTTGGATCTTCATTTTCTTCATATTCAACAAACATCCTTCTTTCTCCGGTCATGTGATTGGTGCATCCACTATCTAGCACCCATTTTGCTCCACCGAAGGAATAAGCCTACAAAAACAAATTAGGCCTTAGTCTTAGGTACCCAAACTTGCTTGGGTCCTTTGAGGTTAGTCATAAGTGATTTGGGCACCCACATATGAGACTTGGTGTTCCCATGGCGTGGCCCAACATGTTTGGCATAAACTCTTCCGATATTACTTTTCACTAGTACATATGTAGCATCAAATGTTTTAAACAAAACTTGTTGTTCATGTGAGTTCACAATGTTATACTTATCAACATTATTAAGTTTTCTAACTTGAGAAGAGTTTCCCTTGACAAAGACAATGTGTTCCTTATTATTCTTGTGGCTTCTAGCATTTTTCTTTTCACCATAAGAATATCCAAGCCCATATTTAACACTTGGAGGTCTTGAGATCAAGTATGCACTACGTGCATACTTGACCTTCCCCTTGTCAATATGCCATTGTGGTAAGGTTGCTTGTCCTTCGTCAAAGTTGGTTTTTCTTTCAAATTAGTGTCAATTTTAGCACATGTACAAACAATAGTAGTAGTTTTAGATTTTAGATGTTGAAAAGGTGAGCTTGAAGAGGATGAAGAGCCACTTTGCTTGAGTGACTTAACTTGTACCTCAAGGATCTTTATTAGCTTTGGTTAAGTTAGCAAGTTCATCCTTGATGATTACATTTGAGTCGCTTAACTTCAAGCAAGCTTCCTTGCTTGAAGCTAACTCAAGTTCTAGTGATTTGCTTCGCTCCTTTTCAAGTTCAAGGAGCTTTTTGATCTTAAGATATTCCTCCTTTTGGAGGATGATCATATATTCTTGACGATCAACTAGCTCCTCCTTATCAACAAGCTTATCCATTAAAAATTTCATCTTAGTGGCAGTTTTTGTATCTAAACCACTAAGCAAGTATTCATTTTCATCACAACTATCACACTCACTAGAATTATCACTATCACTAGCAACGGAATACGATGAGGAAGATTTAGTTGTTACCTTTCTTCTACCTTCCTTTGCCATTAGACATGTGTTGTTGTTGTCCTTCCATGCGCCAATGGTTGGGAAGAGGGTGGATTTCTTGGTTGTCTTCTTGATGGCATTGGTAGCCATCTCCTCTTCCTCTTCAGATGAAGACTCATCATTGGAGTCTCACTCCTTCCCTAGACGTGCCTGTCTGAATTGCTTCTTCTTGAATATCTTCTTGGGTTGAGGCTTGTTGTCCTTGGTCTTCCTCTTGTTTTCTTCATCAGGACAATCAACTATGAAATGGTCGTACTCTCCACAGTTATAGCAAGCGCGCCTCATTTTCGGTCTTAGCTTGTCCCTTTGTCTCCCTTCATTTGGTCTACCACCTTGTCTTCTTCTCATCATTTTCTTAAATTTCTTCTTGAATAGGATCATATCTTCTTCATCTATATCACTGCTCTCATTGCCACTGTCATCTTCCTCTTGAGCTTCTCAAGCTTCTTTTGATATAGGTTTACAAGTGTACTTCAAAGCAACTCCTTTCTTCTTTGTCGAGGTAAGGTCGGCAATCTATTTGACGTGCTTTGCTTGTTTCTCTATCATCTCAAAATTGATAATCTTCCCAAGAAATTTGTTCGAGGTCATTTTTTGATAATCGGGGATTTCTCTAATCATCGAGCATAGGGTTACGTTGCGAGGCATAAAAGCTCTAAGAATTAGCTTTACGACCTTGTGATCATTCCACTTCTTGCTTCCATATGCTCGAACTTTGTTGATGAGATTCTTCAATCGATTGTATATATCTTGCGGTGACTCATCTTCTTTTATAGCGAATCTTCCCAATTCACCTTCAATCATTTAAATCTTGTCTTCTCGCACATGACGATCACCTTCATGCGTGGTTTGTAAAGTGTCCCATATCTCCTTTGCAATTTCGAGTCCACCCACCTTGGTGAACTCGTCTCGGCTCAGTGATGATGTTATGACAGCTGCAGCTTGAGCGTTCTGATGAATAGCTTGTTCTTGGCTTAGTGTGAGCTCTTCATCGTCATCCGGGATATCTATCCTTGTACACACTATATGCCACAAGCTGGGGTTAAGTGATATGAGATGCATTTTCATTTTTTTTCTCCACATAGAACAATCATTGCCATCGAAGAAAGGTGTTTTCCCTAGAGGAATTAACAAGTAATGGTTGTTGTTCGAATTTAATTGATCATAGTTAAAAGGATATCAGAATTAGTCGGTGTGACTACTCCCCTTCTTCTTCTTTTCATCCTCGATCTTCATCTTCCCTTTTGGGGATTGTGCCTTCTTCCTTAGGAGTGCCTTTAGTTCTAACATCTCCTCATCATCATCCTCGCAGTCTTGGATGGCGTTGAGGAGCTTCTCCATGCTTCTAAGTCTTTTCATCGTCACCCTTATCTTGGTTGAAATTCTTGTGTACATCCTTAATGTCTGACATCTTCTCTTCGAGAGGTGAGTCTCTTTTGAAGAGTCCTGCACTAATACCAATTGAATGTAGCCTAGAGGGGGTTGAATAGGCTTTTTGAACTTTCGCCGAATCCTGAAACACTTAACAACTTGATCAAATATAGAGAAATCGGATTAGTCCGGTATGGTGCAGACTAGTTCGGTGTGTGCGGACTAGAATGGTCAAGTTTGATTGAAGAATTCACATCGAGTACTCTATGCAGCGGGAAGTAAGTTGTAATTTGGATGTATCACGACAATGAAACAATGTATGGCACAAATTAACCTTGATTTCAATGCTTTAACGTAATTTATCCAAGATTGAGTAAACCCTAGAATATGATAAACAATAAGAAAAAAAGTATGTGACACAAGATTTTATCTCGTGGTTCGATTCCACTAAGGAAATCTACATTCGCGTTGAGGAGTCAACGGAGGACCGGGTCTTCACCAACCCTACCCTCGTCGAATCACCACGGAGGACAATTCTCTTCCACTAATAACAAAGGGGGAAATAACCGTGTTCAAGGGGCCTTCTCACAAGTTGAGGGCTCCCCAAGATTTACAATGATGAACACCACCAAACACACTCTAACGATATGCAATAAACAACAGGAGTGTGTGAGAGAAACAAACCCAAGAGCTCAAGATCATGCAAAACAAGTCTCTCCTTTTGATCAATGCTAGTCCTCAAAGATTTGATCTTTCTAGGGTTAGGCTGTGTGGAGAGATGTGTATTTTGGGCTCTTGGAAGGTGTGACGGCGCAGGGGGTCGAGAGAGATGGTTGTAGGGCCGTACACCTCTATTTATACTAGGGTTTTTAAAAGTTACCGTTAGGGTTTGCGATGTCCGGACTAGTCCGTGGTGGACTCTGGACTAGTCCGGTGTGCGACTTGTGGGAAAACCTAAGTGTTCTGATATATCGGACTTGTCCGAAAATGAGCGGACTAGTCCGTTTTGGTCTCTGGAAGTGTTCGGACTAGTCCGGCTTCTATCGAACTAGTCCGATGTGGTGAACCTTATATAGAATTCAGGACAAGTCCGCACTTGGAGTACTTGTCTGATTTTAGTCAAAGATTTTCCAGACTACTCCGTGGTGATATCGGACTTGTCTGTTTCTGTGTAAAGTGTGAGGTCCTGAGGACAAGTTGCATTGAGGCAGACTTGTCCGTTTTTAGTCAAAAAGATATCGGACTAGTCCGTGGTGTTATCGGACTTGTTCGTTTTTATACAGATGTGGAGTGCTGAGGACTAGTCTGCACTAGGAGGGGGGACTAGTCCGATCTGAGTCAGAGAGATATCATACTAGTCTGTAGTGTTATCGGACTTGTCCGTTTTTGTACAGATGTGAAGTGCTGAGGACTAGTCCGCACTAGGGGGACTAGTCCGATCTTAGTCAGAGAGATATCGGACTAGTCCGATGAATATGAGACTAGTCCGGACTTGTGAAATTTTTTACAGTGAGGGTGATTTATTTTGCTTGAGCTCTTGGGGTGTGTTTCTCCAACACACTCCATATGCAACAAAGTATTCTATTCAGCTCTTGAGCTCTTTTCCATATAGATTCCTTATTCTCCATTATTTTTGCGCTTTCTTCATGATTTCATTAAAACATGCGCTCATCTCAACAATTTTGTTAAGATCTCATTTGTTTGCCATAAATCAACTAAAACCCACAAGGGATCTCTAGATGCACTTTCAAGGATGCTTACCAAATCCTTAGCCAAGAAAATTAGAGTAACTCCACTGGTGGACGTTGAGTGTAGAATAAGTGCAGGGGCAAAGGACAGGATGAAGGGTTGCAAGGATGGCCCGTCATCGCGGGTGGTTATAAAAGTGGCTGACAACAGGGGTGAGAAAAAGCAGAAAACCGGTACATTTTCTAACCCTTCTCTTGAAAGCATAAAATTTCCTGGTTTTAATGACTTGGTTAATGATCATCATGCATACCCTGAGATACCCATTGTGGTCTTACAATCCGTGGCCGTAGAAAAGTGCCGCATTTCTCCTTCGGAGATATTGACTGAGATGCATCGTTCTCCTAAGAGAGATGAACATGATAACACTACACTACAGGAAACGATGAATAAGGTGTCGGTTTATTTAGAGGCGTCGTCCCCGATGCACTTAACGGTTAAAGGCGTCCGAACTATTTCTTCGGCTAAGAGCGTCGGTCAACCGACACCTTTAGTTTATAGGTGTCGGTTCCTGTACACAACCAATGCTCATATGGCTGACGCCCTGTTGACAAATTCCTATAGCGTAAGGCTGGGAAGAGCGCGAAGGGAGGAGGTCAGTGAGTTTTGGTGGGACAAGGGGGTGTCAGGCTTGATGAAGGTTGCAGCTTTTGAGGATGGAATGGAGAAGTTTAGTTGGCTGGAAGTGTCGCAGAAGTGCAGTGTCGGTTGGCTCTTTTGGTGTTGTTTTAGCTATTGTCAGAGACTTTTGTTGTGTTGGCTTGAGGATGTCAGTTGTGTGGTGCTTTGTTCAAAGATTAGGTATCAGTTCTGGTTCTGCGAAACCAGATTTACTTCCGTTTGCTGGTTTATCAGTTGTTGGAATGACAATGGTTCTGCTTTTATATAATGAGTCCGTTCTGTTCAGATATACTCCCTCCATTTCAATTTATTTGTCGTTAGGACAGCCTTCATCAGTTCATTTTTAGTTTTTTTGATTGTCTGAAATGACAATTATTTCGAAACCGAGATAGTATTATGGTGTTGCATCTCCGGATCATTCATGCTTTGTCTTGTGCTCCCAATAAAAAAAATTGCCATTCCATAATAAACCTATTCCTATGGACTAGAAGAAATAATGTTCTATCAAATCATTCCGATGTTGCAAGCAAGTATAAGACTTTGGAACATAGTCAACTGGAATATTAGAGGTCTGGGATCTCGGGAGAACCAGATGGCTGTTAATCACAAGAAATGGGAATCTAACTGTAACAATTTTTGCATCCAAGAAACCAGGAAAGAAGTAATTGATGGTCACTTGTTAAGATACATTGCCCCAAAAAGATATGATAATTATCACTTTTGAACATCAATTGGCAATTCTAGAGGTGTCCTAGTGGGATGGTGCAGTTCTCAGTTTCAGGTGGATGTGATCTCTACACACAGCTTTGTAATCACCCTGCAACTAAAATCAGTCTTGAGTACGAAGTCATTTCCTCTAGCAAGAGAGGCCTGGAGGCTTGCCATTATCTATGCACCTTGTGAACCAAACATGAAAAGAGAGTTTATTCAATGGTTGACTTCACTAAGCATTGCTGAATCACCCCCCTGGATGCTTTTAGGAGATTTTAACATGTGCAGATCAGCGGAGAATAGAAATAGACCTGGAGGTAATCTTGCAGAAATGGTAACTTTCAATGAGATGATTAATGATCTTGGTCTTCTGGAGATTCCACTAAAAGAACTGAAATACACGTGGAGCAATATGCAATTGAGGCCTCTTATGCAACAAATAGACTGGTGTTTCACAAATACAGAGTTGTCAGGAAGATTTCCTAATACTCTCATGCTGCCTCTGGCAAGAACCACTTCAGATCACACACCATGTGTAATTCGCATTGAAACGAGCGTCCCTAGAGCATCAACATTTAGATTCGAGATTTTTTTTGTTAGAATTGTCGGGTTTCTTTCAACAAGTAAAAGAGGTTTGGTTTGATGAATATCATGAGGAGAACATTGTGGTAAGGATCTCACACAAGTTCAAGAGAATATAAGACGTTTTAAAAAATGGAGTAAAGAGTCCTACAATTTATCTAAGCTTATTGAAAGCAATGAGCAAGTCCTTCGTGTTATGGATAGATTAGAAGAGCATAGACCCTATTTGTACAGGAATGGAACTTTGGAAAGATGATAAAATGTCATATTGCCAAGCTGCTTGGTTTTCAGAATACTTACTGGAAGAAAAGATACACAGTGAGATGGACAAAATTGGGAAACTAATCAACAATTTTTTTTCATTCGGCAACCTTTGAGAGGCATAGATACAATGCTATACCCTCCATTGAAATGAAAGGTGGTATACAGCTGACAATTCATAAGGACAAAGAGGAGTTTATATGGATGCACTTCAAGGGATGAATGGGTTTGTCTTCTTCTCCACCATGCTTTTTGACTTAAGAGAATTCATCAGTAGTTTTCCTATTCTTCAAGACCTATCTAACACAGTAACAAGAGAAGAGATCAAGAATGTTATCAAAACCTTCCAAATGATGAAAGACCGGGCTCGGATGGTATCAATGGCCTTTTCATCAAGAAATGTTGGGACATCATTCGGTAAGATATGTACATGTTGTGCCACAAATTCTTCAATAACAATTTGAATTTCAAATCCATCAAGAACTCACATATCATCCTAGTCTCAAAGTCTCATAATCCAATCCAAATGGGGTACTATATACCTATTTCCTTGCTGAATAATGTGTTCAAAATAATCACTAAAATTCTGGCGAACAGGCTACAAAGGAAAATTGCGAAGATAGTACACAAAAATCAATAAGGATTTATCAAGGAAAGAACCATTCAAGATTGTTTGGCATGGTCTTTTGAATATATTCACAGGTGCAAGCAATTCAAACAAGGAATGATTATTCTAAAATTGGATTTCACAAAAGCTTTTGACACGATAGAACACTCAGCCATTCTTCAAATGTTGCACGATAGGAAATGGATTTAATGGATTCAAAAAATATCCTTAGCACGGGCTCCTCTGCAATACTTGTTAACGGCGTTCCGGGTAAGCCTTTTATGTGTAAAAGAGGAGTGTGTCAAGGAGACCCCCTATCTCCTTTATTATTTGCTCTTGCTGGTGAATTATCCATGAGACAACAGCTCCCTACTCGCTCCAATCTAATGGGGTGGCATAACGGAAAAATCAAACACTTACAGACTTGGTTAATGCCATGTTGGATAGTTCGGGTTTATCCAACTCATGGTGGGAGGAAGCCATCTTGATCGCATATTTTGTGTTAAACCTCGTTACATCATCCAAGGGTGCAATAACCCCTTATGAAGGATAGAAAGGAAGAAAGCATGCTCTCAGCTTCTTGTGTGCATGAGACTATTTGGCTAAAGCTAATGTGCCTGCATGTATGAAACAAAAATTGGGACAAAAAATTGTGGATTGTGTCTTTCTAGGATACGCACAACATAGTGCAGCCTATAAGTTTTTGATGATTAAATCTAAGGTTCCTGATGTGCACGTTAACACTGTGATTGAATCGTGCAATGCCACATTTTTCGAATATATTTCTCCAATGAAGGATATTGTTGCAATTCATAGTGAAGCATCTACAAGTTTGCTCCTAATTCTTTTTCCAATATTCATACCTTCTTCTTACACTGAAGACCCCACAGAGAATGACAGTACAAATATTGCTCCTCGAAGGAGCAAGCTACAATGGATTGAAAAATACATGATGCACCCAAAACACTTTCAAAGGCATATGCATCACCAGATGCAGAGAGCTGGAAGGAGGCAGCACATAATGAAATAGAGTCCATGTTGACTAATGGAACTTGGGAAATATGTGACTGTCCTGTTGGGTGCAAACCTGTTGAACATAAGTGGATATTCATAAAGAAGCTCAAATCAGATGGTACAGTCTATAAATATAAGGCTAGACTTGTAGCTAAGGATTTTTTTAATACTTATTCACCTGTTGCTAGGCTAACAACAATTTGTGTGCTTATTGCACTTGCTGTGTCACATGATCTGCTCGTCCATCAATGGATGTGAAGACATCTTTTCTAAATGGCGAGCTTGATGAGAAGATTTATATGAAGCAGCCTAATTGTTTTGTGGTGCCTGGGCAAGAGAAGAAAGTTTGTAAGTCACAAAAATCCTTGTATGACCTTAAACAAGCACCAAAGCAGTGGTATAAGAAGTTCGATGGAACTATGACCTCAACAGGCTTGTGGTAAATGAAATTGATACATGTGTGTACTATCGATTTGGTGGAGGTAAGGGAGTAATATTGTGCTTGTATGTCGATGACATATTAATTTTCAAGACTAATACCAATGTGATAAACGATGTGAAATCATTCTTGTACAAAATTTTGATATGAAGGATTTGGGAGAGGTTAATATTATTTTAAACATCAATCTGATTAAGAGCGAGAATGAAATTATTTTAAAATGGCCTCATTATGTGAAGAATATTCTGAGTCGCTTTGGGTACTCAAATTCCAAAACTTCTCCAACACCATATAATCTAGTCTAAAGCTTTGCAAGAACAGAAGACAAGGAATTAATCAGTTGAGAATTGAGATATTCCCAGATTATTAGTTCTCTCTTGTATCTTGTTGGTGCAATTAGTCCTGACATCTCATTTGCAGTAACCAAATTGATCAGATTTACTTTCAATCCTGTAAGAGTTCACTAGTGTTCACTAGAACGTGTAATGAGATACTTGAGAGGTATCTCAACATATGTGATGCATTATACGAGGTATCCAGTTGTACTAGAAGGATATAGTGACTCATATCTGATCTCAGATGCATATGACATCAAGGCCAGTGGATACATATTCACTATCGATGATGCAGCAGTTTCATAGAGGTCTCGCACGCATATAATATTGACAAAGTCTACTGTGAAGACAAAATTTTGTAGCACTTCAGACAGACATAACTGTGGCGGAGTAGCTGAAACAGCTTTTGATGGACTTGCCATTTGTCGATAAACCTGCGTTGGCCATTCTTTTGCATTGTGGTAATCAAAGTATGTGATCACAACTGTTGGCAATGCAAAAGAATATTTGAAGTCATCAAGGCATGTGAAACGGCGAATCAAATCTATAAGACATTAGAGAAATAGAAGAGAGATTGACGTTGAGTATATTAATACTACAAGAAATCTGGCAGGTCCTTTTACTAAAGGATTAGCACATGTTGTAATTGATGAAGCATCAGAAGAAATAGGTCAAAAACCCACGTGATGTTGTCATCCAATGGTAGCTCGAACTATTTCATCGAAGATCTTGAAGTGGACCTTGGGAAAATAAGTTGTATGAATAACTGGAGAGTACTTATTTATTACTCATTTTCCGCTAGTAGATGCGTACTCTCAGTACTGTATTGAAGGTTGACTTTTAATGGTTTAATATATTATGAGGCCTAATAGGAAAGATATCATCTTGCACGGTATACTTGTAAGAACACATCTATGTGAGTTCGATTGTGAGGTTGCAGTCTATGGGATACGTGTAATCCCAAATAAACTCATGAACAGACACGGGAGCAAGACCGTAATGCTCCAACTATAGGCATGATTTTAGGCAACCTAGTATCAGTCATGCTTTCATGTGGAACTTACTTACACAAAACTAGCAATTCAAGTTTGTGTCTATTGCAAATTTTTGAGTATGTGAATCATGCAATGCAAGGTCCAGCTCAACCCGTAATGGGTCTGCGCTGCAAAGTTGGTATATAAAAGCGCAGATATGTTACTTGTAGATCTTGACTTTTGGTGGGGATTGTTCAGATTTTGCTGCAGCAGCCCATTACATGGGCTGATTTATATGGATCAAACCTCTTGATGGAAAGCCAAGATGGTGTGGAGAGGTGGCTGGTATGTTTAGTCCCGCATTGCTCACCTAGATGGGTGTATCCGAATATATATAATGGCTCTTGAAGTGATTCTCAACATGAGAATAATGAGTGAGATAAATGTTGATGCTATGGACACAAACACACACGCACGCATGCGCGTTTCGCGGTTTTACGCGTGGTTATCGCGTGACTTGTTAATTGTGATGTTGTGCGTTCACGTCGTGACGAGTTGTGTTCTACTAAACTTTTATTTTTTATGCCACATGTATAATTTGAAATATTGCATCAACACCTAGACAATGAGATCAACATGAGCAGTAATTTGAGGCATAACTGCAGGCACACGTTTAATGTGCGTAATACCCGTAATTGTCGCATTAGGTGCACGTTGAGGGATTTTAGGGTGCGATTTCTTGGAATTGTGACAGATCGAAATCAGAAGCGGTTGTTGAGTCAAGTATTTCATCAACACCTAGACAATCAGATCAACATGAGCAGTAATTTAAGGTATAACTGCAGGCACACGTTTAATGTGCGTAATACCCATAACTGTTGCATTAGTTGCACGTTGAGAGATTTTAGAGGGCGGTTTCCTGGAATCGTGGTAGATCAAAATTAGAAGCGGTTGCTGAGTCAAGTAAAAAAAAGAGATGTCCTAGATACTGGAAAGGATACACGAAGAAACTCACCTCTGAATAAAAACTGATATGCGTCGCCGTTTTTGGGCCATGTCGTTCCGTTCGTCATGCAGCGGATTGAGAGAGAGCGGTGTCTTCGAGCCGACGCTGGTGATCTGAAGACTTGCATGTGTCGGGATCAGGTTTAGGGATTGCGCTCGCATGGCCACTCACACTTCCTTCATCCTCAACTTCTTCTATGAGTTCGTCATCCGATCCTCTACTTTCTAGTGGGATTCTTTGTAAGTACATCGTCTGATCCATGTTCGTTTTTAAATTATGATGTTTTGTTGGACGATCTGTCTCTCCATATCATATATGATTTAATTCAAATTTGTGTAATACTAGTACTATTTATGTTGATTGCTAGTATATTTATTCTTGTTATTTTTCTATTCTTGTTTATCAAACTAATCGTATGTCATGTGAATTTTCAGACAGAGACGTGCCTAAGACTTTGAGATGAAGAGAGGCCTACTATGAAGTGAAAATGGCACTTCAAACCGTGTAGACAAAAAGATTAAAGTCATCCCAAGTTGTGGCAAAAAATTATGAAGAGTTGGCACTTTATTTGCAATATTTGAAAGCCAAAGACGGTAATCATTCATTTGCTCAAGTGCAGCAAAGCAAAAGATGCTACAGCTTGCAGCAAGAGTTCATGCCATCTGCTGCAATACCCAGATAGAAGCTCGCATGAAGTACTTCTTAGCCCTTGTAATCCTTAAAGCCGCAATGTCATCATTCGCCCTTTGAATTTATATTTCTAGGATTTATATTCGTGTCTCGTTTATGATTGTCAGGTCAGTTGTAAAATGTTTGTTGGGATGAATTTCACCTCATCTCTGTAACTCATCTCTGAATGAACAGATTATAACACGATTATAAAGTATTTAGACCCTAATTTAAGTAACCGTAGCTCCTTTGATCGCTCATGAAGCTATCGTTGCTCTCACCATTCCCCATCCGGCACATAAGTCTCAGCTTCAATCAAGCTGTCCAACTGAATAAATCATTTTAAATGGTACCACATGCTCTAGATCGGTGAATAGCAAGCAAAAGAGTAACAGTCGTCTTCACAAAATAAGTTCAGCGATTTCAAGACCTCATTCTAGATTCATATTACTGAAACCATGACAACAGAAGATCCATCGCTCACGTTTCTCTTATTTGGGAACATCAAAGGCAGAAGATCATGGGCACTCGAACACTATTTAACATTAAAAGATTCTCCAGCTTTGGCAAGCTCCTCCAGCTTCTTATCAATCTGTGCTTCCGTCAGGCCATTCAAGTTCACGCATCTCTCCACACCCATATCTAACCAGTAGACAAAAACAGCGGGTAAGGGGAAATGTTATCTCACTTCCTAAAACAATTCACAGTAGTCTGATTCAGATGATACAGAAAAGACGTCCTGCTTAATAAAATAATTCATTATCAATAATACATATCTATAGCTTTACCACACTATGTTCAGCTAGAATATTCAAGGTAATTCAAGTTTGGACTACATATTCACCTATGAAGAGAGCACAAAACAGAAGTGATAATATAAATGACATAAAAATCATGAAATTGTGATAATAGTTGCATACTATCATCAAGTTTGATGGAAGACACCCAAAAATCTATCAAAAGGAAAATTGTTCTTTCTTTTCTTTGATAAATCTCAGCAGGAAATTGCCAGGTCCGCAATTATTTTGCCTACAAAACCAATGATACGCTTAGTGCTGTGGTTGCTTCTCAAAATAAATTACTATTCCTACTTCCATTATGTAACCCAAACATTTTGCTGAGTTGTGACAACAAATTCTTAGGTCCCGTTTGGTACGGTTTCAAATTCATTTACAATTGGAAATGGTTCCATTTGACCCAGAATCGATTTCAGACAATGAAACTAAATCACTTTAGAAAACGTGTGGCTAACATTTTTGTTTCAGTAACAGTATAGATAAGATAAATGGTGCATTGACCCATTTACCCCCGGCTGTTTTGTAGTTTTTCTTTGTTTTCATTTGTATTTATGTAATCACGTTAAATATCAAAAAAAAAATTGCCCTCTGGTCATAACTGGCCTCTACAAATTACACTAGATTCATCAGTGAAACTTCTTTCTTCAGACAAAAAACTAAAAGAAATAACGTCAACCCAAGAAAGGAGAGGAAAAAAGAACCACTACCACTCCGGATAATCATTCAGAGCAGAGCAGCATGAAGCATCTGCACAAGAACTTGGTTTCAGAGGAGCAGGAGTGCAGGCACATGTCGGATGCATCCTTCTTCCTTCCGTGGAAAAAAGGTGAGTAAACTGCAGGCGGAGAGGTCACTGGGCAGCGGCAACGAAGCTAGGCTGCGGCAACGAAACTTGGCGGCGGTGAGGAGGAAACTGGATTCCTAGCGGAGGTAGGAAAAATGGATCCCGTGGACGCTGGCGACCTCCTGCGGCAGCAGCACTGCGTTGTCAATCCTCTGCAACGCCCCGAAGCCCGAGCCCGAGGCGGCCTGCCGCCGCTTGAAGCTCAGCGACCCCTGGATAAGCAGCTTCCTGGAGCCCAGTGCCTTGACAAGCGGTGGCTCCCCCGCACCACCGCCGAAAGCAGGCGAGTGGTGCATTGAGCTCCGCGTTGTGAAGCAGGTTGGAGAGTATGTCGTGGAGGTCAGAGAGGACAACGCGAGTGGAGAGGGCGGCGACCAGGGCGAGATCCGCAGCTCCAGTGCCAGAGCCGAGCTCGAGGAAGCGGAGTAGGGCTCCCGGGGTGGGCGCATGTGGGAGGACGCTCGGCGAGGAGCGTGGCTACGGAGGGGTAGAGCTGGAACGATAGGTGTTTCAGGCCGTGGAACACCTTTTCTGCCGTTTCAACCTTGCAGTACAAAAAGTAGAATCAATTCCTTCCGATTCAACGAAGAAACGATTCATGATTTTACTGTTTGGTACGGTTTCACACGTTTCTGTCTAGAAACTGAATCGATTCGGTCTGCCAAATGCACCCTTAATGTGCACTAAATAAATTATGCAGCACAGAAGAGTACAACAGCCCCATTTTATCCAAAGTAGCAACATCCAAAAGTCACAAGGTTCCCACAATCCCAGGTCGATAGGGTCCAGGAACAGGGTCATGGAACATGGGGCACTATCTGCTGAAGCCTTTACTATCTTAAAAATGCAAGTTTGTTGCTGGTGATGGTGGCCGCTCTTTCGCTCCTCTCAGCTGGGTTCGGTGCCGACAAGTGGGATCAAGCTCGCATGGATTTGCTCGTGACTTGTCTGCAATAGCTATAGCTTAGCGCAGTCGTCTCACCTCCCATACTTTGTCCACTCCTTGTCCTTCCCTCCCACGGTCATGACGACAACCAAAGAATCCAATCCCTACTTACTCTGCTGCTCGCCACTTGGCCAGCAATCTCCAATGGGTGCGGCTGCCGACACAAAAGTGGGTAGAGAGAATCTGAGGAAGGCTCTGCCGCTGTTGCAATTCCCGTGCAGGAGTCACTGCCAACCGACACCGCCAGGCAGATGACAGCTTTCGCAGATCCTGTTTGAGGTCACAAACATCAACTTCTCACAAATGTCGATGGCTCAGCAACAATGTACGGTGCCAAGGTGCACGTTGGACGTCCTACTGGGCATGAGCCAAAGAAACCAGTTCTGTAGCCATTGATGAATGAAGGCTGAAAGATGTTGCCTTTGTAACAAACTCTAGCGCATCAGTGGTGGAATTGACAAGGAAGATATGGACTGGGCATTTGTGCTCTGTACATTTCGGGGGATAAGTTTGTTTGGTTTCTTTGACAAAATGGAAAAGTCAAAGACCAACAACAGAGGAGGCAATGGTGGTTTTGGGTGAAGTGGGTGTAGTAGATTGATGTGGATCTGAATATCTGGTCAGTTAAGGATGTGATCAGAATATTAGTCCTGTTGTGATTAGGCCCTTCAAGAGTTATATAGCTGGGAAATGGGCTTCCAATTGTACTTGTTATGAAATGGTTATAACAACAACAACCAAGCCTCTGCTCCAAACATGTTGGGATCGTCTAGCTATGAAACCCAATAATTTTATTTATTTAAGAAAAAAAAAGTAAAAAAATGAAGATGGGAATAACAAAATACTAGTAAAGTAATGGCACATGATTGCTAATTTCCATGCATTCCTATTATGAGCTAAATCTCTAGATACATTCCACTCCCTTAAGTCTCGTTTTACCGCCTCATACCATGTCAACCTTGATCGCCCTCTACCCCTCCTAGTATTTTCCCAACCATTTAGAAGTTGGGGGGGGGGGGGGGGGGGGGGGGGTTTAAAATGTGAAGTCTGCCGTGTTGGTTTTTTTATCCTTATGGGTAATTTGATGTGTTGAGTGATCTTTTCCTCCTTTGTACTTTATTATTATTCTTGATGAAATGACACACAACTCTCCTGCACGTCTGAGAAAAGAAAATATGTCCCCCATTGTTTGTGCGGCCATCATGCCAACACCCAGTCAGATATTGATACTCAGATGGGCACCGCATTGGACGCCGCAACCTCTCAGGCTCTTCACGTGAGAGTTGACAATGCTGACACTCTCAATTCGTCATTCCGAGTCATGAACCTTGTATTGACTAGGATGAAGATCCCACTCAACCCCGTCCTGAATTTCAGGACAAAGTTCCGCGGACAGGGTATTTTGATATTGTTCTACACTCCCGGTTACTAAGACTGTACCGCAAGAGATATACGGGTGTGCTATATGGTAGCAAGTTTGATCAATGCAGCTCTTTAACATGAGAAAGTGGAGTCAGATTCAGTAAAGGCTAAGTGTAGTTATAAAAATAAGTGTCGCAAGACAGTTGAACCAGTTAGGTAATAGTAATATACATATATACTCCTTGAACCTAACTTACCCAAGTTTATACATGGGACACAAATACGACATGAGCTCATGACAGTGTTACAGACACAAGTTATTTTGTTAACATGGAGCTGTTCATGAAAACTGCATCGATGTACAAAGCAAGATATTGCACTGCCTACGGAAAGCTTGTGCCTTCCACGCACCAATAAGATTGGTAGGAATACATGAGGGAAACAATGGTGTCACTTGCCCGCCACAAAAGCAAATGTTTAAACAAAGTTCCTTCCAAACTAAGCAGTAGGTCACGTCTAGGATTAGGGCTGACATGGGGAAGATCGGGGTACTACTAACTCTCTGTTACTATAAAAGACTCAAGGGCATCTAGTCGAGATGTAGGCAGCAGCAAATGCTGCTGGCGAAAGGCAGGGCATGAGTTGGCAGGGGTGTGGCTAGGGGCAGGAGGGTAAGAGGCTGCTGAGAAGTCATGGCTGAAAGAGGCGGCAGTGGAGGGGGCACACAAGATTAGGAAAACAACGGAGAAAAATGGCAGTGTGGAAGTCATTGTTGGGATTCCGGGATGAATTTTCTTGATTCATTGATCAACATCAGGCACCATTATATAAAGTTGGATTGGTTACAACCTTTTAGGACTCTCAATCTAACTCAACAAGGATTCTTGACTGGACTCTATCTCAAACACCTCATCCGGATTTGCGCGACGCCTACTTTCTACTATCTCCTAGAAAACGTAATTAAGTCAACAATCACCCCTTTAAGCATGTTTTCTAGGTCACATTTGCACTAATTTAGGATGGAGACACACCAATTCCATTCTACACACACTTTGGGATGGATACTACACCCCCAGGACGGTCACATCACCTTGCAAACACTAAGGGATGGGCACTACGTCCTCGAAATGATTAGTACATCTCGGACACGAATTTGGGTTGGCAATACAATCCGGACTGGGAACTACAACCCTTTGGGGTGGGCACCACACCCCTGAAGTGGGCACTACACCCCGAGGACGAACACATCATCCTGCACAATTTTGGGATGAACACATCACCTCAGAACGAACACATCATCCCGTACCGTAACACCCATAAGATGAACACATCATCTCTAGGACAAACACATCATCCTCTCGGGACGAACACATCATCCCGAACACAAATTTGAGTGAAATGAACACATTATCTAGTGGGATGAACACATCATCCCATGCACTCTATTCTTCATGGACACCTCCAACACGACACGGGCCCACAAGCCAAACCGTGCTACTCTTCTTTTGATCTCATGTGCATTACTCATAGCAGCACACCAGGCCCCACTTTTGCTTCTCCGCTGACCATAAGCTGACCGACAAGGACAACCGTGCTCCCCTCTTCTCTCTGTTGTCCATCTGACCCACATGCGTTGCAAGCACCAAGCCCACATGGCCTTGCATGTGCCGTCAGCAACCAGGTCCACTTGAACAGCCCTGACCAGTCAAGGCCCACTCCTCTTTCATACCCACAAGCAGGCCCACTGGCCACCCCAACCCGAGCAGGCCTACTTTGGAACCCTACCCGACCGACGGCTCCTCTCAAGCCGCCGCCGCTGCCAGGCACGAAACGCTGCTGGAACCACCTCCTTCGTGAGCTCCACCTGAGATCCCGAAGTCATGGTCCAAAGAAATATGTCCCCATCCCGCCTTGGGACGCTCTCGATCTTCGCCGAGCCGCATCTGTCTCCATTCAGCAGTCGCGACTGATACGAGTCACGCCTCATCGAGATTCAGCCACACCACGACGGAGTCGCACCGAGCCGTGTTGTCTGCGCCTGCACATCCTTCGCCTCAACCCACGCCGCGTGACGATTCGGCGGCTAGACCTGCGCTTCATGGACGGTCCTCCCCTAGCGAGTTTTGCCTTGCCATGAGAGCTCGATTCGTCAGGACCTCGTAGGGTTTTGCCCTTGTCGCGCCTGATCTGACGACGCACGCCCCAATCCGCATCTTCCCCGTCCTAATCTTGCCTCCTTGCCTCGTGCAAGCGCCTCCGCCTCCATTGGATGCCCCTGCCAGCACATCCTCCCATGGCAGTGGATAGGATTCGAAAATTAGGCTCTTGATACCAATTGCTAAGATTTCGGGATGAATTTTCTTGATTCATTGATCAACATCCAGCACCATTATATAGAGCTGGATTGATTACAACCTTTTAGGACTCTCAATCTAACTCAACTAGGACTCTTAACTTGACTTGAACTCCATCTCAAACACCTCATCCAGATCTGCACGCCCCCACTCTCTATTATCTCCTAGAAAACGTGATTAAGTCAACAGTCACGGTGGTGTCATCATGCTTAGCTGCATCCATGATTGATAACAGCGTTTTGATGGTCTGGTTTCCAGTTTCAACATGTTTCAGTGGGCACCGGAGACTAATTAATATTCTAAGACAGATAAGCTTAAGTTGATGCCACAAACTGAGGTTAGCTCATTCGAGCTGGCCAAAAAGGATGAGAAGTGTTCTTGGAATATATTAGTAAGGATTTGGATCATGAAAAGGCATTTATCAATTTAGGATATCTATGACCGTAACCTGACCTCTATCCATCCTGTTTCAGGGGAAGTGTCGGTACCCTAAAAACCATACACCTCCTGAGGTTACGAAGATCTCAAGGGAAGGACATCAACTCAAATTGAAGACCCTCGGGGGCCCACTCGCCAGACGTGACGGGACCCACTTCTCCAACATGGTTAACCTCTAGGTTGCCACGTGTACTGTCAGCCCAGAGCTATTACCCGCAAAGGTGAAGCTCCGGGCCAAGTACTGAAACGGCACCTCCGGAGGTAGCCCCTGATCGAGAGAAGCTCCGGACCTGACACGTGGCAGGCCGCCCCGGAGCTTCCCGCCTCCCTCGAGCAAGCTCCGGAGCTGCCACGTGTCCATACGTCGGAGCTAGCCGCTTTAAACCCCCGGGAGACGTTGTAACGGCTCCGGATCTCCAAAGGACAGCCACGGACTTCAAGACCCGGTTAATTATCATTAATTCCACATTAATGATATTTAATCGGATGATCTTAACTCCCGTAACGGCACTGTCAGAGCCGTTACAGGGTTATTAACAACAATTAATCTTGTGTATCAATGCCAATAACCGCCAGGGCCACATGTCGGGCCAGGCTGACTTGTAACGGTTTGTCCTTGTACTATAAAAGGACAAACCGCCGGTACACGAGGAGAGAGAACTCTCGAACACACTCAAGCTCACAAGTGAATACAACTCACACGCACACCCGTGGAGTAGGGTATTACGCTCAGGCGGCCCGAACCACGTAAACTACTGTGTCACTCGTGTCCAAATCGCACTTCACTTTCTTAGATCTCCGCGCGCCCAAACCGAACCACAACTCCTTTAAACACTTTCATAGTGTCAGGGGATCTGCCGACTCCAACAGTCGACAGTTGGCGCGCCAGGTAGGGGGGCCTGAGATCTTCAAGAATGGTGAATTCTGCGGCTGGATCATCCAACGGGCAACCTGCTGCTCAGGCTGTCGGAGGCAATCCCTCCAACATGCAACCACCGGCGGGAGCCTCAGTTCCAGCGGGAGTCACACTCCCACCACCGCCATCTTCTCCGGCAAGACGTACCGAACGACATGATGGTACACCAGCGTCTCATTCTGCGCCGGCAAGTCGTGACAACCCAGAACACGCGCTCCATGCAGCGCGTGCTCTCCTTCAGCGACCACCACCTCCGGATGCATCTCAAGGTGCCATGGAGCAATGGAGAGCTGATATTGAGCATTTAGTCGCAGCAGCGGCCGAACGCCTCAACAATCAGGGTCCACCCCCTTCAGGGCGGGCCCCGTCGCAGCGACGAACGTTGTCTGGAAGACTTGGTCCACATGTCTCCAACAACCGGAGAAGAGCTGCGTCACAGCAAGTGACGTCGTTGCCCTCTGGGGCACGACGTGCCCATACTGCATCTCGACTTTCGACACACGACCTCCGGGCGGAGCTTGATCGCCGATACCGCCAACAGGATGGTCGTGTTCACATCGAGCGAGCTCGAGAAAGACGAGATGCTCAAGACCTTTCTACTCAGGAAGGAGTAGGAGGAGGCTGTTCCGCCCTAGCCATGCATCTGCGCATGGTTAGATGGCCACAGAAGTTCCGGCCACACTTGCCGGAAAAATTCGACGGGACTGTCAATCCCGTAGAATTCCTACAGATATACTCCACTGCGATCTTAGCAGCTGGAGGAAACGAGGCCGTAATGGCCAATTACTTTCCAGTGGCTTTAACTGGGACCGCCAGGTCCTGGTTTATGAGCCTTCCACCCAACTCTATCGACAGTTGGGAGGAGCTATGCCGCCAGTTCACCGCCAATTTCGGGAGTTCATACACCCGTCCGGGCACCGAACTGGACCTTTTTGCGGTCGTGCAAAAAGGAGGAGAATCTTTGCGGTCATTCATCCAGAGATTCTCTCAGGTACGTAACACAATCCCTTCTATCTCAAGCGCTTCTGTCATTGTAGCATTCAGACAGGGTGTACGAGACAAGAAGATGTTGGAGAAGCTGGCGATCAAAGAGATCACCAGTGTCACGGAGCTCTTCAGCCTGGCTGACAAATGTGCCAGAGCTGCGGAGGGCCGTGAAATGCACTCCAAACCAGCCCTGGAGGATCATAAAAAATCCTCCAAAGAAGAAGCCGCTACCTCCGGGAGTGGCAAGAAGAAAAAGAAGACCAACGGCAAGAAGAAGCCGTCGGCCGGCACATCCAACGTTGCAGCCGCTGCAACTCCTGGTGGCCGGGGGCCACGCCCCGAGAAGCGACCTCGACCGTCTTCCGAAGACGGTGGCAAATCCAAGATGTGGTGCCCCATTCACAAAACGGGCAGCCGCAGACTGGAGGACTGCCGGGAGGTCCAAAACCTTGCCGAGCGCTATCACAAGCGCCGGGAAGGGTCTCCCTTCCGACAGAGGGGGGGGAAACAAAAGGTCGATGAAGCTCCGGCTGAAGAGGAGTTGGGGTTTCAAGACCCCAAAAAGGTCTTGAAAGCCGTCTACACCTCTGTCGACGATGATTCCGACGTCTCCGACAACGAGCGTCGAAAAACCATGAACACCATCTTTGGTGGATCATGGGACATCACCTCTCGTCGTGTCATCAAGACTATGCGACGGGATATGGCTGCTGTAGCTCCTACAGCTAGACCGGAGCCACATCGAAAGTGGATGGACACACCCATTACTTTTGATGCTTCGGACTGTCCTCAAAGCATGATCGGAGTTGGCCAGCTACCCTTGATGGTATCTCCCACCATCAACAACATCCAGCTCCATCATGTCCTGGTAGACGGAGGTTCGGGGCTTAATCTCATTAGCTTCGAAGCTTTCACTAAGCTTCAGCTCCGACCTTCGGACCTCCAGCCCTCTCGACCTTTCTCCGGAGTAGGTCCGGGGGCCATAACCCCACTCGGAGCTATTACTCTCCCTGTTACCTTCGGGACCCGGGAGAAGTATCGCACCGAAAAGTTGATCTTCGACGTCGCTCAGATCAACTTACCATTCAACGCCATCTTGGGTAGACCTGCCTTGTACAAATTCATGGCAGCTGCTCATTATGGATACCTGGTGTTGAAGATGCCAACACCAGTAGGCGTTCTCCGGATCCGTGGAGATCGCACTGCCGGAATAACTGCTCTGGAGGAACTCCATGCACTCACCACAGCGCAAGAGGAGGACTCCAGACAGAAGCAAGCTCCACAACCTCCGAGCATTCGTCAACGAGGCTCGACCTCTGCACCCCGTGTGCAGCCAAGCGGCGACACCGACATTCCCGTCAAAGTCGTCCAAATTGGTTCCGATGTCACTCAAACTACCCGCATATCGGGTGGCTTGAACGACAAATAGGAACTCGCGCTCATCACTTTCCTCCGGGCTAACGTTGACGTGTTTGCCTGGCAACCGTCACAAATGCCTGGGATCCCCAGGGAAGTGATTGAGCACAATCTGAAGATTTACCCCGACGCTCGGCCTGTGCACCAGAAACCTCGGAAGCAATCTGTAGAGCGACAAAACTTCATCCGACAAGAAGTGAAGAAGTTGCTCGAAGCCGGATTCATCCGAGAAGTCTACCATCCAAAATGGCTGGCAAACCCAGTCGTTGTGCCTAAGGCCGGCGGGAAACTTCGGATGTGCATCGACTACACCACACTGAATAAGGCATGTCCAAAAGATCCATTCCCACTACCTAGAATAGACCAGATAGTGGATTCCACCTCCGGGTGTGAGTTGCTGTGTTTTCTAGACGCATATTCAGGATATCATCAAATCCGGATGTCTAGGGAAGATGAAGAACATACTTCATTCATCACAGTGGATGGGTTGTATTGTTACACAGCCATGCCTTTTGGTCTCAAGAATGCAGCTTCAACTTTTGTACGAGCAATGTACAAAACTTTCGAAGAACTCATCAGAGACATAGTGGAAGTGTACGTTGATGACATCGTAGTCAAAGTCAAAAACAAGGAGTCCCTCTTGGACACCTTGCAGGCTGTTTTCGACAAGCTGCGGGCCACCCGCACGAAGCTAAACCCAGACAAGTGCGTCTTCGGGGTTAGTTCCGGAAAGCTTCTTGGTTTCCTGGTAAGTCACCGGGGTATAGAGGCTAATCCGACGAAGATAAAAGCCATTGAAGACATGCGGCCACCAACCCGCATCAAAGATGTCCAAAAATTAACCGGATGTCTAGCAGCCCTCAGCCGGTTCATTTCAAGACTGGCGGAAAGGGCACTTCCCTTCTTCAAGTTACTGAGGAAATCCGGACCATTCCAATGGTCTGAAGAAGCAGAGAAGGCATTCCAGGAGCTGAAACAGTTCCTCACCACCCTACCAGTCTTGGTAGCTCCAAACCCTGGTGAGCCTTTATTGCTTTACATTTCAGCAGCTGACGAAGTCGTCAGTATGGTTCTGGTTGCGGAGAGACCGGAACTACCCAATACTCAGGAATCCAGATCCCTTCGGGAGGATCCGGAGCTTCCTGAAAGCGGGTCTGGGTCCCAGCTCCCAGACCTAAACCCACAAGAAGCCACTTCAGAGGACCCGGATCCTCCCGATAGGATCCAAGTCATTCCTGAAGAAGCTCCGGGTTCCTCCACCCAGAATCCGGAGGTCTCCGAAGATAGTCTGGACCCCTCTGACAGGGTCCGGATCAATGAAGAGGAAGTTCCGGACCCCTCCGGGAGGGTCCGGACCATTCAACGCCCAGTATACTTCATCAGTGAAGTGTTACATGATGCCAAGACTCGATACCTAGAGGTGCATAAGCTGCTCTACGCGGTTCTTATTGCCTCAAGGAAGCTTCGACATTATTTCCAAGCTCACAAAGTCTCGGTGGTAACCTCATATCCACTTCGAGCGATTCTGCATAATCCCAATTCGACCGGGAATATAGCGAAGTGGGCAGCGGAACTGGCTGAATTCGACCTCGAATTCATTCCAAGGCAAGCAATCAAGAGTCAAGCGTTGGCAGATTTCGTGGCAGAATGGACTCCCTCTCCATTAAACCCTGGGGGCCCCAGCGAGCAGAAGAAGGAACCACAAGTTCCGGCCTTCACTAAGCCTCACTGGACCCTTTACTTCGACGGTTCCATGCAGAAGCAGGGAGCCGGAGCTGGAATCCTTCTCCTCGCACCAACCGGGGAGAAGGTAAAATACATGGTGCACCTTGACTTCAAGGCAACCAACAACATGGCGGAGTACGAAGCACTCATATATGGATTAAAAGTGGCACTATCCTATGGTGTCAAGCAGTTGCTGGTCAAAGGAGATTCACAACTTGTCATCAAACAGGTGAAGGGTGAATGCTCCTGCAATAATCTCCAGCTAGCTGCTTATCTCCTTGAAGTCCAGAGGCTTCAGAAGGACTTCGAAGTCCTAGACCTTCACCATGTTCAGCGTGCTCACAACGCTGAAGCTGACGAACTCTCGACTAAGGCGTCAACCGGAGCTCCGGCTCCAGACGGAACCTTTGTCCGGAGGTTGTCAAAACCCACAGTTCAGCCTGCCGAGCTGAACGAAGGGGGCGAGATCAGCATCCCGAAGCTGACGGTCCCGATGGCCCTGTTACCATGGCAGCCATCAAGGGTCGTAGGTGCTGCCGGAAGCTCCGAGCAACCCAGCACGCAGGACTCAAATGCTCAAGTCAGTTCCGATGCATGGATCTCGGAGATCCGGAACTACTTGAAAGACAACATCCTTCCTGACGATGATGTATCCGCTGACCGGGTAGTCAGATTGGCTAAAAGATACACGTTGGTAGAAGGGGATCTCTACCGGCGCGGTGCCAACGGCATCCTAATGCGGTGCATCACAAGGGAAAAAGGCTGCGAGCTCCTCGCAGAAATCCATGGAGGAGAGTGTGGGAACCACGCGTCTTCACGCACGCTGGTCGGAAAAGCCTTTCGGCACGGCTTCTACTGGCCTACAGCGCTCCAGGATGCTACTGAGCTAGTGAAGAAATGCAAAGCGTGCCAATTTCATGCAAAGCAAATTCATACACCTGCTCAGCCCTTACAAATGATACCTCCTACGTGGCCTTTCGCTGTGTGGGGGATGGACATCTTGGGACCCTTCCCAAGAGCCGTCGGAGGTTACAAGTTCCTGTATGTCGCCATCGACAAGTTCACCAAGTGGCCGGAAGCTACTCCTGTTGTGACGATCAACAAACAATCTGCAATCAATTTTCTACAATCTATCGTGAGCAGATTCGGAGTCCCAAACAAGATCATCACTGACAATGGGACTCAGTTCACAAGCTCCGCATTTCAAGGATATTGTGAAGACCTCGGCATACAAGTTTGCTACGCTTCCGTAGCTCATCCTGCCAGTAATGGGCAAGCCGAGAGAGCAAACGCAGAGATCCTTAAAGGATTAAAAACGCGCACTTATGAGCGTTTGAAAAAGCACGGAGCTAATTGGATCGAAGAGCTTCCGCCCACTCTATGGGCTAACAGGACTTCTCCAAGTCGGGCAACCGGAGAAACACCCTTCTTCCTGGTGTACGGAGCAGAAGCGATCCTTCCTCCGGAAATCACCCTGGGTTCTCTCCGAGTCCGGACCTTCGACGAAGCCGCGCAGGACCAGCTCCGGCGTGAAGACCTAGACCTCCTCGAGGAGGGAAGGTGCCAAGCAGCTGTTCGGAACGCCCGATATCGCCAAGCTCTACGGCGCTATCATCAGCGGCATGTACACAACCGACAGCTCGAGGAAGGCGATCTGGTGGTACGGAGAATACTATCCAGAGAAGGGCAAAACAAACTCTCCCCCGGCTGGGAAGGACCCTTCCGAGTGATCAAAGTATCCCGTCCCGGAAGCGTTCGCTTGGCTGCCGAGGATGGGACACCTCTCCCAAATCCTTGGAATATCGAGCACCTCCGTAAGTTCTACACTTAATTCCACGGAGGTGAGTCTTAAGTAACTTGAAGTGTATGTTATAGAGTCATTGTACAGAGTCGGGTAGTTCCTCCGGGAGAGCAGCCGGACCTTTCCCGAAAGGTTTGGAAAGCTCATGCAACACTTGATACAGTCTCCGGACTAGAAGTGTAGCTAATTACCCTGGGTTAAACGAGAAACCGAACACGCTTAGCCTGGTTCCGTACCCTAAGAGTGTACTTGTTTCCCCTGTACCCCGGACCTATAATGAAAGACATCTTCATGTGAAATAGACTCTACGTGCATTCATTTTTGCATAAGGCTCGACATTTTTATTTTTCTCTTTCTTGTCTATAACAGAAACGTGCAATTCTTAAGAAGTTCTAGTTAAACCGGTTTATGTATAATTCGAGTTGAATTGTCAGATTTTTTAGATTTAAATATCATCTGTGGCCAACTCGCCTGAAAGCCGCCAAGCCATTCTAGGGCCGGAGTGTGCTATCGACTTAGCCTGGTCAAGCACCCTAAGTACGCCACTCTACCTACATCCCGGCAGGCCAAAGTAAGGTGGGTTCACGGACAATTGGATCTAAAAGAAAAGACAATTCATCCAATTGTACTAAAAATCGTGTTTAACTTGAAATTCTCTTAAGAACCGTAAGCCGCGACGAAGTTATAGATAAGGAACGAATTTTACTGTTTTTCTTGGCTTAAGTGTGCAGGAAAAATAAACCCAACATTGATGAAGAAAAATCGGAGTTAACCAAGCTCCGACTCCCACTGGCGTTAACTTAAAGATGGTGAGAAGACTCTATCACTAGAGTCTGTTGCCAGCAAGCCAAGCGTGGCAAAGGTCATTGCCGGAGCTACTAAGCTCCGACACCTTGAAGTATTAACTATCGACACTCAACGTGTTGGTAGAGGCTATTGCCGGAGCTACTAAACTCCGACGATGGACAGTGCCGGAGCTTCTAAGCTCCGACGATTTCAAGGGACCTTCACTATCGAAAACTTCGGACCTAAACTATACGAGTTCGAAGCAAATTTGTCTTCAACAAAAATCAATATCCTTTTGGTACATGTCCACAATCAAATTGTGCACATCTACCAGGGGGCCAAGTGAAGACAAAGATGTTGAAGACAAGAAATGAAATTCACGAAAAATTGGGGATTTCATTTCATTTGAAGACCAGAGATTACATCTGGGGGCAAAGGATTACAAAATTGAGGAAGAAGAGAAAATACAAATAAAGGCTAAGAAAGATAGTCCTAGACCCTATGGAAGAACTCAGCGACCTTCTGGGCAACCTCCGACACGCTGGCTCGGGTAGCTTCGCCTTCTCCTTCAACGGGGCCTTCAAGCACCGGGTCCAGAGGGAATCGAGGGTTCCGGCTAGTGTAGCACGTCAACACATATTCTGTGACGTTCCTAGCCAGGGATTGCCCCTCGACCTCCAACTGGTCCGCGATGACGTCGCCCACCTTGGAGAGCTTGCCACCCGCAGCATTCAACGCCTGCAATGCAAGGTCCGGCTCCGGCTCCGGATCATCCGGAAGCACGGGGCTGAAACCCATCGGCGCTAGCGCATCGTCGGCCTTGCTCAGGAACTCCCAAATTTGCAGGGAGTCCGTCTTCCTCAGGCCCTTCATCTCTTCCAAGGACCTCCGGGCCGCCGCCAGCTCCGAGTTCTCGCGGGAGAGGCGCTCAACTTCTTTGGCGTTTTGCTGAATCTTCGCAGCAACCCGCTTTTCGAGTCTTCCGAGCTCCTCCTCCCGGAGGTGGATCTTGTTCCGGCGGTCGACCAGGTCTTTCTCCCTAGCCTCTATTTTCTTCTCCCGGGCGACGAGGGCACACTCATACTCGTAGAGTTCCTGCCCTCGCACCCAGGTCTTCTCCTCCTCCTCGAGGCAGCGCTCTTCCAATTTTTTAGCGCGCTCCTCGAGGCCCTTGTCCGCCAGAGCTGTCTTCTCGGCGAGCTCTTCTTCACGTCGCAAGACGTCGTCCCGTAGTTCCAGGAGTTTTTGCTCCTCATCCTCGAGCCGCTTTTCCCTTCCCTCAAGTGCCTCTCGGCGCTTGATGAGTGCGGTACTGATGGCTTCGAGTTGATCGAACCGAGCGTTGGCTGCATCATTGGCAGCCTTAGCTTGGTCATGGTACTCCCGGGATTGGGCGTCGAGGTTGTGAGTCATGCTCTCCCTCTCGTCCAGCATCTCACCCCAAAGCTCCAGGCGGATCTTCTCCCGCCTGATCCATTCCTTGTCCTCAGCAATCCTCGACTGCGCCAGCTTGGTCTTGAATTGGAGTCTATTACGCCACCTCCTAAGGGTTTGGCGCTCCTCTTCAAGAACCTTGCTGTCGTGGAAGAAGGCTAGTTGGACTTGGCGCAGACTGGAGCAAGCGTTGTCGATGGACATCGACAGCGAGATGGGCTCCGGACCTTCTGGGGTCTCCTCTGCTGGCTCCAGCGGGTCTTCATCTACAAAAATTGGGTCCCACTCTACGAGAGCGGAACCCCGAGCTTCCAAGGCACTAGGGCCCTCCTCCGGGATGGCCTCAGTCGCCACCGAAGAAGGTCCCGCCACCAAATCTTCATTCGCCCCCTCAGGCTGGGGGCCGGCGACTTCGTTCAGGCACTCTGGCTCCGCCACGGGTACCATCGACGTCGTCGCCTCCAATGGCTCCGGCCGTGACGCTCCTTCCGAGGGAGGCTCAAGCTCCCTCGCCTCTTCAACCACCGGCTCTACAGCCGGCGCCTCCACCACCACCGGCTCTGCAGCCGGCGCTCCAATAACCACCGGCTCTGCGACCGGAGCTTCAGAAGTAACCGGCTCAATTGCCGGAACCACTTCAACTTCCGGCTCGCACGCCGGGGCTTCAGCTACCTCCGGCTCAACCGCCGGGGCTTCAGCACTTTCCGGCTCTAAAGCCGGGACCGCTACTTCCTCCGGCTCAACAGCCGGAGCATCTACTTCTGCAGCACAGGGGCCCGGAGCTTCAACCTCCGGAGCGGGTGCCGCTGGCGCATCTTCAAACCCGTGGTCCGGCGCTACCACGGGAACTTCTGGAGACGAGTCAAGGTCCATGACCACGACAGCCGGCGCCGGAGCTGTCGCAGCCTCCGCCTGGGGTGGCACCGGAGCTGGAGCAGAAACCCTTGTAGCCTCAGACACTGTGGCTGAGGGCGGAGCTTCACTCCCCTTCTTGGGAACGCTGCAGATGAAGAATGAAGAAATTGAGCAAACAGTTACTATAATTAAAGTTAATTGAGATAAGCAAGAAAAATTACCTTGGGAGGCTCACGCACCAGCTTGCGCGGAACCTCTTTCCCGGACGTTCCGGGCTGGCCACGGTCGGCATAGGAGCTCCGGGAGGACTCCCAGGACTTGCCGTAGCCACGGGCGTTTCCCGGGTCGGAGCTCTCCTTGACCGGGAGGAACTCCTAGACCTGGAGGCCCTCACCGCTTCTCGAACCGGAGTCGCATGCCCGGAGCTGGCACCTCCGGAGGGACCCATCACAGGGACAGCAGCACTCCGGGAGGATCCCACCGCCGGAACAGTAGCGCTCCGAAAAGATCCCACCACGGGGACAGACGCTACAGCAGCGGAGGATCTTCCTTCCTGAGGACGGGGAACTGGCGGGGAAGTAGCAAGCCCGACGGACCTTCCGTCAGCATGTCGCAGCTTCCTCTTCCGGCTCTCCGGCTCCTCCGCCAGCTCCTTGCCTTTGCCGGTGACTTCAGCTCTTGGCTGAGGGACAGGGGCGGAGCCGCCTTCCGACAACCCGGGGATCGCCAACCGGGCGGTCGATCTTCTCTCGACGACGCCAAGGTCGTCAAGCGCGGGCATCCTCCGCCGGAGCTCCCTGCTGAACTCAACTTCCACGTTCAGGGGGAGGAAAGCCGGTGGCGGAGTCAGGTACTCTCCGTCTACATCGATGCCGTGCTGGAATTTCTTGAGGTGAAACTCCAAGGACTTCCCCACCATGCTGGACTTCAACCCGGTCTCGACCCGGTCTTCGTCCATCACGCTGTTGAGGGCCCAGGCGAGCTTCTCCCTCCTCTTCAGCGGTGCCCACCTGTTGGACAGGAAGTTGCAGAACACCGCCTGGGGAGTCAGTCCTCCCTCCACACATTGGCGGATCCTGGACAGGATGGGGTCGAAGGCTGCCGCCAGCACCGGAACTTCGCTCCACACCGACGTGTCAATGCCGGGCAGACCTTCTGGCAGCTCCAACCGCTCGTGCTCCTCCACCCGGACGACTACCCAATCTTTCTTCCAGTCATCCCACTTCCCGGAAGGGAACGACCGGAGGTACTTGAACGGGCACTTCTTGCGCTTCACAAAGTAGTAGAAGCCAAGGTACTCGTCACTTCGGCCGGTGGTTTGGACGGTGAAGAAAGTGCGGAAGAGCTCGATGCAGGGGGAGATGCCCACCCACATCTCGCAGAAGTGGACAAAGATGGACACAAGGAGGAGGGAGTGAGGACCAAGGTGGTATAGCTGCAGACCATAGAAGTCCAGCAGCATCAAAAAGAAGGAAGAAAATGGTGGGATCAGCCCCACCATGGCATACGATGAAAAGTATACCATTTCGCCGGAGTGCTCCTTTTTAAAGGGAAGCTCCCCGCCGGTGTGGATTGAACGGTTGAAGAAGTCCGACGACCACCCCATGAGGGCTCGGACCTTCTTCAGATCGCTCTCCGTCTTCAAACGACTCTCACGCAGACCCAACTCCATCGCAGCACAGCTAGGCGAGAGAAGAGAAGCAAAGCACGAGTTGGGAGTTTGAGCGCAAGAACAGATGGAAAGCGTAAAGAACTCCCGACGGTGCGCTTTCCTTCTTAAGTAAGCCCTCGCAACGCTTGGATGGAAACTGCAGGAGAGTCAAGTATACTATTCAAGAATTCAACCCAGCCGATGACAATAGGGCCCGGGACCACCCTGACGATCAAGTCGAGGCTCTTACCCAGGCGAACAGTTGTCATCACGAGGCGGGAAACCCAAAGGCGGCGGACTGACAAGGCGCGCGGAACCGATACGGTTTTCGTATCGGGAACCGACGACCTTCAATTGCGAGAGATCCGCACGTCAAAGATCTTATCTGCCGCCTGAGGTGCGCCACGCGTCAGGACTTAACCATAAAGCCCCGCAAAAGGCACCTCTGAAGACCCTTGAAGACCCAGTTCAAGAGCCGCAAGTGTGGACCCACCTCCGGCGGAATGACTTCATCCCGTTAGCCTTCCCCGGAGGTAGGTCCAGGGGGCCACTGTCGGTACCCTAAAAACCATACACCCCCTGAGGTTACGAAGATCTCAAGGGAAGGACATCAACTCAAATTGAAGACCCTCGGGGGCCCACTCGCCAGACGTGACGGGACCCACTTCTCCAACATGGTTAACCTCTAGGTTGCCACGTGTACTGTCAGCCCAGAGCTATTACCCGCAAAGGTGAAGCTCCGGGCCAAGTACTGAAACGGCACCTCCGGAGGTAGCCCCTGATCGAGAGAAGCTCCGGACCTGACACGTGGCAGGCCGCCCCGGAGCTTCCCGCCTCCCTCGAGCAAGCTCCGGAGCTGCCACGTGTCCATACGTCGGAGCTAGCCGCTTTAAACCCCCGGGAGACGTTGTAACGGCTCCGGATCTCCAAAGGACAGCCACGGACTTCAAGACCCGGTTAATTATCATTAATTCCACATTAATGATATTTAATCGGATGATCTTAACTCCCGTAACGGCACTGTCAGAGCCGTTACAGGGTTATTAACAACAATTAATCTTGTGTATCAATGCCAATAACCGCCAGGGCCACATGTCGGGCCAGGCTGACTTGTAACGGTTTGTCCTTGTACTATAAAAGGACAAACCGCCGGTACACGAGGAGAGAGAACTCTCGAACACACTCAAGCTCACAAGTGAATACAACTCACACGCACACCCGTGGAGTAGGGTATTACGCTCAGGCGGCCCGAACCACGTAAACTACTGTGTCACTCGTGTCCAAATCGCACTTCACTTTCTTAGATCTCCGCGCGCCCAAACCGAACCACAACTCCTTTAAACACTTTCATAGTGTCAGGGGATCTGCCGACTCCAACAGTCGACAGGAAGCATGGCTTAGAACATACTAAGTCGTTCCACCAGGCTGATACCATGTTTCCATTATGCAATTTCTTATACTCGACATATTGGGCCAGCACACCCAGTTGTATATGCTACTCATGCTTCACTACTACCAACCAGCATTTCCACAATTCTCAAAGTTGAATCCTGAATATGAGGTGATCTTGACGCCATGGGATTCTACGAATCTTATTATGGTAGTTTCTCTATTGGCCAGGAAAGACACCAAACTAAGTTCAAATTTACTAATCTAACTTCTCATACTGATAAACTGTGTTCGAGGCTCTTAAACTATCAACCATAAATTGGCCTTTAAATTGGTACAGATTAGCCAAATATTCCAAGCAATTATGTCACAGTGCTTATATGTTGGAAATCTGGACCCAAAATTAACTCGAAAATTCAATAATAATCTGGTCTAATTACAATAGGGGGTTCTCCAACTATATATAGACTCCTTACAGATAAAATCAGACCCAAATCTCTTTGGACTCTATCTAAAACACATGTCTTAAACTCAAACTCTATCTCCAACCTAATTAGGACTCTTATCTATATTTAATTTGTACTAGGACTCTTCTCTAAAATATTAAAAAACAAGATTATTTCAACACACCTCCTAATCTTGTTTTATAAGACACTCTTAGGATGGAGACACACCTATCCATCCTACACACTTTGCGGGTGGACACAACTACACCCTTGGGATGGACACAACTACATCCCAATACACCTAATTGGAGTGGACACAACTACGCTCCCGGGATGGACACAACTGCATCCCAAACACATCTAATTTGGAGTGAACACAACTACACCTCCAGGATGGTCACATCTTCACCCTGCACGAATTTGAGATGGACTCATCTTCATCCCCGGGATGGACTCATCTTCACCCCGCACACAAATTTAGGTTGGGCGCATCTTCAACCTCAGGATGGACTCAGCTTCATCCTGCACACTACCTCGGGATGGGCACATCTACACCCCGAGCATCTTTGGGTTGGGCACATCTTCAACCCGCACTCTACCTCGGAATGGACGCATCTTCATTCCGATCACACACTCAAGATGGTCACATCTTCATCTCGAGCGCACCTTTCTTCACGGTCACCCCATTGCCGTGAACCACCGATACCACGTTCTTGGTATACTTCTCTTGTAGGTGACCAGCACTAACACATCTTTTGTTGTCCACCGCTAACAATGACCAGGCCCAACTGCTATGTCCAGACCACTCCAGTCACGGGAACAACTACAAGACCTGACCAGTACAGCATTGATCCAGTCCAATCGAGCCTGACCACCAACCTCCACCTGGACCTGGGTCCGTGACCACTCAGCGGGCCGGCAGAACAGCCCAACACATGAAACGGACTAGCCTTTTATCTGGAACGGTCGGTCCTCTCGAACAGCTCATCCCTACGCAGTCCTAGCCGCCGCACATCCTTTCCTTCACGCTGGTCAAGGGCCGCCGCCCCCTTCTCAGCTCTCACGCGGCGCAAAGGCAGTCGCCGCTGCACCGCTCGCGATATGTCCTCCCTGTGCTCGCCGACTCCCACGCGGCTGCACCTGTACACCTCCGTCCGCGCGCAGCACCCCCACGCGGCGGTAGACCTCGACCTCGTCCGTGCGCAGGCAGCACATCTCCACGCCTCGGTCGAGCCGTAGGCCGCACGTCGCCGGATCCGCCCGATGCGAGTCGGCCTTCGTCCCGCGAGGGAATCACGCCGCAGCGAGATCCGCGCCGCGCACAGCTGCCGCCATCCTCTTCCGATCTGCGCCAGGGTTCGATGGGGGGGGCGAGAGAAGTGGATCTATCTCCGCCTGATCCGTCTTGTATTCGCCCCCGATCCGCGCCGCCAGCGCCTCGCCGTCCTTCGCCTCCGACAATTCCCGCGCCGGCGCGCCTCCTCCCGCACGAGCCACCGCCCGCTAGCCCCTCCGTGAGAGCACGTACTCCCGGGGAAGAGATTAGATCTCAAAACTCGGCTCTGATACCAATTGTTTGAAATCCGGAGCCAAAATCAACTCGAAAATTCAATAATAATCTGGTCTAGTTACAATAGGGGGTTCTCCAACTATATATAGACTCCTTACAGATAAAATCAGACCCAAATCTCTTTGGACTCTATCTAAAACACCTGTCTTAAACTCAAACTCTATCTCCAACCTAATTAGGACTCTTATCTATATTTAACTTGTACTAGGACTCTTCCCTAAAATATTAAAAAACAAGATTATTTCAACATTATAATCCTTCCCTGATTTAGTACCGTACTGTATGTGTTGTAGTTGGACAGTTGAACTTTCAACATATCGCGTTTAGTTCAGACCTTATGATGTACGTATTACTCCACTTAGTCCACTAACTGCTACACAATCGTGAAATTAGACAATAGATTCTCATTGGAATTCAATCAGTGAATCAGAACAAAAGTAACCGCTAGAAATGTTGTGAAGGTATACTTTGACCAGGGGTGCAAGCTTGAGGGTTGTCAACTGTGCCACCGAATTGAGCATCACCTATCGCCTGCAAGTGGATGCTCCAGCATTGTGTACAAATTAACAAAATGCTGGTACATGACCATTTTTACTGGCAAGGTTGTAAAATCACGTCTGGACGCCTAGGCGCCCGCCGAGCGCCGGGACGCCTAGGCGCCTAGGCGGGCGCCTAGGCAAGCACCAGGCGATGGAGGCGCATCAGGTACTTTAGCTCCAGATGCGTGCAGGGAGGAGCAGGAGCAGTCTGAAGGGGCGCACCTGGTATGGGAGGAGGAAGAAGAGAGGGGGGGAGGGGGGGGGCTACCTCGGACCAGGGAAGGAGAAGAGAGGCGGCGCAGCAGGGAGCGGGGGTCGGGAGGCGGCGCAGCAGGGAGCGGGGGAAGAGAGGCGGCGCAGGGGAGAGGGAGAAGGAGGCGGCCAGGAGGTGGGGCATTCTAAGGCCCAACTGGCCCAAAAACAGACGTCTGTTCATTTATAATCTAACGGCCCAAAAATCCCTGGCATAACCCTAACACTCACCACCAGTCCCGCCCCTGCCCGACGTTCTCCTCAGCAGCGCCGCCGGTGCTCGATCCTTCTCCTTCCTTGCTTCTGCCGCCAGCGTGACTCCTGCTCTTCCGGCGCCGCTTCTTCGTCGGTGGCGGCTCCCTTCTCCTCCCCCTCCCCCCTCCCCTTGGCGGCGAGCCTCTGCCCGCCTGTCCTGGCGGCGGCGAGCTGCGGATGGCGGCGGCGCCCGGCGGCCAGGCGAGGCGACCGGCCATGGCGTCCGGTCTGGAGCGACTGGACGCCTAGGCGCTGCCTAGGCGTCGCCTAGGCGACGCCTGGACAACGCTGTTTACTGGTCACGACATCTACCAACTCGCATCACAGTTTTCCCTAATGTTTGGAAGGTTGCAAACTGATTGACTATGAGAAACCGACATAGGGAGTGCACTAAGGCTGTCTCCAACAATAGGAGCCAAAAGTGGTGCCCTACTTGCACATTTGCCAACTGCTACAGTGATATTTTGTTAGGTAAAATTTTCATGTCTCCAACTGCTACGCGCAGGCCCACCCCGCCGCCACATCGCCGCCCTTGTCCACGGCCCACCTCCGATTGACGCCGTCGCGGGCACGAACGCTGCCCGCTGCGACGCGCGGGACAGGATTGACGTCCTCACGGCCTCACCGTGGTTGGCTTGGAAGGAACCAGCAAAGCTGCTGTTATCAGGCTTCGTCTCTTCCGTCGGCAACTCCAGCTCTTCGATGCCGTAAACCCTGCTCACTGGTAACTCTGGTTCCTCGACCCATAAGCCTTGCTGCTCACCGGGATCCTAATCACATGGTCTTGACCGCTCGACCCTTCCATCGCTGCTGATCCTTGTAACAGGAAGGCTTGGTCTGAAGCTCTCTGTTCTTGCTCTAGTACGAGCGTGAGGAGGAAACATCCGCTGTCCACGGCCCACCTCCGGCACCAGTAGAGGGGAGCTGCGGAGGCGTGCGAAAATCAGGGAGGAGCAAGGCGGAGCGGCAGGCGTAGCTGCTGGGAGGAAAAGCAGGCGCCGGCAAGCGACCACTGGACCATCGACAGAAACGAAGCCGCGTCGGGTCGGGCATCGGGGAGGAGGAGGGGACCGGACGAAGACGACGAGAGATATTTGCAGACGGAGAACGCCCACACGCAAAATCAGAAGTGCTGATTTCGGTCAAAAAATCAGAAGTGCTGATGCCTCATCTGTTGGAGACGAAAAAGTGAGATCGGGAGACGCATTTGAGGGATAATTTTGCCTTTGGCTCTCCCGTTGGAGACAATCTAATACACTTCGGCTCAAACATTAAAAACTCTCTACCTCAAACGCGCACCATTTCTACATCAACTCCCAAGACATGATCTAAGAGTCTACATAAAATCAGTACAGACTGGTAGCAAGGAGGCAAAGTTCGCCCCGGAAAATCGATCAACCCAGCTCAAATCAGATCTCGTACCGCCGAAGGAGGAAGAGAAGGAAACGGAGGGTGAATCGTACCGTAGCGCGCCCAGAGCTGGGGCTGAACGCCAGAGCACTCGCGGACGAGGAACGGGAGGGAGGGGTTGCGCGCCTTGATGTCCGCGTAGTTTTTCTTCACGAACTCCCTGCGGAGGAAACCAGATCGCTAACGGCCGCCGCGTGAGGAGATGCATATTCGGAGAGGGGGTCTGACGGGGAGAGGGGTGAGGCTGGTACCGGGCCGGGGCGCTGGCGGGAGACGACTGGCAGAGGAGGACGCGAATCTCCTTCACGCTGCGGGACAAGCTCGTTCGCCACGCCATCGCCGCCGGCTACTCGCTTCTCGGTTCTCGCCGCCGGCAGCTGCCTCTCGCCTGCGTGTGTTTTCTTTTTTGGAACGCGTCTCGTCTTTGTGCGTTGGTCTGTGTGTGTTGGGATCTGAGAATTCGGACGGCAGGGGGGACGGGCCGTCACGTTGTGGTTTGGATCAGATCCGGACGTCCGATCATGGACCGATTGTTGGGAGGTTGATGGGTCATTAGGTTTGGGAGCTAATCCAATTCATTACCTCAAAACATTGGTGAATTTTTTTTTAATATATTTTTTTAAAAAATCATTTATAATAAATAACTCACGGAATCGAAAATTGGCCAAAATGACCCACTATCGTATGTGCATCATATGAAATTTGAATTTTATATGAGGCACATACGAAATGCCCATCTGGTCGATGCCACGTCACTGGGTGTTTGTCACAGTGGAGTTAAGGCTTGCCACGGTGGAAGAAATGGGCAGGCACGCATTGCCTCATACGAAGTGAACAGTACCTTCGTATGAGGCACGTACGAAATTCGTGTGTGCCCCAGTTTTGACCCTGCTTTTAATGAATTTTAGGCAAAGCTTTTGAAACATTTGTAGACCGATTTGCTAAAAATTTCTAAGTATAAAATAGAAAATACATTGTGAAGTTTTGAATTCAATGAACTTCTTCTATGTTTAGTATGTAGAAACTAGAGTAATTGTATGTGTTATTAGGCAATACGATCATGTTTCTGCACATTTGCAAATTGTATTCAGTTTTGGTTTTTTGTTTGGAAATATTTGGAGTTAGAATCCACATAAACGTTCATAAAGTATAACAATAGCAATAGCAATAGCAACCAAAGGTGATCCTTACTGAAATTGCAGTAGCATAGCGCTCACGAAAGTACTTGCATGTCCTATATAAAACGCCCTCGACAATAGCAACCAAAGGTAATCCTCTTAAACCACGTATCACTCCAGTTGTATATATGTATTAAGTACCACTGCATTAGCACATGTAAAATATAGAAGACTAAATAAAAATTAATAGAAGTAATGTAACAGAAGAACCTCACCTCTTCAGCTAAATTAGTTGTCATGATGCCATACCTAGCACCATTAGTGTCGTATAACAAAGACCACTTCTCTTTCGGTTCGCGCTGAATCCAACTAGAAAAGTTTCGACTAGATGAATCTACAGTTGGAACAGATACATCATTAGGATTGGCTCTGCTTGAGGACGCCTCTACTTGTGTCGTAATCAATTCGTCTAGATGTTGTCATAGAACAATAAACTTCCTCTCTTGATTCTGACTACACAACATCTTGAACAAATTAATAAGTTGTTTGTTCTTAAAGTGACTGAAAAAGTTGGCGCCCAAATGCATCATGCAATATCTTGATTGAATATCTGTCGAATAAGGTTGTTGCCCACGCTCGGAGGAACCATATTTCAAATCAGATATTGCTTTAAGCAGATCAACATGACGATCATGTGTCAAAGAAACATCAGGCCGTTCTTGCACTACATCCATCTTTACTCGACTAAGAAACCAATACCAGCTATCAGTGTTCTCGCTTTCGATAAAAGCAAAAGCTACAGGCAACACCTGTTGGTTCCTATCAACTGCAATAGCTGTTAGAATTTGACATTTGTATTTTCCAGTTAAAAAAAGTACCATCAATGCAGAGAATAGGCCTGCAATGTCTGAATGCAGCAATACATTGACCTAATGCAAAAAATGCACGATGGAGAAACAACTTCCCCGGCATATCTCTGTTCGGCACATCCATAATGTCATAATAAGTACCAACATTTCTCTCCTGGATGGTCTGTAATAACTTCGGAAGATTTTCATAAGAAGCTTCAGATGAACCAAATCTTTGCTCAATCACCTTCTGTTTTGCCTTCCACGCTTTGGAGTAACTTATAGTGTACTTGAACTCCTCCTCAATAGTGTTTATTATTGATTTCGGCTCAAACCGAATGTTGTTCACAATTCGGGCGTACGTGTGATTCGTAATAAACTGCGATGTAAGAGCACTATTGCACTTCTCCAATTCATGCAACTCGCATGTGTGATCAATCATTTTTGATACTCTCCATAGTTTCGTACACTTCTCTTCGAAACCATGGACCCGAAAAGGACACCTTGAGAACACACATTTCACATCGTAGTATTTTTTACTTGACTTGTAAACTGTAAATGATCTTTGCACAGCCAGAGACCAATATTTCACGGCATCCTTCAAACTATCTTTGTCTTTAAAGATATCTCCTTGTGTTAACTGATTCTCGTGGTATCCCGATAAGCCACAATACTTTTTTGTAGCTAATAAATTACTCGGGGTTGGATTGTTCCACTCTGCTAGAACAATAGTATCATTCTCATTCTCATCATCAGAAGAGTCAACTTCTGGAACATTTTCGTGTTCCATATCTTCGATCCTTATTTGTTCAACTATGTTCTCAATATGCTCTACTTCATCTACCACACCACGTGCTTCTACATGTATCGAGTTCTCTCCAGCTTCTTCAACTCTGACATCATCTTCCACACTATTTGCTTCATCAGCTTCCGCTACAATCTCTACTTCTTTCATTTCCGCTTGCACAAGAAGCACTAGAGGTCAACCCCGCTCCACAACTAAATCTACATATTTCCTCCAATTTAGTGTTCCCTTAATAATAATCAAATCCCAATAAATTCCATTTCTTGCCCCATTAGTCATTCCTTTCAATGTCAACTGATGTTGTTGTGGATCAATGTTAAATTTTTTCATTAACCAGTTTACGACACCACTAAATGTCCTCTCATTTGCTCTTGTTACCCCTCCATCACACGACACAAAACCAGACCAATCAATCACATTAGGGCCATAAACTATTGTGCCTTCTCCATAAAATATCTGAAACACTAACTTCTCTGACATTTCTATTGGAATTTATACATACAAATAAATCATATATGGTTGCTTCTAAAATAAAAGTAATCATATGTTAATAATTTACAAAACTAAAAATATCTAAAACTAACATATAAATTTACAAGTCTATTACTTATAAAACTAGAAATTTAGTTTTACTTCTAAAACTAACATGCTAAAAACGTACACCTACTAAAAACTTAACATAAGAATTTACATTAATTATAAAACTCAAAATGTATCACATACTACTACTTCTAAAATAAATAACATTAAATACAAATAATATACTAATAAAATCTATAAACATTACCTAAAATCTATAAGTCCTATAGCACATAGCACTATTAACAAGTCCTATATAAAAACCTATAATATACTAATAAAAACCTAAATTAACATTACCTACTCTACCACATAACACTATTAACAAGTCCTAAAAGAGGCATATATACGAGTCCTAACAAGTCCAAAACTTATACATAAATCAATAGCCCATAGCACTATTAACAAATCACTACCTAAAATCACTAACTAGAGCGAAATATCTATTGACATGAGTAAGTAACCTAATAATAAAAATTACTTTAACTCTAGAGCCAAATAGATAATAGAAATATACTGAGAGGAGTGGGGCCAGAGGCAGCCGGAGGAGCAACGTCGCAGAGCGGAGCGACGACGTGGTTAAAGCGGCGGTAGGAGCGGCGTGGTGTGGTCAATGTGTTCTGAGAAGAAGAGGGCACGTTTTATAGTGGCACGCAACTCGTCCGTGCCACATACGACAGTTCTGGTGGGCCCCACGAGGCGGGCGAATTTTGTATGAGCCGCATACGAAAAGTGAATGTCGTATGCGGCTCATACGAGATTCGCTCTCCTCGGGAACGGAACCGCCGCCTCGGGAATGCATGGTGGGCCACGTCAGCTTCGTATGTGCCTCATACGAAATGCGTGGCCCACGTGTCATTTCGTATGAGGCACATATGACAGTGGGTCATTTTGGCCAATTTTCGATTTCGTGGGTTATTTATTATAAATGATTTTTTAAAAAGATATATTAATAAAAAAATTCAAACATTGGTAGTCCCAACATTAGGTTTTGGGAAGATAGAATAGAGTCTTTGCATTTCCTTGGCACGTTAATTTTTAAGCTATATCAAATTAGGCTTGCAAACTCACATTCAATTTTAAAAACATGAATTGTTTTTCACCCACGTTGTCCGATCAATGATCTACGGGTGGGGAGGGATCCGTCATTTGATTAACGGTCTGATTTGCTCGAGGTCACTGTCACCCACACAACGGTTGGCGCAGGGGCACGGTTGGGGCAGGGGCAAGATTCGGCATAGAAAAATGTGTCAAACATACGGTGGGAAAATGAACTAAACATTGTTGGTGTGGTTAATGGTAGACGTTCTGGGATCATTTTACCAATGCCTCTTTTTATATAAATGGTTAGGGATGATATTAATAAGACCCTAATTACATATGATTTGAGAGAGTTTTCGGTTGCGCTAATATATTATAAAGACAAAAAAATACGGATAGAGTGCCGAGATAACTGTACAAGAGGCGAGGCCAAGTTATCCCGCCAGGATAAGCCCTATATCTATCCTCTGTTTTGAAGCGATGAGCTTGAAGTCCAAGTGTTAAACTAAGAACAACTTTTTTAGGATTCGAAAGACGGGCAATCGTTCTAAAGATTTCCATAAACAATTCTTTTATGGAAATCTACCATATCCCAGCATATTGTGCTAAATTAGACATCATATATGTTGGTTTTTGACCCTGGAAAACAGAATTGGCAGTGCCGTCCTAAAAACATGATCATTTCAGATGTCTTCCCATCACTCTATGTTTACCGGTCCAATTTCAGCTTCAGCAAAAGATTTGAATTCCTCATAAAGCTTTAGGACATCCCTTCCAGAATGATCCGTGGTAGCTTGCGGTGTTCTCCTATTGGAGTAATATTTCCTTTGAATCAGGTTAACCCAAGGGACATGGATCTTGTTGGCGTACTATGAACGAGGGTTCTCCGCAACTACTGTGGGAATAAGGTGGGGTAAGGTGAAACCACTCCACCTCGAAAGCATCCTGTTGGTACCCTACGTACCAGGTATTCCATGATACCGCAAAAAGTGTAAGAAAGTTCCACCCGTCAGAGTTGAAGGCCCTTGCAGGTCTCACATGTCACGTTGTACCGGACCCACTCCCCTCATATGGCTGGCTCCCGGGTTAACACGTGTAAAATAAGACCGGAACAAAACTCCAACCCAAGGGAAGCTCCGACGGCTACACGTGTATAACAGCCTCGGACCTAGCCCCCGTCAGAGAGGAGCTCCGGTACCGACACGTGTACAGCAACCCCAGACCTACCATCCTGCAAGGGAAAGCTCCGGATCTACCACGTGTAGAGCCTCTGGACCTTCATCTCCAACAGAAATACAAGCAGATCATGTCCGTTACAGACATTCAAGGATGGTTAAAGCGGCAGTTACAAGGTCTGATAATGTGTTATTAATGTCATATTAATGACACATGATCAATGCACCGTTAATAGAGGTAACGCTGCTATGAAGGCACGTTACCACACTATTAATTATACTTAATACCCTTTAGACAGTGTATTAGGTTATTAAGCACGCTAGAACCACATGTCGGGTCAGACCAGCTTTGTAATGGTTAGTCCTTAGAACTATAAAAGGGATGCACCGCACGAACATGGAGGCGAACTCTAGGCTAATCGGATTCAACCTGATTCTAGCGGACGTACTCGTTTAATACAATTACACAAATCCCGTTGAGTAGGGTGTTACGCTCAGGCGGCCCGAACCACATAAATCTCTGAGGTCACCATCTTGATCTTGATCTTTGCGTGCCCCAACCATAAAAGAACCTCCGCAGACTGCTTCTCAGCAGGTCTGGGAGAAGTGTCCTATCAAACACTTTGACATCTGGCACGCCAGGTAGGGGGGCATTTGTTCCAAGATCACAAGATGGTGAATTCAGCTGCTGGATCATCCAACGGCAATCGTGTTGAACAACCTGCTGGTGACAACCCCTCCAATGTTCAGCAGCCAGCAGGTGCCAATGCTCTGGCAGGCACTGTAACACCATCTGTTCCGGCAAACAATACCGATCAACTAGATGGAGCATTTGCGTCGATCACCGCATAGGCAAACAACAACACCGAGCACACGCTCATTGCTGCGCGAGCTCTTCTGCAACATGCACCACCTCCAGGTGCACCCCAGGGTGCTATGGAGCAGTGGAGGGCTGATGTTGACCATCTGGTCGCAGCTGCGGCTGCAGGCATCAGTAACCAAGGTCCTCCCCCTTCAGGGCGAGCACCTTCACAACGACGAACCCTGTCCGGCCGGCTTGGTCCACAAGCCTCTCAACAAAGGAGACGTGCTACCTCCTAGCAGGTGACTTCGTTGCCTCCCGGGGCGCGACACACTCATACCATTACCAGGATTCCGACTCATGACCTGCGGTCGGAACTGGATCGCCGTTACCGGCAACAGGACGACCGTGTCCACATTGAGCGTGCTCGTGAGAGGCGAGAAGCTGGGGACAACCCTGCTCCTCAGGGAGTAGGAGAAGGTTGTTCTGCCTTGCCCATGCACTTACGTATGGTCAGGTGGCCACAGAAGTTTCGACCCCTCTTACCGGAAAAATTCGACGGGACAGTCAACCCCGCCGAATTTCTTCAAATCTACTCTACTGCCATACTGGCAGCAGGGGGTGATGAGGTTGTAATGGCCAATTACTTCCCGGTGGCTTTCACTAGGACTGCAAGGTCCTGGTTCATGAGTCTTCCACATAACTCCATTAATAGTTGGGTGAAACTATGCCAACAATCCACTGCCAACTTCGGGAGCTCCTACACCCGACTCGACACTGAATTGGACCTGTTGGCTTAAAGCAAATGTCGAGGGAATCGCTACTGTCCTTCATCCATCGATTCTCTCGGGTACGAAATACCATTCCTTCTCGAGCTCCTCTGTTATTATTGCATTCAGACAGGGTGTTCGAGATAAGAAGATGCTAAAGAAGCTAGCTATTAAAGAAGTTACCAGCGTCACGGATCTCTTTAGCCTAGCCGACAAATGTGCTAGAGTTGCGAAAGGCCGTGAAATGCACTCCAAGCCAGCTTTGGAGGCCAGCCAAAAGTCCTCCAAAACTGAAGCTGCTACCTCCAGTAGTGGTAAGAAGAAGAAGAAGCCCAACGGCAAAAAGAAGCCATCGGCCGACACTCCAGCTGCTGCTGTTGTAGCTCCTGGAAGCCGGGGGCCACGCCCTGAGAAGCGACCTCATCCTTCATCAGAGAACGGCAACAGTTCCAAAGCATGGTGTCCGATTCACAAGATGAATCGACACAGCTTGAAAGAGTGCCGGGAGGTCCAGAACCTTGCCGAGCGCTACAACAAGCACCGGGAAGAAGCTCCTTTCCATCAAAGGGAAGGAAAACAAAAAGTCGACGAAGCTCCGACTGAAGAGGAGCTAGGCTTCCAGGACCCCAAAAAGGTTTTGAAAGCCGTCTACAACACTGTCGACGACGACTCCGATGTCTCTGATAACGAGCGCCGGAAAAGCCTGAACACCATCTATGGTGGTTCTTGGGACATCACCTCTTGTCGCATCCTCAAGACAATGTGGCGGGTCATGGCCATGGTAGCTCCTGCTACTAAGGCAGAACCACATTGGAAGTGGATGGATATAGCCATCATTTTTTATGCTTCGGACTGCCCCCAAAACATGATCGGGGCTGGTTAACTCCCGTTGATGGTGTCATCCACTATTAACAATATCCAAATCCACCATGTAATGGTGCACAGAAGTTCCGGGCTAAACCTCATAAGCTTCGAAGCTTTCGTTAAACTTTAGCTTCGGCCTTCGGACCTTCACCCATCCAGACCTTTCTCTGGAGTAGGTCCGGGAACCATTACTCCTCTTGGTTCCATTACACTCCCGGTGACCTTTGGGACCCGGGAGAACTACAGAACCGAAAAACTGGTTTTCGACGTTGTGCAGATCAGTCTGCCCTTCAATGCCATTTTGGGCAGGCCAGCTTTATACAAGTTTATGGCTGCTGCCCATTATGGTTACTTGGTGTTGAAAATACCAACACCCACGAGCGTTCTCCGGATTCGTGGAGATCATACCGCAGGAGTCACTGTACTGGAAGAACTCTATGCTCTTACCACAACGCAAGAGGAAGCATCCGGTAAGGAGCCAGCTGCGAATCCTCCAAGCATTTGTCACAAAGGCTCTACCTCCGCACCTCGTGTGCAACCAAGCGGCAACGCCGACATTCCCGTCAAAGTCGTCCAAATCGGTTCCGATGCTGCTTAGACTACCCATATATCGGGGGGGGTCTGAACAATAAATAGGAACTCGCGCTCATCACTTTCCTTCAGGCTAATGTTGATGTGTTTGCCTGGCAACTGTCACAAATGTTGGGATCCCTAGGGAGGTGATTGAGCACTGTTGATACCCTGCAGACCCGGTACCCTCTCATACAAGGAAGACAAGATGTTCTGACAACTTGCAGCTCCGGACCTAGCCTCCCTGCTGAGGAGAGGTCCGGTGCTGTCACGTGTCCTGATGACACTAGACCTAGCCTCCCCGCCGAGGAGAGGTTCGGTGCTGCCATGCATCCCGACGACACCGGACCTAGCCTCCCCGCGAAGGAGAGGTCCGGTGCTGCCACGTGTCTCTAGGACTCTGGACCTAGCCTCCCCGCCGAGGAGAGATCCAAAGCTGCCACGTGCATCCCGTGATTCCGGAAGGTGACGTGTGCACTCAAGACCGTATTAACGCACCATCAACACATCATTAATGCGTTATCAAGACCGCGACTTCAATAATTCATCAAGACCCATTAACATGTTATTAAGACATGTTAATGCACCATCAAGACCCATTAACGTGCCATCAAGGCCTGTTAATGTACCCTCATGACTAATTAACCCGGGACCTCCTGTCGGGCCCCGGTCATAATCTACGTTGCCGGACCTTGACCTATAAAAGGACCGAGCAGCCACGAATTAGGAGAGGAATCTCACATCTCGCTCATACACATCTAACGCTCATCATGGGCTGAGTACATGCAATACAACACAACCTCCGTGGATGTAGGGTATTACACCCCCCGGCGGCCCAAACCACGTAAAAATCCCCCGTGTTCATCTAGCTCGTAGTTCTAGAAAATTTGCCCCGCCTAAAAAGAACCTTCGCGGGCTACTCCTTAGCAGGTCCGGGGGAAGTGTCGCAAAAACATCTTCGACATTTTGGCGCGCTAGGTAGGGGGGAACTTTTTTGGATTGACGAGCCTCGCCACGATGGTGAACCATCAGACCATCGTTGGCTCCTCTCGACCCTCGCGCCATGAACGGTGCAGGGAGGACGGTGTCACTTTCTGCTCCATAGCGGGTTGACCCGGTGCACACACGCTCTGTGTTCCAGTGGGAGGTCCAAAGTGTGCAGCCTGCTTAGCCTGGTCTTGCACTCTCTGCAAGTGCCCCGTGACCATAAGCCTGTACACTCTGCCTCATAGCTACTTCCGCCACCATACGACGACTACCTGCGACCACGACAACAATGATGCCACCAGGTAACTATGACGTATCCGGTGTCCTTGGTTATTTTCTTCTTTAGAGTCCCATGTCGCTGAACGGTCACTCCCACGAAAGGCTAATGCCAATAGAGGGTCCGGAGTGCGTTGTCTGCTTAATCTGGTCCTGCACCCTAAGTATGCACACTCTACCTTCCCAATGCTACGACTGAGTACTGGGGGCCGAACGTCTCTCGAAAGACTAATTTCAGCGGGAGGTCAAGAGTGTGCAGACTGCTGAGTCTGGTCGTGCACCCACAGTCGTGCCCTGTGACCCTAAGTCAGCACACTCTTCCTACCCAGCACTGCGATTCAGTACCGGAGACTGAAAGGCACATGCTCCTGGACAAAGCAATAATCAAAATCCGGATGCTGTCACCATGTTCACATAATTATGTATAAATATTATGCATATTGTTTCCTTTTTCGCTCTGTTACTTCTTTCAGTTTGCCCATAATGGAAGTTGTGCTATCCTGCTGTGCAGACGGACAACATGTAGTACGTGTGATGTGTTTGGATATTTCTAGTAGTTTTCTCATTTGGGATCTCATGTCCGCTGAATGGCCTACTCGCTTGAATACCAACGCCAATGCTAGGTCTGGAGTCGGCTAAAGACTTAGCCTGGTCCAGCACCCTAAGTACGCCACTCTACCTATTTTCGTGTTGCGTCACAGTAAGGTGGGTCCGAACAACACACGTTCTAGAGTGAGGCAGCAACCAGTACCCGGATACTATCGCACTAAATTACTCAGGCCCCGTAGCTCGGCTAAGAACCGTAAGCCACAACAAAACTAAGAGCAGGAAGACTATAACCAATGAGCACTATTACTCTTTCTGTTGTCATTCTTATGCAGGAATTCACCCTTCTTCGGGCTCTACCGTCGGACCTCAACCTCCGGCACTAGCACCTTCCAAGGGGGCCCGCCGTCGACATTCTTAGCGTCGATGGTAGACGCTCCCGCACCATTGCCAAGCTCCGCTGTTGGACCTTAAGCTCCGACACCGACACCTCTCAAAGGGGCCCGCTGTTGACATTGATGATGGTGGCCCCACCTCAGGGATTGCTGCCTCTCCCAAGGTGGGCTCGGGGGCCACTATCGATACCCTGCAGACCGGGTACCCTCGCATACAAGGAAGACAAGACGTCTCCAACAACTTGCAGCTCCGGACCTAGCCTCCCTATTGAGGAGAGGTTCGGTGCTATCACGCGTCCCGACAACACCGGACCTAGCCTCCCCGCCGAGGAGAGGTTCGGTGCTGCCACGCGTCTCGACGACACCGGACCTAGTCTCCCCGCTGAGGAGAGGTCCGATGCTGCCACGTGTCTCCAGGACTCCAGACCTATCCTCCCTGTTGAGGAGAGGTCCGAAGCTGCCACGCGCATCCTGTGATTCCGGAAGGCGACGTGTGCACTCAAGATCGTATTAACGCGCCATCAACACATCATTAATGTGTTATCAACACCGCAACTTCAAGACTTCATCAAGACCCATTATCATGTTATTAAGACATGTTAATGCACCATCAAGACCCATTAACGTGCCATCAAGGCCTGTTAATGTATCCTCATGAGTAATTAACCCAGGACCACATGTCAGGCCCCAGTCATAATGTACGCTGCCGGACCTTGACCTATAAAAGGACTGAGCAACCACGAATTAGGAGAGGAATCTCACATCTCGCTCATACACATCTCATGCTCACCATGGGTTGAGTACATGCAATACAACACAACCTCTGTGGATGTAGGGTATTACGCCTCCCGGCGGCCCGAACCACGTAAAAATCCTCCGTGTTCATCTAGCTCGTAGTTCCAGAAAATTCGCCCCGCCTAAAAAGAACCTCCGCAGGCTGCTCCTTAGCAGGTCCGGGGGAAGTGTCGCAAAAACATCTTCGACAAGCACAATCTGAAGATTTACCCAGATGCACGGCCTGTACACTAGAAGCCCCAGAAGCAATCAATCAAGTGGCAAAACTTCATCCGACAGGAAATCAAGAAAGAGCTCGAAGCTGGATTCATCCGGGAAGTCTCCCGTCCAAAATGGCTGGCAAACCCAGTTGTTGTACCCAAGGCCGGTGGGAAGCTTCGGATGTGTATCGACTACACCACCTTAAATAAGGCATGTCCAAAAGAACCATTTTCACTACCTATAATAGATCAGATAGTGGACTCCATCTCCGGGTGTGAACTGCTGTGTTTCTTAGATGCATATTCTGGATATCATCAAATCCAAATGTCTAAGGAAGATGAAGAGCACACTGCCTTCATAACAGTAGATGGATTGTATTGTTATACTGCCATGCCATTTGATCTTAAAAATGCTGCTTCAACATTTGTGCGAGCCATGTACAAAACATTTGGAGAGCTAATTAGAGACTTGGTGGAGGTGTATGTTGATGACATTGTCATGAAGATCAAAAACGAGGAGTCACTCCTTGACAACTTACAAGCCGTCTTCGACAAGTTGCGCACTACGCGCACCAAGCTGAACCCGGACAAGTGTGTCTTCAGGGTTAGCTCCGGAAAGCTTCTGGGGTTCTTGGTGACTCATCGAGGAATCGAAGCAAATCTGGTGAAGATCAAGGCTATAGAAGAAATGCGGCCCCCAGCCCGCATTTAAGATGTCCAAAAGTTAACTGGATGTCTAGCTGCGCTCAGTCAATTTATCTCAAGACTAGCAGAACGGGCGCTACCCTTCTTCAAACTCTTGAGGAAGTCTGGACCATTTCATTGGTCTAAGGAAGCAAAAAAAGGCATTTCAAGAGCTGAAGCAGCTCCTCACCACACTACCAATCCTGGTAGCTCTGAACCCTGGTGAGCCTTCACTGCTTTACATTTCGGTAACTACAGAGGTTGTCAGTATGGTTCTGGTCACGGAAAGACCAGAGCCATCTCCAATTCAGGAGTCTAGACCCCTCTGGGAGGGTCCGGAGCTACCTGAAGGCGAGTCTGGGTATCAACCCTCAGGAATGAATCCTCAAGGCGAGATGCTAGAGGATCAACCTCCTTGCCTATGTCAAAAGAAGCTCGAGAAGCTCAACAAGAAGAGGACAGCGACGACGAAAGCAGAGATAGAGATGAAGAAGATATGAGCCTATTTATGAAGAAATTCAAGAAGATGATGAAAAGAAGACAAGGTGATAGATCAAATGAAGGAAGATACAAAGACAAATCAAGACCAAAATTGGGGCGCGCTTGCTATACTTGTGGTGAATACGACCACTTTATAGTTTGTTGTCCTTATGAAGAAAACAAGAAGAAGACCAAGGATACAAAGCCTCAACCCAAGAAGATGTTCAAGAAGAAAAAGAAAATTGGACAGGCGCACCTAGGAAAGGAATGGGACTCCAATGATGAGTCCTTATCTGAAGAGGAAGAGGAGATGGCTAGCATAACCATCAAGAAGACAACCAAGAAATCCACCCTTTTCCCAACTATTGGCACAAGGAAGGACAACGACACATGTCTAATGGCGAAGGAAGGTAAAAGAAAGGTAACAACTAAACCTTCCTCTTCGCATTCTTTCTCTAGCAATAGTTATTTTTATAGTGACAATGAAGATATGTTTGTTGGCTTAGATAAGAAAACTGCTGCAAAAATAAAAATTCTTAATGGATAAGCTTATTGATAAGGAGGAGCTTGCTAATCGCCAAGAAGATATGATCATCCTTCAAAAGGAGGAATATCTTAAGATCAAAAAGCTCCTTGAACTTGATAAGGAGCGAAGAAAGTCACTAGAACTTGAGTTTGCTTCAAGCAAGGAAGCTTGCTTGAAGTTAAGCGACTAAAATGTAATTATCAAGGATGAACTTGCTAACTTAACCAAAGTTAACAAGATCCTTGAGGTACAAGTTGAGTCACTCAAACAAAGTGACCCTTCATCCTCTTCAAGCTCACCTTCTCAACACTTAAAATCTGAAACTACTATTATTTGTGTATGTGATAAAATTGACACTAACTTGAAGGATAAGTCAAACTTGACAAAGGACAAGCATCCCTCCCGTAGCGGCATATTTGACAAGGAGAAGGTCAAGTATGCATGCAGTGCATACTTGGCCACAAGACCTCCTAATGTCAAATATGGTATTGGGTATTCTTATAGTGAAAAGCAAAATGCTAGAAGCCACAAGAATAACATGGAACACATTGCTTTTGTCAAGGAAAACTCCTCTCAAGCTAGAAAGCCTAATAATGTTGATAAGTCCAAAAATGTTAACACATATGAACAACAACTATTGTTTAGAACCTTTGATGCATCATATGTTCTCATGAAAAGTAGAGTTTATGCAAAACATGTTGGGCCACGCCATGGGAACACCAAGTCTCATGTGTGGGTGCCCAAATCACTTGTAACTAACCTCAAAGGACCCAAGCAAGCTTAGGTACCTAAAACCAAGGTGTAATTTGTTTTAGCAGGCCTATTCCTCCAGTGCATCAAAATGGGTGCTAGATAGTGGATGCACCAACCACATGACCGGAGAAAGAAGGATGTTTGTTGAATATGAGAAAAATGAAGATCCAAGCGAAGACATCTATTTTGGAGACAACAGTCAAGGAAGGGTGCTCGGTACCGGTAAGATTGCAATATCATCTCAACACACTCCTTCTCATGTTTTACATGTTGATTCCTTAGATTATAACCTTCTGTCCATATCTCAATTATGTGACAAGGGTTATAATTGCTTGTTCAATAATGAGGGTGTGATCGCCTCTAGAAGGAGTGATGACTCGGTTGCATTCAAGGGTGTGTTAAAGGGAAAGCTTTATCTTGTTGACTTTAACAAAGATAAAGCCGAACTTGATACATTCTTGATTATAAAGACCAACATGGGTTGGCTGTGGCATAGACGGCTAGCACTGTTGGTATGAGGAATCTTCAAAAGCTCCTTAAGGGTGATCACATCCGTGGTTTAAAGGATGTTGTTTTTGAGAAAGACAGGCCTTCTAGCGCGTGTCAAGCAGGAAAGCAAAAAGGAGCACCCCATCGTGGGAAGAACATCATGGCAACGACAAGACCGCTCAAGCTACTTAACATGGATCTATTTGGTCCAATTGCTTACATAAGCATCGGTGGTAACAAATACAGTTTAGTAATTGTTGATGATTTTTAGCGCTTCACTTGAGTTTTCTTTTTGCATGATAAGACAGAAACTCAAGGAACCCTCAAGAAGTTTCTCAAGCGTGTCCAAAATGAATTCTCGTTGAAGATCAAGAAAATACGAAGTGATAACGGCACAAAATTCAAGAACACCCAAGTTGAGGAGTACCTAGACGAAGAAGGCATAAAGCATGAATTTTTAGCACCATACTCCCCTCAACAAAACGGAGTAGCCGAAAGCACCAAACCCTCATAGAGATGGCGAGGACAATGCTTGATGAGTACAAGACTTCAGATCAGTTTTGGGCTGAAGCGGTTAACACCGCTTGTGAAGCCATAAACCGACTCTATCTTCATCGCCTACTCAAGAAAATGTCATATGAACTACTCACCGGTAACAAGCCAAATATCTCCTATTTTCAAGTCTTCGATTCTAAATGTTATATTTTGAACAAGAAGCCTAGGACTTCAAAGTTCCCTTCGAAGTTTGATGAAGGTTTCTTGCTTGGCTATGATTCGAACTCCTACGCCTATCGTGCCTTCAACAAGGTCTCCGAACTTGTTGAAGTAGCACGTGATGTAGTGTTCGATGAAACTAACAGCTCTCAAGCAGAGCAAGTTGATCAATGTGTGCTAGATAGAGAAGAAGCTCCATGTCAAGCATTGAGAAGAATGGCGTTGGGTGATGTACGACCACAAGCTCCACCTCCAAATGCAAATGAAGAAGATGAACCACAAGTGGAGGTAATTGATCAAGGGGGAGCTTCTACACAAGATCAACCTCATGAAGATCAAGGTGACCAAAAAACCAATGAGGACAACCATCTAGGGGGATAATAACATGACCACAAAGATTCAAGACCACAAGTGCAACATCCAAGGGTACACGAATGATTCCAAAGAGATCACCCCGTCGACAACATAATCGGTGACATCCAAAAGGGAGTAACAACTAGATCTCAAATTGCTAATTTTTGTGAACATTACTCGTTTGTATCCTTTTTGGAACCACACACAGTTGAAGATGCATTGAAAGATTTGGATTGGGTGGTGGCAATGCTAGAAGAATTGATCAACTTCAAACAGAACGAGGTGTGGGAACTTGTCGAAAGGCCCAAGTTCAACATCGTCGACACTAAATGGGTCTTCCGCAACAAGCAAGACGAACACTGGGTGGTGACAAGAAACAAGGCGCAACCTGTGGCCAAAGGGTATTCACAAGTCGAAGGTTTGGATTTTGAAGACACTTTTGCTCCTGTATCTAGGCTTGAATCTATTAAAATATTACTTGCATATGCTACTCACCATTATTTCAAGCTTTATCAAATGGATGTGAAAAGCGCCTTCCTCAACGGACCAATCAAGGAGAGGTGTACTGAAGCAACCCCCTAGATTCGAAGATCAAGAGTTCCCCAACCATGTGTTCAAACTGCGTAAGGCTCTCAATGGCCTCAATCAAGCTCCTAGAGCTAGGTATGAGTGCCTTAGAGATTTTTTTTTAATTGAAAATGGATTTAAGATTGGCAAAGCTGATTACACGTTGTTTAAAGCACATTGACAATGATCTATTTATCTATCAAATTTATATTGATGATATTATATTTGGTTCAATTAACAAATCCTTTTGTGAAGGATTTAGTAAGATTATGACAGATAGATTCGAGATGTCCATGATGGGAGAACAAAGATATCTCTTGGGATTCCAAGTGAGGCAACAAAAGGAAGGGATGTTCATAAGCCAAACCAAGTATACTCAAGACATACTTAAGAAGTTTGGAATGGACAAGGCGAAGCCTATAAAGACTCCCATGGCAACAAATGGACACTTGGATCTCAATGAAGATGGACCGAACGTGGATCAAAAGGTATATTGTTCCATGATTGGCTCCCTACTTTATTATGTGCATCTAGGCCTGATATTAAGTTGAGTGTATGTTTGTGTGCAAGATTTCAAGCCAATCCTAAGGAGTGCCATTTGACAGTTGTAAAAAGAATCTTGCGGTATTTAGTTCATACACCCAACCTAGGCCTTTGGTATCCTAAAGGTTCCAAGTTCAATCTCATTGGATACTCCGATGCAGATTATGCTGGATGCAAAGTAGATAGAAAAAGTACCTCCGATACATGCCAATTCCTAGGTAGATTCCTAGTTTCTTGGTCCTCCAAGAAACAAAACTCCATTGCCTTATCCACGGCTGAAGCGGAGTATGTTGCAGCCGAGAGTTGTTGTGCACAACTCCTTTGGATGCGACAAACTCTAAGGGATTACAGTTACAATATGAGCCGTATCCCACTCCTTTGTGATAATGAGAGTGCTATTAAAATTGCCCATAACCCCGTTTAGCACTCTAGGACCAAACACATAGACATCCGACATCACTTTTTGAGAGACCACTTAATAAAAGGAGACATAGCCATTTCCCATGTCAACACCGAAAGACAACTAGCTAATATATTTACCAAGCCACTTGATGAAAAACGTTTTTGCGAGCTCTGAAATGAACTAAATATCCTTGATGCCCAAAACGTGGCCTGAAAACATGCATACTTGTATGGCTTCCTCAAAATCTATTGATTGTGTTATGAAAATCATCTCTATCTATTTTCTCCGAAAAACTATGTTAATTACTTGATCTTGGTGAATTATGGTCATAGCTTGATTGTTGTATGTTTACTGATCATATTCATTAAGATTATTTGTGTGTTTTGCCCCCTATTTTCTTTGTAAGCACCTTCAAATATATACGAATGGGCTAAATGCTTCTGTTTTGGTGACTACGGACTAGTCTGTGGTTACTCGGACTAGTCCGCACACTGCAGACTAGTCCGCAGAGATCCAGTAGTCTGGACTAGTCCGGTTGACCATGGACTAGTCTGATTTTTTGACTCCATGACCCTAGGGCCGCCAAACCCTAATCCCCTTCATCCTCACAACATTCCTCACACACTCTTTCTCTTCACTCGAGCGCCCCCAAGGTGATTTGGCGATTTCTCCACCAAATCTCTTCAACTTTCCGTGGAAAACGATCTTCATCGCAAGGGGATCGAGGTCCACGGACTTGTCCGCACCAACAACACCTCCAACCTCAAGAATTGAAGGATTTTGGTAAACTTTCTCCAAAACCCTAGAACCTTCGATTTCTTGTGCTATGGACCAAATTGCTTAGTTCCTCTAGTTAATACATGACTCCTTGTTGTATTACATCTACTTTGAGCTATTTTTGCATTGAGACACACCATTGATTTGCTAGTTAGGGTTTGAGCAGTTGAACACCGGACTAGTCCAATATCAATACAGACAAGTCTGGTAATCTGGACTAGTCCGCACTTGAGCACCGGACAAGTCCGATTTTTGACCAAACTCAACCCTAAATTCCAACTACTTAATGCATTTCCTTGCCATCAATCCTCATCCATGTATTGTATAATCCTCTTGTCAAGAACATGTCGAGCTCCAATGATGAGATCTCAGACTATGAGGCCGAGATGGACCAAGAGTCATTGCTTCAGTCCTCGACAGGCCATGGCAAGAAGCGGAAAAACCGTACCGCTGACCTGTCGCCCACTCCACCTCTGGTGCGGCGAAAGGTCGTGTCCAAGAAGCCCGCATCCAAAGGAAAGGATGCAGCTGGCCCTAGCTCGACTGCTTGTCGCCAAGCTAAGGGCAAAGGGAAAGGGATCGCCTCTGGCCCGATTGGCCCACTCCAGATGAGTGCACCAAGACACAGGAACAGAGACCCCTCTCAAGAAAGATTCAATGGCAAAGGAAGCGATATAGCTTCAAAGCTGAGGACGATTGACTGTTACAGCAGTTCCAGGAAGGAAGCTGATGCAAGGTTCTGGAGCAATTTCCACGTGGACTACTATAGTTTCGTGTATCTCACGATGAAGACTCCGGTGGTCCGCAACCAATAGATTGACTGGAGCCACTTTGAGAGAAAGAGTTGCCCAACCTTTGATGATGTGATTGCAGCTGTGGCTAGGCATGGTCTGAAGGATCTGTTTGCCTTTAGATACAACTGGAATGATGAAGTCATTGCTCAGTTTTATGCTACCTGCTATTTCGCTAGTGATGAAGAGGAGAGGGTGACTTGGATGACTCACGGATCCAAGTACACCGTGACGTATGATGAGTTTGCGAGATTGCTTCACCTGGAAGACACTGGCAACAATGAGCTCATCATCCACAACATTGGCGTCCTGGAGAATGACAAGATGGAGTTCCTATATGACACCCACCTGAAGTACATGTAACACCCTAAATTTTCGCATCATGCATTGCATACATGATCATGCATTAAACATTAGTAGAATAGAGAATAATAATAATGATAATAATAAAAGATAAAACATACATATACAAATATGGGTAGCAAAAGAAGAAAAGGAAAATAATTGCGTAAAACATGTGTTAGGGAATAAATATAATAATAATAATAATAATATATATAAAATATATATATATTTGTGAAACCTAAAGAAACAAATAAAAAAATATATAAATAAATAATATATAATAATAATATAAATAATAAAATGTATAACAATTATAATAATGAAAAAAATGAAAAAAAAGAAAGTATAAATAAAATAAGAGAGAGAGAAAAAAAGAAAACCCAGCACCGCCGGCCAGGCCGAGACGGCCTAGCCAGCGTGCCCCGCGCCCGCGCCTGCCCTAGCGTGTCGCACGTCCCCGCGCGCCCCGACCCCACCCGCTAGCACGCCCCAGTGCGCCGAGCGCCCCGCTGCCACGCGCCCGCCTGTGCAACGCCCTACCCTGTGCCGCGTGACCCCACACGCCAGCTTGGCCAGCCAGCACGCCTGACCCTGCGCGCCTGCTCCCGCCGCCCCGCGCACCCCAGGTCAACACGCCCTGCCAGAAAGCCCTAGCTGCCACCGCCTATAAAAAAGGGACCGGGGGGAACTCGTGTTTTCCCGACGCCAAAGGCAACGCAAAAGCCCAGGAACCCTAGTGCCGCCAGCAAGAAAAAAAAAGAGGAGAACAAAGGCACCACCAGGGAAGAAAAAAAGGGAAGGAAGAGGAAGAAAAAGAGGAGGGTTCCGTCGTCCACCGGAGATCGTCGTCGTTGTCACGTCACCGTCGTCGTGCCGCCAGAGGACCGTTGCGCCATCCACTTCGTCTACGCATCGCCTTCGTCACGCGATCGTCGAAGCCATCACATCTACGGTAGGATTCATTTTTATGATGCGAATTTTAGCAACGTATTAAATCTAATAGACGTAATTTGATCGTAGTCGCACCATCTTTCTATTTTCAGCAGCATTAATCCTCGCTAAAACCCTGTAAACTCGTATGAACACGTATGAACTAGTTGCATCTAATCAATGAACAACCATAGTTAATTAATAATTGAACTTTGCATGCATGCATGTCATCGCATGTTGATTAATGTGTGTGCATCATGTTGATTTGTATGTATTTTCTTGTATGTGTGATCACGAGTAGAGGGAAGTGCTCAAGAGGTCGTGTACGAGGATTTCCAGAACCAAGACTTCGAAGCGCTTGAGCAAACCTATCTGTCGGAACAAGGCAAGTGTCCTTGAAACATATTGATCCTGTTTTAAAATAAATGTTTTGTTACAAAATTGCATGCTTGTGTCAATTTGATGGGAATCCTATGATAGGAAGTTGACTAGCTTTGTTTAACCACCCTTGTCACCTGGAATACCTGGTACAGAGTCGGGAAGGGTTTTTACCTTTTTGCTTCGCTTAATTAATTGGGATGGGAGAATAACACTACACATTTAATTATGAATTAATGATATTCTGGTTAATGTGAACTGGTCAATACGGTATGGTAATGGGTGATCTAAGCAAGCCTGGTATGGTGGATGGGTTGGTTGTTATGGTGGTTTGCTTGCTTTAGATCTAAGGACCGGTTCATGCGAGAATAGGCCAGGACTACAGTGCCACCACGAGCGCAAGTATGGGTGCGGTGTAGCTGATTAATTAGGGTATTGCTGGTATTGCGCGGATCATTTGGCGCACTGGGGAAGGGAAGTCAGATTGGGTTTGGATTTGTGGCAGGGACTCCCTGGGATCCGAATGGCACAAGAGGGGGCCCTTGGTTGAAGACGTGCTCTGTAGGACACATCGCCGTCGGTGAAACCTTTGTGGGTCCGTACATGCTAGTAGTAGCTTTGTAAAGGCTATTTTGTGATCTCTTGGCCATACACCAAAGGAAGTGTAATTGGCGAAAGGGAAGTTCTTTAGTCGCCGACGGGTGATGAAATCACAAACACGTGGGTAAAGTGGTACAAACTTTGCAGAGTATTAAAACTATCATGATAGCCGTGCTCCCGGTTATGAGTGCCTGGATGACCTACATGATTAGAGAGAAATTGGGATTTGGGATGGTTATTGTTTGGTATTGGTTTTGTCTGGTTATGGATTAATTATGGTATTGGATGTGGTCAATGGTAATGGTGAAACCTAGTTTAATGATGATGGATATGGATTATGGACTTATATATTCATTGTGGGATATGATGGGTTTACTTCTGAAAGTGCATCTAGGAATCCCTTGTGGGTTTTGGATGATTTATGACAAGAAAATGAGATCCTAACCACTTTGTTGAGATGAGCACAGGTTTTAATGTGAAAATAAGCAAAGTGCCAGAAAGAAGGCAGAATGAGGAGCAATGTGGAGAAGAGCTCAAGGAACAAGATTGGTAGATCATTGTGTGTGGAGTGTGTTAAGGAAACACACCCCAAGAGCTCAATCACAAATAAACACACACATTGCACAAAGTTATATAGGACCGGACTAGTCCGACTAACATCGGACTAGTCCGATATCCTTTCTGCATAAGATCGGACAAGTCCGATATCTCTTTGACTAGAACCAGACTAGTCCTCCCCAGTGCGGACTAGTCCTCAAAATACTTCACAAGTCACATAAAATCGGACAAGTCTGATCATACACCAGACTAGTCCGATATCTTTTTGATGTCAATCGGACAAGTCCGATATTAGCACGAACTAGCTCGAAAAACTCTCTGACCTAAATCGGACAAGTCCTCCAAGTGCGGACTTGTCATCATAACCACTTAGGGTTTCACTGTCCGGACAAGTCCGATGTCTATCGGACTAGTCTGAAGATTTCCAGAAGCAAAATCGGACAAGTCTGCTCCTAGCCGGACTAGTTCGATATTTTGGGACACTTAGGGTTTGCTACACACAGCACACCGGACTAGTCCAGTGTCCACCACGGACTAGTCCGATCTTTCTAAATCCTAACGGTCACTTTTAGAAACCCCATATAAATAGAGGTGCACGACCCAACTTCACCTAACTCTCGAACCCTAGCGCCGTCACACCTCCCAAGAGCCTCAAAAACACATCTCTTCACGAAATTAAGTGCAACAAAGATCAATCATTTGAGGATACACTCTAGATCATTGAAGAGACAAGTTCAACACTCATTGAGCTCTTGGTTTGATTCTCTAACACACTCCTGTGATTTTCATTGTAATCTTTTGAGTGTGTTCTTGGTGCATTTGTCATTGTAATCTAGGGGAGCCCTCAACGTGTGAGAAGGCCCATTGAATTTGGTTATTTACCCTTTGTGACAAGAGAAGAGGATTGGCCTTCGTGGCGATCCGACGAGGGTAGGGTTGGAGAAGACCCGGTCCTTTTGTGGACTCCTCAACGTGGATGTAGGTTGCCTCTGTGGGAGCCGAACCACGGGATAAACCATTTGTGTTCTTGCTTGTGTTCTTCGTTCTTATTCATCACAACAATCTAGGGTTTGAATCAATATTGCTTACTTTACATTGAATCATTAAGTATAAGATTGAATTGTGATATATCCTACTACATCATCTTGCAACACTTAAATTAACTGTATATTTCTGCTGCATACATCGTAGAATCAAATTAATCGATCAAACTTAATCAACCTAGTCGCTACACACCGAACTAGTCCGCACTTTATTGGACTAGTCCGATATCTCTGGTTTTGATCTGTTGGTTAAGTGTTGCAGGTTCCGACAAATTTCAAAAAGGTCTATTCACCCCCCTCTAGGCCACATTCAATTGGTATCAGAGCAGGTTCTTCAAGAAAGAGACTAATCGCTCGAAGAAGATCATGTCGGACATGAATGACATCCACAAGAGCAACAACCAAGAAAGACTTCAAGGACGACGATGAGGAGACGCTGGAACTAAAGGCGCTCCTAAGAAAGAAGACACTTTCCAAAGGGAAAGTAAAGATTGAAGAGAAGAAGAAGGGGAGTAGTCACACTGACTACTCCCGATATCCTTTCAACTATGATCGTCTCAATTCCAATAGTAATCATTATTTGTCTATCCCACTTGGAAAAGCCCCACATTTTGACGGAAGTGATTACTCAATGTGGAGGCAAAATATGAAAATGGGTCTAATCTCTCTCAATATAAGTCTATGGCATATTGTGTGCATAGGAATAGATATATCGGACGACGACGAAGAACTCACACCAAGCCAAGAGCAGGCAATTCACCGAAATGCTCAAGCCGCGACAGTAATTACCTCTTCGCTCAGTCGGGACGAGTTCACCAAGGTGTATGGACTCGATATTGCTAAGGAGATATGGGACACACTGCAAACTGCACATGAAGGTCACCGACATGTGCGTGAAGCAAAGATCGAAATGATCAAAGGCGAATTAGGAAGATTCGCAATCGAAGAAGACGAGTCACCTCAAGATATGTACACCCGATTAAAGACACTCGTCAACAAGGTTCTATCATACGGAAGCAAGAAGTGGAATGACCATGAGGTGGTGAAGCTCATCCTTAGAGCTTTCATGCCTCCCAACGTCACCTTATGCTCAATGATTAGAGAAAGCCCCAGATACAAGAAAATGACTCCGGATGAATTACTTGGAAAAATCATCAATTTCGAGATGATGGAAAAACAAGCAAAGCATGTCAAGGAAATTGCCGATCTCACCTCGGCAAAGAAGAAAGGGGTTGCTTTGAAGTCCACCCTCAAGCCCCTATCTAAAGAAGCTCGAGAAACTCAGCTAGAAGAAGAAAGTGATGATGAGAGCAGTGAATTAGATGAAGAAGACATGATACTGTTCATGAAGAAATTCAAGAGAATAATGAAGAAGAGACAAGGTGCTAAATCAAGCGAAGGAAAGTACAAGGAAAGAACAAAGCCAAAGTTGAGGCGGGCATGCTATAATTGTGGTGAGTATAGCCACTTTATAGTTGATTGCCCATATGAAGAGAACAAGAAGAAGACCAAAGAAGCCAAGCCTCGACCCAAGAAATTCTTCAAGAAGAAGAAACAAGCCGAACAAGCTCACATAGGGAAAGAGTGGGACTCAAATGATGAGTCCTCATCATCCGAAGAAGAAGAGATGGCTAGCATAGCCATTTAAAAGACATCCAAGAAGTGTACTCTCTTCCCTACACTCGGCGCATGGAAGGTAAATGGCACTTGCCTCATGGCAAAGGAAGGTAAATGCAAGGTAAACACCAAACCCCCTTCCGTGCATTCCTATTCTAGCGATGATGAAATCAATAGTGATAATTAGGACATGCTTATTGGATTAGATAGGAAAACTGCCACAAAAATGAAATTTTTACTTGATCAACTTGTTGAGAAGGAGAGGTTGATACATCATCAAGAGGACATCATTATCTCCCAAAAGGAGGAACATGTCGAACTTGACAAACTTCTAGAGCTTGAAAAGGAGCGAAGCAAGTCACTAGAGGTTGAGTTAGCTTCAAGCAAGGAAGCTTGCTTGGAGTTAAACAACTCAAATGCTGCAATCAAGGAAGAACTTGCTAACCTAATCAAGGTTAACAAGATCCTTGAAGTTCAAGTTGAGTTACTCAAGCAAGGTGACCCTTCATCCTCCTCAAGTTCACCTTCTCAACCCATTAAAACTGAAGTTGCTTCTACTTGTACATGTAATAAAGTTGACACCAGTTTGAAAGACAAGCCAACCTCTACAAAGGATAAGCATCCTGCCTAAAGTGGCATATTTGACAAGGCGAAGATCCAATATGCACGTAGTGCATACTTGGTCACAAGATCTCCAAATGTCAAATATGGCATTGGTTACTCTCATGGTGAAAAGCAACAAGCTAGAAGCCATAAGAATAACGGGGATAGCAATGTCTTTGTAAAGGGAGGAACCTTCCAAACTGGAAAATAAAAAATTAATAAGTACAAAACACATGACCGCCGGACTAGTCCGGTGAGGGTACGGACAAGTTCGACCTCCCAGACTAGTCCTATATATAAACAACAAAATTTACTTTTCAGTACTTTCGATGCATCGTATGTCCTAATGAGAAATAATTTTGGAAATGTTTATGCTCATTATGTTGGGCCACGCCATGAGAACACCAAGTCTCATGTGTGGGTGCCCAAAACTCTTGTAACTAACCTCCAAGGACCCACGCAAGCTTGGGTACCTAAAACCAAGGCATAAATTGTTTTTGCAGGCCTATTCCTGCGGTGGATCTAAATGGGTGTTAGACAGTGGCTGCACCAACCATATGACCGTAGAAAGAAGAATGTTCGTTGAATATGAAGAGAATGAGGATCCAAATGAGGGCATCTATTTTACAAATAATAGTCAAGGGAAGGTGCTCGGTACCGGTAAAATTGCCATATCATCTAAACACACACTTTCTCATGTATTACATGTTGATTCCTTAGATTATAACCTGCTGTCCATATCTCAATTATGTGACAAAGTTTATAATTGCTTGTTCACTAATGAGGGTGTGACCGTTTCTAGGAGGAGTGATGGTTCCATTGCATTCAAGGGTATGTTAAAGAGAAAGCTCTATCTTGTTGACTTCAACAAGGATAAAGCTGAACTTGACACATGCTTGATTGCAAAAACCAACATGGGTTGGCTGTGGCATAGACGGCTAGCGCATGTTGGTATGAGGAACCTTCAAAAACTCTTTAAGGGCGATCACATCCGAGGTTTAAAGGATGTTGTGTTTGAGAAAGACAGGCCTTGTAGCGCGTGCCAAGCCAGGAAGCAAGTTGGAGCACCTCACCCTACCAAGAACGTCATGGCTACAACAAGACCGCTCGAGCTACTTCACATGGACTTATTTGGTCCAATTGCCTACATAAGCATCGGCGGTAACAAATATGGTTTAGTAGTTGTTGATGATTTTTCTCGCTTCACTTGGGTTTTCTTTTTGCATGATAAGTCAGAAACACAAGGAATACTCAAGAAGTTCTTCAAGCGAGCTCAAAATGAATTCTCATTGACAATCAAGAACATTCGAAGCAAAAACGATACGGAGTTCAAGAACACACAAGTGGAGGAGTACCTTGATGAAGAAGGCGTAAAGCACGAGTTTTCAGCTCCGTACTCCCCTCAACAAACGGAGTTGCCTAAAGAAATAATCGAACACTGATAGAGATGGCGAGAACAATGCTCGATGAGTACAAGACCTCGAATCGGTTTTGGGCGGAAGCAATTAATACCGCTTGCCACACCATAAATCGACTTTATCTTCATTGACTACTCAAGAAGACATCCTATGAGCTACTTACCGGTAACAAGCCTAATATTTCATATTTTCGAGTTTTCGGTTCTCCATGTTATATCTTGAACAAGAAGCCTAGGACTTCAAAGTTCGCTTCAAAGTCCGATGAAGGTTTCTTGCTTGGTTATGATTCGAACTCTTATGCCTATCGTGTTTTCAACAAGACCTCCGGACTTGTTGAAGTAACACATGACGTAGTGTTCGATGAAACTAATGGCTCCCAAAAGGAGCAAGTTGATCCATGTGTGCTAAATAAAGAAGAAGCTCCTTGCCAAGCATTGAGAAGAATGGCGTTAGGCGAAGTTCGACTACAAGAGCCACCTCTACATATCCATGAGGAAAATGAACCACAAGAGGAGATCAATGATCAAGGGGGAGCTTCCATACAAGATCAACCTCAAGAAAGTGAAGATGATCAACAAGTCAACGAAGGCAATCATTTAGGGGGAGAAGAAGATGATCATGAAGATACAACGCCTCAAGTGCCACACCCAAGAGTACACCAATGCATCCAAAGGGATCACCCAATAGGCAATATCATTGGTGACATCCAAAAGGGAGTAACCACTAGATCTCGCATAGCTAACTTTTGTGAGCACCATTCATTTGTATCCTTTTTGGAACCACGCAGGGTTGAGGACGCGTTGAATGATCCAGACTGGGTGGTGGCAATGCAAGAAGAATTGAACAACTTCAAGCGGAACGAGGTGTGGGAACTCGTGGCAAGACCCAATTCTAACAATGTCAACACCAAGTGGGTCTTCCGCAACAAACAAGATGAACACGGGATGGTGACAAGGAACAAGGCACGACTTGTGGCCAAAGGGTATTCACAAGTCGAAGGTTTGGATTTCGATGAGATCTTTGCTCCCATAGCCAGACTAGAATCTATTAGAATATTACTTGCCTATGCTACTCACCATGATTTCAAGCTCTATCAAATGGATGTGAAAAGCGCCTTCCTCAATAGACCAATCAAGGAGGAGGTGTATGTGGAGCAGCCCCCCGGTTTTGAAGACGAAGAGTTCCCCGACCACATATTTAAATTGCGTAAGGCTCCCTACGGCCTCAAATAAGATACTAGAGCTTGGTATGAGTGCCTTAAAGATTTCTTAATTGAAAATGGATTTAAGATTGGCAAAGTAGATTATACACTGTTTACAAAGAATTTTGACAATGATCATTTTGTTTGTCAAATCTACGTTGATGATATAATCTTTGGTTCAACTAACCCATATTTTTGTGAGGAATTTAGTAAAATTATGACAGATAGGTTTGAGATGTCCATGATGGGAGAGCTAAAGTACTTCTCGGGATTCCAAGTGCGGCAACAAAAGGAAGGGACGTTAATAATCCAAACCAAGTACACACAAGACATACTCAATAAGTTTGGAATGGACAAGGCGAAGCCTATAAATACTCCCATGGCAACAAATGGCCACTTGGATCTCAATGAAGATGGACCTAGCGTCGACCAAAAGGTATATCGCTCCATGATTGCTCTACTCTATTTATGTGCATCTAGGCGAGAAATTATGTTGAGCGTATGTTTGTGTGCAAGATTTCAAGCCAATCCTAAGGAGTGTCACTTGACAACCGTAAAAAGGATCTTGATATATTTAGTTCATACACCCAACCTTGGCCTTTGATATCCAAAAGGCTCCAAATTCAACCTCATTGGCTACTCAGATGCAGATTATGCCGGATGCAAGGTAGATAGAAAAAGTACCTCTAGTACATGCCAATTCCTAGGTAGATCCCTAGTTTCTTGGTCCTCCAAGAAACAAAATTCCATTGCCTTATCCATAGCCGAAGCGGAGTATTTTGCAGCCGGGAGTTGTTGTGCACAACTCCTTTGGATGCGGCAAACTCTAAGGGATTACTGTTACAATATGAAGCACATTCCACTCCTTTGTGACAATGAGAGTGCCATTAAAATTGCCCACAATATAGTTGAGCACTCTAGAACCAAACACATAGACATAAGGCATCACTTCTTGAGAGACCACTCCATGAAAGGAGATATAGCCATTTTCCATGTCAACACCGAAAAGCAATTGGCCGACATATTCACCAAGCCACTTGATGAAAAGCGCTTTTGTGAACTCCGAAATGAACTAAATATCCTTGGTGCTCGGAGTGTGTCTTGAAATGTTGCATACCTGTATGAATTCTTCAAAATATGTTGATTGGATTATGAAAATCATCTCTCTCAATTTTCTCCAAAAACTATGTTAATTACTAGATCTTGGTGAATTATGGTCATTGCTTGGTTGTTGTATGCTTACTGATCATATTCATCAAGATTATTTGATTTGATTTGCCTTCCTATTTTCTAAATATGTACCTTCAAATATATATGAATGGGCTAAGGAGTTCTTGCCAGGTGACCACAGACTAGTCCATGGTTACCCAGACTAGTCCGCCCATGCAGACTAGTCCGCAGAGCGCCGGTTAGGACGGACTAGTCCGGTAGACCACAGACTAGTCCGATATAGCCTCTAGAAAAGTTTGGACTAGTCCGGTCTTCTCCGGACTTGTCCGATTTTTCGTGTCCTTAACCCTAGCCGCCGCCAAACCCTAATCCCCTCACCTCCACTCTTGCCTCATGCGTTCTCTCTCTCAAACTCGAGCTCCCAAGGCGATTTTGCACCCCCTCCACCAAAAAGCTCCGCATTTGGGTGGAAATCAAGCTTCCTTGATCGAAGATTGAAGTTCTCGGACAAGTCCGAACTCCAACACCTCTCTCTTCGAGATTCAAGCGATTTCTTTGGTAATTTTCCCCCAAACCCTAGAAATCTCTATTTTCTTCATTGTTGATCGAATAGCCTAGCATCTTTCACTATATACATGCCTCCTTGATGTATTACATTTATGCTAAGCTAGCTGTGCATTAGGAATCAACATTTGTCTAGTTGCTTAGGTTTTTGAGGATGAATACCGGACTAGTCCAGTCCGTGCACGGACAAGTCCGTGCCTGGACACCGGACAAGTCCAATTTTTTTGAACTCAAAACCTAACCTGTCAATTCCTCAATGCAATTCCTTGTTATCCTTTCTCGCGCATGTCTTGAATAATCCCTTATTATTCATGACTTGAACAATTCATTCTCAGGACATATCGAGCTCAAACGATGGGATCTCCGATTTCGAGGTCGAGATGGACCACGAGGTGGCACCTTGGCCCTCGACAAGCCTTGGCAAGAAACGCCAAGAGCGACCTTCCGAGCCAGCTCCATATCCTCCTCAGGCTCGGAGGAAGGTGCTTGCCAAGAAGCCAGCCTCCAAGGCAACTACAACAATAGGTGGCCCTCGCTAGGCTAAGGGCAAGGGCAAGGGAATAGCAACGGGCCCGGTTGGCCCCCTGAGGCTGCATGCTCCAAGGGCAGGGGTCAGGGACCCCACTGAAGACAGATTCAATGGAAAGGGCAGTGATTTGGTAGCGAAGTTCAGAAGCATTGATTGGTATGGCCGTCCGAAGCAAGCTGCCAATGGCAGATTTTGGAGCAATTTCCATGTAGATTTCTACAAATCTGTGTACCTCCCAATGAAGACACCGGTAGTGCGCAGTCAATGGATTGATTGGGCACATTTTGAGAAAAAGGGCTGCTCCCCGTTCATCGAAGTGGTGGAAGCAATTGAGAGGCATGGAATGAAGGACCTTTTTGCCTTCAGAAACAATTGGAATGATGAGGTCATAGCGCAATTCTTTGCGACATGCCACTTCTCAAGTGAAGATGAAGAAAGTGTTACTTGGATGACTCACGGATCCAAGTACAGTATAACTCTAGAAGATTTTGCAAGCCTGCTTCACCTTGACACCACAAGACCTGATTGCTTGATCATCCACAACATAGGTGTTATTGAGAAGGATAGGATGAAGTTCCTATATGAGCCAAACTCAAAGTTCAAACCTCCCTCCACAAAGAACATGAAGCCTTTCTTTGTGGTTCTGAACAGAGTCTTGAGGAAGATGATTGCTCCCAAGGATGGAGATGCTGGGAGTGTGCAGGGTTATCTTCGGACCTGATGAGAGTGATAAGCAAGGATCGTCAGTTTGATGTGGATGACTACATTTGGAATGACATGGTGAACATTTCCTACACACTTAACAGGTCATGTGGATATGCTCCATATCTGATGTTTGTGATTGAGAAGTTCACCGGGATTGAATTTGTCAAGGATGTGGAGCACCTACCTTCGAGTCCTCAGATGCCTCAGAAGCCAAGCATCCAGGCCGCTCCCTCTCCGGCCTCCAGTCCTGAGGCTCCGGCGAGAAGAAATGAAGATGTAAGGGCTGCCCCCGCTACTAGGGCAGCTCCTCAAAGGGGATCTGCAAGTGGGATCTTCAAGTACTTGGCTGCTATATTTGCTTCCTGTAGAAAGGCCGAAGTGAAGGCCCATAAGCTTAACAAGAGAAGAAAGGAAGACATGAAGTATGTCAAGGCCAATGTGAAGCAAATATGCCAGAAACTGGAGATCGAGCCCATTGGATCTCCAGTGATCTCCGATGATTCCGATTTAGACTTCATCGAGCTCGGGCCCTTGACCCCCTCCGAGCTTGCCTACTTTGGCATTGGGGGCTCGAGTGGCTCCGCACCTCCTCCTCCTCATCAGCCTGAAGACAACGATGAAGACGATGACAGGACCAACAGCGAGGAGTGAAGACTTTAGGTCCCTCCTCTCCTTCTTTTTGGTGTCTTGATGCCAAAGGGGGAGAGATTGAGGGGGAGTCTTAGTCTTAGCTGTAGGATACGAGGAGAGCGCTCTCTTTTATGCTTTTTGACTATTTTGTGGGTTGTAAAGCTTTTACTATGTCTTATGATGATTATGGTACTGTGATGCATTATTTTGATCTACTTGAGAAGTAATTGTTGAAAACTGTGATGTTGCTCATAGAATGACATATATGTTTGGTTTTGGTTGATTAATGTCAATGTTGTCATTCTCATTGTTTCAATGTACTTAGTTATGCATCCCACCATAAAGAATGCACATATGGATTATGCTTTTATGGTTTGATGTATTTTACGCTCATATGTGCATACTTTATGAAAATCTCAATTTTTATCATATTTTGTGAAATCTCAATTGGTTGTCATCAATCACCAAAAAGGGGGAGATTGAAAGTGCATCTAGGAATCCATTGTGGGTTTTGGATGATTTATGACAAGCAAATGAGATCCTAACCACTTTGTTGAGATGAGCACAAGTTTTAATGTGAAAATAAGCAAAGTGCCAAAAAAGAAAGGAGAATGAGGAGCAATGTGGAGAAGAGCTCAAGGAACAAGATTGGTAGATCATTGTGTGTGGAGTGTGTTAAGGAAACACACCCCAAGAGCTCAATCACAAATAAATACACACATTGCACAAAGTTATACAGGACCGGACTAGTCCGACTGACACCGGACTAGTCCGATATCCTTTCTGCATAAGATCGGACAAGTCCGATATCCATCGGACTAGTCCGATATCTCTCTCACTAGAATCGAACTAGTCCTCCCTAGTGCAGAATAGTCCTCAAAACACTTCACAAGTCACACAAAATCGGACAAGTCCGATCATACACTGGACTAGTCCGATATCTTTCTTATGTCAATCGGACAAGTCCGATATTAGCACGGACTAGTCCGAAAAACTCTCTGACCTAAATCGGACAAGTCCTCCAAGTGCGGACTTGTCCTCATAACCAGTTAGGGTTTCACTGTCCGGACAAGTCCGATGTCTATCGAACTAGTCCGAAGATTTCAAGAAGCGAAATCGGACAAGTCCGCTCCTAGCCGGACTAGTCCGATATTTCAGGACACTGAGGGTTTGCTACACACAGCACACCGGACTAGTCCAGTGTCCACCACGGACTAGTCCGATCTTTCTAAACCCTAACGGTCACTTTTAGAAACCCCATATAAATAGACGTGCACGGCCCAACTTCACTTAACTCTCGAACCCTAGCGCCGTCACACCTCCCAAGAGCCTCAAAAACACATCTCTCCACGAAATTAAGTGCAACAAAGATCAATCCTTTGAGGATACACTCTAGATCATTGGAGAGACACGTTCAACACTCATTGAGATCTTGGTTTGATTCTCTAACACACTCCTGTGATTTTTATTGTAATCTTTTAAGTGTGTTCTTGGTGCATTTGTCATTGTAATCTAGGGGGAGCCCTCAACGTGTGAGAAGGCCCCTTGAATTTGGTTATTTACCCTTTGTGATAAGAGAAGAGGATTGGCCTTCATGGCGATCCGACGAGGGTAGGGTTGGAGAAGACCCGGTCCTTTTGTGGACTCCTCAACGTGGATGTAGGTTGCCTCTGTGGGAGCCGAACCACGGGATAAATCGTTTGTGTTCTTGCTTGTGTTCATCGTTCTTATTCATCACAACAATCTAGGGTTTGAATCAACATTGCTTACTTTACGTTGAATCATTAAGTATAAGATTGAATTGTGATATATCCTAGTACATCATCTTGCAACACTTAAATTAACTGTATATTTCTGCTGCATACATCGTAGAATCAAATTAATCGATCAAACTTAATCAACCTAGTCGGTACACACCAGACAAGTTCGCACTTTATCGAACTAGTCCGATATCTCTGGTTTTGATCTGTTGGTTAAGTGTTACAGGTTCCAACAAATTTCAAAAGGCCTATTCACCCCCCTCTAGGCCACATTCAACTTCACATACATATGATATATTGCTTTTCAAATGTTTTACTGTACTTTTTAGCACTTATCCATTATTACATTCGTCATTTGAATCAGCCACATGTCATACTTTCCACACTTGCTGAGTACGACATGTACTCACTCTTGCAATCCCCCCACCAATAGTTTTAGGTGATGGTTGGGAGTGTCTTGAGGATAATTCGGAGTTCTAGGCTGTGTGCTGCCGTCGACTTGCCTGTGGTGTTATTGGAGCTGCGCTATACCCTTTTGCTTAGTTGCTTATTAGTTTATTTCCGCTGCATTAGTTCAAACTTGTCATTAATATCCATTAGAGCTTGTATCCGAGGATATAATGAATTTTGTAATAAGAGTACTTATTTAATAATTTGAGCTGTGGTAACTTTCTGTATATCCTTTTGTGAATGCACTCGTGTATGTTTGTTGAACGTCTTGGGCACACATATGGATCAGCTCCCGACGGCAACGGCTCACTGGAGATGCGGACTTCACGACGTCGGCGGAACCTAGGGTTCCGGCAATGTCGGCCGGGCCCTCTGGTGCCCTATTTTGCTCGGGAAGGAATCCAGAAGGGTGCTGGGGACTTAGGGAAGGTGGGAGAGGGTGCCAAATTCGGTGAAAAACTCGGGAAACTTAAGTTCAATGGTGAAATGGGTGGCTTATGCCGGCAGTAGAAAATTGGCCATTGCATCCTGGTTTCTCGATGAAATTGCTTGGTTCTTCTTTGAGGAGCTGCGTCAATACATGTAGAACATAAAAGATAACTAGCATGAGCTATGTCCCAACGTAAAAAATGAATTTTGCTTGAGACCTAACAAAGTTCATACAATTGCGGACCTTTTTGCTTCAAGGAGGTGGAGGAGATAAGGCTTGGAGCATCGGGGCGTCGGTGGAGCAGAGAGCTTGAACTTGGAGCAGAGAAAATTGCGGCCACAATTTGAGCTCAGTTGACTTCAGGGACCTTGAGATGGGCACCAAAATGATTTAGTGAGGTGTGCAACACATCAAAGAGCAAGATAGCATGAATCACAAAGATCAAAACCAGTTGCCCTTGCTGGATTTCGAGTAGAAAGGGAGAAGGCCGATCAGCTCGAGCTTCTGCGCCAAGAATGAAACAGAGGCAAGGTTTCGACTCTGGAGTTCAGAGGAGGAGTTGGAGGAAGCTTGGCTCTGACATTTGCAGCTGGAACCGACTCAAACATGAAGAAGGAGGTGGCACTGCATGTGCATCGGTGGCGTGCTGTACCGTGAGGCAGAGAAGAGAAAACAGAGTTGCTTATAGGTGTGGCTGATCTGTGGGGTCCACAACCCTCACCCTTATCCTGCCCTTTCCCATTTAAAAGAACTAGCAAATGAGTTGTAAAAAGAATAAAGTTTGGCAGGTAGACTAATTTAAATAATGTGGATCAAATGTGACTTCCAAACTAACATTTGATTGAGTTAAGTTTGAAATTTACTTTTGAATTCAAATCTACTCTTATATGGATTGATATTCAATTAACCTTGTAAATGAGGACAAATAAATAATGAAATTTAATAGGGCTCCCATTTGAAATATTGTGAACACATTGGTGAACTAAGATTTGAAATCTGACTAATTTGAATTCAAATTAGAATCATCTCTCCCTGTGTTTGATTAAATTACCCATCCATGTGTAGTAAATATATTTTCTTACTTTAAATAATTTTCAAAGCTGAGTGGAACACTACTGTCTAAGGTTTCCATTTTCTTGGATTAGAATATGAAATTTTGCATTGGCTCTTGCATTTGAATTTCTATTTCAACTTTTAAAATTTTTTAAGTTCACATTTTTGTATTCTCATTCTTTGCAAATGTGGAATTTTACAATCCTTCCCTCCTCGTAGGACCACGACCCGCCTACTCTGGTCTTGTATGGATATGCAGGATCTCGTACTGAGATTCTAGTGAAAGGAACAACGGAACTTGTAGGGGATAGTAAAAGAGAGTTGTCAACTAAAAGAAGATGACAACTACCTGGAAAGATTAGACTTGAGAAACATCTGCCTGTTGCCACGCGACGTCTTCCGCGGAATGACTACTTGGGTGCAGTTTGTAGAACCACGATATCCGATATTAATAACTTGATTATCTTTGTTGATATGCTGGATGAAGTGCTAGACATGGTGATATCACGTCGTAACACTTCTATGTCTTTCACTGAATGTCCATCGGCATCTTGCAAAAATCCCTCTTACACGGGTCTAATATCTTTTACTGTCTAAATATTGACTTAACGAATCAACAGTTGCCCTTCATGTCTTATGATCACCTTGATGTCTTCGAACTAACTATGCAACTGTTCCCGTTTGCTTGCTGTAACACCCACTATTTTTAAGAGAGAAAAAAATTTTGTAAAATGAATTTCTCTTGAGATAAAAAAACATTTTCATGCGAATAAAATTCATATAAGGCAAGTTGCATCATGTTTGAATGATTGTGTGAATTTTTGAAAATTTAAATTTGCTAGAAATTTGGTTTACAAATTCAAAACATAAAAGAGAAGAAAAAGAAAACAGAAAAGAAAAAGAAAAGGGAAAGGAAAAAAGAAAAACTGCTCCTGGGCCGAATCTTCCCGCCGGCCCGCGCCTCCTCTTCCCTCCCTCCCTCTCTATCACCCGGGCCCCGTGCGACAGCCGCCTGCACCCCCTCTGTCCTCCCACTGCCAACCGACCCCGCCTGTCAGATGCGCCTTCTTCCTCGCGCCCGCGCCGTAACGCACGCGCGCATTTATACCCCGCCGCTCACTCATTTTCCCCTCTTCATTCCCGGTTGTTTCTCCCTAATCAAGTGGCGCAACGTGCCCATGATGGCCGCCGGTCGTTTCTACTCTGGATCCCCTATAAAAACCCGGCCAATCCCTCCCCAATTCCCTCACCCGATGTCAAGATCCTAGCTCCGACAAGACTCGGTAATGGCGCCACTGTTCCCGACATTCCAACCAATATTTCTCCTCGGGAGTTCAACTAACATCTTCCCCGTGTTGCTAGGAGCCCGCCGGACATCACCGTTGGGGTGGAGCGCCACTGCATCGCCGATTCCATCCGGCGCCGACGAGCTCCGCTGCTATCCATCGTCGCCGGCTAGCCTCCGACCAATTTCCAGCCTCGCGACAACCCTCGGTGAGACCCTCTTGCTTCCCTCTTCGTTTTGCGCTACTTAGATACACCCAGTAGCCTTTGCGGCGTGGGTTTTGGCCGCCTCCGGCGAGCCCGCTGCCGCGCGCGCGACGCCGCCTCCGCGCACCGCCGCCCGACCCTAGCCGGGGTGACGTGGCCCCCTGTCGTCCCTCCATTTTAAACCTACGGCTGATATTAGGACACCCCGTACCCCTTCGGTACATTAAATCGGGGCCATCCATTTTAAATCCAACGGCCCAGGTTCAAACCATTTTTCCCGTCGCCTGTTTTGCGCCCAAGCCCCTGGAAACTTGCAGGCTACCCCCTGGGCTCTTCCAGAATTCAAGTCTAACCCCTATAAATGTTAAACTAGCCCTCAACTTTCTAGAAATTAGGAGAATACTGGTTAATTGAATAAAAAGTGTTTTTAAGCCCTTGGAATATTATAAAATAGCAAATAAATTCTGGAAAATTGTAGAATAAACCCTGGACTTAATAAAAATTATTTTTAACCTCTGGAATAGTTCTGTTTTTACAGAAAAGCCCCTGTTAGTTCTAGAAATTAAATAAAAGTCCTTAATTTGTATAAAATAATTATAAAAACAGATTTAAATATGTTTTATTTATTTTCATTTCTGCATTATTTTTATTAATTCATTTAAATTTCTGAAATAGTCATAAAAATACTTTTTAAGTATATTTAGTTCATAAAAATTGTTTTGCACATAGAAATAATTAATAAAAATAATGTAAAAATTGTAAAATTTACATTATTGATTATAAATCTATTTTAAGCTTATTTTGAAGGATAAAAATTTCTAGAAAATAATATTAGGGTTCTAATAAATATGAAAATGGTATAAAAATCTCTAAAAATATGTTTTACTCCATAAATTTCATTTAACTTTAAATTCTCATCAATTGATGTATGCCTATAATTTAAATCAACCCTGAAATCACTTTTGCGTAGGAATTTGCGTTTATTTGAATTGTTTGCATATTATTATGTTCTTATTATTTGTTAGTTTTCGTGCATCGTCGTAATTTAGAGTCGGGGCAAGAACCCACTTTTAACCTCCAAAAGCAACAATTTCTCGACGACCCCGAGGCACGATTTGGAGGCAAGTTCCTTGACCATCTTGCACCCTTTTTGTTAAGTTTTATTTAGTTGCATGCTAAATCAAAAATATGAATCCTATGTTATGTTTTCCTAGATTTTCCACAATATTCCTTGTCAACATGGTTTGGGTGTTTTACTATTAAAATTAGTGTACTCTTAGCCATGCTTAATTTGAAATATGATCTATTTATCTACAAGATTTCATTTGATGTATTACGATACATGAATTGATGGCTATAATGGAATTAGTAGATAGGAATCTGATAGGGGGTTTTGTATGGATTGGTGCATGCGTGCACAAGACCTTGGTTTGGGGCTTGACACCTATCGGATTCTAAGGACCGGTTTATGGAAGAAGTTTCTAAGCCTTTTAGTATCACCACAGAATTGTGTATGGGACAACTTGGTTTAGTAATTTGGTCTCTCCCGATGTAGCATAGGTAATTGATCGGACGGGGAATGGGCTTTGCCTTGGGATCCGCATGGCTCAAGGGGGGGCTTCTCCTGGCGGAGGGAAAATAGACTCCAGGTGTCAGAGCGGTGAAACCTTAGAGTACCCATTGCAAGTTGGGAGAACCATCGAAAACACCTCGTAGTGATCTCCTTGCCACACACATTCGGAAGTGTGTAATGTGGTTAGCTACCACGGGCATCAGGGAGGTTTACCTTAGTCCACCTGGCAACAGGGGACGAAATCACGAACTGTGGGTAAAGGATACACACTCTGCAGAGTTTTGTCAAACTGTCTAGACAGCCGTGCTCACGGACACGAGCGGCTTGGAACCAGATTCGTAATTAGCACATGCTTACATAATGGATGGTTTGGGTTTGGTCTTACCTGGATTAATTTTGGGATATTGGTTGGGATTTCACCTAGATGTAGGTGCTTAATAAACAATTAAGAGTAGGTTGTAACTGCTATAGTGCTTTACATATTATCTGCCCTGCTTGTTGTGAACCACACATGTCATAACTTCCCAACTTGCGAGTACCGTTGGTACTCAAACTTGTTAGTTGCATATTTTTCCCCCAGTCTACAAAGACGCTGAGGTGGAGAACCAGGACTTCTACGAAGATCCCGAAGAGATGTTCTAGGCTGGCGCTCCCCCGTGCAACGCCTGTGTTGGAGCCCTTGGTTATGTTTTTCCGTTGCTTGTGTACTTTTATTTTAGACCTGAAAGGTCATTTATGTAATAAGGTGGTGTACTCGAACATGGTATTTTATTTTGGTATTTCACTTTCGTCTACACATGTATGAGTTGAACTGATCCTGACATACATGTGGAAAGCATCTGGTTGTCTTCTTATCACTAGGTGTGACAAAGTGGTATCAGAGCTAGGTTGCCCGTAGGACGCAAGCCTAGATAGAAGATGACGATTTAAGGACTTTACTATTTTCAAATATTATTAATTGTAAAATTTCTTTGTATTCTTTACCTTGTACTTGTTTCACTTACTCCTTAATTTGTTTTATTACTGACACTCTTCTGTTTCAAAAATTTTAGATGACCAACGTCAGGAGAACTGCTCGCATGTCCACTGGAGGCTATGTCCCTAACCGAAGGATTGCTGCCCGCCGTAACCCGCTCAACGATCCTCGATGTGCGGTGGTGATTTGTACTGATGGGAGAGCTGCAGGACGACTCCGACGATGACTTCAAGCCATAATGCACGATGCCGGCTACAGGAACGAGAGACTGACACTCACCTACCACTCCATCGGGATGCAGCGTCCCTACCGGATCGAGTGGTCATGCAAGCTGGTTGTCTACTATGGGGATGAACTACTCAAGGTGCACCGTACTCCTGCCGCAAGGAGCTACCGACGTCACGCTGAGCAGGATGTCAGTTGGGAGGTCATCACCTTTTAGAGTCATACTTACTGCTACCAGCTTCGGAACTCGGTGCACGCCTACACTCCTTTGCGTCCCAGTGGCACTGACAACTTCGTCACCAGGTATGTGGAGGGTCCCTTGACCCTTCCACAGACTCACCAGACAGTGGATGATGTGGAGTGCCTCAGCATTCGCCTCCACAAGGCTCAGCAAGAAATTTAGGATGTCCGTGACCTTGTAGCACACTATGAAAGGCAGGTGAGGAGGTATCGTTGGATCACCGACGAGGACCCAGATGGGTATGCTTCAGACACCTCCACTTGGATCCCGGACTCTCCTGACCGCCGTGTCGGACGTGGCGACACTAACACGATGGACCAGTCTTTAGATGAGGAGCCAGATTCAGAGGAGCCTTCTGTGCCACAACAGCCAGCCAACTCTCCTCCGCATGGCAACAAGTCCCATTGCAGCAACTCGAGATATGATGGAGATGATGATGAAGACCCGGACGAATAGGAGGATCCCGAGGAGCGAGAGTAGACTCCGACCTGCCCTACGACTCAAGATTAAGACACTTACCCATGAGTTGTAATAAGAGCGATGTAGTAGCGATCTGTGTAATCTTGAGTTGTATGATTTTGCTTTGAGAACTTGATTATCCATGTCTGAGTTTGCTTAATAAAATGACCTTTATTTCTTTTATTCCTTATTGATGCATATAGTGGGAAAGTCGTATAGAATAGTTTCTCTCTTATCTCCTCATTCTATGACAACGCCCCAATCTCAGATGGCAGGAAGAGGAAGAGGACGTGGACGTGGTGTGCCACCCAATCAAGACAATGAAGTACCCCTACCACAATGGAATGGAAGGGGTGCCCGTGGAGCACCAGCTGCAAATCAAATGCAGCATATGATGGCCATGCAGCTACAAATGATGCAAAATTTAACACAAATTGTGAACAACATGCAACAGGCTCAGCAAGCACCAGCACCCCCTCCTCCACCACCACCACCACCCCCACCCCCAGGGTTTTGCTTAAGAGACTTCATGAACACTCAACCTCCACGCTTTTCCAACGCCGTGGAACCTATGGATGCAGACGACTGGATCAATACAATTGAAAGTAAACTAAGGATTGTCCAATGTGAAGGAAGGGAAAAGGGTACTTTTGGCATCACACCAACTTCATGGACCTGCAGCTGATTGGCGGACCGCTTATACGGCAGCCCATAATAACCCAGACAACATCACCTGTGAGGAGTTCAGAGAAAGCTTCCGCAATCATCACGTGCCTGAAGGAGAAATTCAAGCCAAGCGTCTGGAGTTCCTAGCACTGAAGCAAGGGAACATGAACATACGGGGGTATTTGAACAAGTTTACACAACTATCTCGTTATGCCCCTGGTGATGTGGACACTGATGCTAAGAAACAATTCTGTTTTAAGGAGGGACTGGACAAAGAAATACAGTTGATGATGTCTTCCAATGACTATGCTAGCTTCCAACATCTGGTGGATAAAGCTTTTACGGTGGAAAGAAAGAAGAAGGAATGCAAAGGAGAAGACCGTAAAAGGAAGATGATGATGGGGCAGTCTTTAAGCAACAATCGTCCTCGCTTCAAACCACAACAATCGGGACACATGAGTCATCCCATGGGCAATAATCAAGGTCAGCGGTACATTAATAACTCTTCATTCAGACATCAAGCGCAGTATGCTCGCCCACAGTATCAGCAAATGCAACCGCAACACCCTCAAATGTATCAACAATGTCCTATGACTTCAAACCCACGACCAACTGGGCAATCACAGCATAATCAACAAAGAAACAAGGCTCAAGACACGAGTACTCGGGGAGCTTGCTACATATGTGGTGACAAGGGACACTACTCCAACAACTGCCCGAAGAAGCCATCACAGCAGAACCAGTCTAGAGGAAAGGTCAATCATGTTGTTTTGGAGGAATCCCAAGATGCATCAGATGTGGTGATCAGTACATTCCCTGCTGATTCCCATCCTCCTACAATATAGTTTGACTCTGGTGCAACGCATTCATTCATAGCAAAAGAATTCGTAAGAAGACATGGAATGGCTGTTACATTAATGAATCAATTATTAGTAGTCAACTCTCGTGGAGGAGAGATGCTGACAAGGCAAGTATGCCCTAATGTAAGCATAAGCATTAGGGGGGTAGCATTCTTAGCAAACCTTATAGTGTTGGAGTCACAAGGAATAGACACTATTCTCAGAATTGATTGGTTAACCAAGTACAAAGGAGTGATCCATTGTGCCACAAGAACAGTATGCTTAACTCATACAGATGGCACAAACGTGGAGTTTCGTCCTGATCAAGCACCAGTTCAGAAAATACAACTCAATCAAGTTGAAGGAGTACAAGAGATCAAAGTTGTTTGTGACTTTTCGGATGTGTTTCCTGAGGAACTACCGGGTATGCCCCCTGACAGAGAAATTGAATTCATCATTGAACTAGTGCCTGGTACAACACAAATTTACAAGCGACCATATAGGATGGATGCTAAACAATTGGCAGAATTGAAGGATCATATCAATGAGTTGTTAGCAAAAGGATACATTCATCCTAGTTCCTCACCTTGGGGAGCTCTAGTGATATTTGTGCCCAAGAAAGATGGCACACAGAGGTTGTGTGTGGATTATCGCGCACTCAACACAGTAACTATCAAGAACAAGTATCCTTTACCAAGGATTGAGGATTTGTTTGACCAGTTGAGATGTGCTTGTGTGTTTTCAAAGATTGATCTGCGTTCAGGGTATCACAAATTGAAGATATGACCCTCGGACATACCCAAGACGGCATTTGTTTCGAGATATGGATTATATGAGTATACAGTCATGTCTTTTGGCTTGACTAACGCCCCAACTTATTTCATGTACCTTATGAATAAGGTTTTTATGGAATATCTGGATAAGTTTGTCGTGGTGTTTATTGACGTCATTTCGATATTCTCCAAAAGTGAAGAGGAACATGAGGAGCACCTAAGACTGGCCTTACAAAAACTTCGTGAACATCAGTTGTATGCAAACCTAAGTAAATGTGAGTTCTGGTTGAAGGAAGTGTCATTTCTGGGACATGTTATATCACAAGGAGGAATAGCAGTAGACCCTAGTAAAGTGAAAAATGTTCTGAATTGGAAAACACCCGAAAATGTTGGGGAAATCAGGAGTTTCTTGGGTATGGCTGGCTATTATCGCCGGTTCATCGAAGGATTCTCAAAAATATCTCGTCCATTAACAAAGTTACTTGAGAAGGGAGTTGTATACAAGTGGACCCCAGAGTGTGAAGCCAGTTTTACAGAGCTAAACAAAAGGTTGACTACTGCTCCAGTGTTGATTATGCCTGATATGCAGAAAGAATTCGCAGTCTACTGTGATGCATCCGGACAACGACTGGGATGTGTATTAATGCAAGAGGGACATGTAGTAGCTTATGCTTCACGTCAACTTAGGAAGCATGAAAGAAATTATCCTACTCATGACTTGGAGTTAGCAGTTGTAGTGCATGCATTGAAATTATGGAGACATTATCTGATAGGAAAAAGAACTGAAATTTATACGGACCACAAGATCTTGAAGTATATCTTCACCCAACCAGATCTAAATCTCAGACAACGCAAATGGTTGGAACTTATCAATGATTTTGATGTTGGAATCAACTATCATCCTAGGAAAGCTAATGTGGTCGCGGATGCATTAAGCAGATCAGCTCAATGTAATAGCTTGGCACTACAAGGTCAACAACCGCAGTTATGTGAGGAATTCGCAAGGCTAAACCTTAGTATCATGACAAATATTGAGGTAGTGTCTATGGAAGTAGATTCTACTTTGGAAATGGATATTCGTGAAGGGCAAAAGAATGATAAGTGGATTCAGAAGATTAAGCAACTAATGAAAGAAGGAAAAGCACCAGACTTTAAAGAAGATGAACAGGGAACTTTATGGCTAGGGAAGAAAATATGTGTACCTGATATCAAGGAAATTCGAGAGCTGATACTGAGAGAAGCCCATGATTCATCATATTCTATTCATCCAGGAAGCACAAATATGTATCAAGATCTAAAGGATCGATATTGGTGGCATGGAATGAAACGTGATGTGGCGGAGTGTGTAGCTCTATGTGACACATGTCAGAAGGTCAAAGCAGAACATCAAAGACCAGCAGGGTTACTTCAACCAATTAAAATTCCTGAATGGAAATGGGAAGAAATAAGTATGGACTTTATTGTGGCATTGCCGAGAACTCAGTCTAGATACGATTCTATATGGGTCATAGGACCGTTTGACCAAAGTGGCCCACTTTATCCCAGTAAAAGAAAGCTATTCTGGTTCAAGATATGCAGAATTATATATGGCAAGAATTGTATGGCTGCATGGAGTGCCGAAGAAAATAATATCGGATAGGGGTACTCAGTTCACTTCCAGATTTTGGCAAAAGTTGCATGAGTCTATGGATACCCGACTGAATTTTAGCTCGGCATATCATCCGCAAACTGACGGTCAAACAGAGCGCACTAATCAAATTCTTGAAGACATGTTGAGAGTGTGTGCTTTGAAAAATAGTAGGAGTTGGGATAAGAACCTACCATATGCCGAGTTCTCCTATAACAATAGTTATCAAGCCAGTTTGAAGATGTCTCCGTTTGAAGCTTTGTACGGACGGAAGTGCAGAACACCATTGTTTTGGAATCAAACTAGGGAAAGCCAAGTATTTGGGACTGAAGTGTTAAGAGAAGCTGAGAGACAAGTACAAGAAATCTGGAAGAATTTGAAGACGGCTCAGTCAAGGCAGAAGAGTTATGCTGATACTCAACGTCGTGATCTGTCCTTTGAGATTGGTGATTTTGTGTATCTCAATGTGTCACCCGTGAGATGGTTAAGACGATTTAAAGTGAAGGGAAAGTTATCACCCCGATATATTGGTCCTTTCAAGGTATTGGAGAAAAGAGGAGAAGTAGCTTATCGGCTCGAGCTACCATCTCACTTATCAGATGTACATGACGTATTCCACGTGTCACAATTGAAGAAATGCTTAAGAGTCCCCGAAGAACAATTGCCATTGGAAGCAGTAGACGTACAAGAGGACCTGACCTATGCAGAACAACCTGTTAAGATTCTCGAGACGTCAGAACGAGTTACGAGGAATAAAGTTACTCGTATGTGCAAAGTCCAATGGAAACATCATTCAAAAGAAGAGGCAACATGGGAAAGAGAAGAAGACCTCAAGGCGGAGTTTCCTAGTCTATTCTCTTAGGACGTCCAAATCTCGAGGGCGAGATTTCTTTTTAGGGGGTTAGAATTGTAACACCCACTATTTTTAAGAGAGAAAAATTTTTTAAAATGAATTTCTCTTGAGATAAAAAACATTTTCTCGGGAATAAAATTCATATAAGGCAAGTTGCATCATGTTTGAATGATTGTGTGAATTTTTGAAAATTTAAATTCGCTAGAAATTTGGTTTACAAATTCAAAACATAAAAGAGAAGACAAAGAAAACAGAAAAAAAAGAAAAGGGAAAGGAAAAAGAAAAACTGCTCCTGGGCCGAATCTTCCCGCCGGCCCAATTTCCCCCCTCTCTTCCCGCCGGCCCGCGCCTCCTCTTCCCTCCCTCCCTCTCTGTCACCTAGGCCCCGTGCGACAGCCGCCCGCACCCCCTCTCTCCTCCCGCTGCCAACCAGCCCCGCCGATCGGACGCGCCTTCTTCCTCGCGCCCGCGCCGTAATGCACGTGCGTGTTAATACCCCGCCGCCCACTCATTTTTCCCCTCTTCATTCCCGACCGTTTCTCCCTAATCAAGTGGCGGAACGTGCCTATGATGGCCGCCGGCTGTTTCTACTCTGGATCCCCTAAAAAACCCAGCCAATCCCTCCCCAATTCCCTCACCCGACGTCGAAACCCTAGCTCCGACAAGACTCGGTAATGGCGCCACTGTTCCCGACATTCCACCCAATATTTCTCCTCGGGAGTTCAACTAACATCTTCCCCGTGTTGCTAGGAGCCCGCCGTACATCACCGTTGGAGTGGAGCGCCACTGCGTCGCCGATTCCATCGGCCGCCGACGAGCTCAGCCGCTATCCATCATCGCCGGCTAGCCTCCGACCAATTTCTGGCCTCGCGACAAGCCTCGGTGAGACCCCCTTGCTTCCCTCTTCGTTTTGCGCTACTTAGATACACCCAGTAGCCTCTGCGGCGTGGGTTTTGTCCGCCTCAGGCGAGCCCGCCGCCGCGCGCATGCCGCCGCCGCCGCGCACCGCCGTCCGACCCTAACCGGGGTGACGTGGCCCCCTGTCGTCCCTCCATTTCAAACCTACGGCTGAGATTAGAACACCCCGTACCCCTTCGGTACATTAAATCGGGGCCATCTATTTTAAATCCAACAGTCTAGGTTCAAACCATTTTTCCCGCCGCCTGTTTTGCGCCCAAGCCCCTGGAAACTTGCAGGCTACCCCCTGGGTTCTTCCAGAATTCAAGTCTAACCCCTATAAATGTTAAACTATCCCTAAACTTTCTAGAAATTAGGAAAATACTGGTTAATTGAATAAAAAGTGTTTTTAAGCCTCTGGAATATTATAAAATAGCAAATAAATTCTGGAAAATTGTAGAATAAAGCCTGAACTTAATAAAAATTATTTTTAACCTCTGGAATAGTTCTGTTTTTACAAAAAAGCCCCTATTAGTTCTAGAAATTAAACAAAAGTCCTTAATTTGTATAAAATAATTATAAAAACAGATTTAAATATGTTTTATTTATTTTCATTTCTACATTATTTTTATTAATTCATTTAAATTGCTTAAATAGTCATAAAAATACTTTTTAAGTATATTTAGTTCATAAAAATTGTTTTGCACATAGAAATAATTAATAAAAATAATGTAAAAATTGTAAAATTTACATTAATGATTATAAATATATTTTAAGCTTATTTTGAAGGATAAAAATTTCTAGAAAATAATGTTAGGGTTCTAATAAATATAAAAATGGTATAAAAATCTCTAAAAATATGTTTTACTCTATAAATTTCATTTAACTTTAAATTCTCATCAATTGATGTATGCCTATTAAATCAACCCTAAAATCACTTTTGCGTAGGAATTTGCGTTTATTTGAATTGTTTGCATATTATTATGTTCTTATTGTATGTTACTTTTCGTGCATCGTCGTAATTTAGAGTTGGGGCCAGAACCCACTTTTAACCTCCAAGAGCAATAATTTCCCAACGACCCCGAAGCACAATTTGGAGGCTAGTTCCTTGACCATCTAGCACCCTTTTTGTTAAGTTTTAGTTAGTTGCATGCTAAATCAAAAATATGAATCCTATGTTATGTTTTCCTAGATTTTCCACAATATTCCTTGTGAACATGGTTTGAGTGTTTTACTATTAAAATTAGTTTATGCTTAGCCATGCTTAATTTGAAATATGATCTATTTATCTATAAGATTTCATTTGATGTATTACGATACATGAATTGATGGCTATAATGGAATTAGTATATAGGAATCTGATAGGGGGTTTTGTATGGATTGGTGCATGCGTGCACAACCTTGGTTTGGGGCTTGACATCTATCGGATTCTAAGGACCGGTTTATGGAAGAAGTTGCTAAGCCTTTTAGTATCACCACAGAATTGTATATGGGACAACTTGGTTTAGTAATTTGGTCTCTCCCGATGTAGCATAAGTAATTGATCGGGCGGGGAATGGGCTTTGCCTTGGGATCTGCATGGCTCAAGGGGGGGCTTCTCCTGGCGGAGGGAAAATAGACTCCAGGTGTCAGAGCGGTGAAACCTTAGAGTACCCATTGCAAGTTGGGAGAACCATCGAAAACACCTCGTAGTGATCTCCTTGCCACACACATTCGGAAGTGTGTAATGTGGTTAGCTACCACGGGCATCAGGGAGGTTTACCTTAGTCCACCTGGCAACAGGGGACGAAATCACGAACTGTGGGTAAAGGATACACACTCTGCAGAGTTTTGTCAAACTGTCTAGACAGCCGTGCTCACGGACACGAGCGGCTTGGAACCAGATTCGTAATTAGCACATGCTTACATAATGGATGGTTTGGGTTTGGTCTTACCTGGATTAATTTTGGGATATTGGTTGGGATTTCACCTAGATGTAGGTGCTTAATAAACAATTAAGAGTAGGTTGTAACTGCTATAGTGCTTTACATATTATTTGCCTTGCTTGTTGTGAACCACACATGTCATAACTTCCCAACTTGCGAGTACCGTTGGTACTCAAACTTGTTAGTTGCATATTTTTCCCCCAGTCTACGAAGACGCTGAGGTGGAGAACCAGGACTTCTACGGAGATCCTGAAGAGATTTTCTAGGATGGCGCTCCCCCGTGCAACGCCTGTGTTGGAGCCCTTTGTTATGTTTTTCCGCTGCTTGTGTACTTTTATTTTAGACCTGGAATGTCATTTATGTAATAAGGTGGTGTACTCGAACATGGTATTTTATTTTGGTATTTCACTTTCGTCTACACATGTATGAGTTGAACTGATCCTGGCATACATGTGGAAAGCATCTGGTTGTCTTCTTATCACCAGGTGTGACACTTGCTCTGTTCTGTTTTGCACAAGTCCTTATAACCTTATCATAGTATTTCCCAGACATGAATCAAGGTGGTTTGTGGGATTAACAACAAATCAATCCTCATCTGGAGTTTGGTCGACAGTAGGATTCCTTTGCTGGGACATAAGAGTGGTAAAAGTTTCAGTTCTCTTATGTGGTCAAAACAGCAAGGTCCATACTGTATGGCAACTGCAAGGCTTTTTGGATATATCAACGTCACCATATAATAGGAGTCGCGGATGGAAACTCTTTGCGGTGGCATATGGAGATTAAATATTTCGTTCCCCATATGTTTTTAAAACAGCAAAGAACTCAACCATATGGTAACTACAGGATGGCCAATGTATCAACGTTCCATATACCAATTTAAGAATTTAGATGGAACCCAACTGTTTCTGGTGAGGTTGATATTCAAATGGTACCCTCACGGGTAAATAAAGTCAAGGATTTCATGATGTTGATCATTTTGGTGATGATCTCATGATGGAGAATGATGAAGTTGCAACCGTAAAGGTACTCGACCTAACAAGTCAATGATGAATGTTCAAGCTTATCATGGCCACAAGAATGGTTGGTCAATCGATACTCTTGTATTACTAAAAGAGGAATAACCAATGGAGCTCGGTAGAATACAACAGTTGTCATAAGGTCAAATGATTTAGGCAACTTAAGGATTTAAATGGAGATACACATTCTTGCTCAGAATTTTAGTATTAGTCATGCATCATATAGTTTTTATTTCCTTAGCAAGGGTGCTTCATGATGCATCACATGTTTTATGGTGCAATGCATATGCACATGGTATGGTGCAAATGGTGCATATGTATGGTGCACAATGATGCATATGTATGGTGCATACAAGGTTGTTGCACAAGAGTGGTTGTGTAATTTTCAAGGTCTTGCAATATATATGGTGCGTCATCTTTTAGGTTTGAGCAAAAAGTAGTGAAACCACTCACACAATAATAAGGAATGTATTTTGAATTGCAAGGCTTGGGTACCGTGGTCGTGAAAGGCGCTCAATAAGGAATGTTACTTTCACGACTCGACCACTGTCAAGGAATTTCTATCAAGAATATCGACAAGGGATGTGGGAAATTCACTACACTATCTTAACCTTTGCAAAACTTGCACATATTTTACTCACTTCTCTCTATCTCCACCTAAGTTCCTACTGCTCCTGCTTAAACACGGAATCATTTGTACATTAGAAATCAGCTAACTAAGTCACCACAATAATCTAGTATCACTAGACTTAGGGTCGAGAATACTAGAGCTGTCCTTAATGGTGCTTCACTTAATATTCACTTCGATTGTGTAGTGGTGATCAATATCTTACTTGATAGCTCTAACTGAGTTGACGTTACACTTCCTCTATGATGAGTTAACCTTGTACTTAGAGCTGGATCCTTTCAAGGATGTAATCCCATTTGATCATCTTGTGGTTGACACGTTTGGTGTTGGAACACTTGAGTTATTTGAGTGCACTCCTTCCCCCTTATGTTTCAAACTAGGAAGTTGAGAAACCTAATCCAAAGAATCATCATGGGTAGGTAGTGTGCACTACTGAAGTGAAACCAAAGTTGAATTAACTAACAATTTCGAAACTGGTTCTGCTGACTACCTCTCTGTCCAGATTGACATGTCTGCAGTTAATCAAGCTTTTGAGCCAGTTAATAGTATAATAAGCTTTGGATGTGAATAAAAAGTTGTAATTTACTTCAAATCCTTTCCATAAAGTATTTATATGCCCCCATATCATTTTTAGTTGAGGAGACATGACTTTGCAAAGTAGACAGTTTTCTGGAGACTTCCAGCAGCATCCCATTTGAATGTACTCACTTTGATCCATTTATTTCATACATTTCTGATCCAAATTCGACCAAACTCAAAACTAAAAAGTTGTAGTATCACTGATGATCTTCTTATAAATGTAACATGTGACTCTTAGTGATTTTTATTTTGAAGGTTATGGGCAATTTAGAGAAAAGTACATAAACAGTTCCCTGATTTGGGGTTTCTGTATATTTTGTGGTGTTCTGGACTTTTAACCAATTTAGAGCGGGATTCTGGTCTTGGAGTGAATATAAAGATTATATAGTACTTCCAAAGCTTTCCATGTTGTATTTATTTGCCTTCATAGCATTTCTGGTTGAAGAGATAGGGATTTTTAAGGTTGGACAATGTTCCCAGATTTTTGGAGAAATTTTGACAGCACCTCCATTGTATGTTGTTGATTTGATCACAGTTTTACATATAGATATATTCGAAATTTGGCAGAAATTTAAATTTCAACATTGTTACATATCTTGTGGGGATTCTGGGAATGTATAATATGAAGAAATTCGATGTTTCTTCTAGGAGATATCACAGAAATAGCAAATAGTAAAAAAAACTGTTCCAGTTTCTGTCCAGATTTGACAGAGTTTAAAATTTTGAATAGGTTAGAGATTGATTATGCTCTGCGGATGAACAGAAAAGTTTAGTGGACTCTCTGGTGTTTCTAACAATGTATGGTACATCTTCATTGGGGTATTCTACTGCGAGTTATGGCTTTTCAAATTCAGATATTTTTCTGGTAGAAAACATGGCTCTCTGTTTTTGAATCTTGTGAGTTCAAAACCTACTCCAATTTTGACAACTTAGTTTAAAATCAGAGATCAATAGCTAATATGTGTACTCCTACATCTTCTTGGTTCCATTTTATAGCAAAGTTATTAATTCGTCGATGGGATACATGTCGGTAATATGTGTCTCACAAAAGTGGAAATCCTAACTGGATATTACCGACATAAAACATATCAATCGGTGGCGCCATAAACGATCGCTCACAAACATTTTCTAAGCGCAATACGATGAACTCGGTTAGTGTACCTGCATAAGACACTCAATTTACAAAACACTCATTATGATGTCGTACGGCACAGCCCAAACGGGCGATCATTTCATGCAGCCACAATAATATATATGAAAGTAAGACATCCGTCTCGTATCATTCCATACGGGCCGCCCCAAGCTGAGCCATGTCTCGAGGTACATGACCAGGTTTTCTACCACCCGACGGGGGTCCCATGTCTTTGAATAATGCTGCACCAGTAGGAGGTGCATCGGGTTATGTACCATCCGACGGGGTCCCACGTCTTTTCCTAGTGCTGCATCAGTAGGAGGCGCTTTTGCGTGTTTATTAAAAAACACACTACGTGTTCTTCAACCGCACGATAGGTGGCCATGTCATTTATCTCTTGCGCTAGGGATCAACACTGCTTATAGCCCTTTGAACATTGAATGTTCAAGAGTTGCATACTTCATGTTTTTGACTACACGATGGGGTATCCACGCTTTTGCTTGAAGCATGCTGGGGAGCAGCATTTTCATATGTTCTCAGAACCATGGGAAGGTTTAGAGACTCATATTAACTCTCGCGCCAAGCCACGGGTGACAATCACATACCACTTCTTGTATGGCGAGCTTACCACAATTTATCCGCTTGCGGTGGCGTACCTTACCTCTTACCTGACATCGGAGCGTTGTTACAGAATATAATAACACATATGTTATCTTGCCACCTTAAGTAACTAATACTATAATAGACCTTATGTGGGCATATAGACTAATCCTCACTCGACTACTTTGGAGTTTTCAAATATAGGCTCTTTTCACGCATGCTATTCCCAATGCAGCTCTGATACCAAACTGCGAGGACCGGGGTCCTCACATTCCAGAAATCACATTGGGTGGTGTTGTGCGATGCGGCACCCAACAACACACACGAAAAGACAAAGTAAAGGTACAAAATTTTCATTTCATAATAAGATATTGTTTACAACATAGTGTACAACAGCGGTACACATGCAGCGGAAAGTACATACCCACACTCTCAACCTATCTTTGCACAAGAGAAGCCGTTCCTTCCCACAGACGCTTCTCACTAGCAACACAACAACACGACGACAGCGGCATGGTGTCACGTGAGAGATATATCTCGACAACTTGAGGTCTCACAGACAATTCAAAATAGAAACAAAATAAGTAAACTTGCAAAATCACATATAAAGAAACCGTGAGCATGAAGGCTCAGCAAGACTTTACCGTCTCACCCGAACATGGAACTCTACATGCTTGAGACTTCTAACATAGGAAAGGTGAAGTTGCATAAAGGACTCGCCTAGTAGTAAATCCTTAGCTCAGTTTTGAGCAGCACATGACATTCCCTGAGCATGGCACATCACAGACTCCACAAATAGATAAGAAACGCTTAGTCCCCGATGTTACATGCTCAAAGTTGCATAAATTTATTCAAGTTAAATGTTTAGCAAATGTAAACTTAATTTGTCTATTTCTAATCCATACAACTTTCAATACAACAATAATCATGACAACAATTTCATAATATTCCAACTACTCTTTATTACTACGTCACAACTTAGTGAACAAGTATGCTCAATCCATAACTGCGAGTGACAGTAATTCAAATCAATAAAACCCAGATAGCACGACACATACACCCATACTCGGAGCTGCGAAGGCACACTCCACTGGTGTTGTGTGCAGCAACCTTTCACTCGACACCTACACACCAAACTGATCCCACCGCTTCGAGCAGGAGGTCTGCACACCTAGCGTGACTGTGCCCGCTGGCAGGTTTAGACCTTGCTACCCTCAACCCACACCTACAAGGCGGTGGGTTATGCCTCAACACTGAGGTGAACAAGTTACATCAGTTTCCTGGGTCCCGTATATCCAGTATGTCTCCGTTACAGTTCAAACATGCCCAACAGGGCCGCACACAGCACGGTCCTCAATTGACACAGGCAGGGCTACACACTAGAGACCATATCATGCTGCACCCTAACCCCTTTCCGGTCTCATATTCAGTTTCAAAAATCATTCTCTATAATAATCAATCCTGTGTGATGATCTCGCTATCTCCGGATTCCCGTGTGATGGCAATTCTACACTTTGAGCTATAAACCTACCCATAAACTCTATGGGATCGTGGGTCATGCATGAGGAGTGTCAATCACAAATAGACCTAATGCACAATTCATATACTAGTCATCATAGTGATAAAAGCAAAACTTTAGAAACGACGTGAATGGAAACTGGGGCTTGCCTTGGGTTGCGGCTAAATAAAAGTCAATAAGTCAGCACTTAATCTCCGGAATGAAAATTCCCATCAAATTCCTCCTCCTCCCTTGCTGCTGCTCCATCAAATTTTTGCTTGCAGCAAAGTTGATGTCGAATTGCTTCTCCTCCATGTGCTGCTCCTCGTCCATCTTCATCACCACGTGAGCTATCGATACGACATGCATGTAAGAGAAAGCAACTTAGTGAAGTGATTAGTGAAGGTGATTATTAGTCAAGACGGAGTACACTATCCAGGATTGTTAGGCTGATTCTGTGGTGTGGAGAAACAGAGGAAGAAAATACAGTGGAGGATAGCAAGGTTATGGAACAAGGTGGAGTAGGCATCATACATGAGTATAAAAAATTTTCAAGGAGGAACATGAGAGGAAGGACCAGAAAAGAACACCTTGCTGTACAAGTACTACACGAATACTTCTGTTGTATACAGGAAACAACAGTGGAGGAACAAAAGTGAAACATGGTAGAATTTGGAAATGAAGTGAAATATCAATGTTTAGGACATAGGGATATGGAACACAGTTTAGCACATGAAACTACGTCCAATGCTGCTGGAACATTTACAGTGAACAACAGGTGCCATGTGTGGGGTTCTTTCCAAAATTGGGCTAAGTTAATGAAAGCATAAGTTCCCTAAAATTCTATGAAGTTAAATCATTGCCATAATTTTCATGGGCAATCTGCAGCTTTACCATAGCAAAAACTTAGTTTTCTTTTTAGAGGAGGTCAATATGGATCTAAAATAATTGGTTTAATAATTTTCTAAGCATTATACTGTGAGTATTGATTTTTGAAGTTTGGACAGTATTCTGAAAATGTTTATGGACATTTTGGTATTTTTCTGGTACATACAGGTTTGGAACTCAATTTTCCTAATCACACAAAGTCAAATGAGTTTAAAATTTTTACTGGGGTCCAAGGGAATTATTAGGAAGGGTCTGGCCAAATTTGGGAATTGTTCATTGAATAGAGCATCAGGAATTAATGCCAAAGTGATTTTGCTTCAAGGAATTATTGAAGACAAATTAGGGATTTTCATACAGATCCAAGTGCACAAATTGAAAGTATGTATCACCCTGGTTCAAAACAAATTATTTGGGAAGTTTTGGCCAAGGATTCTAAGAGATATTGAATTTCTAAATTTGCACCAAATCTGGAATTTTATTTGAATTGTAAAATCTAAATAAAAAAGGGCCCACGGGTTTTAAACCATCCACTGAGATTGGGACCACACGGGGCAACAAAGCCGAAGCCTGTGGCCACACTAGATCCTTCAGCCACAGGGGATCCCGAGAGTGGGCGCGCAGAGGCTGACAAGCCGGGCCCGCGAGGTTTTCTTCAACCTCAGGTCCGGCGGCGCACGAGCAGCGCCCGACGGTGGCCCTTCACCAGTGCTCTGCCGCAGCTTGCCCTAGGTCATATTGGCCTCCCAAACTCGCTGCCTCCACCCAAAATTTCATGAAGAAATCAATAGAGCAGCTCCTGATGGCACCGGCTCACTGGAGACACTGACTCCATGGCGGCGGCGGAACCTAGAGTTCCGGCCATGTCGACCAGCCCTCTGTTGCCCTATTTTGCTGGGAACTTAGGGAAGGTGGGAGAGGGTGCCAAATGCGGTGAAAAACTCTGGAAACCTAAGTTCGACGGTGAAATGGGTGGCTTAAGCCGGCGGCTAGAAAATTGGCCATTGCATTCTGGTTTCTCGATGAAATTGCTTTGTTCTTCTTCAAGGAGCTGCATCAATACATGTAGAACAAAAAAGATAACTAGCATGAGCTATGTCCCAACGTAGAAAATGAATTTGGCCCCAGACCTAGCAAAGTCCATACAATGAACTTGTCGGGATACATGGAAATACAGGAGCTAGAGTCCATGGGATGGGCTGAAGCTTTGCCAGCATCTATTATATGTATAGGAAATCCTTTTTGCTTCAAAGAGGTGGAGGAGATATGGCTTGTAGTGTCGGTGCATCGGTGGAGCAGAGAGCTTGAACTTGGAGCAGAGGAAATGGCGTCCACGGTCTGAGCTCGGTTGACTTCGGGGAGCTTGAGCTAGGCACCTAAATGATTCAGTGAGGTGTGCAACACATGAAAGAGCAAGATAGCATGAATCACAAAGATTAAAAGCAGTTGCCCTTGCTGGATTTAGAGTAGGAAGGGAGAACGCCAGTGAGCTTGAGCTTCTGCGCCAAGAACGAAACAGAGGCAAGGTTTCAAATTGAGAAGGAGTTGGAGGAAGCTTGGGTGTGAAGTTTGCAGCTGGAACAGACTCAAACATGAAGCAGGAGGTGGCACTGCATGTGCATCAGTGGCGTGCTGTACCGTGAGGCAGGGAAGAGAAAACAGAGTTGCTTATAGGTGAGGCTAATCTGCGGGGTCCACAACCCTTGCCCTTACCTCCCTTTTCCTATTCAAAAGAACTAGCAAATGAGTTGTAAAAAGAATAAAGTCTTGCAGGTAGACTAATTTAAATAAGGTGGATCAAATGGTGACTTCCAAACTAACATTTGATTGAGTTAAGTTTGAAATTTACTTTTGAATTCAATTCTACTCTTATATGGATTGATATTCAATTAACCTAGTAAACGATGAAAAATAAATAATGAAATTGAATAGGGCTTCCATTTGAAATATTGTGAACACATTGGTGAACTCAGATTTGAAATCTGACTAATTTGAATTCAAATTGGAATCATCTTTCTCTCTGATTGATTAAATTACCCATTGATGTGTAGTTCATATATTTTCTTACTTACTCTAAATAATTTTCAAAGCTGAGTGGAACACTACTGTCTAGGGTTTTCCATTTTCTTGGATTAGAATCTGAAATTCTGCATTGGCTCTTGCATTTGAATTTCTATTTCAACTTTAAAAAATTTTTAAGTTCACATATTTGTATTCTCATTCTTTGCAAATGTGGAATTTTACAATTGGTCCATAGCTTCTTTTGGGGCATTGACTTGCGAAGTGTCCTGCCTCTCCACAAACATAACACATCTTGCTACCCGTAGCACCAGAAAAACTTGGGTGCAACTAATTTTGAGCATTAGCCGCCATATTGGGATGTGGTGCAGGTGGCACAGGATAGCGAGGCGCTTGCATAGTATAGTGTTGTTGCGGTGGCTGATTTGGGCGCGATGGAATAGCAGCACGGTATACAGGAGCGGATGGGTTGTAATATGGTGCATTTGGTGGCACATAGAGAGAGCAGACATTGTTTCCTTGCGGCTGTCTCTGGTATGGCATCTTCCTCTTGTGATCTTGCTCCATCTCACAAACCTTGTTCTCAACCACAATGGCCTTGTCCACAAGCTTCTGGAAGTTTGCATAATCACCATTAAGCAGTTGAACTTGAATCTCATTATTTAGACCCCCCATGAACAAATATTGCTTTCGACTGTCCACGTTAACATCTTCTGGAGCATACCCTGAGAGTTGAGTGAATTTATTAAGGTACTCACTCACACTCATCCTTCCTTGCTTAAGGTTTTTAAATTCTTGCCTCTTTATGATCTTGACACCCCCAGGAACATAATGCGAGCGGAAACTCTCCTTGAATTTAACCCAAGTGATTCTCTTCTGGTTAGCATGGTCATTGCAAAGAGCTTCCCACCAATCTGCAGCTGCTCCAACCAGTTGATCTGAGGCAAAAGAACCTTCTCCTGGTCACTGCACTGGACAATAGCAAGCTTTTTTCCAACAGATTTCAGCCAGTCACTAGCTTCCGTAGGATCATTGGCTTGAGAAAAAGTGGATGGTCGGGTCCTAATGAAATCTCCCAGGCAGTTATGGGGTGGTGGGGGTGGCGGTGGTGGTGGCGCAGGCATGCGGAGCTGGTTATGGTTATTCGCTTGCAGCTGTCCCAACGTTTGCATCATAGTTTGCATAAGCTGATTTTGTATAGCCATCAAGCGCTCAAGGTTGCTAGCTTCAGGTCCAAGGTTGATATTCTCAGGCCCCCTTATTGTCTCATCATCACCATTGCCATTCCTTTGATTGCGTGTCACTATCGGCATATGAGAAAAAAGAGTGCAAGATAGAAGGATTTAGAATTTTAGAGAAATTATCCCCGACTATATGCATCAAGGGATATGAAACTAAATAACTATATAAATATAGGCCTATATGGAGAGGTGGACAAGTGCTGAAGCACCCCACACTCCTCTAATAAGCACACAAGCACACAAGCAATCACATCATAGAGTTCAGCACACCATGCTAACTATGACTATTACAAAGTGTTCCTATTTGCTCTAAAGTGTCCATTCTACCTAAGCTTGCGTCCTACGGTCAACACGGATCTGATACCAATTTGTGACACCTGGTTCCAAAAATAAACCAAGTGAAGGCATATACGTGCCCAGAATGTTCATCACACGTACACAACAACTTCACAATTGATATTCAAAAAATAACCACATCACAATAGTAAATAAGTACCTTATTACAATAACTCAATGGTTCTCAAATTACAGATATCTAATTGTTGCAGCAAAAAAATAAACTAAGTAGTGCGACTCCAATCCACAGGCAATTGACGATAGCACGCAACCTAGCACTCGACATGATCCAACTGTTGGGGGGTGGGGGGAATTGCAGGGGTGAGTACATGTCGTACTTAGCAAGTGTGGAAAAGTATGACATGTAGCTTAAACAAGTATGATAATACATGGCTAATTGCAACAAAGTACATTTCATAAACATGTAAAAGACTCCTGCAATGTCTATGCGAGTTTAAATCCAATCATAACCCAAGTAATTATCATACATGTATCTAATATTCTCACTTACCATCATACATCATCCATCAATTTACATGAATCCATATGCCAATTTCATACCTTCATAACTGACCATGCTCATATAACATAACCCAATTCATAACCATATCCAAACCATCCTGGATCCCAAGTCCAACTCTAATCATGGAAGTTGTCTAGGTGCTCATAACTGGGAGCACGACTATCATGATGGTTTTTAACACTCTGCAGGGGTTGTACCACTTTACCCACATGTTCGTGATTTCATCACCTTTTGGTGACTAATGAACCTCCATTATGCCGTCTCACACTTTTGTTGGTGTCTGGCCAAGAGATCACAAAATAGCCTTCCAAAAGAGACTACTAGTATGTACGGACCCATTGAGGCTTCACCGGCAGGCTTGAATCTCCATTCAGACCCCAAGGCAGACCCTAGGGCAGCCCTCCTCGACTCTCATTCCCTGCGCCATCCAATGGTCCATACAATACCAGCAGCATAACTAATTATTTAGCTATGCCTCACCCATATTTGGCCTTGTGGTGGCACTGTTGTCCTGGCATATTCTCGCATGAACCGGTCCTTAGATCTAAGGAAAGTCAAACAACCATGTCATCTAACCAAGTCCACATCCATGCTTGCTTAGATCACCACAATTCCATGTTACTTAAGTCATCATTATAATCAATTCACATAGTCCATATGTATATTAATTCATAATGAGTCATTTGGTTATTTCTGATCCCAATTAAGCAAGCAAAGCAAAACTAAAAAATACCCTTATGAATCTCTACAGTAAATCCCAAGTGACAAAGGAGGTCATACAAGTCTAGTAAACACCTATCATGGGTTTCCCATCAATTTGACACAAGCATGCAGTTTTGCAAATAAAACATTTGAAACTAGGATCAAAATTTTCAAGGACACTTGCCTTTCTTCGGCGGCTGGTTTGGATTAGAAGCTTCAAAGTTCTGGTGCTGAAGGTCCTCGTAAGCACCTTCTAGAGTGTTACCTTTTATTCCATGCAACAAACATGCAAAACAAGCATTACAATCAATAAATGCTCATATAGTACTCAATATGCCATGATATGCATGAATGATGCAATTATGAAGTAGTACATGCTATTGGGTTTGTACTATTGCTTATTAACTAGTTACAATTGAGTTTTACACGTTTGAGCAAGTTTCGAGTCATTTCGGGAAAAACTGAGAAAAGTTCCTGGAATTTCAGAATTTAGAGGCTGGACTAGTGCTCACATTGGGCCAAAGATGTCTGCTCTGGACCAGAAAGTTCAACGGACTAGTCCGCACGAGACCGGACAATTTTGTTATTCCTAGGGTTTTGCGAACTTTCCATCTAGGGCATGATTTAAATAAAGATTGGAATTAGAATTGACGTGGAAAGTTGGATCTAGGGAAATTATCGTGAATCCAATGGTTCAATGGTTGAAGATTAGATTCATGCATGAAGCTTGATGTCGAGATCCATTAAAGACAAAGGATTGGCAAAGAAGAACTTTGACGTAGAAGAATCGGCGAAGAAGATCGCAACAGGAATGATGATCTTGCTCGATCCTCCTTCTCCATCCTCTTCCTTCTTCCTTCTCCTCCTTTCCTTGCGGTGAGGGCTCCTACCTTTTTGAGGGCGGCTCGCAAGAGAATAGGTTGTAGGGCTATCTATCAACGTGGGCAAAGGGGTGAGAGGTGGGTTGTGGGTTGTTTATATAGGAGGAGAGGTGGTGAGGTTGTGGTGGGATCCAAGTAGGAGGCGGCAGGGACAAGTAGAGGCCTTGGTGGGGTCCCACTTGGGCTCCTCAGGGGTAGCGCACGACGTTCTTAGGCCCAAATAGGTAAATTAACGAATAACTCGTGGTGGAAGAAAAATAGGAATTCGAGTCAAAACCTTAAATACCGGACTAGTCCGTAGAAAGGGCGGACAAATCCATTCGATAACAAAGAGTTCAATGGACAAGTCCGGTATCGTGCTGGAGAACTCCATTCCGAATCAGAAAGGCCACTGACCAAGTAAGGTGCTATGCCGGACAAGTCCGGGCTTTGCACAGTTTCAAAATCCGACTAAGTTTTGGGATTTTACTGGACAACTCCGAAGAGTTTCAGTAGCGATCATCGGACTAGTCCGTATATGATAACGAACAAGTCCGGATGAGAATAGAGACAAAATCGGATTGATCCATAATAGTTAACAAACAGGTCTGGAGGACATCAGTATCGAAATCGGACTAGTCCGGGGTCCTATCCGGACAAGTCCACACCAAAGATTGATCTTTACTGCTAGTTTGCCTCTAATTCATTTTAATCTTGTTCCTTTTTGTGTTGCATTATATGAAACATGTATAAGAATAAATGCATGATGGGTAAAAACGAGGGTGTTACACGTTCTCATTTCCAAGACGATCTTTTGCAAAATATTTGTCATTTGCTTATTAGATGTTTTTGCTTGAATGCTTGTCTGGTAGTAACAGTTATTGTCAATTTGAACTGCAGTGCTCTGTTTTGGTTTCAGACACTCTGTTTTAACTTGCAATGTATCAAACATGCATTTTGTCTTATTTGAAGTTTGCTTAGTATTCATTACTATGTTTTTGATGCGTTATGGTTGATCATTATGGATATTATTTCGCTATGTTTTGCAACATGCTTATTTGAGGTGTTCACATAAGGTGTTGTAGTTTCCAGACTAACTTGAGTCAAGTCGAGGACTTGTGGTCAAAAGACTTGGTTGTTTGATCGTTTGCAGGTGTTGCTTGAGGTCAAGGCATGTCTGGTGATGGTGATTCACTGAACTAGTCTTAGGGAGAAGATGAGGTTCAACAACCAAGTTCGGGAGGAATTGTGGTTGAGTTGATCGGGTGGTCACACAAAATGTTTGGGTCTAGAACAATGCATATGAAGGTATCGTAGACATTTTGGAAGGTGTTTGCATGTGTGAAAGGGTGCATGGACGTGGCAACATGGTTTCAAGGCGTAAAGAATAGTTATTGACGTGAAAAAATGGCCAGAACAGTCCAATCGGCTGATTTATACATCAGGTTGCGGCTGAGGTGGTTATGGTTCATATATGGAATGTTTCAATTTTGTTTTGGTTAGATTTCGTGTTCGTCACTATGTTTAGTTCTTTTAGAAATGTATAGGACGTTCCTACGATGTTTGGAATTCTTAAGATTGCTTCTACCTACGTCTGGAAGAGACTTGAGCAGCCATGGAAAGTTTCGGTTGAATCTGAGTAGGAGTAGGAATCCTACCTTAGATTGGGTTGGCCTTTGGGCTGGTTATATAAGCAAAAGAGGCCAGGGCTCGTGGGTATTCTTGCTGTCAATTTGCCAGCAACAACATTGTCAGTTTCCATATTGAAAATTTGTGATTATTGCAGTCAATGACCTAGTTCATGCAGCAGGAAAGTAGCTCGCTCTTGCTGGTCATTGATCACCCATAGGTCATGGACTGTTAACTGTTATTGATGACGTGATGGCAATCAGGATCCTGCCATTCCAGGAATCGCATGGGGTGGTGTTGTGAGACGTGACACCCAATAACACACATGAAAAACAACTCAAAATATCCAACACAATTCTTTATTTCACAAGATAGATATGTTTACAACATAGTGTACAACTCGTGTACACATGTAGTGGAAATATACATACTCACACTCACAACCTAGCTATGCACAAGAGAAATCGTCCATGCCCGCAGACAATTTCCGGTAGGAACACAAACAGATATGGAGCAGCAGAGTTCCCGTGAGAGTACATCTTGACAAGCTCGAGTTCTCACGGAAAACACGGAACATAAGCATAAGAAAAACCTGCAAAACCCACAATAAAGCAACCATGAGCTTGATGCTTAGCAAGACTTAACCATCTCACAAAAGGCATGAAACTCTACATGCTGGAAACTTTAAAGACTAAAAGCTGAAATTTGCAAAAATTGACTCGCCGAAAGTAAATCCTTAGTTGTCAATTTTAGAGTAGCATATGATATTCTCTGGACATGCATCATAATGAACTCCACAATCAAACAAGAAATGCTTCATCCAGGATGATACTTGCCCAAAGTTCCATAGGCTTCATTCAAGTTAAATGTTCAAAACTGATAGCTTTAATTGTTCTATCTCTAATTCAGCCAAGGTTGCAATACAAAGATTATTCATACAGCAGATTGTCAATCTTCCAACTACTCTTTATTACTACGTGACGACTCAGTGACCAAGTATGCTCAATACATAACCGCGAGCGACTATAATTCGAATAAAAAACATCCAGACTGCACAACACGTAGGCCCATACTCCAAGTTGTGATGGCACACTCCACAGATGTCGCACACAGCCACCTTTCCTAGGATTGACCAATATAAGAAACTGTTCGATCAACTCGAACAGCGAGCTCCCTCAAGATGCACCTCCGCTTTGAGATGTTCATGATCGAGTTTACTCCCACTGTACTAATAGCCGGCAACTTAAGCTGATTGAAAAAGTTCCAACAAAGGATTCTCAAGGTACGTTGGTTTACTGGATCCCATATAGCTAGTATGCTTTCCTGTACAATTTAAACTTCCTCAATAGGGCCAAGCACGAGACGGGCCTTAACCGACACAGACGGGGCAACCATTGCACCTTCCAACACCTGCCTCGCCATTACTGACCCAAGCACGATGTGGTCACAAGCGATGCCTCACCCTTCGGGTCGAGAACACCCTTGTGCGCACCAACCTACACAAATCTCCGTCAACGTCTCATGTTAAAGAGTGAGCATTGTTGTAACATCTCACGAGTAAGTTTCCCTCATTCCACTTCGCTCGCTAGTAGAATTAAACTACTTGACTTGTTGTAGATAAAATGTGACCAATCTCGTGAGTAGTACCCAACAAACTCGACTTCTATCGATCTTCTAACTAAACATTAGACATAATAATATAATCCAAGAGAGTCTTATTCTACTCATGCACTCCAAGGATTATTTGGTCATGCATGTGGAGTATTCAATCAACATAGACCTAATGCACATATCAAGTCTATTCAATGAAGTGTATAAAGCAAAACTTTATAAAAGCTCTTAAATGCAAACCGGGGCTTGCCTTAGACCGCGACTAGGTAAATGTCAGTAGTTGGCGGCTTGATCTTCGGGATGAAGCTTCTCATCGCTTTTCTCCTCTTCTTGTCTCTATTGCTTATTGGGCAAATTTTGCTCCCCCTTCCATTGTTTTTGATGCTGCTTGGGCAAATCATGCTCGTAGCAAAGTCCATCGTTGTGCCTCCTCTGAGCGGTGCTCCTCGTCCATCTCCACTCGTCGAATGACATTGTCGTGATCGCTATCGATATGAAAATGCACAAGTGAAAATTTCAGCTTAGCAAACAACAAGTGAAGTTATGTATGACTTAAGAAGAAGTAAAACTACCCAAGAAAGAGAGGTCTGCTGCTGGGGGTTACAGAAACAGGAAGAATCACAAAGTGTAACATAAGAATGGCCTAGATGAAATGAAATGTGCACAAGAGAAGATTTGCAACTTAGAAAATTAAGCCAAGTTACTCAAGGTTAATGGAGCTCAAATTTTTACTAGGATTCATCTATAATATAAGGAAATTTATGGCCAAGTTTGAGAATTTTTGGTTGAGAGAATCTCCTGAAAATAATTCCTAAAGGAATAGGGAAAGTGAATTATTCAGATTATCACAGGGATTTTTATACCATATAAATTGCACTATTGCAAAGTACATGTAAAGTGGAGTCCAACGAATTTTTTTTTTTGGAAATTTTTAGAGTTTGATACTGGTCTCAATGATTTTCCCAAGTTTCATGTATTTTGTTATTTTTCTTTGAGCAGCAAAAGGGAAAAAGAAAACCAGTGGTGCTGACCAGTGGGACCTCTATTGGAAACCGACCAATCATCGCCATGCCACACAGCCTACACAGTGTGGGCACCCATAGCACAACATGATCACACGCCATAGAATATCCGGTAGGGGAAGTCATCCCCTACCTCTCGACAGGGCCAAATGGATTGCTGCGCCTGGCGGCGACCTCCAGTCCACCAATGCTAGCAATACATGCCGCCTGAGGGTATTAGACCATGGGAAAGATGAAGGTGTGTAACCACCGTATTTAAAAAAATGTTAAATAAATAATAATAATAACAAAAATAATATTAAATCTATTAATCATGACCATGCATTTGAAATGAAATATTTAAAAATCTAGAATCACAATGGAAATTTAGACCGGGTTCCAATTTAGTAATAATAATGAGAATAAGAATAAGAATGTAAAAGAATATAAAATAATAATAATAATAATAAATGCAATAGTAGTAATTGTATTTATCATGATAATGCATTTGAAGTGAAACATTTTAAAATTTAAAACCACGATGGAAATTTACGCCAGGTTTGAAATAATAATAAATAATGTAGAAGAACATAAAAAACAAAAAATGATATATATATATATATATATATATATATATATATATTTAATACTTTTCAATTAAACCAATTTAACATATTGCATCCAAAGTGTTAAAGTGTGAAAAATGCAAATTCCAATTGATAGAGAATACGTTTGAAATAAAATCAAGGTACGATAAAGAAAACACTAGCGGCCTTTGTATCTTGTGTTCAAAATCATAATAGTGTTGATAAGAAAATCGATACAATAAAAATAAGGATAATAATAATAACAAGAATAATAATAAGATAAGATGTAAAGTTGTGTGGTAATGATAGGTTTCATAAATATCAATTTAGTACAAAATTTATTGTGTTTTACACATCCTGTTGTGTGAAATCTTATAACTTCTAAAAGTATTGGAATTACATTAGAGAATAAAAAAATTGTTTTATAAAGAAAACTTAATAATAATAATAATATAGTTTATCGATTGGTTAAAACCTAGTCCAAATCTTCATCCAATATCTTAGAATCTCGGGGCGAGATTCCGTTTAAGGGGGGTAGAGTTGTAACACCCAAAAATTCAAAGTCAAGAAAATCGAGAACAAAACCTATTAGAGTTCATAAATTTTGTGTATTTGTGTGATTTTTTTTAATTTAATAGAAAATGTTTGAAACACAAATCAAATGGAGAATATTAAAATAAATAAATAACAGGTTAAACCCCTCTGGGGCCAAAACCCCCTCTGGCCCATCTCCCCTTTCCTTATTTTTTTTTCTCTCTCCCCACCGGCCCAACCGCGCGTACCCCGGCCCAACCGCGCGCCATCCTCCCGCCCAACCCTAGTCGCGCCGCCCTGCTTGCACAAGGCCGCCAAAACCAACCGCGCCCCCTGTCCCTCACCCTCTCACTGGCGCACGGGACCCACACGTCAGCTTCATCCCCTACCTCAGCCGCGCGCCAACGGGAGCCCCCAAATCTCGCCGCCAATTCAAAATCCGACCATAATCTCCTCGTTTAATGCCCTAAATGGATTTCCTTCGAAGGAGATTACCTTCCATCTTTACCTCGGGTCTCCTTCTCTATAAATCTCGACCCCCACTCCCCATTTTCCTCGGTTTAGCAAGCCCTAGCCGTCGGTGCACGGGTAGGACGCCGACGTTCCCGTTGATTCGCTCCACTTTTCTCCGCCCTAACCCGTTCATCTCGTGTGTCGTGATCCTAGGAAGCCGTCGGGCAAGTTCCTTCATGGCTTTGCAGCCTCGTTCTCGACTTTGACGAGCGCCGTCGTCGATGGCGAGTGTCACCAACGTTCCCGTCACATCACCCACTATTTCCCCTTCTCCCTTTGCCTAATGTGTGTGTCCTGTCCATTGGAACCCATAGGACAAGTTTATTCGAAGCTTTGGTGGTCGCACTACGAGATCGATGGGCACCGACGAGCGCCGTCGCACCTCGCTCTCGCACGCCCTTCTTTCATCATTTCCCCGCGTGCGAAACACCCTAGGTGAGCTCCCCTTACTCTCCTCTTCGTTTTGGCCATTTTCCATCGAACTTAGGCCGCCGAACGTCGTACCGGTGAGCTCCAGTCATGGCCGCCCATGGCGCCGCCGCGAGTGGCCGCCGGCCGCCGCTCACCGTGCCTGACCCCTCCTCGGCCATCGGATCCCATTGGACGGCCAGGATTAAAAGCCCCCGAAGGGGTACGCATCCGGTCCACGGTGGACCATGGACCGCGCCCGCACTCTTGGTCCACGGACCCGTAGACCTTGTCCACCGAATTACATGTAGAAGAATAAGTCATAAAAGAAAAAGGAAAATGAACTTTTACATATTGGTCAGCATTCTTTACAAAAATAAGTAAAGACATAATACAATTTCATAGAGGCCCTTAGCATCTTTCTGACTAGCCCCTGGACTTATATGTAATTGCAGGATGTTGATAAAAAGTACATTTAGTGAGTGGAATACAATTGTAAATGAGGAAATAAATAATGAAATGATAGGAAATCATTTGTCAAATATTTTAAACTGCAATAAAATGGTAGAATGCACATAAAATATATTTTCACCATGGAAAACTTATTTAAAATATTTTAGCTATAAATAAATATTAAAAATGGAGAATAAATTTAGAAAAAGTAGGAAAATTATTGATAAAATCATATAAGCTAAAATAAAATTATAAAGTGCATATAAAATATATTTTGATTATGAAAAATTTATTAAAAAGTGTTTTTGACCCATAATAAAATACTAAAAGTGAAGAATAAATGGTAAATACATTTCTTTGACCATGAAAACTAATAAATCCTACGTAGAGACTTGTTAGCATATGATTTTATGCTTAGTGAATATTTTTGGTGTATTTCTCTTGAATATTTTTATTTTTCTTTTGACGGTAGAATATACGCATTCGTGTCACGATCAAGAAGCGGCACGAAGATATGAAGACGAAGAGTACAATCAAGAATAACTGAGCAGCTATATAAAAACAGGCAAGTGCCCTTGACCATCTTACACCTTTTAAGGATTTAGTTAGTTGCATGCTTAATTAATGTGAATCCCATTCTATTTACCGTTCCATATAATTCCTTGTCGCTCGGGAAGGAAAGGGTGGTAATTGGGATATTGATTTACGCTTAGCCATGCATATTAGATGGGGGAAACATTGAACATATATGCCACCTATGATTTATGATTATTTATTGAGATACAGAAAATGAATTGTAGTGGATAGGAATCTGGCGGGTTGGTTTGAATGGTATGGTGCAGTACGCACGAGACTCGGGATTGGAGTTTGGACCTCGTCGGATTCTAAGGACCGGTTTATGAATGAAGTCACTAATCTTTATAGTATCGCCACAAGACTGAGTATGGGGCAGCTTGGTCAATTAATTAGGCCTCTCCCAGCATAGTGTTGGTGATTGGATAGTGCGGGGAATTGGTTCAGGGTGTACTTCCTTGGGATCCGCATGGATCAAGAGGGGGAAACTGGGGTGTTGAGACGCGGTGTAGCGGCTCACACTTTTGTATAGGGGTGAAACCTCAGAGGGCTAGTACGCGTCGGGAGAACCTTTGTTAAGACCTCGTAGTGATCTCCTGGCCACACACCTATGGAAGTGTGTATTGTGGTTGGCCACCACTGGCATCAGGGAGGTTTACTTAGTCCACCTGGAAACAGGGGATGAAATCACGGCTTGTGGGTAAAGGATACATTCTCTGCAGAGATTGGAAAACAGTCATGACAGCTGTGCTCACGGACAAGAGCGGCTTGGTGTCCAATTCATAATTAGACGATGGTTGAGATGATAGTTGAGATGAGGGTTGAGATGATGGTTGAGAATGATATTGGCATTATTACATTATTATTATTGTTATGGGTTGGATTATTCACTTAGATGTAGGTTGCTAATGAAAGCTAAGGATAGATTTAATGCTTAGTGCTTAAGTCACTATCAACCTTTCTTTTTGATTGGCCTTCATGTCATTTATTTCCCACACTTGCTGAGTACCACACGATGGTACTCACACTTGCTTTGCTGTACTTTGTTTTTATAAATGCTGCTCAGTGAAGAGAAGATTCAACGAAGGCAAGTTTCTATTGAAGACGGTATGTAGAAGGTCGCGTTGCTGCCAGTCGATTTGCCTGTGGTTGCTATAGAGTTTTTCCTCTTCCGCTGCTATTCAAAACTCTTTTGAAAGGTATAAATGTTTTTTCATGCGATATAGAACTGTTTATCACTACTTGTCGTACATGTATGGTGAAACTGATCCTGACATACATGTATTTTGCAGCCGGTTTTATGCTTAATAAATCCGGGTGTGACAAAGTCGTATCATAGCTATATATCGACTCTAGACGCGTGACCTTAGTTAGAATGGACCTCTTAGACTTTCCTTTAACCTCGTTTATGAAGATGAATGTTCGACTCGACCAACGGAAGCTTCAGATGGACATATGAAGACAACACACAAGAAAAGAAGACATTGAAGATTATTATATATCACTTGCTTAGGTCCTTTTTGTTTAGCGGGTGAAACTCTTGCATTGTTGTTAAAGATTTAGAAACACGTTGCTTGATGTATTGCTAAAACAACAAGTAATTATAATATTAATCATAACAATAGTAAAAAGCACACGAACCCATAAAATGATAGGTTTATCTTGTTTAAAGGGGGTAGCCGACCGCTAATAAATCATATTATGTCTTCCTCGCCCAACTCACTTGAATCTCGCGGGCGAGATTCCTTGTAAGGTAGGTGGGATTGTAACCACCATATTTAACAAAACGTTAAATAAATAATAATAACAAAAATAATATTAAATCTATTAATCATGACCATGCATTTGAAATGAAATATTTAAAAATCTAGAATCACAATGGAAATTTAGACCGGGTTCCAATTTAGAAAAAAATAAAGAGAAGAAGAATAAGAATGTAAAATAATAATAATAATAATAATAATAATAATAATAATAATAATAATAATAAATGCAATAGTAGTAATTGTATTTATCATGATAATGAATTTGAAGTGAAACATTTTAAAATTTAAAACCACGATGGAAATTTACGCCAGGTTTGAAATAATAATAAATAATGTAGAAGAACATAAAAACACACACACACAGATATATATATATATATATATATATATATATATATATATATATATATATATATATAATGTTAATAATTTCTAATTAAACCAATTTAACATATTGCATCCAAAGTGTTAAAGTGTGAAAAATGCAAATTCCAATTGATAGAGAATACGTTTGAAATAAAATCAAGGTACGATAAAGAAAACACTAGCGGCCTTTGTATCTTGTGTTCAAAATTAGAATAGTGTTGATAAGAAAATCGATACAATAAAAATAAGGATAATAATAATAACAATAATAAGATAAGATGTAAAGTTGTGTGGAAATGATAGGTTTCTAAATATCAATTAAGGACAAAATTTACTGTGTTTTACACATCCTGTTGTGTGAAATATTATAACTTCTAAAAGTATTGGAGTGACATTAGAGAATAATTTTTTTCTAAAGAAAACATAATAATAATAATATAGTTTATCGATTGGTTAAAACCTAGTCCAAATCTTCATCCAACATCTTAGAATCTCGGGGCAAGATTCCGTTTAAGGGGGGTAGATTTGTAACACCCAAAAATTCAAAGTCAAGAAAATCGAGAACAAACCCTATTAGAGTTCATAAATTTTGTGTATTTGTGTGAATTTTTTTAATTTAATGAAAATGTTTGAAACACAAATCAAATGGAGAATATTAAAATAAATAAATAATAGGTTAAACCCCTCCTGGGCCAAAACCCCCTCTGGCCCATCTCCCATTTCCTTATTTTTTCTCTCTCCCCACCGGACCAACCGCGCGCACCCCGGCCCAGCCGCGCGCCATCCTCCCGCCCAACCCTAGTCGCGCCGCCCTGCTCGCACAAGGCCGCCGCCACCAACCGCGCCCCCTGCCCCTCACCCTCTAACTGGCGTGCAGGACCCACAAGTCAGCTTCATCCCCTACCTCAACCGCGCGCCAACGGGAGCCCCCAAATCTCGCCGCCAATTTAAAATCCAACCATAATCTCCTCGTTTAATGACCTAAATGGATTTCCTTCGAAGGAGATTACCTTCCATCTTTACCTCGGGTCTCCTTCTCTATAAATCTCGACCCCCACTCCCAATTTTCCTCGATTTAGCAAGCCCTAGCCATCGGTGCACAGGTAGGACACCGATGTTCCCGTTGATTTGCTCCACTTTTCTCCACCCTAACCCATTCATCTCGTGTGTTGTGATCCTAGGAAGCTGCTGGGCAAGTTCCTTCATGGATTTGCAGCCTCGTTCTCGACTTTGACGAGTGCCATCGTCGATGGTGAGTGTTGCCAACGTTTCCATCACATCACCCACTATTTCCCCTTCTCCCTTTGCCTAATGTGTGTGTCATGTCCATAGGAACCCGTAGGGCAAGTTTATTTGAAGCTTTTGTGGCCGCAATACGAGATCGATGGGCACCGACGAGCGCCATCGCACCTCGCCGTTGCACGCCCTTCTTTCGTAGTTTCCCCGCGTGCGCAACAACCTAGGTGAGCTCCCCTTACTCTCCTCTTTGTTTTGGCCATTTTCCATCGAACTTAGGCCGCCGGACGCCGTACCGGTGAGCTCCGGTCACGGCCGGCCATGGCGCCGCCGCGAGTGGCCGCCGACCGCCGCTCACCCTGCCTGACCCCTCCTTGGCCGTTGGATCCCATTGGACGGCCAGGATTAAAAGCCCCCGAAGGGGTACGCGTCCGGTCCACGGTGGACCATGGACCGCGCCCGCACTCTTGGTCCACAGACCCGTAGACCTTGTCCATCGAATTACATGTAGAAGAATAAGTCATAAAAGAAAAAGGAAAATACACTTTTACATATTGGTCTGCATTCTTTACAAAAATCAGTAAAGACATAATACAATTTCACAGAGGCCCTTAGCATCTTTCTGACTAGCCCCTGAACTTATATGTAATTGCAGGATGTTGATAAAAAGTACATTTAGTGAGTGGAATACAATTGTAAATGAGGAAATAAATATAGAAATGATAGGAAATCATTTTTCAAATCTTTTAAACTGAAATAAACTGGTAGGATGCACATAAAATATATTTCCACCATGGAAAACTCATTTAAAATATTTTAGCTATAAATAAATATTAAAAATGGAGAATAAATTTGAAAAAGTAGGAAAATTATTGATAAAATCATTTAAGCTGAAATGAAATTATAAAGTGCATATATAATATATTTTGATTATGAAAAATTTATTAAAAAGTGTTTTTAACCCATAATAAAATACTAAAAGTGAAGAATAAATGGTAAATGCATTTCTTTGACCATGAAAACTAATAAATCCTACGTAGAGATGTGTTAGCATATGCTTTTATGCTTATGTGATTATTTTTGGTGTATTGCTCTTTAATATTTTTATTTTTCTTTTGACGGTAGAATATACGCATTCGTGTCACGATCAAAAAGCGGCACAAAGATATGATGACGAAGAGTACAATCAAGAATAACTGAGCAGCTATATAAAAACAGGCAAGTGCCCTTGACCATCTTGCACCTTTTTAAGGATTTAGTTAGTTGCATGCTTAATTAATGTGAATCCCATTCTATTTACCGTTCCATATAATTCCTTGTCCCCCGGGAAGGAAAGGGTGGTACTTGGGATATTGATTTACGCTTAGCCATGCATATTAGATGGGGGAAACATTGAACATATATGCCACCTATGATTTATGATTATTTATTGAGATACAGAAAATGAATTGTAGTGGATAGGAATCTGGTGGGTTGGTTTGAATGGTATGGTGCAGTACGCACGAGACTCGGGATTGGAGTTTGGACCTCGTCAGATTCTAAGGACAGGATTATGAATGAAGTCACTAAGCTTTATAGTATCACCACAAGACTGAGTATGGGGCAGCTTGGTCAATTAATTAGGCCTCTCCCGGCGTAGTATTGGTGATTGGATAGTGTGGGGAATTGGTTCAGGGTGTACTGCCTTGGGATCCGCATGGCTCAAGAGGGGGCAACTGGGGTGTTGAGACGCGGTGTAGCGGCTCACACTTTTGTAGAGGGGTAAAACCTCAGAGGGCTAGTACGCATTGGGAGAACCTTTGTAAAGACCTCGTAGTGATCTCCTAGCCACACACCTATGGAAGTGTGTGTTGTGGTTGGCCGGGCATCAGGGAGGTTTACTTAGTACACCTGGAAACATGGGATGAAATCACGGCTTGTGGATAAAAGATACATTCTCTACAGAGATTGGAAAACTGTCATGACAGCCGTGCTCATAGACAAGAGCGGCTTGGTGTCCAATTCATAATTAGACGATGGTTGAGATGAGGGTTGAGATGATGGTTGAGAATGATATTGGCATTATTACATTATTATTATTGTTATGGTTGGGATTATTCACTTAGATGTAGGTTGCAAATGAAAGCTAAGGATAGATTTAATGCTTAGTGCTTAAGCCACTATCAACCTTTCTTTTTGATTGGCCTTCATGTAATTTATTTCCCACACTTGCTAAGTACCACGGGATGGTACTCACACTTGCTTTGTTGTACTTTTTTTTTAAAAAAATGCTGCTCAGTGAAGAGAAGATTCAACGAAGTAAGTTTCTATTGAAGACGGTGTGTAGAAGGTCGCGTTGCTGCCAGTCGATTTGCCTGTGGTTGCTATAAAGTTTTTCCTCTTCCGCTGCTATTCAAAACTCTTTTGAAAGGTATAAATGTTGTTTTCATGCGATATAGAACTGTTTATCACTACTTGTCATACATGTATGGTGAAACTGATTCTGGCATACATGTATTTTGCAGCTGGTTTTATGCTTAATAAAACCAGGTGTGACAAGGTGCCCTCTGATTCGGCCAGTGGTGGCCAGAATCATGTCCTCGACGACGGTAGCGGAAAATGCCACGGCAGCACAATTCCTCCCTCGGGGATGAGCTATTCCGACCGTAATTTGCATGAGAAGTACTGCCTATGTCTCAGGAACAAGGAATTGGATTCCAATCATAGTGGAATCCAGTGCAAGGATGATTTTGACCGTGACCTAGGGTTTAGGCTGAAATGGGAAAATTTTGCTCACCTAGCTCGGTTAGTCCACGGCTATCTAATTCAAGCGCACTTGGTGACGAGCAAGGGCCTGTAGAACTTATTATCTATTGGAATTGAGGAGATTTTCTGCCTGCATCATGAATTGCTAGCATCACTGGTCCTGTTCTATGAAACCGACAGTCAGAAGCTTTGAATTACGGCACCACCAAAGGCTGCCTTGAAGAGTAAAGTTGAGGGACGGTAAGAAGGTGCATGTGAGAATCTGTTGGCGTGCTGTACGAGTTGGGAGGGAGCTCAAGGTGTTGGTGCGCTGTGGAGCAGAGCGGCGGCTTGAATCCGAAGATGAAGAAGACCAATCACCCGCCCGGTGCAGCATGGCAGTGACAAGGACACAGTGGCAACGTGTTGGGGAGGTGAGGAAGACTCTTACGCAGCTCATGGCACCTTCGGTCGAGCAGGGACGCTGAGGATAGAGCTGCTCGACGTTGAGGCTGGCAAGAACAGAGCAACCCCGCCGGCAAGAACAGAACAACCCGTCTAGGGAGGTTACGGATGGCCACGTGAACGAAGTTGAGGTCTCAGCTGAGTGGCAGAGCACCGGGAAAGAGCGGGTGACGGTGGAACAAACGCAGCGCCTGGCAGGAAGGGAAACTAGCGAGCAGGGGAAACGAGCTTCTCTGAGGTTGAGCAAAGAATGACCAGGGGTAGCTAGGGCTCGACTGGGGATTGAAAAGATCAAGCAGAGAGTTGAATAAGAGAGAATCAAAGCAAGCAGGAGGTGTCCATGCAGCTGCCATGCGTGGAGCTCTGTAGAAGCAAAGCAGAGGCGGTAAAATTTTGTTCCACTGACATGTGGGGTCCAGCCCTCCTCTTTTCCCCTTTCGTCAAAAGCAAATATGAGCCAGGAAAAGAACTCTAAAAATGTTGATTTTTTGTATGGGTGTGTAAAAGCCCCGAAGTTGAAAGCATAAGATTCTGTTAGCAGAAATAAAAATCAAGCATGAGTCAAGAAATCAAAATAGCAGTTGAAAAATCAAATCAACTCAAACTGTAAGGGAGAGAATTCAAAAATCTGAAGTAAGCTACTGTTCAAACAAATTCAAAATGGAAATCTGAGTTCACCAATAAATTCAAAATAATTCAAAAAGCACTTCTGCCAAGTTTCATGATTTTGGAAGTAGGTTTACTATTTAATTCAATGTGTTCATCGAATCGTATTTGAATTCAAATTCAGATTTGAATTTGAATGAAACTTTGCCAGATCAAGGTTTTGATTTCAGAATCAAATTCTAGATATTTCTTTTAGGCTTCCTGCCAAATTTCATGATTTTTGGACTATATTTGGTATGATATTTGATGCAGCAGAGAGGGGGATAAGTATTGGGGGCATGGGACCCACTGGTCAGCCTCCCGACTTGCTGAACCGACAGAGTCTTTGCTCTGATTTTCTCTCCCACCGTTAAACGCCGGTGCAGCTGCTTTCCAGCTCACCAAGCATACAGGCAAGCAGCTCGGTGGAAAGGGTGAGTTTAAGGAGTCCTCATCCCCTCAATGATTCATTTCATCACGCCATCGACCGTTCCATTGCTCCTGCTCGTTTTCCTCTCTCTCATGAAACAGAGCCGCAACTTCCCTTGTTTCACCGGTGAGCATCTCGGTCCAGCTCCCTTCCTCTTCGGTTTAAACAGAAAAAATGGCGCTCAGGCTATGCTCTATCATCTCCACCATTTAGTTCATCGTTTTGCTCACTGGTTTGCCGGTATTTTGAAGTTTCGCGGACGCCGCCGGTCGCCGCCGAAGCTGAACCCCTCTGCCTCACCGTCTTTCCGCTGTTGCAGTCAACTTCATGGCTGTCCTCCAACAGCAAAGAATGGCACCATAACCTCTACTTTCTCACGGTGAGGACCTCACTCCATTTCTTTAAGTCTCACAGTCGCAATTCAAGTTTTTCCGAAAGCATAAGCATAGCTCTAGGTTTTCGTTTTGATTCTGTTTCTATGCACAAATATTGCCTAATCCAGTTTAAGATTAGGTTATAGACTACAATGCGCACCCCCTGAATAAAAAAGCATTGAAAATCGTTGAGAAATTGATCAGGGCTATCAAATTTCCCCATCGCCATGGAAAGACACCTCGGTCCACTGTTGACCTTATCTTTCTGAGGATTTCCATTGACTTAACACCTTTATTCATGTTCTCTAGGTTCTCCTGAGTATTTTGAAGCAAATCCTAGCCGAAATAGGGCATCATAGGCAAGCACCGACATTGCTGGAACCCTAATCACCGCTGCCGCCGTCGCGCGGGTATGTCCGGCCTTTGTCGGCGGGCGCTGACCCCACCACCATTCTCGGCGTCCCATTTTATGCTCGGCGCCGAGTGTGGGGAGGACTGATGGCCGGGGAAGCCAGGCCAGCGTGCTCGCCGGCGAAGCACTGGTGCGGCAGCCCGAGCGCCGCCCATGTCGGGAGGAGGAAGACAACCCGTGCGGGCCCCATCTGTCAGCCAGTGTTCTCTCTCTCTCCAGATTTAAGTTTGGCTTAGGATCTTTTGTGGCCACGTGACTCGATTCAATGGCCCCCAAGTGGCCCCTTTCGCACTGGTTCATTTTAAACCAGTGGGCTCGGGTGGGTCGATTTAAATATTCCTATTCAGAAATAAATCTAGAAATACTCCAAACTTCTAAATTCAAATACTCCTAGTAGACTTGCTCAAATAATTCCAATCAAATTCTGATAGACTCATCTTGATCCCAATTTGCATTGGTGCAATTTGTTAGACATGAAAATCCCATAATTTTCATAATTAATTTCCAATTTTGGTCAGAACACTAATTGATATACACTGGATCTCCAGTATAAGTTTCAAGTTCATTGGACTTCATTTACTGGACCAAATAGTGTTCAAATCCCCAATGTTCATAGAAAATTCAGAAATGTACAGAAACATTTCTAGATTTTATCCCAAAAGTGTAAAATCAATTCCTCCCTGTAGGAAGCTCAGAAAATTATGAAACAAATTTCGTTAGAATCTGTAAGACCTCCTCTACCATGATCATCCACTATTAGGCATGTTAAAGCTATAGATGTAGTACCAAAATTCAGAGAAGCCTTTTACTAGTTGAAATTTTAGAGACAACAAGCTTCCTTGAACATCCTCAATTCTTGGCCCAGATTCTCATCAAAGAACCTAGAATCCAATGTAAAAATCCGAAAGCCAATTAAAATTATTTAGTAACAGAAACTATGTTTAGAAGCTCATATATATAGTTCTATGTCACTTATATACTTTCATATTATGTACATTATATAGTGACCGAGATCGAGGAGGAGCCGGAGGCCTTGGACAACAGACTTTCTGAGGCTAACTTCGATACCGACTCATAGCCAGGCAAGCCCCGGTTTGTATTGAAGTGCTTTTGCAATGTTTTGGTTTGTATAACTTATGTCTAGGGTGAGTTTTGTGCATTAGGGATAAGGTAATTGTTACTCCACTTGCATGGCCCCACAAATCCCATGGAGTATTGGTTAGGTCTACAGCTTGACTAGTAGAAAATGCCATACTAATGTTTTGAGGAATCTGGTAGAAGTCGAGTAGTTAGAATCTACTCGCGAATAGGGTTTATATCACTTGGGATTGGTTTGAGTACATAAATGGATTACGAGTATGAATATGAGACCGAACAGCGGGATAGGATGCAGCGAAATGGGGTCTTACTTGCGTAGCCTACTTGTGTTAATTGAGGACTGATCTGTGTACAACCCTGCTGGACAAGTTTGAACTGTACCTGATGCATACTGGCTATATGGAAACAAGAAAACCAATGTAATTTGTTGAGCTGGGTGTCAAGGCTTACCCTACCATTTTATAGGAGTGGGTTGAGGGCAGCAAGGTGTAAATCTGCCAGCGGGCACAGACACGCTCCGCGTAGGGACCTCCTGCCCATTATGGAAGGACTGGTTCAACATTTTGGTTTCCTTTGAAAGGTTGTTGCATACAATATAGTATTGAAGTGTGATTCACTTCACTTCCAAAATGGGTGTATGTGCTGTGTTATCTGGGTTTCTACTGATTGCAATCACCATCCCTCGCAGTTATTTGAGCATCGCTTGTTCACTGCGCTATGACATAGTAAATACTAAAGAAGCCAAAAGAATATGATGTATTTAATTATAATTGCTTTGCAACTATGATTGCTATAGAATATGCTCACTAAAGTTACTTTTATTGAACCTTAATCTGCTGCTAATAACTTAAAAAAATAAGGATCAACATGTAGGCGAGTCATTTACTGCAATATCCCTTCCTATGTTAAGTATCCCTGCATGTAGAGTTCCCTGCTTAGGTGAGACGGTTCAATCTTGCTGAGCCTTCGTGCACACGGTTTCTATATTAAGTTGTTTGCAGGTGAGACGTATGAGGAAGGGCCCGAGGATGAGGCGATGCCCCCGTCGGTGTATACCGCCGAGTGGGAGCACTGCACGCCGCATTGATCTTTGTTGTGTGCTGCTAGTGTGTAGTGTCCCCGGGCTGGGCGGCTGCACTTTTGCATAGCTAGGCTTAGAGTTTAACTATGAGTATTATCTTCCGCTGTACATTAATTATTGTAAAAGACTTTTGCTGTTTCTATTAATAAAACTTTGTATTCTATCGTATTCTTTTTGTGTGTGCTATTGGGTGCTGCATCGCACGGCACAACCCTCTGCGATTACTGAAATGTGTGGACCCAGTCCCCACAGGGTTCTAATTAAATTACAGTGAATTCATGGGTGAAAACAAATAGGATTATTCATCCCTTTGTTTTTTTTTGAAATTCAAATTTGAGTTTGAGTTAAACTTAAAGCTTTTGTTTTATTTATACATTCTCCCCATTTTCTCCATTTTGCTAATTCAAACTTGAAGTTTTGAACTAGTTTGAATTTTTAGTTTCATTTATTTGACCTAAGTTGAAAATGACTTTCGATTTAAAAATTTTAGAACCTTCTTTTTAGGGTTTGCTTTTAAACAATCTCATTTTAACATTATCTTTAATTGTTTTTGTTCCTCATTTTAAATTCTCTTAGCTGAACAACTCACTCAAAATTTAGGGGTTTTACATCCCTTCCCCCTTAAATGAATCTCATCCGAGGTTCCGTTGGAAAAGAGAGAGGGTAACATAGATTAGCGGTGATACGACGCTAGCAACTTTGAGTAAATGGATCAGGGAGACTTCTGACCTTCTTATGGAGTTTTCCTTGATGGTCTGGTTAGTCCTGATTATCATGTAAACAACACCGTCCAGCTTTTGTGATTTGTGTTTTCTTATTCTGATTTGTATGCTCGGCGTGAATGAGGTCACATCGTAAAGTTTGGATCTTTCTAATGCTATGTTACATTGATGTCTTTAGGTCTTCTACTTGAATTCAAAGGATGTAACTTTTTCAGGGTAGAGGCACATAAGGTTCTCTAACATTTAGCTTACTTATATTGACATTTCTCTTATGAAGACTTTACTCCCCTAGACTTATACTCGAATAATCTACGCTTGTCCTTCAACTTTTTTGAGCACCTGACTTATCTTAAACCATAGTGCAACCATCTTCAACTGTGGCTTTGTGTAACTGAGTCCTTAAATCTTGGTGTATTATTTTGAATAATGAATCAAGGAATTTTGCGAGATTAAACGAGGAATCATTAATCTCGTCTGAAGTTGATTTTCATCAACGTTCGGATCACCTTGCTAGAACATAAGAGTAGTAAAATTTTTGTCTCTCATGCGGTAAAAAATAGGAAGGTCGCTATATGGATGGAAATTACAAGGCTTTTGGACATATAAAGTCACCATACAACACGAGTGTCAGGACCCGCCTTTTGTGGGTCCACTTGTGCTTCCCGTACTAATCCCTGGATCAGTAGTTGGTACGCACAACAGAATGTATAGTGGTCCATACACCAATATTTATTATAGAACCTTTATGGTCTTACAAGCATTGTCTAATAGTACATTACATCGTGACTTAATAGGGTCACTAGTTACATAAAAGTAGAGCTACAACAGCGTTGATACAGCTCCATTCCCTCAGGCATCCTTGGGAGCGGGACTGAACCTATTCCTCATCCTCGCACGGCACTTCGTCATCTTCAACCTCTTCTGGGTGGCAACATATTAAGCAAGAGTGAGTACATAAGGTACTCCACAAGCCCTAACACTACTCAAGGTGAGGTGTTTAATGCATTGGGGCTTGTAGCAAGGAGAGGCCATACGGCTTAGTTTTGCCGAAAAGCATTTTATGCAATGTTCTCTTTGAAAAGAGTTTTGCAATGAGAGGGAGAAGTAGTTGAATCAATATTATTATTGTTGGCGGGCCCTGGGGGAGTTTCAAACCATCCCTCCAGTTCCCTCACTTTTAGATGAGTCTTCGGACCCAAGGCCCTGACGACTCCGGCACGCATGCCAACTCTTTCCCAAAGCACGGCGGCCTCGGCCACCCACCCACACACCTCAAAGAGTTATACTAGTGCTAATTAATAGGAGCCCAAAGCATAGTGTGCCAGGACTGTGACAACAGCTATCCGGATAGATTAAGACCCTGCAGAGTTTGTACACTTTACCCACAGGCTACGTACTCCGGATCAGAGAGTAACACAACACTCATCCCATCTTTCCCGAGTAACCCCACATTCACACCGCGGCCCGATGCAGGGGATATTCGGGCATTCACTACCTAGCCAGACAGTGGATGACCCTCGATCTCTGTGCCATTTCTTGGTCCACCATGCCCCCCCCCCATGGCTCTACATGTTTTCTCATGTGGCAGTTACCAGAAAGGTAGGGCGAGTCCCGCCAATACAGGTTCTGTGGTTGTACGAAATCACTATGTTGAGGTCAAATGAACCGGTCCTTATATTGGTGAGGCGGCTCCATCCATCCTTGGCAAGAGGACTAGTCCAAAACACACATCATCGAACTAAACTGAAGTACTCAGCACAAGACTAGTCCGGAAAACATGGTCATCTGACTATTACTGAAGCACTCAGCGCCGATCGGTAGATTACACCGAATACACAGCCACAGCTGGTATACCTCTTAGGGAGCAACATCCCATCACCATACCCGCCTCGACCACCCATCCCCTTCACACACACAGTTCATTAATATCCCACCCATATCCTAACTCACACCACCAAACACCTTTTAACACATTTCACAATCATATATACAGTGTGTAGTGGTTCGCGAGCGAACATCGCAGGGGTTCCTAAGCATAGTACTAACAAGGAGGTGCTCACATTGCTGCTATAGCGCAGTGATGAAGCAGTTAGGTTGTCAAGGGGTTGTGTTATCAAGGTCAAGGAGGGGATTGTGATAGTCATTGCTATAATTGTAACTAATACAGTGTCTTGTTTTAAGCCATTGATAGCGAGTAACCTATGTGTTACTGTTCATCGTTGGCTAGTAGTTAACACCGATACTCAGTCATCAACATAGCTCATGCTACCACATCAAGTGGATCATAGCATAACAATATTTTAAAATAGACATACATTCATGCAATGAAAACAGGCCATAGGTGCGATTACAAAACATAGGTGAAATATGATCAAGGAGTTAGAGCTTGCCTTCGAATTCGTCGAGGAGGTCTTCCTCGAAATTTGGGTCTTCCGGGTCTTCCTTAATGTCCTCAATCGCTATAATATAACTAAGTAGGTAAATACACAACAAGAGAAGTCTAATACTGGGAATAATATTCAAGGAATTATTTATTAAAGTTTTGTTGTCGTCTCCCTAATCATTCTTGGGGTTAATGTGAGTTGTAGGGTACCCTCCATGTGCTTTCCTATTTTTTTATAGCTATTAACTTATTATACTATTTTGTACGATTTATTAGGGCCCTATTTGCATGCTAATATGTCTTAATAACCCTTTACCATTTTTAAAATTTTTCTAGAATTTTTCTGTGTGTAAAAATGTGTTTTTCACATTTGTGGGTACAGTCTCGGGTACCCCTAACAGTTACCCAGCGAGTACAGTGGTTGACAGGGGGGGTAAAGTACTTTATGTGTACACGCGTGGGTGCGTTTTGCTGTGCCAATGAGCTGGCTACCGGGCCCCAGACGCTAGTGGGCGGCGGTCTACTGCGCCGAGGGACGTGGGCCCCTTCCTGCATACCGCGAGCCTGTGTCTCGCATAGACCGAGTCCACGCTCGTCGCGCGACGCGGTTCAGCCGGCGTGGTGCTGGCTTGGCTGAGGTGGCAGGCCCAACCCGCGTGGTGCCCAGGTGGCCGCCACGTGCGCACGGTGTGAGCGCCACGGTCCGAAACAGAGGAGCCGCAGGTCGCACGGCGGGGAGGTCATCGGCGTTCTGCCAGAACTCGATCGTCGGCCACTACCTGGCCGTTGAGGGGTGGAGGCAGGTGTCTACGGGATAGGTGAGCCTTATGGCGGTGTCGGCGGACCGGGACGGCGGCTGGAAGGGCGGCAGCGATGGGCCGACGGTGGCGGCATGGGCGAGCTCCGCGTCTACATCCCGCATAGAATCTCTTTGGTCCTTTTACTCTACGCGTACTACGTTGTGCGGTGAACCGTCTAGGAGGAACGACCAGTCCTAGGAAGGCCCCACGGTGGCTGGCGACGGCGAGGTGTGGCGACCCGATTAGGGTTGCCAATGCTCCTTCTATTCAAAAGGGCCCTGCCCAAACTAACTGACGTTCTAGCCGTTCTAGAGGCTTACGAAGCTACTGGAGCAAGGAGGTTGGCGTGGACAGGCTCGCTGGGGCATGAACATGCTCGACGGCCGGTGGGTCTAGGTTTTGGTGGCCACCCTTTCTCGAGCTTCCGTTCGGCACAGAACAAGGCATCACACAGGTGCTCAAGCTACTGAAGAATGTGCTAGTGAAGTTAATCAAAGGGTGAAGGAGTTTACCGGCGGTGACGAGCTCGACAGCCGGCGACAGGGAAGAAGAAGGGGGCTCCGCAATTCTACTTCGAGAGGGGCGCTCGAGCTCCAGGGTGTGAGGTGGAATGTGGTGTATGGTGCTGCGGGTAAAGTGGCGAGGGTGAGGTTCGTTTTATAGGCCCATATGGCCTTTCCCGGCTAGAGGCAGTGATGCTCCTTTTGGTGCGGCCGTGCAGGTGCTCGGCTGGCGGGGCGAGGGGTCGTCGGGGTGATGATTCGAGGTTGTCAGGTCGAGGCGGCGTCGTCCTCACCATGATGGCGGTGCAGCAAGGGAGCAGGCAGCGCGGCAGATTGCCACGGCGGGTCATGTCATGGGAAAACTGGACGTCGGTGTCGGACGAAAAAGAGAAACAGGGAGGGAGAAGGCGGTACAGTTCTGGGCCGGCTGGGCCGCGTGCGCGAGAGGGAAGGAGAAAGAATGGGCCGCGCGAGTTGGGCCTTGGTGGCCAGGTTGGGCTATAGAGATATTTAGGGGTTGCGTCCAGGTTTATGTCTTTTCCTATTTTGCTTTATTCCCCCCTTATTTTCTAATTAGATTTTCAATTATGGCCTTAATCTAATGGACTGGTCCTTTTTATACATTTGTTATTTCCTTTTTTTGTTCCTTTTAATGCCATAATTATTTGGGGGAGTTTCTCACCCTTTGCATGATCTCATAATTGCTATTAGAGCTTCCCTCTCAAGTGTAGCTCGTTTAAATCGAAAAGCTTTAATTCCGAGTGAATTTTCGATTATCAAAATTTTTGGGATGTTACAAATCTACCCCGCTTAAATGGAATCTCGTCCTCGGGATTCTGACTCCTCCTCAAACAGGTAGGGGAATTCATTCCACAATTCTTCCTCATGCTCCCATGTAGCTTCTGCTTCTGTGTGATTGGTCCATTGGACACGACAGAACTGTGTTGCAGTCCTCCGTGTCTGCGGAGTCACGACGTCTAATATCTTCACCGGCATTTCCTGGTACCTCAGGTAAGGCTGTAGGTCCATTGCATCTATGGGGACTTGCTCTTCTGGTACCTTCAAGCACTTCTTTAGGTGAGGTACGTGAAACACGTTGTGTATGTCTGGCATATGCTCTGGCAGCTCTAGTCGATAGGCAATGACTCCTACTTTTGCCAGTATTTTGAACGGTCTGACATACCGAGGGGCCAACTTGCCTCGAACTTGGAACCTCCGGGTGCCTCAGATGGGTGAGACCTTGAGGTATACAAAGTCTCCTTCGTCGAAGGTCAGTTCTCTTCGACGATTGTCTGCATAGCTCTTCTGTCGGCTCTGAGCTATTTTATGGTTTTCCCTAATAGTGGTAACTTTCTCTTCAGCGTCCTTAATGATTGCGGGGCCGAAGAATGGGCGTTCTCCAACCTCATACCACATTAAAGGGGTCCAACACTTCCTGCCGTATAGGGCCTCGAACGGGGCCATCTGAAGGCTGGCTTGGTATCCTTTATTATACGAGAACTCTGCGAATGGCAGACTTGCCTCCCAATCTTTTCCGTACGTTAGCACGCACGCTCTTAGCATGTCTTCCAATATTTGATTCACTCGCTCTGTCTGCCCATCGGTCTAAGGGTGATAGGCTGAGCTGTAGTCCAGTCTGGTTCCTAGGAGAGTGTGGAGGCTCTTCCAAAAATGCGTGGTGAACTGGGGACCGCGATCTGACACTATTCTACTGGGCACTCCATGTAGTTTTAGAATGTTGTCAATGTACAGTTGCGCCAACCGATCTCCACGGAAGGTGGTTTTGACCGGTATAAAGTGGGCTACCTTGGTCAGCCGATCCACTATGACCTAGATTGAATCATTTACTTTCTTCGTGCAGGGCAACCCAGTGATGAAATCCATGGCGATTTCATCCCACTTCCATACGGGGACATGGAGTGGTTGCAGCAGTCCTGCCGGTCTCTGATGTTCTGCCTTTACTCAACGGCAGATATCGCAATGTGCGTCAAATTCTGCTATATCTCTTTTCATTGCCACCCACCAATACTTTTTCTTCAGGTCCTGGTACATCTTGGAGGCTCCTGGGTGAATAGAGTAGGCGGAGTTGAGGGCTTCGCCCATGATGAGGCGCCTCAGCCCATCCGTGTTTGGTACACATATCCGATTCTCATACCAAAGGGTCTTCTGTTCGTCCACCCGGAACCCAGGGGCCTTGCCCTTCCCTGTCTGGTTCCCTAACTCTATGATATCTTCATATTTTTCTTGGGCTCGACGGATTTAATCCTCTAGCGTGGGTTGCACGCATAGCATGTTGAGGTATCCGTTCGAAACAGAATGCAAGTTCAGCTTCTGAATCTCTTGCTCTAGTTCTGGTCTCTTAGTGATGCCTTGTACCGTATTGCAGTGCGCTTTCCGACTCAGTGCGTCTGCCACCACATTGGCCTTTCCAGGGTGGTAGTGCACCTCCAAGTAATAGTTGTTGATCAGTTCCAGCCACCTCCTCTATCTTAGGTTCAATTCAGTCTGGGTGAATATGTACTTCAAGGTCTTATGATCTGTAAAGATCCGACACTAATTTCCAATCAAGTAGTGTCTCCAGATCTTTAAGGCATGAACGACGGCTGCCAGCTCAAGGTCATGTGTTGGGTAGTTCTTCTCATGAACTTTTAACTGCCTAGACGCGTATGCAACAACCCAATCATCAAGCATGAGTACGCATCCAAGCCCTTGTCTTGAGGCATCACAGTATACCACGAAATCCTTGTGTATGTCTTGTAATATGAGGATTGGGGCAGCAATCAACTTAGCTTTTAGTTCCTTGAAGCTGCTCTCGCACTTAGTCGTCCATTCAAACTTCTTATCCTTCTTCGTAAGTTCGGTCATTGGCCTCACAATCTTTGAAAATCCTTCGATGAACCTTCGATAGTATCCTGCTAAGCCAAGAAAGCTTCTAATCTCGGTGACATTGGTAGGTTGCTTCCAGTCCGTCATGGCTTCGACCTTTGCGGGGTCCACCACTACTCCCTCGTCCGTTATGATGTGACCGAGGAAGGCTACCTGTTGGAGCCAAAATTCACATTTACTGAACTTGGCGTATAATTGGTGTTCTCTGAGCCTTTCCAGTACTATCCGTAGGTGTTCCTCATGTTTGGCCACACTTCTATAAATACGACAACAAACCTATCCAACTCCTTCATGAATATCTTGTTCATTAGATCCATGAAGTACGCTGGTGCATTTGTCAGGCCGAAGGGCATCACCGTGAACTCGTACTGTCCATAGCGAGTTATGAATGCTGTCTTCATGATATCAGAATTTCGGATCTTCAGCTGGTAATATTTGGATCTCAGATCTATTTTGGAGAAATACTTGGCTCCTTTCAATTGGTCGAACAGATCATCTATGCAAGCTAATGTGTACTTATTCTTGATGGTTACCTCATTTAATGACCGATAATTGATGCACATCCGTAGACTACCATCCTTCTTCTTAACAAAGAGTACCGTGGCTCCCCAAGGTGAGGAGCTCGGGCAGATAAACCTTTTCTCCTGAAGCTCACGGATCTGTTCCTTGAGCTCGGTCAGCTCATTTGATGCCATTCGATAGGGTCTCTTAGCAATGGGCGTAGCTTCGGGAATCAGATCGATTAGGAATTCTACATGTCTATCTGGTGGCATCCCTGGTAAGTCTTCTGGAAATACATCAGGGTATTCGCATACCACCGACACTTGCTCCATGGGTTTAGCTTCTAAATTCCACACAATCGACGTGGTGGTGTGTTGACGTGGCTCACAAGTTACCGTTACCCCTTCATGGTTTGTTGCAGTGACCTTGCGGTCGGCACAAGATATATTCCCCTTATGGCGTGCCAACCAATCCATTCCAAGGATAACATCTATGCCATCTGATTTAAGGACTACTAGGTCCGCTAGGAATTCTACACCACTTAAATATATGGATCTTAACCTCTAGACATCCAAATCGGCAATTTATAACTGCACCTGGAGACTTAGTTACTAGTGGGGTTTCTAACCAGACATTTGGTAGTCCACTCTTATCCACAAACTTTGATGAAACAAACTAATGCGATGCTCTGGAATCAAAGAGAACGGTAGCAAGTATTGAGTTGACCAAGTACTCACCGAGTGCAACGTCTGGTTCCTCCTCACCTTGTGTAGCGTCAATGTGGTTGACACGACCGTGACCAAAGGACTGAGCTCGGATCTGCGATCTGGGTGCTTGTGGGGGGTTACGTCCAATGCCAGATACAGCGGTCCTCATTCTGGACTTGGTAGGAGCGGGGTTCAACTTCTTGTACTGTGGGCAATTCACCAACAAGTGCCCTGGATCACGACAGTGGAAGCATGCCCTGACGGGTTTTGCCACACTAGCATTACTCCCTTGCTGGGGGGTGATGCCGCTCTGTCGGTACTGCTGCATCGGCTGCTGTGCGCCAGCCCCGAATGCTCGGTACTGCATAGTAGGCTAGTACCACGGCTTTGACTGGAAGTTGGACCTTGACCGTTGGAAACGATCTTGTTGCTTAAGATTTTGTGCCTGGAACTTCCGCTTTCACGCTCCTTCCAACTCGGAACGGGCATCCTCAAGTAGTATAGCACGGTTCATCATTGTGTTGAAATCCGGGTATATGTGCGTAATCAACTGTGTCTTCATGGCATGACTAAGGCCCTTCCTGAAACGGTCCTGTTTCTTCTTGTCTGTGTCCACATCATTAGGTGCGTAACGGCTCAGCTTCATGAACTTTTTGATGTACTGGTTCATGGTCATAGCTCCTTGGCGTAGGGAGCGATGGTATATGGTAATCACGGAAGGCCTGCTGGAATTCTTCCCATCTGATTGCATCGGGCTCCTCCGCTGCCTCACGGTAATTATCCCACCATTCTCCAACTGCCCCAACCAACTGGTGAGAAGCTAGCATGACACGCTCCTGATCGTTAGCTGCTGTTATGTTTAATTTCTGTGTTATGTTGTGCAACCAGTCATCAGCAGCCAGGGGATCCTCTTCGCTACCATCGAACACTGGTGGGAGGAGTCTCATGAATTCCGACATCTTGGATGATTGTGGTAACCCAGGGCCTCATTGTCCTTGCACGGCTTGAGCCATGGCCTGTAGCAGCTGTGTCTGTACTGCCATTACTTCAGCCAAGGTTGCGTGTGGTGGTGGGGGTACTGCTTCTTCGACATGAGCTACGAAGTCTTATTGGTTGACCTCTCCAACTTCCTCTTGGGGATCCTCAGCCTCAACCTGGTTACTGGCCGCGGCTGCAACAGCTACACGTGGTGCGCGGTTCTGACCGTGTTGTCCTCTACCTCTTCCCCTCAGTGCTGTCCTGCCTCTAGGTGCGTGCCCGACCTGAAGCTGGTCACCTGCCCGTGGGGCGGCCTGTGCAGCGCGTCTGCGACACGCTTGGACGCGAGTAGATCTCTTTGGTGCCATCCATTTGGTGAGAAAAGGGGGTGAGCAGGATTTATTTGGTTCTACTTATGATGATGTTCACGTCGTATGGTTCACATTGGGTTACTGTATTTGTGTGTATATTTATTTATTTATATAGCTTTATTTCATTTCTTTATTTATTATTATTTTTATTATTATTTTGTGTTGTTCTACGCTTATATTAAGTATAAAATCTTAGTACACAAGCAGGGGTCTAGATAAAACCCAGCACATCACATCATCCATTACTAGATTACAATCATACAAGTACAATACCCGTCGTGTCTCTGACACGATACTCATGCCATGATAACTCACACACTATGCGGAACTTATGCTACCACAAGTCACACACCGACATAGGCTCAGACTAACACTAGACATTATACTAACATAGGACTTGCTATGCCGGACTACTCATAGTACTACAGTCTATGGAATCTCTAGGGCTACAGTGCAGTAGGGTAAAGTGACTCCACGTCCTCCATATGAAGATACTCACACCACTGGAGGGCTAAGTCATCACCCACGTAGACTAGCTCGAAGGGGAAGGAGCTACTCTCTCCCGAGTCGCCTCCTGTAGCGTCCTGAACAGGTCCAACACAGCTAGCTGCACCCTCGAGGAGCTCTATACTCACATCCTGGTCGTCTCCTCCCTCGGAGGGCTCCTTGGTAGGGTCCTCGTCCAGTGGGTCTCCAACGCTGTCGTTTCCCATGTCCTCCTCAACGCCGTCATCACCGTCGTCGTTGTTGTCACCATCACGGTCGTCGTCGCCGTCACCACCACTGCCACTAGACTCTGAGCTGGTACGTGACAGTGGCACAAGCCTCAAGTCCTTGCCACAGCCGAATCATCTAGCTCCGCTAGCCATCGTGGCTCGGACTGCTGGAGTCAGGTCGGGTGCTGCTGGTAGATGCACTGTCTGCGGACCACTCTCGTGAGGCACTGTGAGTTTGCTCTTACGAGCCGTGATCCGAACTTGTGCCCCTCTAGAACGGGAGCCTACCTAGTAGAGGGCGTCCAACTCCCTCACGTGCTCGGTGGTCCTCTGTGTCAGCTCCCTGCAGAGTGCCTCCATAGTCTCTCTGGCACGGATGGTCTCCGCACATGCCTGGTCCAGCTCCCTGCGAAGTGCCTCTGTAGTCTCCCTGGCACGGGCGGCCTCTGCGTGTGCCTGGTCCAGCTGGGTCTGTAGGCTCCTCGCTCGAACCTCGGCGTTGTGAGTACGATAAGCCTCGTCTCTCCACTCCCTAAGGATATCCTGGAAGAAGCGGTCCAAGATCACCAGGTACTTGGCGGTCTCCGCCAAGGTGGGGTCCTCCACGGTCCTAGTGGGACCCTCTAGAGTAGCAATCCTGTGCCTCCAAATGAAGCTAGCCTGGTGGTGTACTGGGAAGAAACAGAGTGGTGTACGTCTAGTATCCTCAACGTAGGTGTCGCACAACTCTCTTAGTCCCTCTCGTGCAACTCCCTGAACTGCATCCTCGAAGCGAGCTCCAACGAAGGTCAGTACAACGGGTGTCCTGCCCAGGCCAACGAACAACTCAGCAAGGTAGAGCTGTGCCTTGCAGCGTGGGGCACCGTCCTACTCGAACTCCCACCAGCGATACTGTGGCGCTGCAGTGTAGCCGAACCTACGCATGGTGCAGGTCAACAGGCATGGGAAGTCGTGCACGTCCTCGCAGGTCCCTCCAACCCAGCTAGCTTCCTCCATCTGCCAAAAATAAATTTTTGGGAGATGTGAGACGGTAACTGGTAAAATAATATAAAATAAGTTTTAAACATAAGGAATAGATTAAGAAGCAAGGGGTAGAGAGGGGAGATATACTTTTCGTAAATAGTTTGTATTTCTCAAATACGCGTCCGAGGTGCGGGATGATCCTAAGGTTTCGTCCTATAGCCAAGTATGGCTCTGATACCACTCTGTCAGGACCCGCCTTTCGTGGGTCCACTTGTGCTTCCCGTACCAATCCTTGGATCAGTAGTTGGTATGCACAACAGAATGTATAGAGGTCCATACACGAATATTTATTACAGAACCTTTATGGTCTTACAAGCATTGTCTTACAGTACATTCAATCGTGACTTAACATGGTCACTGGTTACATAAATGTAGAGCTATAACAGCGTTGATACGGCTCCATTCCCTCAGGCATCCTTGGGAGCAGGACTGAACCTATTCCTCATCCTCTCACGGCACTTCGTCATCTTCAACCTCTTTGGGGTGGCAACATATTAAGCAAGAGTGAGTACATAAGGTACTCCGCAAGCCCTAACACCACTCAAGGGGAGGTGTTTAATGCATTGGGGCTTGTAGCAAGGAGAGGCCATACGGCTTAGTTTTGCCGAAAAGCATTTTATGCAAGGTTCTCTTTGAAAAGAGTTTTGCAATGAGAGGGAGAAGTAGTTGAATCAATATTATTATTGTTGGCGGGCCCTGGGAGAGATTCAAACCATATCGCCAGTTCCCTCACTTTTAGATGAGTCTTCAGACCCAAGGCTCTGATGACTCTGGCACGCATGCCAACTCTTTCCCAAAACACGGCGGCCTCGGCCACCCACACACACACCTCAAAGAGTTATACTAGTGCTAATCAATAGGAGCCCAAAGCATAGTGTGCCAAGACTGTGACAACAACTATCTGGATAGATTAAGACTCTACAGAGTTTGTACACTTTACCCACAGGCTACATACTCCGGATCAGAGAGTAACGCAACACTCATCTTTCCCGAGTAACCCCACATTCACACCTCGGCCTGACGCAGGGGCTATTCGGGCATTCACTACCAAGCCAGACACTGGACGACCCTCGATCTCCGTGCCATTCCCTGGTCCACCGTGCCCCCCCATGGCTCTACAGGTTTTCTCATGTGGTAGTTACCAGAAAGGTAGGGTGAGTCCCGCCCATACAGGTTCTGTGGTTGTACAAAATCACTTTGTTGAGGTCAAATGAACCGGTCCTTATATTGGTGAGGTGGCTCCATCCGTCTTTGGCAAGAGGACTAGCCCGGAACACACAACATCGAACTAAACTGAAGTACCCAACACAAGACTAGTCCGGAAAACATGGTCATCGGACTATTATTGAAGCACTCAGCGCCGATCGGTGGATTACACCGAATACACAACCGTAGCTGGTATACCTCTTAGGGAGCCCGCAACATCCCATCACCATACTCGCCTCGACCACCCATCTCCTTCACACACACAGTTCATTAATATCCCACCCATATCCTAACTCACACCACCAAACACCTTTTAACACATTTCAAAATCATGTATACAGTGTGTAATGGTTCGCGATGCGAACATCGCAGGGGTTCCTAAGCATAGTACTAACAAGGAGGTGCTCACATCGCTGCTATAGCGTAGTGATGAAGCTGTTAGGTTGTCAAGGGGTTGTGTTGTCAAGGTCAATGAGGGGATTGTGATAGTCACTACTATAATTGTAACTGATATAGTGTCTTGTTTCAAGCCATTGATAGCGAGTAACTTATGTGTTACTGTTCACCATTGGCTAGTAGCTAACACCGATACTCACTCATCAACATAGCTCATGCTACCACATCAAGTGGTTCATAGCATAAAAATATTTTAAAATAGACATACAATCATGCAATGAAAACAGACCATAGGTGCAATTGCAAAACATAGGTGAAATATGATTAAGGAGTTAGAGCTTGCCTTCAAATTCGTCGAGGAGGTCTTCCTCGAAATTTGGGTCTTCCGGGTCTTCCTCAATGTCCTCAGTCACTATAATATAACTAAGCGGGTAAATAAACAGCAAGAGAAGTCTAATACTGGGAATAACATTCAAGGAATTATTTATTAAAGTTTTTGTTGTCGTCTCCCTAATCGTTCTTGGGGTTAATGTGAGTTGTTGGGTACCCTCCATGTGTTTTCCTATTTTTTTATAGCTATTAACTTATTATACTATTTTGTATGGTTTATTAGGGCCCTATTTCCATGCTAATATGTCTTAATAACCCTTTATCAGTTTTACAAATTTTTCTGTGTGTAAAAATGTGTTTTTCACATTTTTGGGTATAGTCTCGCCCCTAACAGTTACCCAGCGAGTACAGTGGCTGACAGGGGGGTCTAGTACTTTCTGTGTACACGCGTGGGTGCATTTTGCTGTGCCAATGAGCTGGCTGCTGGGCCCCAGACGCCAGTGGGCGTCGGTCTACTGCGCCGAGGACCTGGGCCCCTTCTTGCATACCGCGAGCCTGTGTCTCACGTAGACCGAGTCCACGCTCGTCGCGCAGAGAAGTTCAGCCGGCGTGGCGCTGGCTTGGCTGAGGTGGCAGGCCCAACCCGCATGGTGCCCAGGTGGCAGCCACGTCGGCGCCACATGCGCACGGTGTGAGCGCCACGAGCCGGAATAGAGGAGCTGCGGGTCGCACGGCGGGGAGGTCATCGACGTTCCGCCAGAACTCGACCGTCGGCCACTTCTTGGTTGTTTAGGGGCGGAGGGAGGTGTCTACGGGATAGGTGAGCCTTATGGCGGCGTCGGCGAACTGGGACAACGGCTGGAAGGGCGGTGCTGACGTGCCGACGGCGGCGACATGGGCGAGCTCCGTATCTACGTCCCGCATAGAATCTCTTCGGTCCTTTTACTCTACGCATACTACATTGTGCGGTGAACCGTCTAGGAGGCACGGCCAGGCCTAGGAAGGCCCCACGGTGGCCGGTGACGGCGAGGTGCGGCGGCTCGGTTAGGGTTGCCGGTGCTCCTTCTATTCAAAAGGGTCCTGCCCAAACTAACTGACATTCTAGCCATTCTAGAGGCTTACGAAGCTACTGGAGCAAGGAGGTTGGCGTGGACAGGCTCGCTGGGGCATGAACATGCTCGATGGCCGGCGGGGCTAGGTTTTGGTGGCCACCCTTGCTCGAGCTTACGTTCGGTGCGGAACAAGGCATCACATAGGTGCTAAAGCTACTGAAGAATGTGTCAGTGAAGTTAATCGAAGGGTGAAGGGGTTTACCGGCGGTGACGAGCTCGACAGCTGGCGACGGGGAAAAAGAAGGGGTCTCCACAATTCTACTTCGAGAGGGGCGCTCGAGCTCCGCGGTATGAGGTGGAATGTGGTGTGTGGTACTGCAGGTAAAGTGGCGAGGGTGAGGCCGTTTTATAGGCCCGTATGGCGGTTCCCGGCCGGAGGCGGTGGCACTCCTTTTAGTGTGGCCGCGCAGGTGCTCGGCTGGTGGGGCGAGGGGTCGTCGGGGTGATGATTCGAGGTTGTCAGGTCGAGGCGGCGTAGTCCTCGCAATGATGGCGGTGCAGCAAGGGAGCAGGCGGCGTGGCAGATTGCCTCGGCGGGTCTTGTCACGGGAAAACTAGATGTCAGTGTCGGGCAAAGAAGAGAAATAGGGAGGGAGAAGGCGGTACAGTTCTGGGCCGGCTGGGCCGCGTGCGCGAGCGGGGAGGAGAAAGAATGGGCCGCGCCAGTTGGGCCTTGTGGGCAGGTTGGGCTATAGAGAGGTTTAGGGGTTGCATCCAGGTTTAGGTCTTTTCCTATTTTACTTCATCCCCCCCTTCTTTTCTAATTAGATTTTCAATTATGGCCTTAATCTAATGGGCTGGTCCTTTTATACATTTGTTATTTTCTTTTTTTTTTGTTCCTTTTAATGTTTAATGTCATAATTATTTGGGGGAGTTTCTCACCCTTTGGATAATCTCATAATTGCTATTAGAGCTTCCCTCTCAAGTATAGCTAGTTTAAATCGAAAAGCTTTAATTCCAAGTGAATTTTCAATTATCGAAATTTTTGGGATGTTACAACGAGTCAAAGAGTTCCTCAAACTTGAGAATAGATTGACAATCTTGCGAACATGTAGAATCAAGGTTTTTATTGAGGTTTATCATTTAGTGGAGAACCTCACAAAACAAATGTAGTATTGTTTTCACAACCAAGATATTTGAACCAACTCAGTTCGGAGTGTCCGATCTTTTCATATATGCATTCGGGAGTAACAAGTTACCCTCAATTGAACTGCACAACATACTTTGAACTGTCCGAACATTTTATTGTGAATCTGGAGTAACAATTACTGTCAATTAGTTTAGACTGTCCTAACTTTTAAATGCATAATGTTAGTAAAAATTACTTTTAACCAGTTCAGATTGTCCAAACTTTTCAATATGTATTCGATAGTAACATTTATAGTCAATTTGAACTGCAGTGCTCTGTTTTGGTTTCAGACACTTTGTTTTAACTTGCAATGTTTTAAACTTGCTTTTTGGCTTATGTGAAGTTTGTCTAGTGTTCATTTACTAAGTTTTTGATGCATTATGGCAGATCACTATGGAGATTATGTTGCTATGATTTGCAACATGCTTATATGAGGTGTTCACATAAGGTGTTGTGGTTCCAAGACTACTGTGAGTCAAGTCGAGTACTTGTGCTCAGAAAATTTGGTCGTTTAATGTGCAGGTGTTGCTTGAGGTCAAGACATGGCTGGTTATGGTGATCCATTGAACTAGTCTTCAGGAGAAGATGAGGTTCAACTACCAAGTTCGGAAGGAATTATGGTTGAGTTGATCGGGAGGTCATGCAACATGTTTGGGTCAAAAAGAATGCGTATGAAGGTATCATGGATGTTTTGGAAGGTGTTTGCATGTGTGCAAGGGTTGCATGGACCTAGAAATATGGTTCCAAGGCATGATGAAGAGTTATGGACGTGAAGAATTGGCTAGAACGATCCAACAAGTTGATTTATATCTCAGGCTGCGACTGGGTGATTATTGTTCGTATATGGAAGGTTTCAAGTTGGTTTTGGTTAGATTTCATGTTGTTCACGAAGTTTAGTTTTTTAGAAATGTGTTGGATGTTCCTAAGGTGTTTGGAAGTATTAATATTGCTTCTATCTGCATATGGAGGAGTCTTGAACAGTGATGGAAAGTTTCAGTTGAATCTGAGTAGGAGTAGGGGTCCTACCTTGGATTGGGTTGGTTATATAAGCAAGGGAGGCCAGGTCTCATGGGTTGACGACTGTGTGGTTGTTCTTCCTGTGTTTTATAGAATAAAATTCATAGTATTAGAGGAGCTTTTGTGTCTTGTTCATCCGACTTGTTTTAGTCAAGTCTTTCTCATTGAGTTTCTGTATAGCACTACACTGCTTCTTTGTTTTTATCATAACTCGACTTCTACAGATCCAATTGACGTGATTCTTTTTGTGTTATTTTCAAACTTAATCATATGTCATCTGTGAAAATTTCATGGTCATTGGATTTACATTTTTTGGTCTACACGAGTTTCTTTGCAGCATAGCAGATCTGATTTTAACTAGGGTACAACAGATTGACCTCTGTTCAATCTTTTGGTCATAACTTGAGTTTTACTTGATGGTTTTTCGTGATTCTTATTGTGACATCTTTGTGACTTGATTCTCTATAATCTCTACTACTTTTGTCATAGATGAACACATTTAGATTACTCGCGCACACACTACTACAAAAAGCATTTTCACAGGCGCCTCAACTTTTCAAACACAGGCGGTCCGTAAAAAATGCGACTATGAGGGAGAATGATACAATAACCGTCTGTGATGACTGAACATATTGATTTCTACTGAGGGCTTTTTTGTAGCTTCCGGTGAAAAAGTTTTAATCTACCATTCACCCCTTATGGTAGGATTTCACGTGCTCTTCAATCCTACAGTTTGTATAAGAGCCACAAAACCTTGTGTGTTCAATGACATTGATTTTTAGGTTTGGAAGGCTTGTATGGAGGCTTACATACATGCACAAGGCTTTTCTATATGAGAAAAGGTGTACAAGCCCTTCGACATGCCAATAAAGGATCAATTCACGGCTGCCAAAATGAAGGACGTCAAGAACAGTAACAAGGCGCACAACTTGATTATTCAAGGATTGACTCAAATCAACATCGATCGTGTTGCACATCTTTGATCTGCATATGATGTGTGGAAAGTGCTATGCAACTATCATGAAGGCTCCCACATGAACAAGGAGGTAAGACAAGATATGTTCAAAAAAGACTACATGCGCTTCGAGATGCAACCCGAGGGGTCAATCGATGATTTTTTCGATCGCTTTAATAAAATTCACAGCAACTTGCGTAGATTCAATGTTAATTTTTAAGATGCTGAAAATGCTAGGCAATTATTAAGTGCATTAGACATGTCAATTTGGGAGATGAATGTTACATCTATTCGTGAATCCACTAACTGATTTTTCTCATGGTGTATCCAACAAGTATAATCCAATAACATCCCATTACAAAGCATGTGAAAATCAACATCCTTGCGTGTCTTGTGGCAAATATTACAACATCTCCTGCAAGGACAAGGCATAGTTGCTCCTTCACAAGTGCCCTGGAATGTGAAACTTAAAAATGACTTCATTCCATCCTGCCACTCCTTCGTACCCCTATCTTTTCCCATCCATATTTTATCTTTTGACATCGCTTCCTACAGTTCAATTAGCCTATATATAAGAAGGTAGATGTACATAAACATTATATGAGTTGTACCTAGCGTTGTTGCTCCTCCACAAGCGGCGGCCAACGGATGCTCCTCCAAGCGTGGCAGCCGGCGGATGCTTCTCCAAGCGTGGCGGCTGGCGGATGCTCCTCCAAGCGCGCTTCGTACAGTCGGGAGAGGGGGTGTTGCGGATCGAAGGGTACCATAATAAAAATTCTTTTCATTTCTTATTTTCCTTCTTTACTCAGCGTGAAAAAATTGACCACCGCGGGCACGCAGGCAGGAAAACCGTACGTGTAGCTATCATAGGAGGCCCAACACTGCGTTGGGCCGCTTTTTATTTGTGGGCTGAAACTGTGCTGAGTTACTTTGTATTCGTGGGCCGAAATTGTGTTGGGACGCTTGGTGTTCGTCCCTTTGACCCGTGAGGCCCATGTACGGCGCGCGTCTGGCTCTGGCAATTTGTTATCTAAATAAGTAAACGTCGCAATGGGGTGGTATTCCAATCAAAATAAAGCATAACCATAAAATCTCTTGAACCGCAGCAACACAGCAGGGGTGGACCCAAGTATATCGTTGCTACTAATGATATTTTTTTGACGTAAAGATTAGTATATATCATTTTTGAAAAATCTTATTTCTTTATATCTTTTTAGAGAGTATAAGATTTCTGTACATAAAATATGTACACAATATTTTTTATTTTTATGATAAGTGGGCCTCTGTTTTAGTTTCGTCCCGGATTCTTCAAAACATAGGACCGGCCCCAGTCCCAGACCTGGAGGTCTACTGTTCCCATGTCTGATTTTTCTCAATTGATTCAATTTCCTTCTTCATCGTTGTGTGCCAAACAAGGCACCACCATGGCCACTGTCACCAATAATCTTCCAGGACGTCTTCTTCCCCGAAGTTTCTGTTCCCGTCATCCTCTCTTACTTCACATGCTCTGGTGCCACTTGTTGGAGCACAGAACACGCGATGCAAACAACTCAGGTAAAATTTCAGGTTTCTGCCAACAGTGTGCTTGTGTTTAAGGATCAACGTTAGTATCGGAGAAGATTAGAGAAGTGGATGTCTCCGGAGAGCATATTCAATGGACGCAACTGAGCTAATGATCAGTGCAGTAGATAAAAGGATTACAAGCACATGCATTACGCAAATAACTCCCACTACGGTGCTTCACGCCGGTCGCTGGAGATCCATGATCCACCCTCCTGACACTGTTCCTTCGGCGCAAGAACAGGACTCAAGCATGCATAACAAAATTCTAAAAAAAAAACTAAACACTTGGAGACTTTCAGACTAATACCCAAATGTTATAGAAAACTAAAATGCATGACTCCCGACAATCTGAACCAACAACATTAACACAATACACCTAAGAGTCCTATCATCTGTACATATGGCGTATATAGACTAACACCTCGTTGCAGAACTGAAAATGCTCATGCCTAATCCCACAATCATCAGTCGTGCACTAGTAACCATAGGGTGGCAGCGCCACCAATGCCGGTCTCGAAGGCCCGCGAATAACCCTCCACGTCACATTTTGGAGATCATCTAGGGCTTGCATCTGACACCACCTACACTCTGTGTTGGTCCTCTTGATTGCAATGGACCCGACCGCGTTCTCACCGACGTTGGTCTCACCTTCGACCTGCTGGATATACTCGACAGCGTCGTGAGCCCCACAGTCAGCATCATAGTGGAGGAGGGCGAGGACATAGGACACGTGCATGTGGCTGGCCGTGGCCGCTCGGGCAAGGCGCTGGGTGCCCGGCTGCGCACGCTCGTCAACGAAGACAAGCTCGAGCCTGGTTTCAAAGCATGCACCAGGGTTGCCGACGATGAGCAAGCGCTCCACGTGGGCATAGTAGAAGAGCCCCTCCTTGTGCTCGGACCTCAGCCTCCACCTCTCTCACTCCAGCGCCACACACCTGCCCATGGCGCCCTCCTGGCACACCACGTGCAAGGCTTTGCAGCTGGCACATAGACTGGAGAGGTCGTCCATGGGCCACGGGGGGCTTGCAGCGATGCATCCCGCGATCTCGACCGCTATCTCATGCGGGAGCGAGAACTCCATAGGTTGAGGGGACGATGATCGACAAAGATGAATGACGAGCACTTCAACAATTAACAAGATTTGCATACAAGATGCAACTTGAAGTGACTTCCTTCTCCTGGTTCCCAAATAGTTGTAATCAAAGAGAAATCTTGGGCAAAATCGTACTCTGGATGCTCGTGCAGGACAGAAGCAACAGGAGAAGTTTGGAGGCTATGATCGATGGAGTGGTGCGGCGGAGAAGCAAGAGGACCGTGTGGCTTTATAGCGGCTCGTCGTCTAAATGCGCGAATGGATATGATCAGACGCTTCGAAAACTATGCTTTTGAACCGGTGGGTCGGTCGAAGTTACACCAAACCGCGGTTTGCCTCCTCGAGGTTATCGCAATGGCTCGACGCATCCCATTGGCTTCACATGCAGTTTTTTTTTAATTTGACACGCCCCTTGTTGAGTATCATGTTAATTTGAAGATGTTGAGGATCGGATGTGGCATACGTGTTTTCAAAAGTGTGTTCATTTGTTTCTAAAATAAAAAAACTTAGCGGCTAGCGTCTACTGTTGTCATTTCTTCGAAAGGACAAGTACAACATGTTTCAAAATATGCTGTACATGGCATGCAATTAATTTGATGAACCACGTAGTGAGCTATGCCTAGATGGTACATTCTATCCTCAAACCCCCGAGGGAACATCCTTCGTGTCAAACTTAATGAACTCAATGTTGTTCCTCTGTTCCATCTATTATTTTCTTTTCTATCTGTTGTTTAGTGTATTTTCTATTCTATCTGTTCTTTGTTAACGAACAACAACCTCCACACCGGCCAGTGGATTCTAAGGTGGCCTGTACAGTACTTTAGCCGCTAGAGGTGCCAGGAGATCACCCGTAGTGGGTCGTGCAAGGCGGTCTACAAAATAACAGGAAAACGCAATAGGTAGTGACGACTAGAAAGAAAAATGGAGACAATGTGTGAGACCTATGTGTGCTGAATACATCGGCTGACAATAGAAGTTTTGAATGCTGCCATAACATCTTTTTAGCAAGGTCCGACCCTAGCTCCGAGCTTCTGCAAGGTCCGACAATAGGTCCGACTTTCTTTGTCTAGGTCCGACATGTTTTTGGGTAGCTCCGGTGAGCTTTGTATTTAGCTATGGCATGTGTTTGTTAAGCTCTGATATGTTTTGATAGGTCTGACTTATGTTGGTTAGCTTCGACATGTTTTTCTAGCTCCGGCTTTCGGGTTGACTAGTTCCGACTAGCTTTGGCAAGCTCCGGCGCTAGGTTGTACTGGCTTTGGTAAGCTCCGGCACTAGGTTGTACTAGCTTTGGTAAGCTCCGGCTCAAGCTCTAGTTAGCTTTGGCAAGATTCGGAGCTTGATCGCAATGTTCTTGCTTTTACTGTGAATTGTCTCAAACTTGCTTTACATTGTTGGAAAGATTGCTTAGTATTCATTTGCTAAGTTTTTGATGCGCTTTGGTTGATATGGATGATATCATTTTTGCTATGTTTTGCAACATGCTTATGTGAGTATTCACGTAAGGTGTTGTGTTTGGAACTAACTTGAGTCAAGTCGCGGACTTGGGCTCGTACGGATTGGTTGTTTATTCATGTGCATGTGTTGTTTGAGTTCAAGTCATGGCGGGTGACGGGATCCATTGAACAAGTCTTGGGGAGAATATGAGGTTCAACAACCAAGTTTGGGAGGAGTTGTGGTTGAGTTGATCGGGAGGTTGCGCAACATGTTTGAATCAAGAACAATGCATATGAAGGTATCGTGGACGTCATTGGAAGATGTTTGCACGTATGAAAGGAGTGCATGGACGTGGCTACATGGTTCCAAGACTTGATGAAGATATATGGACGTAAAGAATTGGTCGGAAAGGTCCAATCGACTAGGTTATGGACTCAGGCTGCGGCTGAGTCGGGTTTGACTCAAATATGGAAATATTTGACTTGGTTATGATAGGATTTCGTGTGGGTCACGAATTTGGGTTGTTTTAGGAATGTGGGATACGTTCCTAATGTGTTTGGAAGTCTTAAGATTGCTTCTATCTGTGTATAGAAGAGTCTTGGGCAGTTATGGAAAGTTTCGATTCGTGAATTGAGTAGGATTAGAGTCCTAGTTGAGTTTGGGTTGGCCTAAGGGCTGGTTATATAAGCAAGGGAGGTCAAATCTCGTGGTGCTCGACTTTGGAGCTGTTCCTCTTGTGTTCTATTGAATAAAGATCAAAGTTTAAAGGAACTCTTGTGCCTTGTTCGTCCGACTTGTTTCCGTCAAGTCTTTCTCGTCGAGTTTCTGCACAGCAATACCTTTCTTTGGTGGTTTTATTACAACTCGAGTTTTACAGATCCAATTGACGTGATTCTTTTTTGGTTGTCTTCACAACTTGATTATCTATCATCTGCAAAAATTTCACGGTAATTGGATTTGTGATTTTTGATCTACACGAGTTTCTTTGTAGTATTGCAGATCTCTTTTTTTACTCGGTAGAACAGATTGACCTTTGTTTGATCTTTCGATCTTCACTTGAGTTTTTCTCAACGGATTTGAGTGATTCTTGTTGTGTCGTCTTCGTGGCTTGATTCTCTCTGATATCTATCACTTTTGTCACGGTGTAACACGTTTATATTAGTCTCACACATGATTTCTTTAATGGATCGTTTTTCTGTCGAGGGGTTCTCATTGCTTCTGCTAAAAAAGTTTTAAATCTACCATTCACCTTCCCTCTATTAGCTTTTCACGTGCTCTTCGATCCTATAATTGGTATCAGAGCCACAGTGCTCTAATCTTTGTGATTTGCATGTGTTTTGACTAATCATTATGGAGGAATACTCCGCAAAACCTTGTGTCTTTAGTGGTATTGATTTTCAGGTTTGGAAGGCACGTATGGAAGCCTTCATCCAGGCTCAAGGCTTCGTAATATGGGAGAAGGTATACAAGCCTTACGAAGAGCCGTCAAACGATCAAGTTACTGCTACAAATCTGAGAGACGTCGACAACAACAACAAGGCTCGGAACTTGATCATAGATGGATTAACTCAAAGCGACTTCGACCGTGTTGCACACCTCCGATCTGCATACGATGTGTGGAAAGCACTTTGCGACTACCACGAAGGATCTAACACTATCAAGGATGTAAAACAAGGTATGTTTAAAAAGCAATACATACATTTTGAGATGCAATCCAGTGAGTCAATTGACGATCTCTTTGCTCGTTTTAACAAAATTCTCAGCAACTTGCGTAGTGTCAATGTTAATTTTTCAGATGCTAAAAATGCTAGACAATTACTAAGTGCATTAGATATGTCAATTTGGGATATTAAAGTCACATCTATTCGAGAATCTACTGTCATGAGTACACTCACTTTAGATGTGCAATATTCCAAGTTAAAAACTCATGAAATTGACATAATATCACGTAAGAACCCCAACAAGTCTATTGCTTTTGTTTCTCAACGTGATATGCCTAGCTCCGGCCATTCTTCATCTTGTGGTACACTTGCTTTTTTGTCCTCTCTAACCCTTGAATTGATTGAGGAATTTCCATAGGAGGAGCTTGTACTTCTCTCTACTAGGTTTTAAAAAGCATTGCAAAATGTTAGAACTAGAAGGAGAGGAAGCTACGGACCTCAACGATGTTTCGAATGTGGTAAGACAGGACATTTTCGTTCAGATTGCTTTAACCTTTCAGGTCCTACTTCCCGGGATGAAAAGCAAACAAGGACGAAGCACTCCTCTGCAAACGATAAGAAGAAAAGGAAGGGTTTTACAGGACGTCAATTGGTGAGCAGTTTTATCTCCGCACTTCAAGAACTTGGCTCAAGCGATGTGGACATTCAATGTGACAAAGATGAAGACGATTAGGAAAACTTGTGATTCATGGCTGGCAAATCAAGATCAAGTATGGAGGAGGCAGAACACAACAACGACAATGAAGAGGTTTGTCCTACTTGTGAAGAAATGTGTGATGCTATTTTTCGTGCCACTATTATAGTTAAGAAAAAGGACAACAAGCTTAGAGATAGTGCTGCTAAAATAGAATCACTAGAATCTAAAATCAACCATTTAAAAACTTTGATTCCTAGTGATGATGCATGTCCCTCATGTTATTTAATATATGAACAATTGTCCTCATTAAGAAGTGCGCACATCTCCACACTTGATAAACTTGAGTTGGAAATTGAAAAGAAGAGAGAGCTTGCTGCACTTAATGATAAAAACTTGAAAGATGCTAGCTGTTTTACAATTGATTTGCATTGTTCTACTTGTGATGATCTTGATAAGAAACTACAAGATGCTATGAATGAAATTTCTATATTGAACAATGCTTTACGATCTCATGAAGTTAAATATTGTTCCAATTGCAAATTAAAAGGAAAAACTTCATGTGAAAATTTCCTTGATCTATCCAATAAACTTGATGAAATGCATAGGATATTAGATCGGTTTCGTAATGGGAATAAGAAACTAAACTTGCTGCTGAATTCTTTGAAGTCTTGCAATGATAAAACTGGTTTAGGTTTTGATTCTCATGCTCATGCTAAGGCACATCCACCTAAAATTGTAAAGTCATTAGGAAGTGGTTTGATACAAACAGTTCCTAAATGAAAAGAAGTGGTTTTCAAATCTGCAGGAGTGTTGTCTCATTCGGTTTCAAATAAAAATGTTGCTTGCTCATATAGACATGAACACAAAGTTAAATTTCATTGTACCTACTATGGTAGAGATGATCATGTCATAGATTTTTGTTATAGACTAGCTAAACAACAGAAAAAGGAAAGAATGATTGCTAGATCTCATAACTTTCATGCAAAATTTGCTTCACTTGCTAAACCGAATGATAGGAACATGCAATCTGCTGTAATGAGTCGAGAACATGCAAAGGTTGCTCCCAAACCTACTGTTTTTTTTGCTAAACATGTAACATCTCATATGATAGTAATTGGGTACAAAATCCTCAAGCTTTGTCTCTTAAACCTGCTGTTTTATCTCAGCTTTCGCGTGTTATTCCTGCTGGACGTCGTGTGACTCAATACTGGATTCCTAAATGCCTTTTGACTAATGCCAGTATTGAGTCATCGACGTATTGTTCTTCTATGTATGTTACACGCTTGAGGAAGGAGAACATTTGGATCGTGGATTCAGGTTGCTCATGCCACATGATCAGTAACAAAGAATGGTTCTCCTCTCTCTCTTTTGTGTCAGATGTAGAGAATGTTACTTTTGCCGATAATTCTTCAACTCCTATAATTGCTAAGGGTTCAGTTAGAGTAAATAATCAATACACTTTGAAGTATGTGGCACTTGTTAAATATTTGAAATACATCTTGCTTTCAGTTTCACAACTGCTAGATGAATATATGGAAATTATTTTCACAAAAAATTGTTGCAAAGTTGTAAATTCAAATAGTGAGCTTATTTTTAACATGTCTAGGTTTGGAAGAGTTTTTAAAGCTGATTTTGATATGTCTTCCTCTAAGCATAGGTGTCTAGTTGCTAATGATTCAAAGGACCTATACTTTTGGCATCGTAGACTTGGTCACGTAGGCTTTCATCATCTAACGCGTGTTAGTGCTCTTGATCGCATACGTGGGCTGCCTAAGATCAAAGGGGACAAAGAAATTGTGTGCCCTTCTTGCAGACATGCTAAGATGGTTGCAGGTTCACATACTCCTCTCATAATGGTCATGATAACTGAACCTGGTTAACTTTTGCACCTTGACACCGTAGGACCTTCACGCGTTCGATCTTTCGGAGGTAAATCGTATGTTTTTGTGATTGTTGATGATTATTCTAGATAATCTTGAGTTTACTTTATGGCATCTAAAAATGAAGATTTTAGTCAGTTTAGAACTTTATTTCTTAGATTATCAATTGATCGCCCAGGATCTTTAAAAGCAATTAGAAGTGATAACGGAACCGAATTTAAAAATAAATCTTTTGATCACTTTTGTGCTGAAAATGGAATAGATCATCAATTTTCTTCACCATATGTACCTCAACAAAATGGTGTTGTAGAAAGAAAGAACAGAACCTTAGTTGAGATGGCTAGGACTATGCTTGATGAATATCAAACTCCTAGGAAATTTTTGGCTGATGCGATTGCAACTGCTTGTTATGTCTCAAATCGTGTTTTCTTGCGCGCTAAGCTAGGTAAAACACCATATGAGCTCCAATTTGGACATAGGCCTAGTGTTACACACTTTCAGGTCTTTGATTGCAAATGCTTTGTTAAGAAACATGGTAATCTTGATAAATTTGAACCTAGATCTGTTGATGGCATGTTTCTTGGTTATCCATCTCATACTAGAGGCTACCGTGTGCTTTTACTTGACACTAACAAAATTGTGGAGACTTGTGAGGTGTCTTTTGATGAAGCTAGCCCAGGTACTAGCTCAAACATCGCAGGTGCAGATCCATATCCACAGGGGGAGAGCATTTTCATTGAAGATGAGGAAGAGGTGGAGCTGCTGCCCGAAAATTCAGCAGCTAATGATATTGTTCCAGCTCCTGATTTTGATTCACAGCCAGCACCGATGACCACCATTGCTGGTCTAGATCCTCCTCAAGTCACAAGCTCATTGATTTGTGATGAACATGAAGAAGAATAAGCTTGTGAAGTGTCCACTCCCCTCTGGGTTCTCAATAGTCATCCTCCACAATAAATTATTGGAAGCTTGCACGAACGAGTCACATGGTCCAGGTTTTGCCATCAAAACTCTCATGCTCATTCTGCTTTTGTTGCATCTTTTGAACCCAAAGATATATCACACACACTCACTAATGAATCTTGGATTATTGCCATGCAAGAAGAGTTAGAAAATTTTGAAAGAAATAATGTTTGGAAACTTGAACCTCCACCTCAAGGGCACACTTTAATTGGAACTAAATGGGTGTTTAAAAATAAACAAAGTGAGGATGGGGTTGTGGTTAGGAATAAGGCTAGGTTGGTTGCTCAAAGTTTCACTCAAGTTGAAGGTTTAGATTTTGATGAAACTTTTGCTCTTGTTGCTAGATTAGAAGCCATAAGAATTTTGTTAGCTTTTGCTGCATCTAAAAGTTTTAAGCTTTATCTAATGGATGTTAAAAGTGCTTTTCTTAATGTCTACATAGATGAGGAGGTTTATGTCAAACAACCACCGGGTTTTGAAAATTCAGATTTTCCTAATCATGTTTAGAAACTGTCCAAGGCCTTGTACGGTCTCAAACAAGCCCCTAGAGCATGGTATTATAGGTTAAAAACATTCTTAATTGAAAAGGGGTTTACCATGGGCAAGGTTGATAAAACTCTTTTTGTGCTTAAGCATGACAATGACTCATTATTCGTTCAAGTGTATGTGGATGATATTATCTTTGGTTGTGCTTCTCATGATCTTGTGTCCAAGTTTTCAGTTATGATGAGTTCTGAATTTGAGATGAGTATGATGGGATAACTTACGTACTTTTTGGGGTTGCAAATCAAGCAAACCAAGGAGGGTACCTTTGTGCATCAATCGAAGTATACAAAAGACCTCCTAAGGCGCTTCAACATGGACAAAAGCAAGCCTCTTCGGACACCAATGGGAACAACAACAACACTTGAACTTGATGAAAATGGTGAACCCGTGGATCAAAAATAATATAGAAGCATGATCCGATCACTTTTATACCTCACGACATCAAGACTGGACATACAATTCAGCGTATGTCTTTGTGCACGGTTTCAAGCCTCCCCACGTGCTTCACATCGCCAAGCCCTCAAAAGGATTCTCAGTTACTTACATGGAACTCAAGAATTTGGCATTTTCTTCTTTCTCCCTCAACCATTACTTTGAAAGCTTTTTCAGATGCTGATTTTGGGGGTTGTAGGATTGATAGGAAAAGTACTTCTGGTGCTTGTCATTTTCTTGGTAATTCACTTGTTGCTTGGTCCTCTAGAAAACAAAACTCAGTTGCATAATCCACACCTGAATCTAAATATGTAGCTGCTGCTAGTGCTTGCTCACAAATTCTTTAGATTGTTCAAACACTTAAGGGCTATGGGGTTGATCTACATAGTGTTCCACTATTTTGTAATAACACTAGTGCCATTTGCATTGCTAAAAACCCTGTGCAACATTCTAGAACTAAGCACATTGACATTAGGTATCACTTTCTCCGTGATAATGTTGAAAAAGGAAACATTGTGCTTCACCATGTAGATATCAAACAACAATTGGCTGACATTTTTACAAAACCTTTGGATTTCACTCGTTTTTGTTTCATTCATAGTGAAATAGGGGTTATGCATCCTCATGGCTTACATTGAGGGGGAGTTTTGAAACTTGAGAAGTCTAAGTGTGAATCTGAAGTTAAATAATATGAGCATAGTATTTCATACATATACGACTTTGTGATTCCTTTTACATGCTGAAAGTTCTTACTACATTACTCGTGTTATACATTTTGTAGTTTTTGCCATGTCTAGTAATTGGAATAATTACATACACTAAATCTGGTCATGGTCGAACTTTCTTGCTGTTTTGAACTTATTGCATGCTCACAAGTGCTTTTAATCATAAAGAATTAATCAAGTAATCAAATCACATGTTGAGTTTTTATGAACAAATATAAGTTGAGAAAAGATAAAGAGAATATGCATGCATCACACTTCTTCTTTTGAGATGGCTTATCATTGCACTTAGATATGAACTTGGAAGAAGTTGTGTATGACTAAAACCATGCCCTTAAGCTTCTGATTGTCAAATGACATAGGCTTGACTTGGTTGGTTAGAATAAGGCAGATGCGGATATAATCTCTTGCAAATATCATATGATCTAAATTTGTGCTTTGAAAAATAATAAAATGTAGCAACAAGTGTCATGCTTTCAGGTTTTGAAATAGTTAAGTTTGTGAGATCATGACTTGCTAAACTGGAAATTACATTTGATCTCTAGCATGACTTACACTACTTTATGTATTTCATTGATGTGATAGTGTAAGTTACTTGATAGTATGACTTGGATAAGCTTTGTTTTATATGTATATGTTATAATATGCTCATAACAATTAAAATTTCTCTTTTGTATCTTGCTAAATACATTGTCAAAGGGGGAGAGACAATATGTGAATTTTTAAAAAATATAAGTATGAAAGGGGGAGAAATTGATTACACATCACATATTCACAATTGTTTTGGAACGATTCTTCTCAGGGGGAGAATTCGTTTGTCTTCTCATTTTATTTTTGTTTTACAAGGGGGGAGAAATTATTTTCAAAACTTTTCATGCCAATGTTCGGATTTTAAATGTTGTTGCCAATGCATTCATCAAGGGGGAGATTGTGAGACCTATGTGTGCTGAATACATCGGCTTTGACAAAAAAAGTCTTAATGCTGCCATAACATCTTTTTAGCAAGGTCCGACCCTAGCTCCGAGCTTCTGCAAGGTCCGACAATAGGTCCGACTTTCTTTGTCTAGGTCCGACATGTTTTTGTGTAGCTCCAGTGAGCTTTGTATTGAGCTACGACATGTCTTTGTTAAGCTCTGATATGTTTTGATAGGTTCGACTTATGTTGGTTAGCTCTGACATGTTCTTCTAGCTCCGACTTTTGGGTTGACTAGTTCTAACTAGCTTTGGCAAGCTCCGGCGCTAGGTTGTACTGGCTTTGTTAAGCTCCGGCACTAGGTTGTACTAGCTTTGGTAAGCTCCGGCTCAAACTCCGGTTAGCTTTGGCAAGATTCGGAGCTTGATCGCAATGTTCTTGCTTTTACTGTGAATTGTCTCGAACTTGCTTTACATTGTTAGAAAGATTGCTTAATATTCATTTGCTAAGTTTTTGATGCGTTTTGATTGATATGGATGATATCGTTTTTTCTATGCTTTGCAACATGCTTATGTGAGGTGTTCACGTAAGGTGTTGTGTTTGGAACTAACTTGAGTCAAGTCGCGGACTTGGGCTCGTACGGATTGGTTGTTTATTCATGTGCAGGTGTTGTTTGAGTTCAATACATGGCTGGTCACGGGATCCATTGAACTAGTCTTAGGGAGAAGATGAGGTTCAACAACCAAGTTCGGGAGGAATTATGGTTGAGTTGATCGGGAGGTTGCACAACATGTTTGAATCAAGAACAATGCATATGAAGATATCGTGGACATCATTGGAAGATGTTTGCACGTATGCAAGGAGTGCATGGACGTGGCTACATGGTTCCAATACGTGATGAAGAGATGTGGATGTAAAGAATTGGTCAGAAAGTTCCAACCGATTAGGTTATGGACTCAGGCTGTGGCTGAGTCGGGTTTGACTTGAATATGGCAAGATTTGAGTTGGTTATGATAGGATTTTGTGTGGGTCACAAATTTGTCTTGTTTTAGGAATGTGCAATACGTTCCTAATGTGTTTGGAAGTCTTAAGATTGCTTCTATCTGTGTATAGAAGAGTCTTGAGCAGTTATGGAAAGTTTCGGTTCGTGAATTGAGTAGGATTAGAGTCCTAGTTGAGTTTGGGTTGGCCTAAGGGATGGTTATATAAGAAAGGGAGGCCAAAGCTCATGGTTCACGACTTTGGGGCTGTTCCTCTTGTGTTTTATTGAATAAATATCGCAGTTTAAAGGAACTTTTGTGTCTTGTTCGTCCGACTTGTTTGTGTCAAGTCTTTCTCGTCGAGTTTCTGCACAGCAATACCTTTCTTCAGTGGTTTTATTATAACTTGAGTTTTACAAATCCAATCGACGTGATTCTTTTTGTGTTATCTTCAAAACTTTATTATCTATCATTTGTAAAAATTTCACGGTCATTGGATTTGTGGTTTTTAATCTACACCAGTTTCTTTGCAGTATTGCAGTTCTGTTTTTTACTCGGTAGAACAGATTGACCTTTGTTTGATCTTTCGATCGTAACTTGAGTTTTTCTTGATGGATTTGAGTGATTCTTGTTGTGTCATCTTCGCGACATGATTCTATCTGATATCTATCACTTTTTCATGGTGTAACACATTTAGATTAGTCTCACACACGATTATTGAATAGATCGTTTTTCTGTTGAGGGGTTCTCATTGCTTCCGCTAAAAAAGTTTTAAATCTACCATTCAACCCCCCCCCCTCTGGTAGCTTTTTCACGTGCTCTTCGATCCTACACAATGAACAGAGAGAAAAGAAAAGAGATGATGAGAAAAATGTTAGAAAAAGATAGGTAGGACGTACTTCCTCTGTCTCTAAGAACTTATCGCTTTGTAGTTCAAAAATGAACTACTCCCTTCTTCCCATATTAGTTGTCATTAGGACAACTTTTTTAGTTCATTCTGAATTAGAAAAGTTGTCCTAATGACAACTAATACGAGAAGGAGGGATTACAAAGAGAAAAGTTTTTGGGGATGGAGTACAATTTAATGTGAAAGAGCGTGGAGAACCAAACTATAAAACAGTAAATCCTTTGAAACAGATTAATCCAGTCGTGATGTTGTTTTTCTCTTCTTCTTTTGTGATGCTTTTTTTCTTGTTTTGTGATGTTGTTTTCCTGCCAAAATTTGAAGAGTCGCGATGTTATTATTGCCCCTATACACGATAGTTCAATACGGTGTCATCACTACCACTACTCCTATACACGGCGGTTCCATACAGCGTCACCACTATCACTACTCTTGTTGTGTCACTTTGTAGTCTCGCAGTTATAATATAGTACTCCGAAGTCTCCAAAGAAACCGCAACCCCCAAATACCAGTACACCTAGTTTCTCTCAGGAAGTTTCGTTTCTTCAGCGCTCGTCGCTCGATCATGGCAAACTTGAAGAGAAGTGCTGCAGACTAGATGTGCTGATTAGTTTATTTTATGTTTATTGGAGATTATGTAACACCTAGTTCTGTCAAGTTTAGTTTGTTGCCTGGAATGGTACGTTGAACACTACTCTTTGGTTCCATCGATGTTTATATCTAGTATTTAATCCCTGTTTACATGGCATAGCAGCTAGCGCCTACGATTGTCGTTTCTACGAACGGACGAGTACCTCATGTTGGAAAATGTACTGTACATGACATGTGATTAATTTGATGAACCACGTAGTTAGCTGTGCTAGATGGTACATTCTATCCTTGAACCCTCGAGGGAACATCCTTCCTGTCAAACATAGTATGCTATCCTTATTAATGACATGATATTATTCTTCATTAGTGTGGAATCAGAATATACCAGGCTCTTCCCAACCACCACCGGGGACGCACGATGGGGGTTAAGGTACGCCAGCACAACCGGAGCATGTACCTCGCCGTGTAGCTTCATTCGGACCTCCGGCTGGCTGCCTAGATGGTACTCTCTCCTTTCTCAAAAGATTGTCACCTTTAGTTCATTTTATGAAGTAAAGGTGATAATATTTCGAGAAAGGAGGGAGTACCTTCTATCCTCAAACCCTCGAAGGAACATTATTACGGAACGCTCGGTTGAGCTTGGAACTCCTCTGAGATCTCCTTCCAGAATCCCATAAATCGGTCGGGCGGCCCGCGTCGACCACATCGCCCGTTGCACTACACCCGTGTCCGAAGAGAGCGTTCGAACGTGAACGAATGAGGGTGAAAGGATTGGAAGAGCTCTTCCGATCCTCATCTTCATCAAACATGATAAACAAGCCTTACACATGATGATCTTTGATAAAAAGAGAAAACACGTATGCCACATCTGATCCTCAACATCATCAAACATGATCGAGGTCTTTCACATGCATGTTAGTTGTCCATGCATGCTACGCCCCAAACATGATCAACGAGCCCCTTCTTTTAGCCATGTCTACTGACTGCTTGTGGTCTTCTCCCTTTTCTCCATTCACCCTCGTCCTTCTGTGTCTGGATACTCTGTTCGGACACAGGTGTGCGGACGCCGATGTGGTAGACGCGGGCCGCCCGAACGATCGATGGGATTCTGAAAGGAGATCTCGGAGGAGTTCCAAGATCAGCCGGGCGTGCTGTAATGATGTTCCCACAAGGGTTTGAGGATAGAAGTTACTCCCTTCTTTCTCAAAATATTGTCACCTTTAGTTCATAAAATGAACTAAAGGTGACAATCTTTTGATAAAGGAGGGTGTACCATCTAGGAAGTCAGCCGGAGGTTCGAACGAAGCTACACAGCTGGATATATGGTCCGGGTGTGCCGGCGTACCTTAACCCCCGTCGTGCGTCCCCAGTGGTGGTTGTGAAGAGTGTGGTATGCTCTGATTCCACACTAATGAAGAATAATCTCCTATCATCAATATATATAACATACTATGTTTTACAAGAAGGATGTCCCCTCGAGGGTTCGAGGATAGAATGTACCATCTAGCATAGCTCACTACGTGGTCCATCAAATTAATCACATGCCATGTACAATATATTTTCCAACATGCTGTACTCATACTTTCGATGAAACGACAACTCTAGGTGCTAGCCGCTACATGTTTTGATTTTAGGAACAAATGAACACACTTGTGAAAATATGTATTAGCTCCCTCCTGTCTCAAAAGATTGTCACCTTTAGTTCATTTCTTAACTAAAGGTGACAATCTTTTGAGAAAGGAGGGAGTATGCCACATCCGATTCTCAATATCATCAAATTAACATGATCCTCCACAAGGGGCATGTCAAATTAGAAAACTGCATGTGAAGCTAATGAGACACATCGAGCCATTGTGATAATCGAGAGGAGGCAAAGCGCTGTTTGGAGTAACTCCGATTGACCCACCGATTCAAAAGCATAATTTTCAAAGCGTTTGATCGTCTCCACTCGCGCGCTTAGACGACAACCCACTAGGCCGCTATAAAGGCACACCATCCTCTTGCTTCTCAGTCGCACCACTCCGTCGATCGTAGCCTCTAAACTTCTCCTCTTGCTTCTCTGCCGCACCACCGTTGACCACCTCTCGCTCTTTCTCCGCACCTCCGTCGCTGCACAAATGGGTGGCTCCGCACCGACGCATTCCAGTCCATTGATGTCCTCCGAACCGCCTTCTCTGTTTCTATCGCCACCAATGCCGGTGGAACTGGAGGCAGCGCCCGCACCTCCTCCACCCGTGGCGCCCACAACTCCTCATCCAGTTTGGGTTCAGGAGACTATCCGCCTCCTCACCACCAACATCGACAAAATCGATCAGTGCCTTAAGGAGGCCACCTCCGGCCACTACTGCTTTGGATTAAGCTTTGTGGCCACTCATCTCGACGCACTCCACGAGATGATCGTGGAGGTGGTTGGGGTGAAGGGCCACCAGCACCTTCTGCACACCGTCGCTCGGAAGCTTCGGACTCAATTGCCGAAGGAGGAGGAGGCGACAACAGCAGCGGCAGCGGCGACGGGGGAGGAGGAGGAGGTGGAGGAGACCTCCTCCGACTCTGAGTAGAGTAGGATTAGGAGTGGTTTTTATTTTTCTATGTGTTTTCCTATTTCTTGTTTGTAATATATGTGTTTTTTTATGTTAATGAAAAATGTCTTTTCTATTCATGAACATTGTGTCCTATGCAATATCGAAAAACAACTCCTTTTATCGAAAAACATCTCCTATTGCTATTAATATTCGTCAGATCTATGTGTGCTAAATACATTGCTATTACAATAAATGTTTTGAATATTGCCAAAACACTCTTTTCAACCAGGTCTGACTTTAGGTCCGAGCTCCGACAAGTTCTGACAATAAGTCCGACATGTTTTGGGTAGCCTCGGCAACGTCCGACAATAAGTCCAACTTGTTTTGGGTAGCTCCGGCAAGGTCCAATGATAGGTACGAGATGCTTTGTGTCACTCTGGATAGGTCCGACGTGAGGTCTGACAAACTTTGGCTAGGTACGGAGCATGGTCCAGTTAGCTTTGGCTAGGTCCGGCACAAGGTCCAGTTAGCTTTGGCAAGGTTCGATGCAAGATCGCAGTGGTTCTTCTTTTAACTTGCAATGTTTCAAACTTGCTTTCCACTTATGGGAATATTTGCTTAGTAATTTTGTACTAAGTGTGTTTCTGCTGATTATGGCGGCAAAACATTACTGTGGTTTGCAACATGCTTACGTGAAGTGCTCACGTAAGTTGTTGTGATTATCGGACGAACGAGAGTCCAGTCGAGGACTTGTGCTCAAAAGAAGTGGTTGTTTGTTCATGTGAAGGTGTTGCTTGATGTCAAGACATTGCTGGTGACAGGATCCATTGAACTAGTCTTAGGGAGAAGATGAGGTTCAACAACCAAGTTCGACAGGAATTGTGATTGAGTTGATCGGGAGGTCACGCAACATGTTTGGGTCAAGAACAATGCATATGAATGTATTGTGAACGTCGTTGGGAGCTGTTTGCATGTGTGCAATGAGTGCATAGACTTGACAACATAGTTCGAAGGAATGATGAAGAGAAGTGGACACGAAGATATGGTTGGAAAGGTCCAACCGGCTGAATTTTGCCTTAGGCTGCGACTGAGGTGGTTATGGTTCGTTTATGGAAAGTATCGAGTTTGTTTCGGTTAGATTTCGTGTTGCGTCACAAATTTGAGTTGTCTTAGTAATTTTTGGTATGTTCCAAAGGTGTTTGGAAGTCTTAAGATTGCTTTTATCTGTGTATAGAAGAGTCTTGAGCAGGTATGGAAAGTTTCAGTTAAAACTGAGTAGGATTAGAGTCCTAGTTAAGATTGGTTTGACCTTAGAGCTGGTTATATAAGCAAGGGAGGCCATAGCTCGTGGTGAGACAACTTTGGGCTATTCCTCTTATGCTCAATTGAATAAAGATCGTAGTTTGTAGTAGCTTTTGTACCTTTTTTTGTCTTACTTATTTCAGACAAGTTTTTCTCGTTGAGTTTCTGTACAGCACTACGTTGCTTCGGTGTTTTTGTCATAACTCAAGTTTTACAGATCCAATTGATGTGATTCTTTCTGTATTGTCTTTAGAACTTTATTATCTATCATATTTAATAATTTCACAATCATTGAATCGGTGGTTTCAGATATACACAAGTTTATTTGTAGTGTTGCAGATGTGGTTTTTACTTGGATAGAACAGATTGACTTTTGTTTGATCTTTCGATCATAACTTGAGTTTTCCTTGACGGTTTTTCATGATTCTTATTGTTTTGTCTTTGTGACTTGATTATATACAATATCTACCACTTTTGTCACAGTTGAACATGTTTAGGTTAGGCGCACATGTTGTTTCTTTATCAGATTGTTTTTCTACCGAAGGGTTTTTGTTGCTTCCGCTGAAAAAAATTTAATCTACCATTCACCCCCATCTGGTAGATTTTCACGTGCTATTTGATCCTACAATTGGTATCAGAGCCATGATGCTATAATCTTTGTTATTTGCACGTGTTTTGAAGAATCATCATAGAGAAATACTCCGCAAAACCTTTTGTGTTTAGTGGCATTGATTTTTAGGTTTGGAAGGCACGTATGGAGGCTTTCATCCAGGCGCAAGGCTTCACAATATGGGAAAAGGTGTACAAGACTTACGACGTGCCACCAAATGATCAAGTCACTGCTACGAATGTGAGAGATGTCGACAAGAACAACAAGGTGCAGAACTTGATCATACAAGGATTGACTCAAAGCGACTCCGATCGTGTTGCAGACCTCCGATATGCGTGCGATGTTTGGAAAGCTCTGTGTGATTATCATGAAGGATCCAGTACTATCAAAGAAGTAAGGCAATATATGTTCAAGAAAGAATATATGCGCTTTGAGATGCAACCATGTGAGTCCATCAACATCCTCTTTGCCCGCTTTAACAAAATTCTCAGCAACTTGCATAGTTTTAACGCTAATTTTGCAGATGCTGAGAATGCTAGGCAATTACTGACTGCTTTAGACATGTCAATTTGGGATATGAAAGTTAAATCTATTCGTGAATCCACTGTCATGAGTAAACTCATATTAGATATGCTATATTCCAAGTTAAAAACTCATAAAATTGATATAATCTCACGTAAGAATCCCAAAAGTCTATTGCATTTGTTTGACAACATGACACGCCTAGTTCTAACAAATATTCATCATGTGGTACACTGGCTTTGTTGTCTTCTCTAACCCGTGAACATATTAAAGAATTCCAGAAGAGGAGCTGACACTTCTCTCCACTCGGTTCTCAAAAGCATTGCCAAATGTGAGAACTAGAAGGAGAGAAAGTGATGGTTCTCAGCGATGCATTGAATGTGGTAATACATGACATTTATTTACAAATTGCCCTAACCTTTCAGGTCCTTCTACCTGTGATGAAAAGAAAAATAAGTTCAAGTCCTCTTCTGGCAACAACAACAAGAAAAAGAAGACTTTCAAAAAATGTCAAGTGGTGGACCATATCCTCTCCGCTCTACTAGTAAACAACTCGAGCGATGTGGACTCCAAATGCTATGAAGATGAAGACAATTTGGCAACTATGTGTTTCATGGCGGGCAACTCAAGATCAAGTATGGAGGAAGCAGAACAAGACAATGATGATGAAGAGGTTTGTCCCACTCGCGAAGAAATGTGTGATGCGATTTCTCGTGCCACTGTTATACTTAAGAAAAAGGACAAAAAGCTTAGGGACAATGCTATTAAAATTGAATCACTAGAATCTGAAATTAATTGTTTGAAATCATTGATTCCTATTGATGATTCTTGTTCCTCATGTCAGCTTATATATCAACAATTGTCCTCCCTAAGAAGTGCACACTCCTCCACTCTTGATAAACTTGAGTTAGAAATTAAAAAGAACAGAAAGCTTGCTGCACTTAATAATAAAAATTTGAAAGATGCTTGCTGTTCTACAATTGATTTGCATTGTTCTACTTGTGATGATCTTGATAAGAAACTACACACTGCTATGAATGAGATTTCAATATTGAACAATGATTTACATACTCATGAAGTTAAATATTGTTCTAATTGCAAACTAAATAAAAAAACTTCATGTGAAAACTGCCTAGACTTGTCTAAGAAACTTGATGACATTAATAGGACACTAGAGCAGTTTTGTAATGGGGATAAAAATCTGAACTTGCTGCTGAATTCCTCTAAATCTTGCAATGATAAAAATGGTTTAGGTTTTGATTCTCTTGCTCATGCTAAGGCACATCCACCTAAAATTGTTAATTCATTAGGAAGTGGTTAGATTCAAACAGCTCCTAAACATAAAGAAGTGGTTTTGAAATCTGCGGGGGGGTTGTCTCATTCGTTTCAAATAAACATGTTGCTTGCTCATCTAGACATGAATATAAAATTAAATTTCATTGTACCTACTATGGTAGAGATAGTCATGTCACAGTTTTTTTGTTATAGACTAACTAAAAAACAGAAAAACGAAATAATACAAGCTAGATCTCATAACTCTCACGCAAAATTTTCTTCACATGCTAAACCGAATGTCAGGAACATGCAACCTGCTGTTATGAGTCAGAAATATGCAAAGTTTGCTCCCGAACCTACTATTTTTCGTGCTACACATGTAACACCTCGTAGGTCAGTAGTTGGGTACAAAAATCATCAAACTTTGCCTCATAAACCTTCTATTTTATTTCAGCTTTCACGTGTTATTCCTCTTGAGCGTCGTGTGACTCCGTATTGGATTCTTAAATGCCTTTTGACTAACCCCAATATAGAGTCATCAACGTATGGTGCTTCTGTGTAGGCTACATGCCTGAGGAAGGAGAATATTTGGATTGTGGATTCAGGTTGCTCACACCACATGACATGCAACAAAGAATGGTTCTCCTCCCTCTCCTTTGTGTCATTTGTAGAGAATGTTACTTTTGCTGATAATTATGCAACTCCTATAATTGCTAAGGGTTCAATTAGAGTAAATAATCACTACACTTTGAAGGATGTGGCACTTGTTAAAAATTTGAAATATAACTTGCTTCCTGGTTCACAATTGGTAGATGAAAATCTAAAAATTATTTTCACTAGAAATTGTTGCAAGGTTGTAGATTCAAATAGTGAGCTCATTTTTAACATGTCTCAGTTTGGAAGAGTTTTTAAAGTTGATTTTGATATGTCATCCTCTAAGCATAGGTGTCTAGTTGCTAATGATTCAAAAGACTTATATTTTTGGCATCGTAGACTTGGTCACGTAGGCTTTGATCATCTTATGCGTGTTAGTGCTCTTGATCACATATGTGAGTTGCCTAAGATTAAAGGAGACAAAGAAATTGAGTGCTCTTCTTGTAGACATGCTAGGATGGTTGCAAGTTCACATGCTCCTCCCACAATGACCATGACATTTGAAGCAGGACAACCATTTCACCTTGACACCATAGGTCCTTCACGTGTTCAATTTTTTGGAGGTAAATGGTATGTTCTTGAAATTTTTGATGATTTTTCTAGATACTCTTGGGTTTACTTTATGTCATCTTGTAAGACCTATGTGTGCTAAATACATTGGCTTGTAGTGAATACACTTGGCTTTGATGATAAAAGTTTTGAATATCACCAAAACACCTTTTTATCAAGGTCCGACTCTAGCTCTGAGGTACAACAAGGTCCGATGGTAGGTCCGGCTTGGTTTGGGTAGCTCCGGTTACGTTCGATGATAGGTCCGATTAGCTTTGGTCAGCTTCGGTGAAGTTTTGTCTTTGATAGCTCCGACCTGTTTTTGATAGCTCCGACATGTCTTTGATAGCTCCGGCGTGTTTTTTGCTAAGCTTCGAGTTGATTTTTCTAGCTCCGCCTTTTGGGATTACTAGTTCCGACTTGTTCTGGTTAGCTCTGGCGCTAGGTCCTGCTAGTTTTGTAAGCTCCGGCTGGAGCTTGGTTGTACTAGTTTTGGTAAGCTCCGGCGCTAGGTTCTACTAGCTTTTGTTAGCTCCGGCTCAAGGTCCGGGTTGCTCTTGCAAGGTCCGGAACTTGACCGTAGTGCTTATGCTTTTCATTTGCAATGTTGCTTACTTGCTTTACATTGTTGGAAAGATTGCTTAGAATTCATTTGCTAAGTTTTTGGTGCGTTTTGGTTGATATGGATGATATCTTGTTACTGTGGTTTTGCAACATGCTTATATGAGGTTCTCACGTAGGGTGTTGTGTTTGGAACTAACTTGAGTCAAGTCGAGGACTTGAGCTCGTATGGATTGGTTGTTTATTCATGTGCAGGTGTTGCTTGAGTTCAAGACATGGCTGATGACGGGATCCATTGGACTAGTCTCAGGGAGGAGATGAGGTTCCAACAACCAAATTCAGGAGGAATTGTGGTTGAGCTGATTGGGAGGTTGCGCAACATGATTGAATCAAGAACGATGCATATGAAGGTATCATGGACGTCATTGGAAGATGTTTGCACGTGTGCAAGGAGTGCATGGACGTGGCTACATGGTTCCGAGACATGATGAAGACATGTGGACGTAAAGAGTTGGTCGGAAAGGTCCAACCGACTAGGTTATGGACTCAGGCTGCGGCTGAGTCGGGTTTGACTCAAATATGGAAAGATTTGGGTTGGTTATGATAGGATTTCGTGTGGGTCACGAATTTGAGTTGTTTAGGAATGTGGGATACGTTCCTAAGGTGTTTGGAAGTCTTAATATTGCTTCTATCTGCGTATAGAAGAATCCTAAGCAGTTATGGAAAGTTACGATTCGTGAACAGAGTAGGATTAGGTTCCTGATTTGAGTTGATTTGGCTTTCGAGCTGGTTATATAAGCAAGGGAGCCCAGAGCTCATGGTGCACGACTTTGGGGCTGTTCCTCTTGTGTTCTATTGAATAAAATTCGTAGTTACAAGGAACTTTTGTGCCTTGTTCGTCCGACTTGTTCCAGACAAGTTTTACTCGTCGAGTTTCTGGACAGCACTACCTTTCGTTGGTGGTTTTATCATAACTCGAGTTTTACAGATCCAATTGACGTGATTCTTTTTGGGTTGTCTTCACAACTTGATTTTATATCATCTTTCAAAATTTCACGGTCATTGGATTTGTGGTCTATGATCTACATGAGTTTCTTTGCAGCGTACCAGAACTGTTTTTTCTCGGGTAGTGCAGATTGACCATTATTTGATCATTCGATCATAACTTGAGTTTTTCTCGACGGATTTGAGTGATTCTTTTTGTGTTGTCTTCGTGACTTGAGTCTCTCTGATATCTATCACTTTTTTCATGGTGAAACACGTTTAGATTAGTCTCACACACAATTTCTTTAACATATCGTTTTTCTACCGAAAGGGTTTGGGGTTTAATTGTTTTTGCTGCGTAAGATTTTTAAATATACCATTCACCGCCCCCCCCTCTGGTAGCTTTTCACGTGCTCTTTGATACTACACATCTAAGAATGAAGCTTTTAGTGACTTTAGAACTTTATTTCTTAGATTGTCAATAGATCACCTAGGATCCTTAAAAGCAATTAGTAGTGATAAAGGAACCGAATTTTAGGGATGAAAACGGTACGATAAATTCCCGTAGCGTCCGATGCCGTTTTCGAAAATTTCCTACGCAAATATCATTTTCGACAATTTCCAAAAATTTTATCCAATTACCGTTTTTATCGGACATTGAAATTTGGTAAATAGAACGGAAATGATTTGGGCTGATTTTTGACCGAATTGTCGGAATACCGTATTTTAATGGAAAATTTCCGAGCAACAACCGAATAATTTCTGAATAATAGGTTGGGTCTAATGGACTGACATGTAATAAGCTCATTTTTTTAAATTTTTTATTCAGACACTGCTTTGTATAAGAAGTTAACTTTAATTACATACAAATATTTATTTACTTTAAAATGTGTTTCTAAAGTTATTTCGTTTCATATTGAAATTTTTCTATAAAATGAAAGTAAAAGTTGTTGTCTCATATATTGTACTTAAGTTGTTGATATTATAGATGAACAATATTTTGGTGTGTTGATTCCGAATAAATTTGAAATTGTTCCGATATCGACATGCTTTCGATCTGATGTACCCGTTTTCGATATTTCCGAAATTTCCGATACCGTAACCGTTTCCGATGATATCGTTTCCGATTCCGTTTCCGTAAATTTTATTTGAAAATGAAAACGATTTCACTATTTTTCCGTCCGTATCCGACCGTGTTCATCCCTACCGAATTTAAAAATTAATCGTTTGATCATTTTTTTGCTGAAAATGGAATAGATCATCAATTTTCTTCACCCTATGTACCCAAACAAAATGGTTTCATGGAGAGAAAGAACATAACCTTAGTTGAGATGGCTAGAACTATGCTTGATGAATATCAAACTCCTAGGAAATTTTGCGCTGATGCAATTGCAACTGCTTGTTTTGTCTCAAATCGTGTTTTCTTGTGTGCTAAGCTAGGTAAAACCCCATATGAACTTTGGTTTGGACATAGGCCTAGTGTCACACACTTTCGGGTCTTTGGTTGTATATGCTTTGTTAAGAAACATGGTAATCTTGATAAATTTGAACCAAGATCCATTGATGGCATGTTTCTTGGTTATTTATCTTATACTAGAGGCTATCGTGTGCTTTTACTTGACACTAAAAAAATTGTGGAGACTTGTGAGGTTTCCTTTGATGAAGCTATCCCAGGTACTAGCTCTACTATTGCATGTCGTGATCCATATCAGCAAGAGGCGAGTATTTTCATCGAAGACGAAGAAGTGGTGCTACTGCCCAAAAATTCAGAAGCAAATGACATTGATCACGCTGCTTATTTTGCATCACTACCAACACCAACAACTACTGCAGCTAGTACAGATCGTCCTCAAGCCACAAGTTCTTCAATTTGTGATGAACATGAAGAAGAATAAGCTTGTTAAGTGTCGACTCCCCTCCGAGTCCTCAAAAGTCATCCTTCACAACAAATTATGGGAAGCTTGCACGAACAAGTGACATGGTCAAGGTTTTGCGATCCAAACTCTTATGCACATTCTGCTTTTGTTGCATCTTTTGAACCCAAAGATATATCACACGCATTCACTAATGAATCTTGGATTATTTCTATCGAAGTGTGGACTAAGACACTTTTGCCGGTACTACTAAGAAGTAGTCTGCCGAGGTTCGTAATCGGATGGGCACTGATAAAGATCAAGAGAAAGGGTGAACATAGAAGATTTTATGTGGTTCAGGCCGCCTGAGCATAATACCCTACTCCACGGGGTTTGTGTTGATTGTATGAGTTTGAGTGTGTATGAGTTTAGCTGAGGTTGGCTCTCCCTTTCTACCGTGCAACACAACCCTTTTATAAGCCAAGGACTGGCTGTTATAGTGTGTGCCTTTGCCTGACAAGTGGCCTTGCATGTAATAAGCGCCCTATACATGATCTATGGTGTTAAGGGTGGTTAATAGCATGATGACATGCCTTAACAGCAGCGTTACCGGTCTTGATAGTCCTCTGATCATGCGTCATTAATATAGCATTAATGACGCATTAACTAGGTCTTGTAATGGCCAATTGATAACTCTTTAATGTCTGTGCCCCAAGAGATCCCGCATTTTTCCCGTTGCAGACATAGGTCTGGGCATGTGACACATGGTATCTATGGAGCTTCCCTTTGCCGGGAGGCAAGTCCGGAGCTAATGGACAGATGGCAGCACCCGATCTTGCCCTATCAAAGAGGCAGGTCTAGCGCCCCTGTACACGTGACAGCACCGAAGCCACCCCAAGAAGGGAGGCAGGTCTTGCACTGCAAGACATGTGGTAGCACAGAAGCCACCCTAAGGAGGGAGGCAGATCCGGCACCACGGGACACATGGAAGCACCAGAGCCACCCTAAGGAGGGAGGCAAGTCCGTTACATCGGGACACGTGTTGCCTTTGAAAGTCTTAACAATGGAAGGTGGAACTCAATGCGTCTTCTTCTGGTACGAAGGGATACCTGGTATGCAGGGTATCGACAGTGGCCCCCGGGCCCACCTCTGGTGAGATTGTGAGGTTATTATGCCGGAGATGGGGCCATTATCTCTCTCGCATTGCCCCTTCAAGTTTCCTCCTGGGACGTGCAATCTTTCTTGATTTGGTAGGTGAGGTGCATGACGTGCGTATCTCACAAAATTGAAGGACGCAAGTTCCCAATACGATTTTCATATCTGTTCTTAGCATAATCTTTGTAGCCCCGTCAGGCTGCCGCCCTCGGGCTTCCAACTTCCTATCATGACAACAGTTCACCTGTTGTGACTTTTTAACAAAGTGGACTCGGGCCCCCTTATCATTGACGAGGTAACTTCGCAGAGTGTGATTTTGGTCCAAATGCAGTTGCCATCCAAGTGTTGCGAAGGCTTACTAAAGGGAGAAAGTTTGCATGGGAAGAGAACTCCTTACACATTCATTTGATCTTGCACTTAGAGCTCTTTGCCCTTGCATCACTTTTTCCACTTCTGCTCCACTCTGCAGCAATGGAGTTAGGACTTCCTCCCAGCAAGATCAAGAGCGATAGCGAGTTGTCGAGAGTCTGCACCTACATGCAGTGGTCGAGTGACTCCTTCAAGAAATTGATTCGCTTCGGCAAGCTCCCCTTCAAGAAGGAAAACACCGGCGAGATTGTGTACTTCTCGGCGTTTGCCATGGTGGGGCTCATCCCGCCATTCTCTAGCTTCTTGTTGATGTTGCTAGACTTCTACAGTTTGCAGCTCCACCACCTTGGCCCCCACTCCTTCTTGCTGGTGGCGACTTTCGTCCATTTTCGTGAGACGTGGGTGGGTGTGCCGCCTTACATCACACTCTTCCACACCTTCTTCACGGTCTGTACGATCGAGAAAGGGATTGAGTTCCTTGGCTTCTACTACTTCATGAAGCGAAGGAATCCACCCTTCAAGTATTTGAAGTCATTTCCTTCCGAGAAGTGGGATGACTGGAAGAAGGATTGGGTGATCATCAGGGTGGAACAACATGACAGGATGGAGCTGCCCGACAGCCTTCCCACTACCAACACTAATACTTGGGAGTTGCTCCCAAAGTTGACAAAAGAGTACAACACGATGTTGTCAAGGATCTGGAGTTGCGTGGAAGGAGGGGTGACCCCTCTAATGGTTGATTGCAAACTTCGTAACCAACTATTGGGCCCTGCCGAAGAAGAGAGAATGGCCAACATGGGCATTCAGAGGAGAAATTGACCCATACCGGATCAATGTTGGTGTCGAGTCAAACTTGGATGAAAAGGCTTTGAAGCTACATCTCGAAAAGTTGTATCACGGAACCATCAACCCCGATGACCTGACACCTCCAGCGGTGTTCCTGCCCCTGAACATGGTTCCAGAGATCGGGAGGGAGCTACAGAAAGAGATGTCGGAGCTTGATGACTTGGGCATTATGGAGAGACATATAAGTGCTCCTCGAGCAGGGATCATGATCTCCAGAGCTCCTTGTCCACATGGAGGCTCTAGAACTGCGACATTTAGTAGCAAAGACAAAGATCTCGCAGCTCTGCCTCCCAAAAAGTTGGTCTCCAACTAGGGCAAGGGGAAAGATCCTGTCGATACCCCGAGTCACAAGCGAAAGCAGACAAGAGGCAAAGAGAGCTTTGTCATGACGCTCCAAGAGAAGTGACCCCTCAGTCCCAGTTGAAGTCTCTGCTAGTTGTGCCTCTAGCTTATGCAAATACATAGACTCTATAAGATACATTTTATGCAAATACAAACTCACCGCCTTGTGACTAAGTGTAGAACTTACGAAGGTGCTCGATGTTCCAGGGACTGGGAAGTGGTATCCCATCCTCTGTTGCCAAGCAGATGCATTCGGGACGGGAAAATTTTATTACTTGAAAGGGACCTTCCTAGCTGGGGGAAAGTTTGTTCATCCCTTCGCGAGTAATTATTCGCCATAGCACCAGATCGCCTTCCTCCAACTGTTGGTTGCGCACATACCTTTGGTGATAGCACTGGAGCGCCTGGCGGTAGCGCGCATTTTAGACAGCTGTTTGGCACCTTGCCTCATCGACGAGGTCTAGGTCTTCATGTCGAAGGTGGTCCTGCGTGGCTTCGTCAAAGGTCCGGACCAAGAGAGAATCCATGGTGACCTCTGGAGGAAGGACTTCTTCAGCTCCATAGACCAAGAAGAAGGGTGCCTCTCTTGTTGCCCAACTTGGTGTTGTCCGGCTTCTCCACAATGCAGACGGAAGCTCTTCTACCCAATTGGCGCCATGTTTCTTCAAGTGCTCATAAGTGCGTGTCTTGAGTCCCGTGAGTATTTCTGTGTTTGCTCTCTCAGCTTGGTAATTGCCTGCCGAATTAGCTACATACGTGTAACTGACTGTTATGCCGATGTCTTCGCAGTACTCTTGGAATGCTGCAGTCGATAATTGGGTTTTGTTGTCAGTGATGATTCTGTTCGGAACTCCAAATCCATAGACAATGGACTTCAGGAACTTGGTGGCAGATTGCTTGTTGATAGTCACAATTGGAGTAGCTTCCGGTCACTTCGTGAACTTGTCGATGGCGAAATATAAGAACATGTACCCTCTGATGGCTTTGGGGAATAGTACCAAAATGTCCATCCCCCACACAGTAAATGGCCACATGGGAGGAATTATCTGCAGTGACTGCGCTGGTGTGTGAATCTGCTTCTTGTGGAACTGGCATGCTTCACACTTCTTGACCAGCTCGACTGCATCCTGGAGTGTTGTAGGCCAATAAAAACCATGCTGAAAGGCCTTACCAACCAGCCTGCAGGATGATGCATTATTCCCACACTTGCCTCCATGGATCTCTGCGAGAAGCTCACAACCTTCTTCCCGAGAAATGCACTGCGTTAGAATGCCGTTGGCACCACGTCGGTAGAGATCCGCTTCTACCAACGTGTATCTTTTAACTAATCTGATAATTCGCTCAGCGGATACACCATCTTCAGTAAGGATGTTGTCAGTACTGGACCTTCGAGATCCATGCATCAGGACTAACTTGAGCTTCTAGATCTTGCGCGCTTGGTTGCTCGGAGCTTCATGTAGCGCCTACGATCCTTAGTGGACGCCAAGGTAACAGGGCCATCGGGACTGTCAGCTTTGGGGTGCTAATCTCGCCCCCATCACTCAGTTCAACAGCCTGCGCGGCAGGTGCTAGTAATCTCCTGATAAAAACCCCGTCGGGTGCTTGATCCCCGGTTGAGGCCTTCGTCGAGAGGTCGTCAGCTTCAGCGTTGTTGAGTCGCTGAACATGGTAGAGGTCCATAACCTGAAAGTCTTTTTGCAACTTCTGGACTTCAAGTAGATAACCTGCAAGCTGTGGCTTATTGCAACTACATTCACCTTTTATTTGCTTGATGCTGAGTTGCGAGTCAGCCTTCACCACCAGCTGTCGGATGCCATATGATAGCGCCACCTTGAGTCCGAAGATGAGAGCTTCATATTCCGCAATGTTGTTGGTTGCCTTGAAGTTGAGGTGTACCATGTACTTGATCTTCTCTCTTGTCAGACGAGGAGAAGGATTCCAGCTCCGGCCCCCTGCTTCTGCATGTTATCTGTCGTATCAATGGGCATTCTTCAAAGATGTGCAATGTTGTTTCCAGATTTTGGTAGCAAAAAGAACAAAAATAATTTTTCGGCCATCCCTGTTGTTGGAGGCGATCGTCTGTCCAAATCCGGTTGTTGATAAGCAGCCATGTGAAGATCTTGTATCTTGATGGAGCCCAAACATCCCATACCAATGTCTTGAATGTAGAACGGAAGGCGCCCTCAAATTCCATTCGATATGCAGATTTCACAGAATATTCTCCGGAGGCAATTGGCTTCCATCTGATTTCATCTTCGGCTGCATCAAGTGTCGCTGGTTGAGCTGCTGCAATGAGTCACCAGAGCAGCACATACTGCAGGATCAGTTCTATTGTGGTGATGGTTATGAGATCTCGGATCAACATACCGTTGTGCAGGGCTGCTGCCATGGTCCTGCCTTCCCCCCTGCTACATTGGAAGAGCGACAGAAACAAGGACATCGCAGCAGATCAATGAACCCAACTTAGTGCCAGAACAGGGCAGTCTTCCCATTGTGAACAATGACTGAGGTGGCCGCAGCGAATAGATCCTTCTCCACCTTGCTGATCGGTAGCTCTGTCCCAATCCGAGGACTGTTTGGCCTCAACCAGCTCATCCATAGCCACCGTAGGCGCAAGGCTCAACTATAACATTCCAGATCGATAATGCCGAGCACTCCGAGGTCCAAAAGCCTGCAAACACGTCTCCAATTCATCTTGCACTTACCACCCGTAAGCTGCTGTCCACCAGCCCATAAGAATCATCTTCTGGTCTTTTCAAATGCCTTGAAAAAAATTTGGTAGCTCAAGCGGAGTCATAAGGTAAACCGGGAGAGAACCCAACACCGTTTGAACTAGTTCTCGGTGCCCTCTGAAGCTCAGAAGATTTTTCTGCCACCCTGTGAGCTTGGTGTTGGCACAGTCTTGAATTGATTGCAGGTGGCTAATCCATAGATGGCCTGGAGTAATTGGCAAACCCAGGTAGGATATAGGAAAATCAACCCGTTGCCCTGCAAAACCACAAAGAAGGTTGTCCAATTCGATGCCACACAAGAAATATGTAGCACAGAGCATGTGGGGACCGGGGTCCACACATTCCGAGAATCGCATTGGGTGGTGCCGTGCGATGCGGCACACAACAGCACACAAGAAAAACCTTACAAAATAACCAACACAAATATTTTATTTCACAAGATGATCCTCTTTTACCACATAATATACAACAAAACGGAATATATATACTCATACTCTAACCTAGCTATGCACAAGAGAAGTCGTCCATGCCTGCGGACGCTTTTTACTAGCAACATGAAACAGAGAGCAGCGGCCAGGTTTCTGTGAGAGATACATCTCGACAAACTCGAGGTCTCATGGACAACCACTACATAAGCATAAGCTACTAATACCTGCAAAAAAATCACAATATAGCAACCGTAAGCACAAGGCTGAGTAAGACTTAACCGTCTCACCTAAAGCATAAAACTCTACATGCTAGAATCTTTAAAGATTGGAAAGCTGAATTTGCAGGAATGGACTCGCCGAAAGTAAATCCTTAGTGGTAAGTTTTAAAGTAGCATACGTGATCCATGGGCATAGCATCATTGTGAATTCCACAATCAAACAAGAAACACTTTATCCACGATGATACTTGCTCAAGGTTGCATAAGCCTTATTCAAGATAAATGTTTGGAAATTGTAAATTTAATTAGGCTATCTCTATAGCAGCCAAGTTTGCAATACAAAGAATTATTCATAGTAGCATATTCATAATCTTTCCATTACTCTTTCTTACTACGTCAAGACTCAGTGACCAAGTATGCTCAATCCATAATCGCGAGCGACGGTGATTCGAATCAAAACACCCGGACTGCGCGACACGTACGCCCACACTCTGAGTTGCGTTGGCACACTCCACTGATGTCGCACGCAGGCACCTTTCCCTAGATTCAACCACATCGAAACAGTTCGATCGACCCGAACAGTGAGCTCCCCTCAAGGTGCACCTCTGCTGTGAGATGTTCATGAGTGAGTTAACTCCCACTGTACTAACAGCTGATAGCTTAAGCCGATTGAAAAGGTTCCAACATAGAATTCTCAAGGTACATCAGTTTCTTGGGTCCCATATAGCCAGTATGCTTTCTGGTACAGTTCAACCTTGCTCAACAGGGCCAAGCATGGGACGGGCCTTAACTGGCATAGACAGGGCTACCAATCCATCTCCCAACACCTGCCTCGCCATTACCGACCCAGGCACGATGTGGGCAAACCAACCTACACAAATCCCCGTCCTCGTCTCATATTAAAGAGTGAATGTTATAGTAACCTCTCGCGAGTAGGTTTACCTCACTCGACTTCTCTCGCAAGTAGAATTCAACTACATGATTTGTGGTCGACAAAATGTGACCAATCTCGCGAGTAGTGTCCAACTTACTCGACTTCTACCGATCTTCTAACTTAACATTAAGCATAGCAATAATAATACGATAGAGTCTTATACTACCCATCCAGTCCAAGGATTATTTGTTCATGCATTTGGAGTATTCAAGCAACATAGATCTAATGCACATAACAAGTCTATTCAATACAATGTGTATAAAGCAAAACTTTAAAAAGGCACTTAAATGCAAACCGGGGCTCGCCTTGGGTTGCGACTAGATAAATGTTAATGAAGTCAGTTGCTTGATATGGGTTGGAGCTTTGAGTCGATGTCATTCTTCAAATACCCTTGCTGCTGCTCCGGATGAGAGATTGCTTGCAGCAAGATCCAAGTTTGTGTCTGCTCCTCCAAGCGGAGCTCCTCGTCCATCTCCACTTGTCAAATGTCATCATCGCGATCACAATCGATATGAAAATACATATAAGAATAGTGCAACTTAGTAAAATATTAAGTGAAATGGTTTATGATTTGAGAAGAATTAACTCAGCTAGGAATGGGCATGTCTCTGTTGTATGGAGAAACATCGGAAAATTCACATTGGAAGATACGGGAGTTCATGTATGCAGTGAATATGCACATAAGAAGGCACTTAGCAAATCACTACATGAAGTTGCATGAACTCAAGAATCATGAAGGCTGTTGATGTGGAACTGCTGGACTTGGGTGTGTACAGAGAACCAAGAGAGATCAAGGTGGAACATAGAAAGATCAAGGTATAGAATGCAATATGAAATGGGAAGAATGTAACTTAGTACTTGAACAAGTGAAGGTGTTAATAGTTCAGGAGTAGTAGCACTAACTAATATTGTAAGTCCTGCTGCTGTGGTATACAGGAACAAGAAGAAATCAAAATGAAGAATAGGAATAATTGGATATGGAAGAATTAGACCATGTAATGGACATAGGGGATTCTTTATCCAAATACTTGAGTGATGAAGGTACACTGGTGCTGGGATTCTTTTTTTTTACTGGGGCTTTCTAATGTCATGGAGGATCTCCCAGCAAAGTTCCAGCTACAGGAATGGAATACTTTGGTCTACAAAATTTCATAAGTGTTTAAGCTTATTTGAATTTTCATGGAAAAACAGTAGCATTGGCATGAGTCAAAGTGTGTTTTCTAGATAGTGCTGTTCATATAGAGTCTAGAAAAATTTGTTTGACATTTTTATAAGCTTCCTAGAGGCAGATATTGATTTTACAAGGGTTTGCCATTTTCTGGAAATATTACTATTATTTTCTGGTAATTCACATTAAGCTGAGCAAAGATCATAAATTAACCTAACTTAATTAAGGTTACTGGAGCTGAAATTGTTAGTTGGACTCATGTATAATGTGAAGAATATTCTGACAAAATTTGGGAATTTTCCATTGAGAGAATCTCCAAGAATTAAATCTCAAAGAAAAATGGAAATGGAATTATCTAGCAATTCATGGGGGTTTTCATCCGAAATTGTTTGCACTATTGCAAATTACATGTTGATAGGAGTCCAACAAAATTTGTTTCATGATTTTTGGACCATCCTAAAGAGAGATGTGATTTTCTCAAGATATTCTATTTTCTGCAAATATTTCTCTATCTGAAAAAGGATTTAACTGATGACAATGGGCCCTAGGGTTTTAATTGGACCATTGAGATTGGAGCAACATGGAGGGTTACACTTCTAAACGCACGGACACAAAGGATCACAGCTGCAACTGATCCTGGCACGCCTCCACGGCTGATAGGTGGGGCCCGTGGGGCTTCTTCTTCCTCGGCCACAGACCGAGCGGCGACGCTCTGGAGCCGGAGGTGGGTGGCGCCCTCGCCAGAGTTGGATGCCAGGGCTCTGTGGAGATTGTATCTTGCCGCTTGGGACTAATCCGGCATGGGGATTATGATGCTGGGGTTGGGAGACGCCGGGGTTGACCGGAGCACGGCCGGCGATGGTGATGGCGGACGGCTACACTCTGATGAGCCCTCCTCTCCACATAAATGTCCTAAACAACACGGATTTTGATCCAAAATGACAAGGGAGAAATGGAGAATCTTAAACCGAGCCACAATCGTGACGGAATGGATGGAAACCACAAGTTCGTCGATGACCTAGGTCATAGACTTCAGCGGATTGGAAAGCATGATTTGTAGCTCTTACAATGGATTAAAATCGATGAAGTTTTCTGTGGGAGGTCCGTGGGGACACGATGAATATCTATATAACTGAATTGGGAAGATATGATGCATGCAACATGAATTGTTTGATGTTCTAGCCGCAGTTCATACAACTCCCCGGCGGAAAACGTGTGAAATACTATGCGGGCATGGCCGGAAAAGGAAAAAACTTTCAGGGGAGCTTTACAAGAGTCTGGCCAACCTTTTTGATGGATCAGAGAGGCGGCAAAGCCATCGCAGGTGCTGGACGTCGTTGAACAGGGGCGGCGGCCTTTTTTGCACTCCGGGAGTAAAACGTCGGGCACAACTAGGTCAAGAGGAAAACATCATCGCCTTGGATTGGGGATGAAGAGTGCGACCTCGCGCAAGTATCTGAATCTTGATCCTAGCCAAAGGTGCGTCACAACAGAGAGGCGACAGGGAGGACAAGCACTTGGTGTCTTCGCCTTGAACAGAGAAGCAGCGCACTGTGAACTTGAGCGGAGCGGCACTGGAGTGGTGGAGGAAGGCACAAGCGAGGCCAAGACAAATGAGGATGGCCTTGGGCACGCTTGTGGCCGGGCTAGGTGCTGGGGATGTGGCACATGCAGCATGTCTCGGTGGCAAGCCAGGAGCTGCTGCCAACATGGCGAAAACAGAGTCGGTTGATGGTCGGTACCACTACCAGGTGGGTCCACTTCTCACTCCCCCTTATCCGTCTTTTCCCAGCTCAATTATCTCAGCTACTCACTCATCCTTTGCTAAATTCTATTGGAAGCATTAATATAATTAGGAGGAATATTAGGATGCATTATAATTTGGATTTTTTTAAATGTTGAGTTTGAAATCTCAAATTTGGGTTCAAATTTTTATTCTTATTGGGTATTGCTTCATTACTTTTCCTCCCTGTTTTCTATCAATTCATATAGATTCTAATTTAAATGCGCAGAAAACAATGGTGGTTCTAACTTTGATATTTCAATGTGAGCACTAATTGAGTTTGAAATGTTAGCTCTAATTATTTGAATCATTTGAACCATCAGAGGTGCTAATTATATTTTCTCTCATTTCTAATTAAATTTCCAGAATTGATTCACACCTTTTTATTTGGGCTTAATAGAAAATATTTCGGTGAACATACCCTGGTTATTTGACAAAATGTGAATATGACTTTTTGATTCAAAAAGTTTTTAAACCTCCGTTTTAGGATTTGATTTAATTCATTGTCATGCTTGCACTGTTTTCCATTTGTTTTTCCTTCCTCCTTTTAATTCTCTTGGCTAAATAGAAGATAATGATTTTGGGGCTTTGACATCCCTCCCCCCTTAAAAGAATCTCGTCGCGAGATTCCGTTGGAAAAGAGAAAGGGTAAAGTAGGTTAACGGTGATATGACGCTAAAAACTCCAAGTAAATTAATCGGTGAAACTTCTCACCCTTTGATGTGGTTTCCTTGAATGTGTGGTTAGCCCAGGTTACCTTGTAAACCACATCTTTCTGGTTTTGGTGATTTAAGTCTTCTCATTGCAAATCTTATTCGTATGCTCGGCGTGAATGAGATCCCACCATGAAATTTGTGCCTATCTGATGCGAAGTTACATTGGTGTCTTGAGGTCTTCTTCTTTCCGTTTTCATCGTAGAGACACACAAGGTTCTATCATATATGGCGTTCTTGATTTCTTGACGTTCCTCTCATGAAGACTTTAGTGTCCTAGTCTTGTACTCGAAGACTTAACTCTTCTTCATTAACTCTTTTCAGCATCTTGATTATCTTAAGTAACATTGTAGTTGCTTTTAAACTTGGCTTTGTGTAACTAAGTCTTTAAAGCTTAGTGTAGTATTTACCAATAATGAGTCAAGGTTGTTTGTGATATTAAGCAACAAATCACTAATCTCGTCCGGATTGGGCTTCTCAATTAGGTAGCCAACAATCGGATCACTTTGCTGGGACATAAGAGTAGTAGCAATTTCGTCTCTCTTATGTGCTCAACACAGCAAGGTCACTAATGTATGGCAACTACAAAGTTTCTGGACATGTCAACATTACCATACAATACGAGTCAAAGAGTTTGCAAGCTCAAAAATAAGATGAAAATCTTGCAAACATAGAGAATCAAGGTTTCTACTGAGGTTCATCAATTAAGGGAGAACCTCATGAATCAATAGTGGTATTGTTTTCACAACTAAGATACTTGAACCTATACAAGTCAAGGGTAATTCAACTCCTAGTTGAACTGCAAGGATGATTGAGTAATCGGTTTCCCCGGTATTACTCAACCACGATAAAGCAAGTAAGGTGATGATTACCAGATTTGGAAAAGCAATCAAGATTATTAGACAATACTCAAGTATTTGAATGAAGATACATATTATGGCTCAAAATTACTTATGACTCATGTATCATGATGCATTACAAATCGGATGATGTTATGCAGACACAATGCAGTCCCGCGGGAAACTATGCATAGATATGTGCATTCAATTTTTGTGATTTGAGCAAAAGTATGTATAATGATTCAAACACGGTAAGCATTATCTCAATTTTAGAATGCTTGAATCACTTGGTCATGAGAAGTGTTGAATAAGGAATGCCCTTCTCATATCATGACCAAGGTTGCAAATTCATGTTTAGCCAAGGAAGCGAGAGATGGTGAGCAATATACTACACAATCTTACTTTTGCAAACTTGTAACCTCCTAATCGACCCATCTAATTCTGCAGCTAAGTCTTCGCTGCACTTGTTGAACCATGGAGTCATTTCTGTGTGACAACCCTAACAAAATTTGTTTCATTATTTTTGGACCATCCTAAAGAGAGATGTGATTTTCTCAATATGTTCTATTTTCTGCAAATATTTCTCTATCCGAAAAAGGATTTAACTGACAGTGGGCCCTTGGGTTTTAATTGGACCATTGAGATTGGAGCAACATGGAGGGTAACACGTCTAACTGCACGGACACAAAGGATCACAGCTGCAACTGATCCGGGCACGCCTTTACAGCTGATAGGTGGGGCCCGTGGGGCTTCTTCTTCCTCGGCCACAGACCGAGCGGCGATGCTCTGCGAGCCGGAAATGGAGAATCTTAAACCAAGCCACAACCGTGACGGAATGGATGTAAACCACAAGTTCGTCGATGACCTAGGTCGTAGACTTTGGCGGATTGGAAAACTTGATTTGTAGCTCTTACAATGGATTAAAATCGATGAAGTTTGCTCTAGTAGGTCCGTGGAGACACGATGAAGATCTTATATAACTGAATTGGGAAGATATGATGCGTGCAACTTGAATTGTTTAAAGTTCTAGCCGCGGTTCATACAACTCGCCGGTGGAAAACGTGCGAAATACTATGCGGGCATGGCACGGAAAAGGGAAAAACTTTCAGGGGAGCTTTACAAGAGTCTGTCCAACCTTTTTGATGGAACAGAGAGGTGGCAAAGCCATCGCAGGCACTGGACGTCGTTGAACAGGGGCGGCGGCCTTTTTGCACTCCGGGAGTAAAACGTCGGGCACCACTAGGTCAAGAGGAAAACGTCGTCGCCTTGGCTCGGGGATGAAGAGTGCGACCTCGCGCATGTATCTGAATCTTGATCCTAGCCAAAGGTGCGTCACAACAGAGAGGCGACAGGGAGGACAAGCACTTGGTGTCTTCGCCTTGAATAGAGAAGCAACGCACTGTGAACTTGAGTGGAGCAGCGCTGGAGTGGTGGAGGAAGGCACAAGCGAGGCTGGGACAAATGAGGATGGCCTTGGGCACGCTTGTGTCCGGGCTAGGTGCTGGGGATGTGGCACATGCAGCATGTCTCGGAGGCAAGCCGGGAGCTGCTGCCGACATGGTGAAAACAGAGTCAGTTGATGGTCGGTACCACTGCCAGGTGGGTCCACTTCTCACTCCCCCTTATCCATCTTTTCCCAGCTCAAATATCTCAGCTACTCACTCATCCTTTGCTAAATTCTATTGGAGGCATTAATATAATTAGGAGGAATATTAGGATGCATTATAATTTGGATTTTTTAAAATGTTGAGTTTGAAATCTCAAATTTGGATTCAAATTTTTATTCTTATTGGGTATTGCTTCATTACTTTTCCTCCCTGTTTTCTATCAATTAATATAGACTATAATTTAAATGTTCAGAAAACAATGGTGGTTCTAACTTTGATATTTCTATGTGAGCACTAATTGAGCTTGAAATGTTAGCTGTAATTATTTGAATCATTTGAACCATCACAGGTGGTAATTATATTTTCTCTCATTTCTAATTACATTTCCAGAATTGATTCACAGCTTTTTATTTGGGCTTAATAGGGAATATTTTGGTGAACATACCCTGGTTATTTGATGTTATGTGAATATGACTTTTTGATTCAAAAAGTTTTTAAACCTCCATTTTAGGATTTGATTTAATTCATTCTCATGCTTGCACTTGAAAGTGCATCTAGGAATCCCATGTGGGTTTTGGATGATTTATGACAAGCAAATAAGATCCTAACCTATTTGTTGATATGAGCACAGGTGTTAATAGAAAAATAAGCAAAGTGCCAAAAAGAAGGGAGAATGAGGAGCAAAGTGGAAATGAGCTCAAGGAAGAAGAATAGTAGATCATTGTGTATGGAGTGTGTTAAGGAAACACACCCCAAGAGCTCAATCACAATTAAACACACACATTGCACAAAGTTATACAGGACCAGACTAGTCCGAATGTCACCGGACTAGTCCGATATCCTCTCTGCACAAAATCGGACAAGTCCGATATCCATCGAACTAGTCCGATATCTCTCTGACTAGAATCGGACTAGTCCTCCCGAGTGCGGACTAGTCCTCAAAACACTTCACAAGTCACACAAAATCGGACAAGTCTGATCACCACCGGACTAGTCCGATATTCGTTCTGTTCTAAATCGGACAAGTCCGATATTAGCACGGACTAGTCCGAAAAACCCTTTGACCTAAATCAGACAAGTCCTCCAAGTGCGGACTTTCACCCAATTCACTTAGGGTTTCACATGTCCGGACAAGTCCGATGACCATCGGACTAGTCCGAAGATTTCCAGAAGCGAAATCGGACAAGTTCGCCCATAGCCGGACTAGTCCGATATTTTGGGACACTTAGAGTTTGCTACACACAGCACACCAGACTAGTTCGGTGTCCACCACGGACTAGTACGATCTTTCTAAACCCTAACGGTCACTTTTAGAAACCCCATATAAATAGAGATGCATTGGCCAACTTTAAACTCTCTTGAACCCTAGCGCCATCACACCCCCGAAGAGCCTCAAAAACCACATCTCTCCACGAAATTAAGTGCAACAAAGATCAATCCTTTGAGAATTCACTCTAGATCATTGGAGAGACACGTTCAACACTCATTGAGCTCTTGGTTTGATTCTCTAACACACTCCTGTGATTTCATTGTAATCTTTTGAGTGTGTTATTGGTGGTATTTTGTGTTGTAATCTAAGGGAGCTCTCAATGTGTGAGAAGGCCCCTTTGAATTCGGTTATTCACCCCTTTGTGATAAGTGGAAGAGGATTGGCCTTCGTGGCGATCCGACGAGGGTAGGGTTGGAGAAGACCCGGTCCTTTTGTGGACTCCTCAACGTGGATGTAGGTTGCCTCTGTGGGAACCAAACCACGGGATAAATCTCTTGTGTTCTTGTTTTGTGTTCATCGTTCTTTACATTATATCAATCTAGGGTTTCAATTAATCTTGTTCACTTCACGTTGAAATATATAATTTAAGATTGACTTGTGATATACCCTAGTACATAATCTTGCAACACATAAATTACAAGTATATTTTCGCTGCTACACCCTAGAATCAAACTTAATAAATCAAACTTGATCAACCTAGTCCGTACCCACCGGACTAGTCCGCACTTTACCGGACTAGTCCAATATCTTTGGTTTTGAACTGGTTGTTAAGTGCTGCAGGTTCCGACAAATTTCAAAAAGGCCTATTCATCCCCCTCTAGGCCACATTCAATTGGTATCAGAGCAGGTTCTTCAAGAAAGAGACTAATCGCTCGAAGAAGATCATGTCAGACATGAAGGACATCCACAAGAGCAACAACCAAGAAAAGGTTGATGATGACAAGAACCTAAACGTGGAGAAGCTCCTCGAAGCCATTCAAGACTTCAAGGACGACGATGAGGAGATGCAAGAACTAAAGGCGCTCCTAAGAAAGAAGACACTTTCCAAAGGAAAAGTGAAGATTGAAGGAAAGAAGAAGGGGAGTAGTCACACCGACTACTTCCGATATCCTTCTAACTATGATCATCTCAATTCCAATAATAATCATTATTTGTCTATCCCACTTGGAAAATCCCCACACTTCGATTGAAGTGATTACTCAATGTGGAGACGAAATATGAAAATGCATCTACTTTCCCTCAATCCAAGTTTATGGCATATTGTGTGCACAGGGATAGATTGTAAAACCCCACTTTTATGGCATGTTAAGTTCATATGGGTTTTGTGATCAACTATTTTGGATCTCCAATATAATGGTACACATGAACTATGCCATCCAAAACTTTTCTTGCACTCTTTGTTAGGTTCTTTTAACATGGGTATTAGACTTCACCATGAATCCAAATTATATTCTATTCACCTTTTTAAGAATAAGAATTTTTGGATAAGATTTAGTAAGCAATGCACAATGAAGCCCTAATAAGCTCTAAACCAAATATTCAAATTAAGGGCTCTAAATTTTTCCATGAGCTCCTAAATTCCTCAATAGCATGCTTACCAAGTTTCAAGATTTTAGAAACTCATCTACTATTTTTATTGAGGTGCTTGGCAAATTTGAATCAAATTCAAATCTGAATTTTTAATTCTTCTCCAACTTCTTTAAACATAAGAATTGAGTTCACCATTGTGTTCAGGATAATTCATTTGCCATCTCCACAAAATTTCATGATTTTTGGAGTTGATCTTCTATTTTTAAATGAATTAGTAACTGAACTATGGGGAGAATCACTGGACAGTGGGCCCCACATGTCAGCCCCCTTTTTAAACGGATCAGCTCAACCCCGCCACCTCTGCACCGATGCGCCCCCGCTCGACACCGCGCGCGCGCATGCAGCTCCAGCGAGCTGCCTGCTTGCTCGCCGCGGCCCTATAAAAGGCCGGCCGAAGCTCCCTTCACTTCTCATCCCCGATCACAGCTCCTCTGCCTCGCAACTATTCTTCCGCCGCGCGCCATCGCTGCCGCTCGCCACTGCTCCGCGGCGTGCCGCCGTTCCGCGCCGTTTCAAGCCTAGCTCCAAAGAGCAAAAAGGTGCGCCTGATCAAACTCTAACTCATGGTACAAACCGTTTCCCTTATCGTTGAAGCCTGAGCGAGTTATTGTTCGTTTCCTCTACGGCCGAGGGTAGATAGCTAGCTATGATTTCATGTCAAATTCCTTTTTGGCAAGCAATCATCCTTTGCAATTACTTAGAGATAGTTTCTGTAGGCCCTAGCGCTCCTGTCTGAGCAAAAACCTTTAAGGATCATCAAGCAACGGCTCTGAATTTCGAGTTTTGCTCGCCGCCTGTGAGAAAACCTCGGTTCACCATCGAACTCATGATTCCCGGCGACTCACCCCCCCTTCTGCGCCCATATCCTTGAACTCCATCATCCCAGAAAGGTTTTGGAGCATTTCCCAAGTAATTTGAGCTACTCTATAGAGAGTTCTATGTTGTCCGAGCGCTCATCGCCGCCACCGCCGTCGCACGACCTTTTCCGGCGAGCTTCAAGACCCACTGACCTCACCAGCGTGCTCAGCGACCCCAAAAACCCCCAGGCGGCAAGTTTCCGCGAATCTGGTGCGTTGGATTAGCCGGCGGCGAGCTCGCCGGCGAGCCACCGTCGCGGGTGCCGCTCCGCGCGAGCACCGGCCCGAGGTAGACGATGACCCCATCGGGTCCCACCTGCCATTCACTGCGGGATCACGGTGCGGCTAAGATCTAGTGTGGCTGCGCGCTTTAAATCTGTGGCCCCCGTGCGGTTTAAATACTATTGGTCCATTTCAAAACAGTGGGGCCCACGAGTTAAATCAAATTAGGAAATTATTCCAGATTAGGCTCCAACTTAGAAAATCCATAACTTTCTGTAGGATACTCCAAAATTCTTCAAGCAAATTTTGTTCGAAAGCTCTTGAGCTCTAGTTTCTGTCAATACCAATTAGGTTCTGTGAAACTCAGAGTTAAATTCTGTAGAAAACAATCTTTCCTAATGCAAATGCAATTTTTCCAGACAAGATATCCACGGGAAAAATCCCCAAAATTCACATAAAATTTATTGTCCTATTCTTGATTATCAGGCAAAATTTGGGAGCCATAGCACCTGTTTAACTCTCTGTATAATTCAATTTTCTTTTTCAGTTATTGAATTTTCACAGCTATTAGGTTGCTTTATTAAGTCCCAAAATTTTACTGAGTCTTCCTTTAGTCATACCCTAGCTCCTGTTAAAGTCTTGTATTTAATTAACCTACTATACTTGTCCTAAATCAGTTACAAACTAATTATTGATTTAATGTCTAGAAACTCAATTATAAAGTAAATTCAGAAATTCTTGCCGAATCAGAAATACAATAACTCCTTCCCCACAGCTTAGAAAATTATGAAACAAATTTTGCTAAGACCAGAACCACTCCCTCCATCTTGATTATCAACTGTTAGCTAGGTTCAAGCTACAGTTTCCTCTCGGAAATTTTTGGAAGTTGATTTGCTTGCCATACTTTCGGAGACCACAATCTGCTATGATCATCTCCTGTTCTTTGCAAGAGCTTTGATCATATTCCCTAGTATCTACCATCGAAGTTCCAAAGCCAATTAAGGTCCCTGTCATATAGTGATCACCATGAATTAATTTATGGTCTTAAAATAAATAAATTTCAAAGTCATTTATATATCCATGTTATCTGCATATCGTATAGTGACCGAAGTCGAGGAGGAGCCAGAAGCCTTGGAAGAGAACCTTCCAATTTTTAACTCAGAACCTGACCTGCAACAAGGCAAGCCCCGGTTTGCATTTAAGTCGTTTATAAACTTTTGCTTTATCACTATGATGAGTAGTATATGAATTGTGCATTACGTTTAGGGTGAATGATACTCCACATGCATGACCAAAAATCCCAGGGTTTATTTGGCACGAGTTACAGTTTGACCTGTATTAACTGCTTTGCTAATGCATAGGAAATCCGGTAGAAGTTGAGTAGTTGGAATCTACTCGCGAGAGATGTATCGCACAGGATTGGTTGAAAAGAAAATGGTTTAATATAATGAAATTGAGACCGGGCAGGGAATGGATAGGAAGCGGCGAGAATTGAGTCTCGGTCGCATAGCCCTGCCTGTGTCGATTAAGGCCCGTCCGTATGCAGCCCCTTCGGACAAGCTTGAATTGTACCGGCAATATAATGGACATATGGAATCCAATAAACTGATGTAACTTGATAACTGGGATGTCGAGACCCATTAACTCACCATCGATAGGGGTGGGTTGAGGACAGTAAGGTGTAAATCGGTCGGCGGACACATGAGGTGTTCCGTGCGGAGACCTTCTGTTTGCGGAGGTGAGACGGGCTCAGCCTTTGAGTTTCTTGTGAAAGGTTGCCATATACGCCTAGTACTGAAGTGTTATGTAGGTACGGGTGTGCTCGCTGACACTTCCGAACGACGTATGTGTCGTGTTGTCCGGGTGTGTCCTGATTGCAATCACTGTCCCTCGCAGTAATAGAGTACCACTTGTCTGTCGCAGTCGCGCTATGTTTAGTGTCCCCGTGCATCTGTCTAGTGAGACGGTTAAGTCTTGCTGAGCCTTAAGCTCACGTTTGCAGTTAACGAGTTTTTGCAGGTTACCCTATTGAGGATGGATTTGACGATGAGGCAACACCCCCTCCAGGGTGTATAGCCGAGTGGGAACCCTGCACGCCGCCATAGTTTGAGTGTTGCTAGTGCAAAGTATCCCTGGCATGGAAAACTTTGCTTTTTGCATAGCTAGTGCTGAGAGCGTAGCTATGGTATGTATATATTTCTTTACTTCCGCTAGTATTGTGAAAACTTCCGCTGTGTATTAAATAAAAGACTTGGTCTTGTACTTTATTCTGGTTCTATTCTTGTAAACTGTTGGGTGTCGCATCGCACGACACCACCCAATGAGATCCTCGGATGTGTGGACTCCGGTCCCCACAGACTTGGTATCAGAGCTTCGTTGGGAACAGTGTACCCGAAAAAGAACATATTTTCAAAAATTAGGAACTTGAGTGAGGAATTAGTTATATGCCTTTATAAGGAGTATTATTAGTATAAGATATAAAGGTGGTAAGCTAACTATGTGTTATTATATTCTGTAACGACGCTCCGACATCAGGTAAGAGGTAAGGTACGCCACCGAGAGCGGATCAATCTCGGTAAGCTCAGCATACGAGAGGTGGTATGTGAAATTTCCGTGACTTGGCACGGAAAGTCAATATGAGTCTTTGAAACTTTCCATGTTTCTAAGAACATATGACACGCGGTACCCCAGCGTGACACAAAGTTAGAGGGAAACCCCGTCGGGTGGTATGTAACCCGATAGTGTGTTCTCATATCTATGAGAACATGCGAACACGTATGCCCGAGCGTGTATAAGCCGGATCGTACGGGAGTCTTTGCTGTACAGACGTATTTACAGCCATGTACCTCGAGACATGGCCTCGCTCGAGGACGACTCACGCCAGAGTCGTATGCATTTACTTTTAGTTATATATTATTGTGACTGCCTGCCGTGTTTCCCCGTGCCGCCCTTGAGGTGCGAAGGTGTGAAAGGGGATTGTTTGTCTTCTGCAGGTAACCTAACTCCGGTAGCAACACGTGTAGAAGCCGTTTGCGAGGGAACGATATAGGAACCACCTATAGACGTAACCGGATGTACCAGATAGAATTTCCTTTCGTGAGGCACGTAGTACCGTCAGTATCAAACATGATACTAGACCCTCCCCACCGACAGAATGGTTGCATTGTGTTTTGAGAAAGTCCGACTATCAAATACTGATAATTTCGGGCTCGACTTGATAAGGTGGATAGAACCAAGATTCTTGTTTTCTGGTAGAAGTAGCTCAACTTCGCCAGGTTGTAATCTTGGTTAGCAATTAGATAACATAAGAGTATCCTACATGGATGGAAAGCTCGTGAAGGCCTCTCCAACTTTTCCGTTGACCATAAAGACAGAAAAGCTTGTTAATCTGTTGAAAACTGTGGTTTACTGTAATTACTCCATATGAACCCACCTTTGTACCGTTTCTGTATTCTTGTCATAACTCACTGTAGAAAAATCCACTACCTTATTGGGATATATGTTTGAGAAGGGTAGGTGGAGATTCACGAGTTTGTTTTGGGGAGTCCTTCCTGATTTTAATTGGAGTTCAACCAAATTGGGAAGTCAGCACAGTAAACTGCATGACTGCTGATGCAAACCAGTCAGTTTTACTGTTGAGTTTGGATAATTATAACTCCTAATCCAGAACAGTGATATGGTTACGCATATACCTTTCTGGAAAGCTTAGGAAGTCATCTATCAACTTTATTTATCACTCCTGACCTGAATCTAGGTGTAGCTATGCCTAATTCCATTTGTCGCAAATTTGGTTCCTGCAGTCCAGAACTTGGAACAGTTTGCACATAATTGTGAATTGATGCATAATACCTTCATGACCAGGTTTTCGTGGTGGGACTCCTTTAGTTCTGGATTGTTAACACGATGTTACTCAATGTTTATTTTGACATTACCTCAGTATCTTATCATGATAAACCTGTATTGAAGGTGAAGGTAAGCCCATATACAGGGGAGGTTCTGTCAAAATTTCCAGAACCCTTGAGTCAACTCAAAACCGGTATAGATTGTTCATACTAGTTCAACAGTGGCTGTATGAGTACAATCTGGAAAGGTTTTGAAGTGTACTACAATTTTTGTATTCAACATAAAGTTTAGATCTGACTTTTTCTGTATGAAACTTACGGGTTAATGCAGACAGGTCAGGTGAACCAGAACTGTGCTCATTCCAGATTGCAGCTTTGACTGAACCAATTGATTATGGATATTTCTTTTTGTCCCACATCCTCAGTGATTGGGTTGAATACTTGAACAGTGTATTGACATTCGGGTATATTTGTCCACAGATGGCAGCACCAAGAATTCAGTTGCCTAATGGATGGGTGTTCTCAACATGCACCGGGCACGCCGGTTTTCCGGACGTGTTTGCACGGTTGCTCGGCCAGTTTGGCTATTTGGTGTTACCTAGCTATTGGGGCAAGAAGTTCCAGGAGGGCGGTATGTGGAGTTGCACCATCTACGTCGATGTGCCTGCTGGTCCACCGCACCTCGGATGGGCTCCATACTCCATCAAGATCAAAGGATTGATATTAGAAGAAACATGGAGCTACGCCGCAAGTGTTGCCATAGGGAGGTTTTGCAAACTCCATTACCGTCATCTGGTGGGTACTCCGTATGAGTTCTTTCCAGTCAACGGCAGGGCTTCTGAAGCCTGGGCAACCCGCTTGCTTGCGGAGGTGGGAGAGCATGGCGAAACATCCGCAACAGCCTTAGCGATGTACGCAGCAGCCTCACATCGCGAGAAGGGTAATCAAAGGACATGCATAAAAGAATTGACAAACAATCTGAAGCAAGCCATGAAGCGAGCAAATCACTTTGAGTGGGCAAATGACGGACTTAGGGATATGATGGCTCCTCTTAATCATCGTTTGAACCTTAGGGAGAATCAATGGCATGACGCTGTTATGGATTTGGCCGCGTCTCGCCAGGAGACTCTAGAGAGAGATATTGATCTGGAGGCAAGCCTACTTTATGGGCACCAACGGGACACACAGTTGAACGTGGTGACTGCAGACAGGGATCCGTCCAGAGTAGAGGCTCAGAGCTGGAAGACCAGCTGTGAACAGGCTCAGCAAGAGAATGAGGCCTGGGGGATGTTTATGTTACAGGCAGATTGGCAAGCTATGGCTGCCAAGAAGACGTTGATGTTGAACGATGTATCAACTTCTACTCCAGCACCCGTATCAGAGGTGCCTAGCCCTGAAGATGAAGAAGAAGAAGAAGACCCAGAGGAACTTGAATACGTCGAGTAGAGCGTATTGAAGTTAGATGTGGTAGCACTTCCGCCAACACCGGGCGGCATATAGTTAAATGGTTGCTAGTGTTTCTCTTTTGTGACCATGTTTGTGTCATATTAAGAGTAATGGTTGTGGTGTCTAGCTAATTAGATGAGTATGACATGTCAGGAAGGCCAAGTATGGTAGAGATGTATTTCCATAAAGGGAGTCCATCGTTTTGGGTTTACTACTGTAAACTTGGTCTTGAGATGATATATTTTGTATAAAGTTTGTGCTTTATCAATATATGTAAATGTTATGCATCGTCTAATTTTGTCTACCGCATTTCTAAGGGAGGATAAACTTGAGGCAATGGGACTTACCGTGTTATTCATTATATTGCAGTATGGTGCGTACTCGTACAACCTCAGAGGTGGGAGGATCTAGTGGAGGACAGGGGGATGACACACCACCCCCGGGTCAGAATACGCCTCAGACGCAACCACCTCCACCACCTCCAACCACACTCCCCAGGAGTCTCGCGGAGGTTCTCGCTGCAGTGCTCGGCTCGCGCGACGAGCAAACCGAGTTACTGCGGACGTTGGTGCAGCACTCGTCCCGTCAAGGGGGACGACAGGATGATGGACCGCGTCAGCAATTTCAGAGTTCCTACTCTGATTTCTCATCGACACACCCACCGGTATTCAGAGAAGCCGATGAACCGTTGGACGCGGATAACTGGCTCCGCACCATTGAAGGAAAGTTCGGTTTACTCGCGGTAACCGAACAGCAGAAGACATTGTTTGCAGCGCAACAACTGCAGGGGTCTGCCGGTGCGTGGTGGGCCAATTACCTTGCCGCACGCCCCGCAGGCCATGTTGTAAGCTGGACCGAATTCCGGGAGGCATTTCGCGCCTACCACATCCCTCCCGGGATTATGGGGAGGAAGCTTCAAGAGTTCTTGGAGCTAAGGCAAGGAGGAAGGAGTGCATACGAATACTCCAAATCATTCAACCACTTGGCCCAATATGCTCAGGACCAAGTGAATACGGAAGATCGGAAGCGGGAATGTTTCTACCGGGGTTTGAACCCAAAGTTGAAGGACAAGCTTGTCCTGTTCAACCGCGGCAGCCTCAACGACATAGTCAATGCCGCTATCATGCAGGAGGACGCTACGCGCGAGCTGTCCTCCGATAAAAAGAAGAGGGGTGCTCCACAGAGCAGCGGAGGTGGTACTCCTCAGAAGTACCGTATGGTGTATCGATCACCATCCGGCCAGAGGTGGCAGCCGCCATCGCGACCACCAATGTTCCGTGGTCGTCAGTTCAACAACGGCGGATTTCGGCCGCAGCAACAACAGGGGATGGTTCCACGTGCACTTCCACCTCCACCACGTGCACCGGGATTCCGTCCTCCCCTTCGTATTGGCCAAACCCCGTACACGTGTTTCACGTGTGGACGTACGGGGCACTTCGCCAAGGATTGTCCGCAGAATCGACAAAGCGGAGGGCAATCATCTTACCAGGGGGCCAACCAACCCCGCAACCAGCCCAAGAAGCTAGCCACCAGACCCGGCAACATCCACCACCTCGCCATCGAGGACGTTCCAGAAGGCGCACCCGTGCTCACGGGTACGTTCTCTATCTTCGATCAACCCGTAGTCATACTCTTTGACTCCAGAGCTTCACACAATGTCATTAGTAAATCTTTTGTCGTTAAAAATCAATTGCCTGTTATCTCCACACAAACTCCCTTTGTGATTAGCACTCCAGCCGGGAAAACAGTAACAAATAAATTGGTTCCTGGAATCCCACTTAACCTAGATGGGACCATATATCTTACTTCATTTCTGATATTAGAACATCAAAAGCTTGATATCATCTTAGGTATGGCATGGTTGCAGTACCATGGTGCTATTCTTGATATCATTCCTAGAAAGATTTATCTAAACTCTCCACTCTATCGACCCCAAGTTCTCAATCTTAAGAACACCATTCCATTGAAACCATCTATTCTCAATACCGAGGTTATGGAACTAGAGGATATTCCGGTAGTATGTGAATACCCCGACGTATTTCCTGAAGATCTTCCTGGTATGCCCCCAGAGAGAGATATAGAGTTCAAGATTGAACTTGCACCAGGAACAGTGCCAATCTCAAGACCACCCTACAAGATGGCACCCAAGGAACTTGCAGAACTTAAGGAACAGTTAACCGAACTTGAGAACAAAGGTTTCATACGTCCAAGTTCATCGCCATGGGGTTGTTCTGCACTGTTTGTAGAAAAGAAAGATAAGACCTTGAGGCTGTGTGTAGACTATCGTCCACTTAATGCTGTCACCATCAAGAACAAGTATCCACTACCGCGCATTGATATTCTTTTCGATCAATTAGTGGGTGCTAAAGTGTTTTCGAAGATGGATCTTCGTTCTGGTTATCATCAAATTAGAATCCGACCAGAAGATATATCCAAGACAACATTCTCAACAAGGTATGGACTGTATGAGTACCTGGTTATGTCCTTCGGATTAACCAACGCCCCGGCTCATTTCATGTATCTCATGAACTCAGTATTCATGCCGGAATTGGACAAGTTTGTCGTGGTCTTCATTGACGACATACTTGTGTATTCAAAATCCGAAGAAGAACATGCTCAACACTTGCATATTGTGCTTCAGCGATTACGGGACCATCAGTTGTATGCTAAGTTCAGCAAGTGTGAATTCTGGATCAACCAGGTGCCATTTTTAGGGCACATCATATCAGCAGAAGGTATTGCAGTTGATCCAAGCAAGATCAAGCAAGTCCTCAAATGGGAGTCTCCAAAGTCTGTACATGAAGTCCGAAGTTTCCTGGGTTTAGCAGGATATTACCGGAGGTTTATACCCAGTTTCTCCAAAATAGCTAAACCAATGACAGAACTTCTGAAGAAAGGACAAAAGTATGTATGGACTGAGGCATGTGAAGCAGGTTTCAAAGCATTGGTGAAACACCTTACAACGGCACCAGTTTTAGCCCAACCAGACACAACCAAAGCATTTGATGTCTATTGCGATGCATCTGGGATTGGTTTAGGTTGTGTATTAATGCAAGAGCGAAGAGTGATCGCGTATGGATCGCGACAGCTTCGGAACCACGAGCAGCACTACCCGACTCATGATCTTGAGCTGGATGCTGTGGTGCTAGCATTGAAGATGTGGAGGCATTATCTACTGGGTAATTTAGTACACCTCTACACTGATCACAAAAGCTTGAAATACATCTTCACCCAGAAGGATTTGAATATGCGACAAAGGCGATGGTTAGAATTGATCAAGGATTATGAGATTGAGATCCACTACCATCCAGGCAAGGCGAATGTAGTCGCCGATGCACTGAGCCGCAAGTCCCATGTCAACAATATTTCCCTCACCACAATGGAAGGTGAAGAAGGACAAAGTCTTTACTTAGTTCCATATGCAGCACTCTACAACCTAGCTCTCATCCCTACCATCAGGGAGGATATTGTAGCAGCTCAGCAGGAAGACATAGGGATGTCGCATATTCGACAAAGAATGATAAAGGGAGAGATGAAATGCTTCCGAAGTGACGATGAAGGTACCCTCTGGTTTAACGACCGTATAGTGGTACCCCAAAACATGGAACTTCGGAGGAAGATACTGGATGAAGCTCATTTATCCAAGTATTCCATTCATCCGGGAAGTAACAAAATGTACCAAGATTTAAGAAAGAAGTTCTGGTGGACTCGGATGAAGCGGGAAGTAGCTAAATATGTATCCGAGTGTGATACGTGCCGGCGAGTGAAGGCCGACCATATGAAAGCAGCAGGACAGCTTCAACCTTTAAGCATACCAGCTTGGAAATTGGAGGATATCAGCATGGATTTCATTGTTGGGTTGCCTCCCACTCTCCATAAGCACGACTCAATTTGGGTGATCGTTGACCGACTAACTAAGACAGCACACTTCATTCCCGTCAATACCAACTATCGGTCGTCAAAGTACGTGGAATTATATATTGCCAGAATCGTGTGTCTCCACGGAATACCCCGCACCATCGTCTCAGATCGTGGGGCTGTATTTGTTTCGCGATTCTGGGAGCATCTCCACGCTGCACTGGGGACCAAGTTAATTAGGAGCTCGGCCTATCAGCCTCAGACTGATGGACAAACTGAACGGGTGAATCAAGTGCTTGGGGACATGCTTCGTTCCTGTGCCATCCACCATGGTAAGAATTGGGATGACCATCTACCATTGGCAGAATTTTCGTACAACAACGGTTACCAGGCTAGCATCGAGATGGCGCCATATGAAGCTCTTTATGGCCGCAAGTGTCGCACACCTTTGAACTGGTGCGAATCAGGTGAACGGGCAGTGTACGGCATCGACTTAGTAAATGAAGCCGAGGATCGAGTTCGCACTATTCAGGCGAATCTCAAAGCTGCTCAGTCTCGTCAGAAGAGCTACGCGGACAAACGACGTCGACCTCTTCACTTCGAAGTTGTAGATCAAGTTTATCTCCGGGTATCCCCTATGAAGGGTATCCATCGCTTTGGGGTAAAAGGGAAGCTAGCTCCCCGCTTTATTGGGCCATTCGCAATAATCGAAAGATGCGGACCTGTGGCATATCAATTGGAGTTGCCAACGTCACTTTCCGGAGTCCACAATGTATTCCACATTTCCCAATTGCGGAAATGCCTTAAGACTCCAGCTGATATCCGCATAGAGGATTTGGAAGCTCTCCAACCAGATCTCACCTATTCCGAGCATTCAACTCAGATCATCGATGAAAAGACTCGCACCACAAGAAGCCGCACCTTGCGTTTCTACAAGATCTTGTGGAGCAACCACAGTGCCGAAGAGGCCACGTGGGAAAGCGAGGAGTATCTTAGAACGAACTATCCGGACTTGTTAGCGGCATATGTTCGATAGATCCTTTTTCCTTTGCCTTCTTTTGTAATCTCGGGACGAGATTCTTTTAAGGGGGGAGGAATGTAAAACCCCACTTTTATGGCATGTTAAGTTCATATGGGTTTTGTGATCAACTATTTTGGATCTCCAATATAATGGTACACATGAACTATGCCATCCAAAACTTTTCTTGCACTCTTTGTTAGGTTCTTTTAACATGGGTATTAGACTTCACCATGAATCCAAATTATATTCTATTCACCTTTTTAAGAATAAGAATTTTTGGATAAGATTTAGTAAGCAATGCACAATGAAGCCCTAATAAGCTCTAAACCAAATATTCAAATTAAGGGCTCTAAATTTTTCCATGAGCTCCTAAATTCCTCAATAGCATGCTTACCAAGTTTCAAGATTTTAGAAACTCATCTACTATTTTTATTGAGGTGCTTGGCAAATTTGAATCAAATTCAAATCTGAATTTTTAATTCTTCTCCAACTTCTTTAAACATAAGAATTGAGTTCACCATTGTGTTCAGGATAATTCATTTGCCATCTCCACAAAATTTCATGATTTTTGGAGTTGATCTTCTATTTTTAAATGAATTAGTAACTGAACTATGGGGAGAATCACTGGACAGTGGGCCCCACATGTCAGCCCCCTTTTTAAACGGATCAGCTCAACCCCGCCACCTCTGCACCGATGCGCCCCCGCTCGACACCGCGCGCGCGCATGCAGCTCCAGCGAGCTGCCTGCTTGCTCGCCGCGGCCCTATAAAAGGCCGGCCGAAGCTCCCTTCACTTCTCATCCCCGATCACAGCTCCTCTGCCTCGCAACTATTCTTCCGCCGCGCGCCATCGCTGCCGCTCGCCACTGCTCCGCGGCGTGCCGCCGTTCCGCGCCGTTTCAAGCCTAGCTCCAAAGAGCAAAAAGGTGCGCCTGATCAAACTCTAACTCATGGTACAAACCGTTTCCCTTATCGTTGAAGCCTGAGCGAGTTATTGTTCGTTTCCTCTACGGCCGAGGGTAGATAGCTAGCTATGATTTCATGTCAAATTCCTTTTTGGCAAGCAATCATCCTTTGCAATTACTTAGAGATAGTTTCTGTAGGCCCTAGCGCTCCTGTCTGAGCAAAAACCTTTAAGGATCATCAAGCAACGGCTCTGAATTTCGAGTTTTGCTCGCCGCCGGTGAGAAAACCTCGGTTCACCGTCGAACTCATGATTCCCGGCGACTCACCCCCCTTCTGCGCCCATATCCTTGAACTCCATCATCCCAGAAAGGTTTTGGAGCATTTCCCAAGTAATTTGAGCTACTCTATAGAGAGTTCTATGTTGTCCGAGCGCTCATCGCCGCCACCGCCGTCGCACGACCTTTTCCGGCGAGCTTCAAGACCCACTGACCTCACCAGCGTGCTCAGCGACCCCAAAAACCCCCAGGCGGCAAGTTTCCGCGAATCTGGTGCGTTGGATTAGCCGGCGGCGAGCTCGCCGGCGAGCCACCGTCGCGGGTGCCGCTCCGCGCGAGCACCGGCCCGAGGTAGACGATGACCCCATCGGGTCCCACCTGCCATTCACTGCGGGATCACGGTGCGGCTAAGATCTAGTGTGGCTGCGCGCTTTAAATCTGTGGCCCCCGTGCGGTTTAAATACTATTGGTCCATTTCAAAACAGTGGGGCCCACGAGTTAAATCAAATTAGGAAATTATTCCAGATTAGGCTCCAACTTAGAAAATCCATAACTTTCTGTAGGATACTCCAAAATTCTTCAAGCAAATTTTGTTCGAAAGCTCTTGAGCTCTAGTTTCGGTCAATACCAATTAGGTTCTGTGAAACTCAGAGTTAAATTCTGTAGAAAATAATCTTTCCTAATGCAAATGCAATTTTTCCAGACAAGATATCCACGGGAAAAATCCCCAAAATTCACATAAAATTTATTGTCCTATTCTTGATTATCAGGCAAGATTTGGGAGCCATAGCACCTGTTTAACTCCCTGTATAATTCAATTTCCTTTTTCAGTTATTGAATTTTCACAGCTATTAGGTTGCTTTATTAAGTCCCAAAATTTTACTGAGTCTTCCTTTAGTCATACCCTAGCTCCTGTTAAAGTCTTGGATTTAATTAACCTACTATACTAGTCCTAAATCAGTTACAAACTAATTATTGATTTGATGTCTAGAAACTCAATTATAAAGTAAATTCAGAAATTCTTGCCGAATCAGAAATACAATAACTCCTTCCCCACAGCTTAGAAAATTATGAAACAAATTTTGCTAAGACCAGAACCACTCCCTCCATCTTGATTATCAACTGTTAGCTAGGTTCAAGCTACAGTTTCCTCTCGGAAATTTTTGGAAGTTGATTTGCTTGCCATACTTTCGGAGACCACAATCTGCTATGATCATCTCCTGTTCTTTGCAAGAGCTTTGATCATATTCCCTAGTATCTACCATCGAAGTTCCAAAGCCAATTAAGGTCCCTGTCATATAGTGATCACCATGAATTAATTTATGGTCTTAAAATAAATAAATTTCAAAGTCATTTATATATCCATGTTATCTGCATATCGTATAGTGACCGAAGTCGAGGAGGAGCCAGAAGCCTTGGAAGAGAACCTTCCAATTTTTAACTCAGAACCTGACCTGCAACAAGGCAAGCCCCGGTTTGCATTTAAGTCGTTTATAAACTTTTGCTTTATCACTATGATGAGTAGTATATGAATTGTGCATTACGTTTAGGGTGAATGATACTCCACATGCATGACCAAAAATCCCAGGGTTTATTTGGCACGAGTTACAGTTTGACCTGTAGTAACTGCTTTGCTAATGTATAGGAAATCCGGTAGAAGTCGAGTAGTTGGAATCTACTCGCGAGAGATGTATCGCACTGGATTGGTTGAAAAGAAAATGGTTTAATATAATGAAATTGAGACCGGGCAGGGAATGGATAGGAAGCGGCGAGAATTGAGTCTCGGTCGCATAGCCCTGCCTGTGTCGATTAAGGCCCGTCCGTATGCAGCCCCTTCGGACAAGCTTGAATTGTACCGGCAATATAATGGACATATGGAATCCAATAAACTGATGTAACTGGATAACTGGGATGTCGAGACCCATTAACTCACCATCGATAGGGGTGGGTTGAGGACAGTAAGGTGTAAATCGGTCGGCGGACACATGAGGTGTTCCGTGCGGAGACCTTCTGTTTGCGGAGGTGAGACGGGCTCAGCCTTTGAGTTTCTTGTGAAAGGTTGCCATATACGCCTAGTAATGAAGTGTTATGTAGGTACGGGTGTGCTCGCTGACACTTCCGAACGACGTATGTGTCGTGTTGTCCGGGTGTGTCCTGATTGCAATCACTGTCCCTCGCAGTAATAGAGTACCACTTGTCTGTCGCAGTCGCGACGTAGTAAATACTAAAGAAGTCAGGAAAGTCATATGATATTGAATTATAATTACTTTGCAACTTTGTTTGGTTTAGAGATAGTATAACTAAAGATTTACAATTTCCCCATACTTTAGCTGTAACAGCATTATGTGCTTTGGGCATGTCATATCATCGATAAAGTGTTTCTTGTTTGATTGTGGAGCCCATGATGTGCCGTGCTCAGAGAATGTCATTTGCTACTTAAAACTTGGTTATAAGGATCCACTTGTAGGCGAGTTATTTATGCTATTCCTTACCTATGTTTAGTGTCCCCGTGCATCTGTCTAGTGAGACGGTTAAGTCTTGCTGAGCCTTAAGCTCACGTTTGCAGTTAACGAGTTTTTGCAGGTTACCCTATTGAGGATGGGTTTGACGATGAGGCAACACCCCCTCCAGGGTGTACAGCCGAGTGGGAACCCTGCACGCCGCCATAGTTTGAGTGTTGCTAGTGCAAAGTATCCCTGGCATGGAAAACTTTGCTTTTTGCATAGCTAGTGCTGAGAGCGTAGCTATGGTATGTATATATTTCTTTACTTCCGCTAGTATTGTGAAAACTTCCGCTGTGTATTAAATAAAAGACTTGGTCTTGTACTTTATTCTGGTTCTATTCTTGTAAACTGTTGGGTGTCACATCGCACGACACCACCCAATGAGATCCTCGGATGTGTGGACTCCGGTCCCCACATAGATACCCCGGACGACGACGAAGAGCTCACACCAAGCCAAGAGCAGGCAATTCACTGAAATGCTCAAGCCGCGGTCGTAATTACCTCTTCGCTCAGTAGGGATGAGTTCACCAAGGTGGATGGACTCGAGATTGCTAAGGAGATTTGGGACACACTGCGAACTGCACATGAAGGTGACTGTCGTGTGCGTGAAGCAAAGATCAAAATGATCGAAGGCGAATTAGGAAGATTCGCAATTGAAGAAGACGAGTCACCCCAGGACATGTACAACCGATTGAAGACACTCGTCAACAAGGTCAGATCATACGGAAGTAAGAAGTGGATTGACCACAAGGTGGTAAAGCTCATCCTTAGAGCTTTCATGCCTCGCAACGTCACACTATGCTCCATGATCAGAGAAAGCCCCGGATACAAAAGGATCACTCCGGATGAATTTCCTGGAAAGATCATCAACTTCGAGATGATGGAAAACAAGCAAAGCATGTCAAGGAGATTGCCGACCTCACCTCGACAAAGAAGAAAGGGGTTGCCTTGAAGTCCACCCTCAAGCCCCTATCTAAAGAAGCTCGAGAAGCTCAGCTAGAAGAAGACAGTGATGATGAGAGTAGTGAATTAGATGAAGAAGACATGATATTGTTCATGAAGAAATTCAAGAGAATAATGAAGAAAAGACAAGGTGCCAAATCAAGCGAAGGTAAGTACAAAGAAAGAACAAAGCCAAAGTGGAGGCGGGCATGCGATAATTGTGGTGAGTATAGCCATTTTATAGTTGATTGCCCATATGAAGAGAACAAGAAAAAGACTAAAGAAGCCAAGCCTCAACCCAAGAAATTCTTCAAAAAGAAGAAACAAGCCGAACAAGCTCACATAGGGAAAGAGTGGGACTCAAATGATGAGTCCTCATCATCCGAAGAAGAAGAGATGGCTAGCGTAGCCATCGAGAAGACATCCAAGAAGTCTACTCTCTTCCCTAAACTCGGCGCAAGGAAGGGAGATGGCACTTGCCTTATGGCAAAGGAAGGTAAACGCAAGGTAACCATTAAACCCCCTTCCGTGCATTCCTATTCTAGTGATGATGAAATCAATAGTGATAATGAGGATATGCTTGTTGGACTACATAGGAAAACTGCCATAAAAATGAAATTTTTACTTGATCAACTTGTTGAGAAGGAGAGGTTGATACATCGTCAAGAGGACATGATCATCTCCCAAAAGGAGGAATATGTCAAACTTGACAAGCTTCTAGAACTTGAAAAGGAATGAAGCAATTCACTAGAGCTTGAGTTAGCTTCAAGCAAGGAAACTTGCTTGGAGTTAACCAACTCAAATGCTACAATCAAGGACCAACTTGCTGACCTGATCAAGGTTAACAAGATCCTTGAAGTGCAATTTGAGTCACTCAAGCAAGGTGAACCCTCTTCCTCTTCAAGTTCACCTTCTCAACCCACTAAAACTGAGTTTGCTCATGCTTGTACATGTAAGAAAGTTGACACCAGTTTGAAGGACAAGCCAACCTCTACAAAGGATAAACATCCTGCCCAAAGTGGCATATTTGACAAGGAGAAGATCAAATATGCACGTAGTGCATACTTGGTTAAAAGACCTCCAAATGTCAAATATGGCATTGGTTACTATTATGGTGAAAAGCAACATGCTAGAAGCCATAAGAATAACAAGGACAGGATTACATTTATAAAGGGAAGACCCTCTCAAACTGGAAAGTCAAAGATTAAAACAGTAATCACACATGAACACCGGACTAGTCCGGTCGGTGTCTGGACAAGTCCGGTCCTTCGGACAAGTCCGGCCTCCCAGACCAGTCCTGTGCACAAACAATAACAGTTATTGTTTAGAACTTTCGATGCCTCGTATGTATTAATGAGAAATAATTTTGGCAAAGTTTATGCTTATTATGTCGGACCACACCATGAGAACACCAAGTCTCATGTGTGGGTGCCCAAATGTCTTGTAACTAACCTCCAAGGACCCAATCAAGCTTGGGTACCTAAAATCAAAGCATAATCTATTTTTGCAGTCCTATTCTTCCGGTGGATCTAAATGGGTGCTAGACAGTGGCTGCACCAACCATATGACCGGAGAAAGAAGAATGTTCATTGAATATGAGGAAAATGAGGATCCAAACGAGGGAATCTATCTTAGAGATAATAGCCAAGGAAAGGTGCTCGGTACTAGTAAAATTGCCATATCATCTAAACACACGCTTTCTCATGTATTACATGTTGAATCCTTAGATTATAACCTGTTGTCCATATCTCAATTATGTGACAAATGTTATAATTGCTTGTTCACTAACGAGGGTGTGACCGTTTCTAGAAGGAGTGACGGTTCCATTGCATTCAAGGGTATGTTAAAGGGAAAGCTCTATCTTGTTGACTTCAACAAGGATAAAGCTGAACTTGACACATGCTTGATTGCAAAAACCAACATGGGTTGGCTGTGGCATAAACGGCTAGCGCATGTTGGTATGAGGAACCTTCAAAAACTCCTCAAGGGCGATCACATCCGAGGTTTAAAGGATGTTGTTTTTGAGAAAGACAGGCCTTGTAGCACGTGCCAAGCCAGGAAGCAAGTTGGAGCACCTCACCCAGCCAAGAACGTCATGACTACAACACGACCGCTCGAGCTACTTCACATGGACTTGTTTGGTCCAATTGCCTACATAAGCATCGACGATAACAAATATGGTTTAGTAGTTGTTGATGATTTTTCTCGCTTCACTTGGGTTTTCTTTTTGCATGATAAGTCAGAAACACAAGGAATACTCAAGAAGTTTTTCAAGCGAGCTCAAAACGAATTCTCATTGACAATCAAGAACATTCGAAGCAATAATAGCACAGAGTTCAAGAACACACAAGTGGAGGAGTACCTTGATGAAGAAGGCACAAAGCACAAATTTTCAGCTCCATACTCCCCACAACAAAACGGAGTTGCCGAAAGAAAGAACTGAACTCTCATAGAGATTGCAAGAACAATGCTCGATGAGTACAAGACCTCACATCAATTTTGGGCAGAAGCGATTAACACCGCTTGCCACGCCGTAAATCAACTTTATCTTCATCGACTACTCAAGAAGACATCCTATGAGCTACTCACCAGTAACAAACACAATATTTCATATTTTCGAGTTTTCGGTTATCCATGTTATATTTTAAACAAGAAGCCCAGGACTTCAAAGTTCGCTTCACAATCCGATGAAGGTTTCTTGCTTGGTTATGATTCGAACACTTACGCCTATCGTGTTTTCAACAAGACCTCCATACTTGTTGAAGTAGCATGTGACGTAGTGTTCGATGAGACTAACGACTCCCAAAAGGAGCAAGTTGATCCATGTGTACTAGGTAAAGAAGAAGCTCCTTGTCAAGCATTAAAAAGAATGGCCCTAGGTGAAGTTCGACCACAAGAGTCACCTCTACACGTGCATGAGGAAGATGAACCACAAGAGGAGGTCAACAATCAAGGGGGAGCTTTCACACAATATCAACCAAAAGAATACGAATATAATCAACAAATCAATGAGGACAACCATTTAGGGGGAGAAGAAGATGATCATGAAGATATAATGCCTCAAGTGCCACACCCAAGAGTACACCAATGCGTCCAAAGGGATCGCCCAATTGACAATATCATCAGTGACATCCAAAAGGGAGTAACCACTAGATCTCGTGTAGCTAACTTCTGTGAACACTATTCAATTGTATCCTTTTTAGAACCGCGCTGGTTTGAGGATGCATTGAAGGACCCGGACTGGGTGGTGGCAATGCAAGAAGAATTGAACAATTTCAAGCGGAACGAGGTGTGGGAACTCGTGGCAAGACAAAATGCGAACATTCTCGGCACCAAGTGGGTCTTCCGCAACAAACAAGATGAACATGGGGTGGTGACAAGGAACAAGGCATGACTTGTGGCCAAAGGGTATTCACAAGTCGAAGGTTTGGATTTCGATGAGACCTTTGCTCCAGTAGCTAGACTTGAATCTATTAGAATATTACTTGCATATGCTACTCACCATGATTTCAAACTGTATCAAATGGATGTGAAAAGCGCCTTCCTCAACGGACCAATCAAGGAGGAGGTGTATGTGGAGCAACCCCCCGGGTTTGAAGACGAAGAGTTTCCCGACCACGTATTCAAATTGCGTAAGGCTCTCTACGACCTCAAACAAGCTCCTAGAGCTTTGTATGAGTGTCTTAGAGATTTCTTAATTGAAAATGGCCTTAAGATTGGCAAAGTAGATTATACACTATTTACAAAGAATTTTGACAATGATCTTTTTATTTGTCAAATTTATGTTGATGATATAATCTTTGGGTCAACTAATCAATCTTTTTGTGAGGAATTTAGTAAAACCATGAAAAATAGGTTTGAAATGTCAATGATGGGAGAACTAAAGTACTTCTTGGGATTCCAAGTGCGGCAACAAAAGGAAGGGACGTTCATAAGCCAAACCAAGTACATGCAAGTCATACTCAGAAAGTTTGGTATGGACAAGGCGAAGCCTATAAAGACTCCCATGGCAACAAATGGCCACTTGGATCTCAATGAAGATGGATCTAGCATCGACCAAAAGGTATATTGCTCCATGATTGGATCTCTACTCTATTTATGTGCATCTAGGCCAAACATTATGTTGAGTGTATGTTTGTGTGCAAGGTTTCAAGCCAATCCTAAGGAGTGTCACTTGACAGCCGTAAAAAGGATCTTGAGATATTTAGTTCATACACCCAACCTTGGTCTTTGGTACCCAAAAGGCTCAAAATTCAATCTCATTGGTTACTCCGATGCAGATTATGCCAGATGCAAAGTAGATAGAAAAAGCACCTCCGGTACATACCAATTCCTAGGGTGATCCTTAGTTTCTTGGTCCTCCAAGAAACAAAATTTCGTTGCCTTATCCACAGCCGAAGCGGAGTATGTTGCGGCCGGGAGTTGTTGTGCACAACTCCTTTGGATGCGACAAACTCTAAGGTATTACAGTTATAATATGAACCGTATTCCACTCCTTTGTAACAATGAGAGTGCCATTAAAATTGCCCACAACCCAGTTGAGCACTCTAGAACTAAACACATAGATATAAGACATCACTTTTTGAGAGATCATTCCAAGAAAGGAGACATAGCCATTTTCCATGTTAACACCCAAAAGTAATTAGCCGACTTATTCACGAAGCCACTTGATGAAAAACGCTTTTGCGAACTCCGAAATGAACTAAATATCCTTGATGCTCGGAGTGTGGCTTGAAATGTTGCATGTCTGTATTAATTCTTCAAAATATGTTGATTGGATTGTGAAAATCATCTGTCTTAATTTTCTTCTGAAAACTATGTTAATTATTAGATCTTAGTGAATTATGATCATTGCTTGATTGTTGTATGCTTACTGATCATATTCATCAAGATTATTTGATTTTAATTGCCTCCCTATTTTCTAAATATGTACCTTCAAATATATATGAATGGGCTAAGAAATTCTTGCCTGGTGACCACGGACTAGTCCATGGTTACACGGACTAGTCCACCCATGCAGACTAGTCCGCGGAGTGCCGGTTAGGCCGGACTAGTCTGGCAGATAACAGACTAGTACGATATAGCCTCTAGAAAAGTTCGGACTAGTCCAGTCATCTCCGGACTTGTCCGAATTTTTGTGTCCTTAACCCTAGCCGCCGCCAAACCCTAATTTCTTCACCTCCACTCCTGCCTCACACATTCTCTCTCTTCCACTCGAGATCCCAAGGTGATTCCTTGATTTCCCCATCGGAACTTGGCAAGTTTGGGTGGAATTTGATCGTCATTGCATCGGGATTGAATTTCTCAGACAAGTCCGGCCTTCAAAACCCTCATCTCCAAGTTCCAATCGATTTCTTCGGTAATTTTCACTCAAACCATAGAAATCCCAAATTTCTTCATTATTGATCAAATAGCCTAGCATATTCCACTACATATATGCCCCCTTGATGTATTACGTTTATGCTACGCTTGTTGTGCATTAGGAATCAATATTTGTCCAGTCGCTTAGGTTTTTGAGTATGAATACTGGACTAGTCCAGTCCATGCACAGACAAGTCTGGTCCCCCGGACTAGTCCATGCCTGTACACTGGACAAGTCCGATTTTTCTGAACTCAAAACCTAAATTTTCAATTCCTAAATGCAATTCCTTGCTATACTTTCACACCTATGCCTTGTACCATTCATTCTCAATCATGCCACTCATTCTCAAGCCATGTAGAGCTCGAACAATGATGTCTCCGACTTTGAGGCCGAGATGGACCATGAGGTGGCACCTCGAACCTCGACGAGTCTTGGCAAGATGCGCCAAGAGAGACCTTCCAAGCCAGCTTCGTCTCCTCCATAGGCTCGGAGGAAAGTGCTAGCGAAGAAGCCGGCCTCCAAGGTTCCAGCTTCTAGGGCTACCACCGGTGGTGGCCCTAGCTCGACAAGTGCCCGCCTAGCCAAAGGCAGGGGCAAAGGGATAGCGACGGGTCCAGTTGGTCTGTTGAAGCTCCATGCTCCGAGGGAAAGGGTCCGGGACCCCAATGAAGAGAAGTTCAACGGGGAGGACAGTGATTCGGTGGCAAAGTTTAGAAGCATTGATTGGTATGGACGACCGAAGCAAGCTGCCGACAAGAGATTTTGGTGCAACTTCCATGCAGATTTCTACAAATCTGCGTATCTCCCAATGAAGACACTGGTTGTGCGCAGTCAATGGATTGACTGGACACATTTTGAGAAGAAGGGCTGCTCCATATTCACTGAAGTGGTGCAAGCCATTTAGAGGCATGGCCTGAAGGATCTCTTTGCCTTCAGGAATAACTGGAATGATGAGGTCATAGCACAATTCTTTGCAACATGCCATTTCTCAAGTGAAGATAAGGAAAGTGTTACTTGGATGACTCATGGATCCAAGTACAATATCACTCAAGAAGATTTTGCGAGTTTGCTTCATCTTGACACCTAAAGATCTGACTGCTTGATCATACACAACATAGGTGTCATTGAGAAGGATAGGATGAAGTTCCTATATGAGCCAAACTCCAAGTTCAACCCCCCCCCCTCCACAAAGAACATGAAGACGTTCTCTGTGGTATAGAGTCTTGAGGAAGACCATCGCTCCCAAGGATGGAGATGTCGGGAGTCTGCAAGGTTATCTCCGGAATTGATGAGGGTGATAAGAAAGGACCGCCAGTTTGATGTGGCGGACTACATATGGAATGACATGGTCAACACATCCTACACACCCAACAGATCTTGTGGCTATGCCCCATATCTGATGTTTGTGATCGAGAAGGTCACCGGGATTGAATTCGTCAAGGATGTGGAGCACCTACCCTTGAGGCCTCAGATGCCTCAGAAGCCAAGTATCCAGGTTGCTACCTCGCCGACCTCCAGTCCTGAGGCACCTGCAAGAAGATCTGAAGATGCCAGAGCTTCCCCTGCCAGTAGGGCAGCCCCTTAAAGGGGATCTGCCAGTGGGATCTTCAAATACTTGGCTGCCATCTTCGCTTCCTGCAAAAAGGCCGATGTGAAGGCCCATAAGCTCAACAAGAGAAGAAAAGGAAGATATGAAGTATGTGAAGGCAAATGTGAAGCAAATTTGCCAGAAACTGGAGATTAAACCCATTGGGTCTCCAGTAATCTCTGAAGATTCATACTCAGACTTCACTGAGCTCGGGCCCTTGACCCCCTTCGAGCTTGCCTACTTTGGCATTGGGGGCTCGAGTGACTCCGCACCTCCTCCTCCTCCTCCTCCTCCTCCTCATCAGGCTGAAGATGAAGATGACGAAGACGACGATGATAGGACTGACAGCGAAGAGTGAAGACCTTAGGACCATCCTCTCCTTCTTTTTGGTGTCTTGATGCCAATGGGGGAGAGATTGAGGGGGAGTCTTAGCCTTAGCTGTAGGATGCGAGAAGAGGGCTTTCTTGTATGCTTTTTTGACTTTTTTTTTTGCGGGGTGTAAAGCTTTAACTATGTTCTTATGTTAAGTATGGTACTGTGATGCAATGTTATGATCCTTTAAGAGGTAGTTGTTGAGTTGTATGATTTTGCTCCTAGAATGATATATATGCTTGCTTTTGATTGATTAATGTCAATTATGTCATTGTCATTGTTTCAGCATACTTAGTTATTCATCCCACCATAAAGAATGCACATATGGATTATGTTTTCACTGCTTGATGTATTTTAGACTCATATGTGCATACTTTATAAAAATCTCAATTTTTATCATATTTTGTGAAATATCAATTGGTTGTCATCAATCACCAAAAAGGGGGAGATTGAAAGTGCATCTAGGAGTCCCTTGTGGGTTTTGGATGATTCATGACAAGCAAATGAGATCCTAACCTATTTGTTGAGATGAGCACAGCTTTTAACAGCAAAATAAGCAAAGTGCCAAAAAGAAGGGAGAATGAGGAGCAAAGTGGAAATGAGCTCAAGGAAGAAGAATAGTAGATCATTGTGTATGGAGTGTCTTAAGGAAACACACCCAAGAGCTCAATCACAATTAAACACACACATTGCACAAAGTTATACAGGACCAGGCTAGTCCGAATGTAACCAGACTAGTCCGATATCCTCTCTGCACAAAGTCGGACAATTCCGATATCCATTGGACTAGTCCGATATCTCTCTGACTAGAATCAGACTAGTCCTCCCGAGTGCGGACTAGTCCTCAAAACACTTCACAAGTCACACAAAATCGGACAAGTCCGATCACCACCGGACTAGTTCGATATTCGTTCTGTTCTAAATCGGACATGTCGATATTAGAACAAACTAGTCCGAAAAACCATCTGACCTAAATCGGACAAGTCCTCCAAGTGCGGACTTGTCACCGAATTCACCTAGGGTTTCACATGTCTGGACAAGTCCGATGACCATCGGACTAGTCCAAAGATTTCCAGAAGTGAAATCGGACAAGTCCGCCCATAGCCGGACTAGTCCGATATTTCGGGACACTTAGGGTTTGCTACCCACAACACACAGGACTAGTCCGGTGTCCACCACGGACTAGTCCGATCTTTCTAAACCCAAACGGTCACTTTTACAAACCCCATATAAATAGAGGTGCACGACCCAACTTTAAACTCTCTCGAACCCTAGCGCCATCACACCTCCCAAGAGCCTCAAAAACCACATCTCTCCATGAAATTAACTGCAACAAAGATCAATCCATTGAGGATTCACTCTAGATCATTGAAGAGACTCGTTCAACACTCATTGAGATCTTGGTTTGATTCTCTAACACACTCCTGTGATTTCATTGTAATCTTTTGAGTGTGTTATTGGTGGTATTTCGTGTTGTAATCTATGGGAGCTCTCAACGTGTGAGAAGGCCCCTTTGAATTCGGTTATTCACCCCTTTGTGATAAGTGGAAGAGGATTGGCCCTTGTGGCGATCCGACGAGGGTAGGGTTGGAGAAGGCCCGGTCCTTTTGTGGACTCCTAAACGTGGATGTAGGTTGCCTCTTTGGGAACCGAACCACGGGATAAATCTCTTGTGTTCTTGTTTTGTGTTCATCGTTCTTTACATTATATCAATCTAGGGTTTCAATTAATCTTGTTCACTTTACATTGAAATATCACTGTACATAATCTTGCAACACATAAATTACAAGTATATTTCCGCTGCTACACCCTAGAATCAAACTTAACAAATCAAACTTGATCAACCTAGTCTGTACACATCGGACTAGTCCACACTTTACTGGACTAGTCCGATATCTCTGGTTTTGAACTGGTTGTTAAGTGTTGCAGGTTCCGACAAATTTCAAAAAGGCATATTCACCCACCCTCTAGGCCACATTCAGCACTGTTTTCCATTTGTATTTCCTACCTCCTTTTAATTTCTTGGCTAAAGAGAAGGTAATGATTCTGGGGCTTTGACAGAGAGTTTGGCTATGTTGATCTTCAAATCTGTTGCAGCACCGAAGCCATGCAAGATCACGAAATAGAGTTGACATCAGACTGTAATGGATTCACCTACATCACAACATCGCCCGCGTATAAGGACATTCTTAGGCCATGGTTCCTTCCTCGCAGGGCGGTGAGTGCACCAGCCTGTGTTGCCAGATCAAACAGTTGCTGTAATGTATCAATCGCTAGAATGAACAACGAGGGAGACATTGGGTCACCTTGCCATAGACCCCGATAGTGCTTGATCAATGGACCTTGGATGCCATTTAAGCGAACTGATGATGATGACGAAGCTAATAATAAAGCCAACCAGTCGTGGAATCTAGCATGGAATCCTCTGTTCTCCATAAGCTCTAGCAAGTACTCCAATGATATAGTATCAAAGGCTTTCGTTATACCAAGCTTCAGTAGTAAGACTGGCCTTTTGTGACAATGATACGATCTGGCCATATTTCAGACTAGCAGAAAACTATCATGAGTCCATCTATTTTTTATGAATACAGTATGCATTGGCGCAACCAGGTGGTTAATTTCCTTTGCAAGTCTCATTGCTAGTATCTTGGATATCAATTTGGTGAGGGAGTGCACAAGGCTTATGGGACGATAATCACCACGAATCTCTGCTCCTTCCTTCTTTGGTAGTAGCGTGATCACCGCTTAGTTTATACATTGAATAGGTCCTTGTATGCATGATAGGCCTAGAGCTTCCCAATTAAAGGTGCAGAGCCGTTGCTGCCCGGTGCCAATGATGGCTTTGAAATGTAACTCAAGCAGTGCCTCTTTCTCCATGTGTGACCAATGTTCAGTGTCAGAGAGAAACTCCGAACTGGGTTGGAGGCTTCGATGAGATCCTGGTTCCAAGCAACTAGGATGCCTCCCCTTGTGCCATCTCTGCTGGTAGGTAATCGAAAGCAAAACCGGGTCCGACTATGTCCCCAGCAAGCCTATCATCAATGATCTGTAACTTTGTTTCCTACAGACAAATGATAGCTGGCGGGTAGCAGCGGTAAGCTCGCGGACGGCCTGCCGACGGGCCAACATATTTAACCCTCTAACATTCCAACTCAATATGGAGAAGACCGAAGCCATAGATAACAATGGTGGACAACTTCGCTAGGTACTTGGTGACTAGCACCTGAGGAACCGGCCTAGACAGCAATGGCCTATACTGTAAACTCTTCTTCGGTGAAGGACGTTGTAGCTTCAGCGATATAGCCATTCGTCAGGCTGGTGAGTGACCGAAAGGCATCCAATGCCCGCACTGGCAAGGGCTACTTATACATCGCAGCATATTTCTTGAGGATTTTCTCTGTGATGGGCTCCTCTACACCAACGAGATTGAACTTGCAGATCAGGTGGTGTGGTCGCTCGCTTCACCACTGGTATGACCTACCTATGGCCAGCCAGCCGTGCACTCTGGCGTGAAAGTTCTGCAGACATTGATCGAGCGCGAGCACGAGGCTTTGTCTGGAGGTGTGGGTAAGGGCAGCTGGGCAGGAGACACCGGTTTAAAGATGCGCTCAATGAAGCATTCATATTCTTTTAGACTCATCACTGCCTCCATACTCGTGTTCTGGTCCATCTGTGGGATCATGCGAACCTCAATTTTTAGATCCGTGTGTGGCTGATGATCCTGCATCGGGCTCGAAAGCTCCGAAGGGGCTGGCTCGGTAGGCGTCACTTGGGTGGTTTGTCGATGACTCCCCAGCTGCCACTACGTAAGAAACTCAAATAGGAGACAAAGATCAGTGACAAACGCAAATGATGTCGACTCTCATAAGGGTAAACAAGACGAGCCCGCTTCAACGAGGATGTGACATGGCTTGGCTAAGCGTAAAAGGAGGCGGACTACTATAATGCGCGTCCCATTTAAGAAAATATCCGAAATGTGCCATCTCCTCTTACAAAAGGGAGACGAGCTTAGCCCAAAGGGCGTCTTCTATTTGCCAATGGAAATGAGACGGGCTTTGCAGAATGCTCATCTCCCTTGGCTTCATGATTTTCTACAATTTGCTTCGGTTCACTTGATATCACACAGACATGAACACATTCACTAAATGAATTAGAGCACATTCATTTGATAACTAAAATAAATTGTCATTCCAGTGTAGAGTACCTTAACTACTGTCCAATTTAAAAAAAAATAATGAAATCCTTCCTTATGAATTGTCATTCCTGAGGAACACGATGAACACACCACACATTTATTCATTCACACAGTTGAACACACAAGATAATATTCATTCACACAGATGAATAAAAATAATTCTTTCATTAACACAATATATTGATAAACACAAGAAAAAAGTACAAGAAGACACAAGAAAAGAAAAACAACATCAACTAAAAACAACAAAAAAACTAAATCCTACTCCTCCTACTCCGATAGAGGATCCAGCGGCAACTCCGTCGGTGCAACAGGAGCCTGTGCACAAGGAGCTTGGGCTGGCTGCTCCGGTTGCTCCAGCGGTGCAACCTGGAGACCGAGGTTCCTCGCCATTGCCTCCATCGGGTTAATGCAGCCCTCTGCGCTGAGCTCATGGGCCATCATATGGAACAGATTGTTGAGACGATCGGCCACACCCTGAGGGTGTAGAGGTTGTGGCTGGTGGTACTCATTCCAGTAAACTCTAGAAGGTTTCCCAGACCCAAGGAACTCATGGCGCGAGACATACTGTTGTGCGCCTCTCGCTTTATAATGAGGCGTAGGTCATTCTTAAGCTTCTCGGGGGACTCGAAGCACTGTTTCTTGAAGGGTGGCTCCCTCGATGGGCTTGGCGGTGAAACATTGGCCATGGTGGGTCGTCGACGCAGAGAAGATGAAGAAAAGGAGAACGGATGCAAAAGGAGAGACACGCTTGTAGATAACTAATGGCACACCTTATATAAGGTCAGTGCAGTGTCGATGATGGAGCGGTTTCTTTTGCGCGCATTGATGGACGATGGAACGCTTCAAAATTGCTTGCCTCGAGGAAATTAAAGATCGCACGCCGAGCGCACGTGTCTCTGCACCACCGAGGCTGCAATTAAGATACGCACCTCCTCCTCCTCCTGCCGTGCTTCTACCTTTTTCATTAATGTAAGACACACTTTTATCTCACTCGTCTCCCTTTGTCATCACTGGAAGATGCACTTATATATCGTCCATCTTTGCACCATCAGCCGCAATTAAGTTCTCCGCAATTCCTCCTCCTCAGGCCTCGCTTCTCTATTCAGACCGCCGCCTATTCGACATCACCATCATCATCGCTGCCGTCCTCATCATACCGTCCTTGCCGTCGCTACTCTCTCCTATTCTGCGCTACTGTTGACAGCTGTTATATACCAATTTCTCCCATCAATATAACTCAATTATGTGAAGGAAATGCCATTTATTGCACACATCACCTTTCTATTTAACCTATTTCCACTTGTCCTTGGAGAAATAGTGCATGCAGGCATTTTATGCAGGAAATGAGGTAAAAGAGGGGGGCAATCCTATAAAATATCATCCTAGCAAATCAACAACCAACATGTGGCACCACATGGATCAAATGGCCCACAAACAGAAGTAACCGAGGCCATGCAATGGTGTATTACCTATATCAGTAAAGGGACCGACCTGTAGTGACATCCGGTTCCAAAGATGAACCAAGTGAACACATATGTGTGCCCAGGATGTTCATCTCACATACACGACAACTTCACAAACGATATACAGAAAATAACCCCATCACAAGAGTAAATAGGTACCTTATTACAATAATCCAATGGATCACGAATTACAAATCTCTAATTATTATTATGGCTGTAGAAAAATAAACTAAACTAAGTAGCTTGACTCCACTCCACAGGCAATTGACGATAGAACACAACCTAGAACTCCACATGATCCTCATGGTACTCCCAAGCATCACCTGAAACTGTTTGTGGGGAATTGCAAGGGTGAGCATATATCACACTCAGCAAGTGTGGGAAAGTATAACATGTAGCTTAAACAAGGAATGATGATAAATGACTAATTGCAGAAAAAGTACATTCAAAACATGTAAAAAAACATCCCGCATTTTCTATCTGGATTTAATCCCATCATTACCCAAGTAACCATCATAACATGTATCCAACATTCTCAATTACCATCATACCTCATTAATCAATTTAATAACAATCCATATGCCAACTTCATACCCTCATAACCAACCATGTCCAATTATCATAGCCCAAGCCATAAAAATATCCAAAACCATCCCAAATCCCAATTCCAACTCTAATCATGTAGGTCATCCAGGTGTTCTTAACCGGAAACACGACTATCGTGATAGTTTTTTAACACTCTGTAGAGGTTGTACTGCTTTACCCACAAGTTTGTGATTTCATAAGCTTTTGGTGACTAAGGAACCTCCATCACACTCATGACCCGTTGGTCACATTACACACTTCCAATGGTGTGTGGCCAAGATACCACAAAATAGCCTTTACAAAGGGACTACCAGCATGATTAGACCCACTAATGTTTCACCGGAGGTGATGTCTCACAATTGAGCCCATCCATCCGAGGGCCCACTCTTGTGCTGTTCGGATCCTAGGGTAGTCCCGCCACTAATGCAAACCCAAACCACTCCAATTCCTCGAGCCTTCCATATGATCCGATCAATGCTGGCAATACACCTAATTAGTCAGCTAAGCCGCACCCATACTTAGCCTTGTGGTGACATAGTTGTCCTGGCTTATTCTTGCATGAACCAGTCTTTAGATCTAAGGAAAGCAAAACCACCGTATCATCCAACCCAGTCCACAAACCATGCTTGCTTAGATCACCCAAATTCCATGTTACCAATTAGTCATATTCATCAATTCTCATAATCCATAAGTTTGTTAATAAATAGTTAAAACTTTTAGATGTTTCCAATCCCTATTAAGTTTAAAGCAGAGCAAAAAGGTAAAATATCCTTCCCAACTCTCAACCATATAACCCAAGCATCAAGTATGGTCACACAAGTCTAGTAAACACCTATCATGGGTTTCCCATCAACTTGACACAAGCTTGCAATTTTGCAAACAAAACATTTGAAAACAGGATCAAACTGTTCAAGGACACTTTCCTTACTCTTGTGGCTTGTTTGGATCAGAGGCTTCGAAGTTCTATTGCAGAAGGTCCTCGTAAGTACACTCTAGAACGTTACCTTCTATTCTGCGCAGCAAACATGTGAAACAAAATTACAATAATTAAATGCTCAAATAGAACTCAATATGCCATGATATGCATGAATGATGCAATTATTATGTGATACCTATTAAAGAGTTGCTATTGTTGCTTACTATCTAGCTACGATTAAGTTTTACATGCTAGAGCAAGTTTTGAGTCATTTTGGAGAAAACTAAAGAAGTTCCAGAAATTCCAGAATTGAAAGACCGAACTAGTCCGCACCATGGGTCGGACATGTCCACTTTGGACCAATGAGTTCAACGGACTAGTCCATAGTGGATTGGACAAGTCCGCTACAACTAGGGTTTGGGCGAATTTTCAACTAGAGCATAGTTTGAGTTAAATATGGGATCAATATTGGCATAGGAAAGATGGATCTAAGGTATTTACCATGAACCTTAGGGTTTGAAGGTCAAGGATTCAATGAAACTCGAGAACTTGTCGTCTAGATCCGTCGAAGATGAGGAATTGGCAAAGAAGAATGTTGACATTGAACACTTGATGGAGAAGACTGCAGCAGTGACAACGATCTCGATTGATCCTCCTATCCTTCCACTTCCTTATTATCCCTGTCTCTCCTTGTAGTGAGGGCTCCTTCCTTCTTCAAGAATGGCGGCTGACGACATGACAGGGCTAAGGGTTTCTAAAACGTGGGCAAAACGGTGAAAGGTGGGTGTTGGGGTGTTTATATAGGAGAAGAGGTGGTTGGGTTAGGGTGGATTCCAAGTATAATGTTGTGGAGACAAGTATAGGCCTTCGTGGGGTCCCACTTGGGCTACTTAGGGGTGAGGCTCGACATTCTTGGGCCCAACTAAGGTAATTACCCAATAACTCGTCCTAGAGGAAAAATAGAATTCGATTTGGAACCCTAGACACCGGACTAGTCAATAGGAAGGTCGGACAAGTCCGTTCCAGGTACAGAGAGTTCAACGGAGAAGTCCGGTGCACTGCCAGACAAGTCTGTTCAAGGTCAGAATGTTAATTGCCTAAGTCCGATGTCAAGCTAGACAAGTCCGGGGAGTGTCCAGTTTTAAATCCGGACCAAGTTCTTGGGAGTTTCAAAAGCGATCCTCGGACGAGTCTGTATACACAACGGACAAGTCCGAATAGGAATAGAAACAAAACCGGATTAGTCCGTAACAATTAACGGACAAGTCTAGAGAACTCCAAGAAAATGATTTTGGACTATTCCGTAGCAATAATCAGGTAAGTCCAGGGAACAACAGTACCTAAATCGGACTAGTCTGGGTCCAATCCGGACAAGTCTGTACTAAGCCAAGATTTTAATTACTGTTTTGGTTCTAATTCATTTTAATCTTGCTCCTTTTTGTGTTGTATCATGTTAGACATGTATAAGAATGAATGCAATGCATGATGGATTAAAATGAAGGTGTTACAAACCTACCCCCTTAAAATGAATTTCTCCCTCAAGATTCGACGTAGAAGGAAAAAGATAGGGAAATTCTTTGAGTTCTTCTTCTCGCTTCAAAGTCGCTTCAAATTCAGTATGATGCTTTCATTGTACTTTGCACCATCAAAACACTTCGTTTCTTGTGACCCATCTCCTTTATTTCCAAGATTTTGACCAGTTGCTCAGCATAAGTCTCTGCCTCTAGCTCAAATTCATCCATGGGTACATGTTCTTCTGGTACCCTTAAGCACTTCTTGAGTTGAGGAACATGAAATACATCATGAACATCAGAAAGTCTTGCTGGCATCTCCAATTTATATGCCACTTCTCCACGTTTGTCCAAAATATTGAATGGTCTGATATAGCGAGGTGCCAACGTGCCCTTGACGTTAAATCTCTTATGACCTCACATAGGTAACTCTTTGAGATACATGAAGTATCCAAATTCAAAAGCTAAGTCCCCAACATTCATTTTGATGTAACCTGACCTCAATTCAATCTTGGAGAAAACACAAACGCCCTTCATCTTGTCGAACAAGTCCTCTATATGGGGTAACGTGTATTTGTTCTCGATCGTCACCTTGTTGAGAGACCTATAATCCATGCACATCCTCTAGGTTCCATCCTTCTTATCTACGAAGAGCACTGGTGCTCCCCATGGTGACAAACTTGGGCGTATAAAACACTTCTCTAACTGCTCTTGAATTTGTTTCTTGAGCTCCGCTAACTCCTTAGGAGGCATCCTATATAGCCTCTTAGATATAGTTGTAGTTCCAGGTATTAAATCAATGATGAACTCGATGTCACGATTAGGTGGCATACCTGGCAACTCGTCTGGAAACACATCCGAAAACTCGCACACCACTGGAATCTCCTCTAATGTTGCACTGTTCGTTTGATTCAGGATTGCCTTCTCAGTTGTGGGTTGAGATGCTTCAAACTCTATGCTGATCCCCTCATCATTTGTCAATTGCACCATCTTTGTGGCACATTTAATTACACCATGGTGCTTCCGTAACCAATCTATTCCAAGTATTATGTCCAGTCCTTGTGAATCCAAAACAATGAGGTTGGCAAGGAAGTCTACCCCCCTTATTTTAAGGCTTACATTAGGACATATTATATTTGTTCTTATCTCCCCTCCAAGAGACTTAACCAACAAGGTATACTTCATGTGAGATATAGGCAAACTATACTTGGTAACATACTTTGATGATATGAATGAATGTGATGCTCCAAAATCAAATAATATAGTTGTCGGGTTGGAGTTCGCGAGGAACATACCAATCACAACGTCCTTAGCTTGTTGGTTTCATCCGTAGAGACATGGTTCACCTTGCTACGAGCAAAATTTTGCCGTACATAGTTTCCTTGTGGTGCTCCCCCATTGGGCCTTGGGTTCTACCTTGTAGCATTGGTTACTTGACCATAGTCTGACTTCGAGCATTGAGATGTGAAGTGTCCCACCTCACCACAAGTATAACACGTCCTTGCTGCACCAGAATAGTTAGGACGAGCCTGATTTTTAGCATTAGCACGGAAATTTGCGTGAGGTGCATGTGGCATTAGAGGGCGAGGTGCTTGCAGGGTAGGGCATCACTGCATTGGCTGAGCTAGGCGCAGAGGAATAGTAGTGCGATATGCAGGAGCAGTTGGGGTGTAGTATGATGCATTTGGTGGTGCGTAGCGAGGGAAAACATTGTGTCCTTGTGGATGTCCTTGATATGGCGCCTTTCTCTTATTATCTTGCTCCATCTCACGGACCTTGTCCACAAGCTTCAGGAAATTTGCATAGTTACTATTGAGCAATTGGACTTGGATCTAATTGTTTAGGCCTCTCAGGAACATGTATTGCTTACGGCTGTCCGTGTTCACATCTTCTGGAGCATAACTTGAGAGTTGAGTGAATTTATTAAAGTATTCACTCACACTTGTCCTTTCTTGCCTGAGGTTTTCAAATTCTGACCACATTAAGATCATGACACCTTTAGGAACATAGTGAGAACAGAAGCTCTCCTTGAATTCAGCACAAGTGATTCTCTCTTAATTTGCACGGGCATTGCAAAGAGCTTCCCACCAATCCGCAGCTGCTCCAACTACCTGATGAGAGGCAAAAAGGACTTTCTCCCAATCATTGCATTGGACAATAGCAAGCTTCTTCTCCACAGATTTGAACTAATGATCAGCTTCCATACAATCATTGGCTTGAGCAAAAGTAGGTGGCCTAGTCCTCATAAACTCTCTTAGTCGGTTATGAGATGTTAGGGGTGGCGGTCGTGATGGCGCATGCATGTGGTGCTGGTTATTGCTGTTGGCTTGCAGCTGTCCCAAGGTTTGCATCATAGTTTGCATGAGCTAATTTTACATAGCCTTCAAGCGCTCAAGGTTGCTAGCTTTGGGGCCAATGGGAATATTCTCATACGCCCCATTGTTGTCCTCATAGCCATCGACGTTCCTTTGGTTGCGGGTCACCCTCGGCATCATAGCAAAAAGATGGAAGGATTTATATTTTGAGAGAAACATCCCCAACTATATGTCTCAAGGGATATGAAACTAAGCAACCACATATGTAAGCCTATATGGGTGTGGCAAGTGCTGAAGCACCCCACAATCCTCTACTATGCACACAAGTAAGCAGTCACATCAATTGCAGCACACCAACCAACTATGACCCTTACTAGTTGTTCCCATGTGCTCTAAAGTGTGCATTCTACCTAGGATGCATCCTACGGTCATTGCGGCTTTTATTAAAATTTGTGACACCCTGTTCCAAAAACGAACCAATTGAACGCATATGTGTGCCAAGGATGTTCATCACACATACACGACAACTTCACAAACAATATACAGAAATAATCACATCACAAGAGTAAATAGGTACCTTATTACAATAATCTAATGGTTCACGAATTACAAATCTCTTATTATTATTATGACAGTGAAAAATAAACTAATCTAAGCAGCATGACTCCACTCCACAGGTAATTGACAATAGCACACAACCTAGAACTCCGCAGGATCCTCATGGTACCACTACAGGAATCGGGCAAAGAAGTGTCAGGAAAAGTATAATCATCGAGTCCAACGATCTTAAAATCGGTTACATTTGTCAGTTTACGTGTACGAATGTTGATAAGTTTATAGCCGTCGGCACCATGCTGATGACTGACGGCTTTAATTATGGCCGTCGGTAATAGCGGTGAGGCCGACACCCATAACTTATGTTCGTCGGTTGATGCCCCAAAGCCGACAGATACAAGGCGAGCCCCGCACACCAAAAAAAATGTTCCTGCCGAATTATAAAACTGTCAGCGCAAACTCTAGGGCCAACAGCTATTAATGTGGGCCCTGTGCCTAACTTAGTGTCGTCGGTTCTAGAGCTCGGGCCGACGGCCATACAGTGGGCCTTGCACACCTTAACTAGAGCCGCCGGCTTGAGGTTCCCGACGACTTTACTCCCACTTACATCGCACGCGCGCGTACAAGTGAAGAAACCTAAGGCACTAGCGCACCGCCCGTCTCGCACTACCACCGCCCGCGTGCCGCCCTCGTGTCGCTCTGCTGCCGCCCAGACACCACTGTTCTGCTCTGGTACCACCTCGCTGCCCCTTCTGGCGCAGCCACGCCACGCGGCCTCCTGGGCCCACATGCGCGCGCGCCCGTGCTCCTCCTACTATTAAATAGGCGTCGTAATGCTGTCAAAATTTTACGACCTATGCTGGACAATAGATGTAGGCCGTGACATTAAACAAACTATGAAGTAACCATATATGTTCATTAACATATATTTATTTGATGTAGTTTTAAATGGGTGACGACCGTAAGGCGATGTATGATGGATGGAGTTCAACTGGTGCACACACTAATGAGTGGGCTCATATCGCATATGCTTTCCTGAGCCATGCATTTGCTAGTGATGCTCTTGTTGCGAATTGTCTGTATATCAAGTGTTGAAATCGTCGATGCCTGGATAAGTCTGAAGTGGAGTTGCATCTTTGCAAGCACGGATGTATGCCCGACTATCTGGTGTGGCGCGAGCATGGGGAGATAGAGCATGATGATGAGTCGGATGGTAATGAGGATGTAGATCGGCTGGATGAGATGATAGCAGACATTGGTAAAGAGTACGAAGATCGGTCACAACCGGAGGAGGTGAAGGAGTTTTATGAGCTTCTTGCCGTCGCAGATCGAAAAGTGTATGAGGGCACCTATATGACCGTTTTGTAGGCGGTCACAAGACTTATGTCAATGAAGTCCAAGTACAATTTCGCGAACAATTGCTACAATGGTATCATTAAGCTGATCATTGATCTCCTTCCGTTAGTTCATCAGATGACGCCAAATCTATATCAATCTAAGAAAATTTTGGCTTGTCTGGGCATGAATTATGAGAAGATTGATGCGTGAATAATTGCATGCTGTTTTGGAAGGAACACAAGAACGATACTCATTGTATGCATTGTATGAAATATAGATATGTGGACGCCCTGAGTGATGATGTAGAATGAATAACTACAAAAGTACCGATCAAACAACATTGGTACATGCCAATCACTAAAGGCTTAAACGATTGTTTCTCTTCCAAGAAACAGTGAAGCACATGAGATGGCATTCTGAAGGGATACATGAGAACGATGAGAAAGACATTATGGCGCATCCTTCGGATGATGCGGCTTGGCAAGCTTTAGACCGTTTTGATCTGAAGTTTGCAAGAGATCCGAGAAATGTTCGTCTTGGGTTGTCAACAGATGGTTTCACTCTATTCAGCACCACTAAGAGCCCATACTCATGTTGGCCTATTTCTATCATGCCCTACAATCTCCCTCCCAACATGTGCATGAAAGAAGGTACATATTCCTTGCAGCAGTCATTCCTGGTCCCAAACATCCAGGCAAGAAAATCAGTGTGTTTATGCATCCGTTCATCGAAGAGTTGAGAGAGTTGTGGCAAGGTGTCAAGGAATATGATAGTCATATGAAATGTGAATTTGACTTAAGTGGCGCGTATCTATGGTCAATTCATGATTTGTTGGCATATGGCAATTGGGCTTGTTGCTGTATCCACAGACAATTGTGTTGTCCCATATGTATGAGTGACACTGATGCTATAAGGCTGAAATATGGGAAAAAAGTCAGCTTTTTTGATTGTCATCAATGATTCCTTCCTTCAAATCATCCTTTTAGGAGGGATACACAATCATTCCGGAAAGGCATAATAGTTACTAAAAGAGCACATCATCGTTTGACAAGCGAACAAAAAATGGCATGGCATGCAAAGTTAAAATAGTCTGAAGAAGATTGTTTTGAAGGGTATGGTACAGAACACAACTGGACTCATATTTCTTTCTTTGAGAGTTACCATATACAAAGGCGCTGCTTCTACCGCACAACATTGATTTGATGCACCAGGAGTGTAATGTCGCTAAAAGCATCATAAGCATGTGTTTTGATTTTACCGGGCAAACCAAAGATAATTTGAATGTGAGAAAAGATTTAGTTGATCTTTGTGATCGTCCTGGGTTTGAGATTAGAACAAATGCAAGTGGAAATGAAATTAGTCCACGATCTCCTTACTGTGTCAAGCCAGAAGAAAGAAATCAAATACTTAGTTGGCTGAAAACATTGAAGTTTCCATACCGCTATGCAGCTAACATAAAATGATGTGTTAATCTCAGCATCGGTAAACTGAATGGGCTGAAGAGTCATGATTACCATATTATGATGGAAATACTTTTACTAGTAATGTTTTGTGCCTACTTCAAACCGGACTTGTGGAAGATATTTGCTGAACTTAGCTATTTTTATAGGCAGATATGTGATAAGGAAGTGTCGAATAAGATAATGCGACATTGGGAGAAATAAATCACCGTGCTTGTATGTAAGATGGAAAAGTCTTTCTGCCTAGATTATGAATGTTATGCAACTTTTGCTAGTGTATTTGCCTTATGAAGCGTTAGTAGCAGGACCTGCACTGTTCAGGTGGATGTATAGTCAAGAAAGAGAACTGAAAAAACTTAGAACTACAATGCGCAACAAGGCAAGCGTTGAGAGGTGTATTGCAGAGGTATTTGCAGCTAAAGACATTACAAACTTCTCTAGCAAATATTTTGCACGTGCAGAACATGTGAATGCATCTACGACATGATATCATGATGAAAAAGAGCAGCCTATGACTGAGCTTAAATTTTTCATTGGAAGGGTAAAGGTGTTGGGTTTGCCACTTCTCATTATATTTCGGAGCAAAAGAGGAACTACACCATGCTTTACATGTTTTTCAACATGGAAGAAGTGTTACCATATTTTGAAATGTTTGAAAATTTGTATTGGATATCTTCTCAAAGGCCAACTCAATGTCAATTGGATATTCTATGTCATCAAGGCATAAAAGGTAACTCAAACTTCGTGAACTGGTTATGTGAACATGTAATTTTCTATTTGTCCTTCATTCTTTAATCATAGTTCATATATTTATTATAAGATGCTAACTTTGTATATATTTGTATATGTAGTCTATGAAGGATGTCAACATCTCCGATGACTTGCAACAGATTGTGAATGGTCAATTGAAAGCTAGAGAATTTAGCCGATACGATATCAATAGATACCGTTCTTGAACTGCTAGTTTAGAAGAAAATTGCCCACTTGCAGCCACATCAAACACTAGAGTGTGTATAACAGCTGCAGAGGGTAGTTGAGAAGTGAAGGAATACTATAGTGTTCTTCAAAAAATAATTGAGTACACATTTGGCGGGCTGAAAGAATTGAAGCTGGTGTTTTTTGATTGTCACTTGATTGATCCAGCATCAAGCATGAGAGTGGATGACTTTGGAATGGTGGACGTCAACCACAACTTGCGCTACAGAGCCCCTAACAACAATGTTGTACTTGTGCATCAAGTGAAACAAGTGTACTATTTAAGTTATCCTCATCCAAGTTTGAAAAATTGGTGGCTTGTATATAAAGTTAACTGTGAAGTGCACCCTCATCGTCATGATGAGTACATAGACAATCAGGAACACGATGATGGTGGTGTTTATCAAGATGAAGTCAAGGAAGTACAAGATATTAAGATATCTTATGGGACATGACTTGCAGAAATTGCTAGTACTACTCTAGAGTTAATGTCTGAACAACAAGCCGACCCTTCGAGAAAACATCTTCTGCAGTCTCAAAGGATTTTAAAAAGAAAAAAGAATTATTGAACAAGGGAGTGAAGGATAAGAGTTTAAAGAAGAGATGGAAGAAGAAGAGAGACATGAAATCTGCATGCACGTGTGATAGAAGCAGATTCTGATGTTGATGATTTTTAGCAGATTATGATGCTGATGATTTTTAGTTCTTATTGTATGCACTCTTTGAGATTTTAATTCTTATAATGCACATCTTTTAGTCTTTATCATTAACTGTTTATTATTTTATATTTTCGTATACTAATTATTATTTTGAAATTTGTGCAGATGGGGAAGCATTTCAAAAAAGGGAAGAGGTAGAGTGATACTTCTTCCTCCGCGTCTCACCAGAGTAGTGGTTCAGTTCACACATCATGGTTTTAGGTACTTTGTTTTTTTATAAACACTTCAATATCATAATCAGCTATTTACTATTTGTTATATGTTGATTTGCATTTGTAGGGCACAATCGTGAGTGTAGATAGACATAGACAGCTCATGGGGTGTGTGACAGAGTAGTCATCGAGCTAGCTAGCATGAGGTTCAAGTCCCATACAAGTACCAGATGTTCGGAACGAGCTGTACTCGAAGGACGCTCAGGAGCAGAGAGAGGCTTAAGAGCAGGCATAATGGAGGAGGCTCAGGAGCAGGCCTTTGGGTCTTCTTCTGAGGGTGGAAAGGGTGCTACCGAGGGTGGACAGGGTGGTACTGAGGGTGAAGAGAGCGACGAAGAGGAAGATTATCTAGATCAAGATGCAAGGTTGGCAAAATTGGCAGGGTTACAAGAGGCAGCATAGGGGCAGAGTGATCGATCCCTCACAGGTATTTTTTTGAATTATTTGATAAGCTATCTTATTCATTTCGTTTTCTTGTCAACTAACTAATGTAATTTGTACAGGCTGCGGAGGCATCTTTTATGTACCCCAAGTAAAACTCCCAATACGGGGATGGTTATAAGGCCAAAGGGTACTGGTTGCTGGATCAAGATTGGCTGGGATGGCAGGGGGCATCAACACTGTGTTATCATGGAGTTGAGAAATGCCATCCCATTTTGCTTCCATGGGATGGTTCTTGCGGGCGACCAACTAATTGCCGCGCATAATTAGGATCATTATGCCCTGAAACCATATGGCACTGTGGGTACTTGTCAAAATAGAGTTTGGGAGATTTTTCGTGCATGTTTGTTTTCATTGTTTAAATTATGTTGCATCGTACTTTGGTTAATAAAAATTGTTGGTTTCATGCAGAGTATATTTAAATTGGAGGAAGGTGTGAGTCCAACATAAGAGAGGTCCGTTTTCGAGACATCAGCAAGAAAACTCAAGAAGGACTCCTTCTCTGATGCACGGATCAAGGTTGTGATTGTGTATTACAAGACCAGGTTCCGTCAGCCCATGAAAAACAAGTGAGCAACTACAATTTATCTGCAGAAGCATGAGTACATGGAAAGTCGTGTTGATTGGATATGTGTAGATATGGCAGCTTGGAAATGGCTATGCAAATACTGAGCATCGAATGAGTTCAAAAATATTTCGAAGAGAAATTGAAGCAACCAAATGAGCAAGCCTGGACTACAACGTTGTGGGGCAGACGCACATGTGCGGATAGCACAACTAATTGTATGAACTATTACAATCACTTGTAGATTGCTTCAAACAATGCATTGATTGAACTGATGTTGTATTTTGGTGTTGCAGGAAGCTGAAACCGGTGTCACTCCTTCTTTTATCGAGGTTTACCTCAGGGTTGATAGAGGCACAGATCCAGAACACTCGGAGCAGTTGTGTGACGAGGCGGCAACATAAAAGTGGTAAGTATGTTTAGTGCTTGTTACATCTCTATATATGAACTGAATCTATCTTCTATTACATCCACTCGTAAAATTAATTTATTCTTGCAGACAAAATATGTTGAGCGTCTCGAGAAAAAGCATGGAGATCATGTAGATTATCTAATAGCGCCTTTGGATGTGGGTGCGGCGTACGAAGCCGGTGGAGGCATACCACATGGGAGGTACGTATAAAGAGAATGATTGTCTATAGGTTAATTACCGTCGATTCATCACATTTGTGTTTTTTCTAGACTTGGATTGGGCGACAGTTATGTGGAGCGTGAGCCTTATGTGGGACGATGGTCTTTTACTTCCAGTTCGAGTCAATCCCATGATACAGACATGGAGGAATTGAAAGAAAAACTGAGACCCTACAGGGATAAGGTGGAACAGCAACAGCTGCACATGCAACAATAACAAGAAATACAGGTGCAGAAGCATATGCAGGTGCAATAGATATAGCAGCAGGTGCAGTATTTGTATATGGCACAGGTAACTTGTAAACTTAACAATTGAATAGTTTATTCGTTTACAAACTATTTCTACTTAAGATCTCACAAATAATTTACTTAATGTAGTTATTGGGTCAAGGTAACACTGGAACTAAGTTCAATATGCGACAACAGTCTATGTCCAAGATGAAGTTGCAGGTTAACTACTTTTTTATTTAAGTTGGTATACTCATTAGCATATTTGTGTTAAATTCATTAACTGAATATCTTTACTTTATGTTGTTGTTCCCTCAAGGTGGCTTTGGATCGCAGTTTGGTATGCCTTGTCCGATGCAGCCCAGGCAACATGTTGGCTCTTCTTTACAGGTATAACAACATTTCTTATTGACTCGACTTATAGTACGAAATAGTAATCATGTTTTTCACAGGGTTCCTAGAGTGGTCAAGCCTATCCTTCACAATCTCAGGGATTCATGTCAATATTGGCCCCTAGAATGCAGCCATATCCAGGTGTTCTCCAATCGTTGCCCTTCACTTCGGGGCATAGTCAACCATCAACACCTCCGGTTGCAGTGGTATGATTACTAAATCATTAGATCTAATGAAAATGTATAGCTTAATTTGAACAATACTTAGCGACTTGACTCAATTACATAGTTGGTAATACCTTTGAATCAATTACACATGTGAGTTATGCATTTATGAGTTTTAGAAAGATTGAGACATATGAGTTATAAGTATATGCAAAGTTAGCTTTTAATTGTTTCATGTAGGTTTCCGGTCATGTAACGCCTCAAGGTTGTGATTTCCTCAATTTGAATACCAGAGGTGAGAGTGGTGGAGCTTCAAACAATGACGACATGGAAGCGGATTAATTTTCACAATGGTGTTTGTGTTGCCTTTTCCCTTGCACTAATTTGGATATGTAAACTCGTTGTTATATAGAAGTTAGATGTGAATTTTTCGTTTAAGTGTGTTTGCATTGGAATTTTGTTGCACTGTGTGAAGTATATGTGATGGGGCTTTTTGCATTTGTGAATCTGTTGTGCTGTGGTTGTGTCCTGTATAACTGGTGGCTTCCCACCCATGGAGGGAGGGAAAGCAGCCACAGTTTTAAAAAAATACAAGTATGGCCATCGGTGTCCACGTAACCGACAGTTATAAACGCAATATGGTCGTCGGTTTCACTGCCAGACCAACGGCTCTATGTCCCCTAAGTTGCACACGTGTCACCCGTGTGGTCGTTGGTTCGCATGGGGGCCAATGACTGTATGGAGCATTAAAGGTGTCAGTACCAGCTGGACGACACCTTTATGTGGTTATGACCGTCGATTTCCCACGGTTGATGGCCATAGTGCATTTCCAAACTAAAGCTGTCGGGTTCTCTTGCCAGACGGCTTTAAACCTCTAAAGTCGTTTGGACCAATGACTTTAAAGAAATAAGAACATCGAGCATGATTCGACGGCTAAGGCCATCGGTAGGCCGACGATCATAGATTATAGTCGTCGGTTATAGTGGCTTACAGACGGCTACGTGGCTGACATTTCTTTGCTTGATTCCTGTAGTGTACTCCCAAACATCACTTGAAATTGTTGGGTCGAGAATTGCAAGGGTGAGCACATGTCGTACTCAGCAAGCGTGGGAAAGTATGACATGTAGCTTAAACAAGGAATGATAATAAATGGCTAAGTGCAGAAAAGTACATTCAAAACCTGTAAAAAAACATCGTGCCTTGTCTATGTGGATTTAATCCCATCATAACCCAAGTATCCATCATAACATGTATCCAACATTCTCAATCACCCTCATACCTCATTCATCAATTTAATAACCATCCATAAGCCATCTTCATACCCTCATAACCAACCATGACCAATTATCATAGCCCAAACCATAACCATATCCGAAACTGTCGGTACCCTGCATACTGGGTACCCTCGCGCACTGGCTAAAGACACCTAGGTACTCAGCCTCTATGCTGAGGTAGGGTCCTATGGAGCCACGTGTCCAGAAGGCTCAAACCCCGCCCTACCTCAGGTGCGGGATCCGGCACTGCAACATAGACCTCAAGATGGGGTCCATCTCCACCGAAGAGACGGGCTCCCAAGCGTCCATGTGTCCAGCAGGGAGGGACCCCACTCCTCCATAGGAGTGGGCTCTAGTGCTCCCACAAGGTCTGTGGTGCTAGGTCTGCCACCTTCCGCGAAGCGGGATCCGACTCTACCACATGTCCCGCAGTCCCGAATACCCGTCTCTCCTCAGGGGCAGGATCCAGGGCTGCCACGTTTCCTGCAGTACGGTACTTGGCCTCTCCTGCAGAGGCTAGCTCCTGTGCTGCCACATGTCCTACAACTTGCCCTGGACGGTGGGTTGCAGGAGTGAATGGGTGGTGCGCCATGTCTAAATTAACCATTGAAGACATGTGCCTTCCACATGCGCATGACACGGTGCACGCCTACTGTCAAAAACCGCTACACCCAATCACATCACAATGAAGACGTCGCAGGCCTACCCCGCAACGCCAAGTGGGTAGCTGAAGGCAACAGGACAGTTGGACGGGATATCCCCTGCCATCATCAATGACTAGCATGGGCCACTGATGTCTGAGGTGGCAAGATGGCGGGTCTTCAAGCCACGGTCAGAGGAATCTAATGCGGGAAGCCTTAGATCTTTATAATAAGATAGCCTCGGGGCCACCTGTCGACCCCTGAACCCCACTTGTAAGGCATCCGACCTTGTCTATAAAAGGACAAGAGCGCCATCGGTATAAAGGATCCGATGTATACTCATACTCACCCAACACACGCATTCACACCAGCAATACAACTCACACCATGGAGTAGGGTATTACGATCCGGCGGCCCAAACCACGTAAAACCACCGTCTCACCATATTTCATATGCGCAATCTCTCCTGAGGACTAAGCCATAATGATCAAGAAACTTCACAGACTGCTCGCATAGTAGGTCCGGGGGAAGTGTCACAAGAACACTTTGACATTTGGCGCACCAGGAAGGGGCTTTTTCCTCAAAAAAGTGGTTGCGCTTTCACCACAATGGTGTACTAAAGCCCGTGGACGGTGGTTTCGGTGGTCGTTGTCAAGTGACCAGATCCTACGCTCGGGCGACATAGTCTGGTCCATCACGCCCCCGCATAGATGCAACTGGCCAGGGCGGTGCATCCGGGCATATCCTGGGCCAGTCGGCACCCTTGGAACCGTCGGCTGCAAGTCTGTAGAGCGCTCTAGTAGCAGCCAGGGCCCTTCTCCACCATCCACCATCCTTGAATTCTTCCTAGGGAGCAGCTCAGTGGTGGGTCCAAGACATCAACCACTTCATCATTACAGCCATCAACACTCCCATCAGAGAGAGGCATCATGATTTGTTGTCGCGCATGTAATCCATCGACCGTCGCTCTGCTGACCCCCATTTCACCAGGCTTACTAGCGCTGGCAGGATCCCCACGGTTGACCTAAGGGCCGAGCTTGACTATGCTTAATGTTAGGTAGACGGCCGCGTCATCATCAAGCGGCGGCAGGAGAGACGGGGCAACCTTGATGACAAATACGTCCTTCAAGGGCCTGAGCAGGAGGCGTCCTCCGTCCAAGGTGCGCCACAGGTAAACCCTTTGCCGCCGCCTCACAGGATTATGTTGGGTCGACCGATCCCTGCAGTACACTGCATAACAGGTGCCACAGGAACAGTTCTTGGCGCAGCAGGTGCTATAGAAATAGTACTTGGTGCAGCAGGTGCCACAGCAGCAAGCTCCGCAGCAGCCACACGTCATGCAAGCGGCAGCACTGCATTCACTGCATGGTGCGTAGCAAACCCCCCTAGGGTAGTGCTGTTCCGAACACTTCTTCAGTGAAGCCCATCGGAGGATGCACGACCTTGGCTCCTTACCTCGGCCTGACGACATGGCCGCACAAGATCCGGCCACCCTGGCGAGGAAAGTTGATAGAAGTGTCTGCCGAGTTCTTGCAGATCTACACAACGGCACTCCTTACTGCAGGAGCAGACAAGCTCACCCTGGCGAATTACTTCCCTGTCGCCCTGACTGGCTAAACCCGATCATGGCTCATGAACTTACCAGAGGGGTCCATAACCTCTTGGGAATTGGTCCACCTGCAGTTCACAGTGAACTTGGACAGCTCCTACACGCCCCCCGGCATCGAGCTCGACCTCCACGTCGTGCACCGGTAACCCATAGAGACATTGCGATTGTTCATCCAGCGGTTCTCCCATGTACACAAATCCATCCCCAACATCCCAAATGCTCCTGTCATAGTGGCATTCCGGCAGAGTGTGACACCCGATTCCGAAAATAAACCAAGTGCAGTATATGTGTGTCCAGGATGTTTAACACACATACACAAGTGATTCACAAATGATAAACAGATAATTACCACAGCTCAAGTTATATTATAAGTACTTTAATTACTCAATTCAAAATATCCTCGAATACAAGCTCTAATGAATATTAATGACAAGTTCCAACTAATGCAGCGGAAATAAACTAATTAAGCAAACTAAACACCTAGACAGCATAAGCAATATGGCATAGCGTAGCTCCATGCAACACCACAGGCAAGGCTGACGGTAGACATGGCCTAGAACTCCGCATTATCACAATTAAACTCACAATCCTGACGTGCAATTTTTTTTTTTGGGGGGGGGACTGCAAGGGTGAGTACATGTCATACTCAGCAAGTGTGGTAATATGACATGTAGCTGATACAAATGACGAATGTAATAAAGGCTAAGTGCTGAAAAGTACAATAAAACATTTGAAAAGCAATATGTATTATGTATGTGAAGTAAACCCATCATATCCCACAATGATTATTATCGTATAAGTCCATAATCCACATCCATCACCATTACACCATATTTCACCATTACCAATAACCATAACCATTGCCATAAACCATAATACCATCCCATAACCAGTACCAACCATAACCTTCCCAAAACCATCCCAATACCAAGTTCCCTCTAATCATGGAAGTTGTCGAGGTGCTCATAACCGGGAGCACGGCTATCATGATAGTTTATTTAGACTCTGCAGAGTTTGTACCACTTTACCCACGTGTTCGTGATTTCATCACCTTTTGATGACTAAGAACCTCCCTTATGCCCATGACCCGTCGGTCACATTACACACTTCTATTGGTGTGTGGCCAAGAGATCACAAAATAGCCTTTTACAAAGGGATTACTAGCCTATTTAGACCCCACTGAGGTTTCACCAGCGGCGATATCTCCTATAGAGCACATCTTCAACCAATGGCCCCCTCTTGAGACATTCGTATCCCAGAGTAGTCCCGCCAATCATCAACAAACCCAATCCGACTACACCTTCCCCGAGCATCCTTAATGGTCCAAATAGCACTAGCAAAACCCTAATTAATCAGCTACTCCGCACCCATACTTGGATTCGTGGTGGCACTGTAGTCCTGGCTTATTCTCACATGAACCGGTCCTTACAGCTAAAGCAAGTAAGCCACCATACATCCAACCCATCCACATACCAGGCTTGCTTAGATCACCCATTACCATATCAGATTTAACCAGTTCATGTCAACCACAATCTCATTAATGCTTAATTAAATTAAGTAGTGTAGTTTTTCTTCCATCCCAATTAATTAAGCGAAGCAAAAATATAAAAAGCCCATCCCGACTCTCTACCATAATTCTAGGTGACAAGGGTGGTTCAACAAGTCTAGTAAACTTCCTACCATAGGATTTCCCATTAAAATTGACACAAGCATGTAATTTGCAAACAAAACATTTATTTTAAAACAGGATCAATATGCTTCAAGGACACTTGCCTTGCTCCGACGGATAGGGTTCCTCAAGTGCTTTGAAGTCTTGGTTCTGGAAATCCTCGTACACGACCTCTTGAACACTTCCCTATACTCGTGATCACACATACAAGAAAATACATACAAATCAACATGATGCACACATACTAATCAACATGCTATGACATGCATGCATGCAAAGTTCAATTATTAATTAACTACGGTTGTTTATTAATTAGATGCAACTAGTTCATACTTGTTCATATGAGTTTACAGGGGTTTTAACAAGAATTAATGCTGCTGAAAATAAAAAGATGGTGCAACTATGATCAAATTACGCCTACTAGATTTAATACGTCGCTAAAATTCGCATCAGAAAAATGAATCCTACTGTAGACGTGATGGCTTCAAAGATCTTGGAACCAAGGCGATGCATAGACGAAATGGGTGGCGCAGCGGTCCTCCGGCGGCACGGCAACGACGACGACGATCTCCGTCGGACGACGGCACCCTCCTCTTTTCTTCCTCTTCTTCCCCTCTTTTTTTCTTCTTTTTCTTCCCCTGGCGGCAACTCTGGTCCCTTTTTTTTTCTTGCTGGCGGCTAGGGTTCCTGGGCTACTGCGTTGCCTCTGGCTTCGAAACTCATGGAGCCTCGCCCCTTTTATAGGCGCGAGACGCACGCCTGGGACAGGGTCCCGATCGGCCTTGGGCACGGGGCGCAGGGTCAACGCGAGTGGGCAGGCGCTCGGCTGGCACACTGGGGGGCCAGGCTGGCGCGTGGGGTCGCGCAGCACGGGGCGCTTGGTGCGCTGGCGGCAGGAGGTGCGGGCAGGGCGCGCTGGATAAGCCGGCTCGGCCTGGCTGTCGGTTGTTTTATTTTTTCTTTTTCTTCTTTGTTATTATTTATTTACTTATAGTTTCTTTTTTTATCTTGCATTATATATTTTTCTATCTGTTTATTATTTATATTTTTATACTTATTTTAATATCGGTTATTTCCATATTATTTGTTATTTACATATATATATATATATGTTTCATTATTGTTATATATATCTCTATCATTCATTATTATTCAATTTTCTTCTATAATAAATTTTCTTTCCTAATTACTTTTCTATTGTATAAAATTTCTAATTTGATTTTAATATATCTAGTAACTTAGTATATGCCTAAATGTGAATGCATGTGCATAGACGATTTAGTTTATTTTATTATTCTTGTTAACTATTGTTTCTTCTTCCATATTTTCTTTTCCGTTTTGTTTTATTTCTTTTCTTCCATATTCGTTATGCTAATTTAATTTCTTTTAATGTACTTACTCTGTAAATAGATTTCTTTTAGCTTATTTATTTTGGTAATAAATTTTCAATACATGAGGATGAATGCAAAATGCAATATGAGATGCATATATTTTATATTTTTATTTATAAAAACAATTTCCTCCCATTATTAACTCTAAATTCCCATTTTAAATTTGGGAACAACTGCTATGCAATCTGCTCTTTCGTTCAAGCGTGCAATCTTCACATCTCAACCGTTGCCTACCAATCTAAGGGTAGTGCACTCAGGGTTGTTTTTGCATATTGTCAGCAACACCAGGTGGAAGGATTTAAGTGCTAAAAGTGCAGCACCCTTAGATAGATAAGGAACGGTTGGGATTTGGAGATTGCACGCTTGCACAAAACAGCAGATTGCACAGCAGTTGTTCCCTTTAAATTTTTAATTTGGCGAAACTCGAAAATCAAGGTGTTACACAGAGAGTGCCTGATAGGAAGTTGCTCGAGAAGTTAGCCACGCACAACGTGCATGATGTCTTCGAGCTCTTCTCCATCGCTGACTGGTGCGCTAGGGCGGCAGAAGGCCAAGCTGACCAGACCGATGGGTAGCAGCAAAAGAAGAACAAGAACTAGAGCGATGGCCAAAACAAGCTGCTACAGGGGGCACCTGTCGCGGCAGCAACTGCAATCAGTGGCGCCAGGCCCCCACGCCCTGACAAACGCCCACGTTAGCCACCTGTCGCTGACGACGTCATCGAGCCCTGCTTAGTGCACAAGACCTGCGACCATAGCGCGAGCGAGTGCCAAGAGATCAAGAGGTGCACCGAGGGATACCAAGAGCGAGCGTAGCAGCGTCCTGAAGGCGCACCCTTCCGCCAATGAGAGGGCAAGTAGAAGGTCGACCCCAAGGTCGACAGCAACAAGGAGAGGGAGTACAGAAGCGTGAACGGGCCATCAAGGTGGTAAACCATGATGAAGACTCCAACACCAGCAGCGACCACGAGCGTCGCAAGACACTCCACATCATATTTGGGGGGTCTTGGGAACCCGCGTCCGGGAACGCAGTCAAGACCCTGCGCCAAGCGGTTGCCTCTATAGTTCCTACTCCCACTCTGGCACTGCACCACAAGTGGAAGGAGATGCCGATCAGCTTCGATGGCTCTGACTGCCCCAAGAACAGGGCGGGAGTCAGGATCCTACCTCTTCAAGTTGCCCCCACCATCGCCAACGTCAAGCTCCACTATGTCTTGATAGATGGCGTGGCCAGCCTCAACCTCATCAGCCATGCGGCCTTCGACCAGCTGCATATCTCGGTGTCCAAGCTCACCCCCTCTAGCCCATTCTTGGGGGTGGGATCAAGGAACATCATCCCGTACGGCAACATCCACCTTCTGGTGACCTTCAGGACAACCGAAAACTTTAGGACGAAGAACATCCTGTTCGACATCGCGGAGTTCAGCCTCCCTTTCAACGCCATCATCGGTAGGCCCGCCCTTGTACCAATTCATGGTCGTAGCCCACTATGGCTACCTCGTCTTAAAGATGTCGACCCCCTCCAATGACCTCAGGATCTACAAAGACCGCACCGTTGTAGTGTTAGCCTTGGAGAAGCTCCAAGAACTTGCAGCAGATCCAACACCTACCCCAGGCAGCACTGGACCAAGTCAGCCTTTGCCGAGCTCACTTCAGCGTGACTCATCCGCTGCACCCCATCTGCAGCCTTTTGACTGCACCGATGCTGTCATCAAAGCTGTCAAGATCAGTTCTGGCTCTGCCCAGACCACACACAAGGCGGGGGGCCAAGGCAGAAAGTAGGGACACCCCGCTCATCGCCCCTCTGGTAGCAAATGACGACAAGTTGCCCGACAACTGTCACCGTTGCCCTCAGAGCTTTGAGCACTCCTATAAGTTAACCTTAGCTTAATAGTAGGAAAGTGTAAAGGGTTCATAGAGTCTGGGAGCAGAACTTAGGACAGCCAATCTCCGGGAGGGCCAGGTCCAGAGTGCGCAGTCAACTTAGCCTGGTCCTGAACCCTAAGCCAATGCACCCTGGCTCCCTCATCATCTCGAAGAAAGTCATTGCCTTCTTTTGTAAAAGTTTTTCTCCTCCTATGAATCCAATATAAAGAATCCCTGTGTTACTCCATGTTTCCCTAAAAATGTTCATTTAATTACTCTTTAATTTTATGATGAATCATGCTAGGCTGGTTTTTTGTATATTGCCTTCATATACACGGGTATATGCTCGGTATCTCACCCTTGGTTGAGTTGTGCAATCCTATTGTAGGTGGGCTCGCTTGAGGTACCTGCAATGTGTGAGGGGTTCTCTCAGCTACTCCCTTCATTGGAGTCATGTGACGCCGGATGGCCTCTTAGGAAAAGTCTACGCCAAGCTAGAGGTCCAGGGGGTGTAAACTGCTTAGTCTGGTCCTGTAACCAAAGCATGCACACCCTGCCTCCCAGTGCTAAGGCCAACTACTGGGGACCTGAAAGATCGCACACTAAGAACGGCAGGACCCGAACCTCGAAGCACTAGCGCATTGAATTACCCAAGCCCCGTGTGCCATCTCAGGACACTAAGACATGACAAAGCTAAAGAGAAAAAGAGGTACTGCGAGTAAAGTAGTCCCTCCATTATCATGTGTGCATGACAGCCAGTTTCGATACCTCCCAGGGGGCCCGCTGTCGACATCGCAGCACGTCGATGTGAGTACACTCTCTCGCCCCGCTCTAGTTTCTAATAGGGTTCCCTTGTTGTAACCTATATACCAGGGGCCTGTCGTTGAAGTTGCTACACATCGGTGGTGGACGACGCCAGAGCAGCCAGTTCCGACACCTCCTAGGGGGCCTATCGTTGACATCCCAGCACGTCGATGACATCAACAAGCGCTGATTCCTAAGTACACTCTCCCGCCCCGCTCTTGTGTTAATGGGGTTCTCTTATGGTAAAATGTATACTAGGGGCCTGCCGTCGAAGTTGCTACACATCAGTGGTGCACGACGCTAGAGCAACTAGTTCTGTTACCTCTCAGGGGGCCCACCTTGGACGTCCCACCATGTCGATGACAGCAACAAGCGCTGATTCAGGAGTACACTCTCCTGTCCTGCTCTTGTTGCTAATAGTGTTCTCTTGTGGTAACCTATATACCATGGTCTGCCGTCGAAGTTGCTACACATCAGTGGTGGACGATGCTGGAGGAGCCTGTTCCGGCACGTCCCAGAGGGCCCTCCATTGACATTCTAGCGCATCGATGACACCAACAAGCGCTAATTTGTGAGTACACTCTCCCACCTCGCTCTTGTTGCTAATAGGGTTTTCTTGTGGTAACATGTATACAAGGGGCCTGCCGTTGAAGTTGCTACACATCGGTGGTGGACGACGCTAGAGCAGCCAGTTCCGGCACCTCCCAGGGGGTCTGCTGTCGACATCCCAGCACGTCGATGACAACAACAAGCTCTGATTCGTGAGTACACTCTCCTGCCTTGCTCTTGTTGCTTATAGGGTTCTCTTGTGGTAACCTGCATACCAGGGGCCTGCCGTGGAAGTTGCTACACATCGGTGGTGGACGACGCTGGAGCAGCTAGCTCCGACACCACCCAGGTGGCCTACCGTCAACGTTTATACATTGATGGAAGGCCATGCCGGAGCAGCCAGCTCCGGCAGCACTGAAGGGGCCTGCCTTTGATGTTTCTACAACGACGGTGGGCAACGCCAGAGCAGCCAGCTCCGGCACCACCCAAGCAGCCTGACGTCAACGTTTCTACAATGATGGAGGGCGACGCCAGAGCAGCCAGCTCCGGCACCACCGAGGGGCCTGCTGTCGACGTTTCTAGAATGATGGAGGGCGACGCCGGAGGCGCCAGCTCCAGAACCACCCAGGGGCCTGCTGTTGATATTTCTACAACGATGGAGGGTGACGCCGGAAAGCCACCTCAGGCACCACCCAGGGGGCCTACCATCAACATTTCTACAATGACAGAAGGCGACGCTAGAGCAGCCAGCTCCGGCACCACCCAGGGGTCCTGCCATTAACGTTTCTACAACGATAGTGGGCGATGCCGGAGGAGCCAGCTCTGACACCACTAAGGGGGCCTGTCGTCGAAGTTTCTACAACGATGGAGGGTGATGCCATAGCAACCAGCTCTGGCGCCACCTAGGGGTCATGCTGTCGATATTTCTACAATGATAGAGGGTGACGCTGGAACAGCCAGCTCTGGCACAACCCAGGGGGCCTGCCGTCACGACGGTGGGCGAAGCCGGAGCAACCAGCTTTGACACCACCCAGGGGGCCTGCTGTTGACATCTCTACTGAGACAAAGCTTGGAGCCCCTGATGGGGCCCCGCGGAGGGCCCGTCGAAGACATCCTACGATCAAGTGTTAGGTGTGCCTAGCCACCTGGACACATCTACAATGGGGCCTTTAAGGGCGTTCCATAGGTAGGACGTCAACTGACGACAGATCGGTTATGCTAATTGTGTGATTGTTAGTTCCTAAAAAACTAATGAAGTCGACAAAGTTCTTCAGGCACTTACGCTGTTAAGAGCCTGGGTGAACAAGATGGGAAGAACACGACACAACCAAGAAGCCAAACATGAATTCAAATTTATTTAAGAATATTTACAAAGGGGCGAGCCCTGGATACAAAGGTACCCTCGCCTCGGGGTTGCCGGCCTCAATCTGTCGTGAATTTTGTGGCAACATGTTTGGCGGCATCCTTGACTTTTTCCTTTGCCGCCTCTTCACACACTACGACAGGACCCTCAAATACCGAGTCCAGAGGTGTCTCCGGGTACCGACTCCGATAGCACACCAGAACGTCGGATGCAACAATCTCTGACCGTGCTA